>CM057342.1:338504119-339704119 GCA_030015575.1 Agapanthus africanus | reverse complement strand
ACGCCCTCTTGGACGTGGTAAGATGGAAATCAAAGCACAGTGGGAACCACACAAGACTCTATGACGATCTCGGTTCAACAGACTACTCTGTACCAGTGTCACCAGAGAACTGCCATCTGACGTGAGGTATAATACCATCAGGGAGTTCTCGGCGAGTCCGTCCAGTGTACCCAGTCTCTACTGAGCACCCGTATATCATCTCTGATGTCAAACACCAATGGATATGGGATCATCCACCGCCCATCTGTATGGGTCGAGAAGGTACACGCTAGTCTACTCTGGTATATCGATGCCCTGTCTCGATACACCCACGACTAGGGACTTTGAAGGATGTACTTATGGACTACCATGTCCCCACTAGTATGATCCGCATCATAGTCCAGGTAGTCGAGTACACATCCTAAGGGCTTTACCAACATGTAACAGAGAGACAATCAGTGTACACGTTAAGGTAAAGATCAACCAGATAGCATACTATCATGTCGAGCAAGAAAGTCCTCCCTATATACGTCCCAGCATCCACTACAATATACATCCAATGTACAGTAATGGCCTCTATGGCATACATATAACTAACACGTCTGATATGTAGCATATCTCGCCTAGGGGAGGTAAACGTCAGACCCCAGTAGCTTGATAAGTCATGCCGATATAAGGTCCACAACGAGCGTGAAACTACTGATAACACTTACCAGTAAATCACTAGAACCCTAGCCAGGGATTTCCAGTTATGGCCAGTCGAGCATAGAGCAACATCAACCCCCAATACCGGGAGAGACGAATCCCCTCCTATCGCTCATTGCCTCCATGCGAATCGGGACTATACCCAAAAACCACCTGTTTGCATGACTCAGTAGAGCCGTGGTAGGGTGGAAATCAAAGCACAGTAGGAGACACACAAGAATCTATGACGATCTCGGGTCAACAGACTAAGCTGTACCGGTGTCACCAGAGAACTGCCATCTGACGTAAGGTATAATACCATCTGGGAGTTCTCGGCGAGTCCGTTCAGTGTACCCAGTCTCCACTGAGCACCCGCATACCGTCTCTGATGTCAAACACCAATGGATATGGGATCATCCATCGCCCATCACATGGGTCGAGAAGATATACGCTAGTCTACTCTGGAATATCGATGCCCCGTCTCGATATTCCCACGACTAGGAACATTGAAGGATGTACTCATTGACTACCCAGGACCCACTAGTATGATCTGCATCATAGTCCTGGAAGTCGAGCACACATCCTAAGGGCTTTATCAACATGTAATAGAGAGACTGCAAGTATACATGTTAAGATAAAGAGCAACCAGATAGCGTACTATCATGTCGAGCAAGAAAGTCCTACCTATATATGTCCCAGCATCCACTACAATATACATCTCATGTACAGTAATGGCCTCTAGGGCATACATATAACTAACAACAGATAGGTGGAGAACTGAGAATGGGGGATAAGTTTCAAGAGTTGTAAAGGTTGCAATTGTTGCAAGCCAAGATGTTGGCAGTTATCACCCTGTATTATCAAATACAATGATTCTGAACGAATGTTATTAGATACCGAACCTGATATACAACATCATATAAGTCTCTTTATTTAGTAAAGAAGGATATAATTTTGTATTGTTGGATAATGTTTTGAACTTTTCCTATATCAAGAGTTGATCGGTTTAGGCACGTTATCTAAAAGAATATACATTCTAAATCAGACCACAGTTCTTAACGTGAAGAACACACACAAGAGGAAGAGTTCAAAAATGAACGAATCCTTCTTGAGGCATTGTAGACTAGGTCATATCAATGTGACCCGACTAGCTAAAGTTACATAAAGATGCATATTTAAATCAGTTTGAATTTACATCTTGTAAAACTTGCCAGTCATGTCACAAAGATAAGATGACCATAGCTCCGTTTATTGGAAACAGAGAAAGAGTTAGATGAACTCTTGGGATTGATACATGATGATGTTTGTAGGTCCCCTGTCTAAACATGCCAGGACTGGTTCTTTGTACTTCATTACATTCACTGATGATCTTTCAAGATTCGGACATATGTTCCTGTTGAAAACAAGTCTGAACCTTTTGAGAAATTCAAAGAATATAAGATAGAAGTAGAGAACCAAAACGGGTATAAGTATTATGTCCTTTGATGTGATCAAGGAGGAGAATACTTGACCACGGAATTCCTGGACTATTCTAAAGGAGATTCAGACTCTCTCTCAGCATTACTCCTCCGTATACACCACAGCACGTCGGTGTATCGGGACGGAGCAATCGCACCGTATGTGAAATGGTGTGCTCTATGATGAGTACTACTGAGCTGCCTATTTCCTTTTGGGGGTTATGCACTTGAGAAGCTGCATACCTATTGAATAGGGTTCCAACCAAATCAGGTGCCTACCACTCCATATGCGATATGGTATGGGAATGGCCCATCTCTTAAGGATGTTAAGATTTGGGGTTGTCCGGCCTATGTCTAAAAGCAAAAACCGGACAAGCTCGAGGCAAGGTCAGTTATGTGGAAGTTTGTTGGATATCCCAAGCATTCACAAGGGAATATCTTCTACTACACTGAGGAACAAAAAGTGTTTTATTTCTCAGCATGCCACCTTTTAGAAAGGGAATTTCTTGTGAAGAAATTAGTGGTCATGAGATAGAACTGGAAGGATTTCCAGCTATACAAACTGCAACTGATGATTTGGTAGAACCGGAGGATTCAATAGCTCTCGACGAACCTCAGCCTCTCCACCGATCTAGTAGGGTTCCTAATCCACTTGAGAAATACTTTCGTTTTCTCAATGACAGTGGGAGCAAGGATTGCATCATGAGATGATGACCCAACTAGTTTCGAGGCCATCAGGAGTGGGGACTCTGTGAGAATGGCTGGATGCTAAGAGATCTGAGATAGAATCCATATACACCAACAAAGTTTGGACTTTGGTTGCTTTATCTGAAGGGTTAAATCCCCATCAGGAGCAAGTATATCTTGAGAAGATTACTTGGTGTACATGGAAAAGTTGAGACTTTAAAAGCTAAGACTTGTTGCAAAAGGTTCTCGTCATCGACCATGAGTGGATTATGATGAAACCTTTTCTCCAGTGGCTATGTTTAAGTCCATCCAGATCCTACTTGCCATTGCTATATACCATGACTACGATATCTGGCGGATGGGTGTCATGACTGCTATTCTAGATAATGATTTAGAAGAGAGCGTCTATAAGTACACAGCATGAGGGCTTCGTAGACAGTAGGAGCAGCGGAAACGTGTGCAAGTTACTTTACGGGTTAAAGCAGGCATCGCGGAGTTGGAACATCTGTTTTGATGTGGTAGTCAAAGAGTTTGACTTCATCAAAAGGGTAGATGAACCATGTATATACAAAAAGGCAGTAGAGAGTATGTGGGCATTCCTCGTATTGTACATTGATGACATACTCTTGATCGGAAAAGAGTCTCCTATGCTACACTCAGTCAATCACCTCTTATCATAAATATTCTCCATATAGGATCAAGGTGATACCTCCTAAATCCTGGGTTTTGGTTCTATGAGATAGATCTAAGTGGATGTTGGGATTCTCACTAGGTGTAGTGAGATGGTATCAATTGATCCTGGGAAGAATCACTAGATAGCTTCCAGGGTGATAAGGTCGACTGAATGTCAGTCACAGGCATTGTCTTTACCCTCAGTGAAGGGACAGTATGTTGGAAGAGTTCCAAGCTAGATACCGTAGCAAACTAGACGATAAAGGCTAGATTCATTGCTACCAAGGATGCTACCAAAGAGGCAGTCTGGATATATATAAGTTCATGAGATGAACTTCGTTCCTACCATTGTGTGAAAATGGAGTTGTGGCTTAGGCCTGGGAACCCCCGTCCCATCAGAGATCCAGTCATATTCTTAGGCAGTATCACCTGATCATGGAGATGGATGATCTCCAGGGAGATCGAGGTTAAGGAGAGTAGATACAGAGGACAACACAGCGGATCCACTCACAAAGGCCTATTCCCAAGAGAGACTTTTTTGGGATGGTTGAGTATGGCATACTTCAACCACCGCTGATTGTTGGGTATGTGATATTACAACAGATGGCCCTAGTGCAAGTGGGAGATTGTTAGTTATATGTATGCCCTAGAGGCCATTACTGTACATACGATGTATATTGTAGTGGATGCTTGGACCTATATAGGGAGGACTTTCTTGCTCGACATGATAGTATGCTATCTGGTTGCACTTTATCTTAACATGTACAATGATTGTCTCTATGTGTACTTGACTACCAGGACTATGATGCAGATCATACTAGTGGGGACAGAGTAGTCGTTAAGTACATCCTTCAAATGTTCCTAGTCGTGGGTGTATCAAGACAGGGCATCGATATAGTAGAGTAGACTAGCGTATAGCTTCTCGACCCATGTAGATGAGCGATGGATGATCCCATATCCATTGGTGTTTGACATCAAAGACAATATACAAGTGCTCAGTGGAGACTGGGTACACTGGACGGACTCGCCGAGAACTCCCAGATGGTATTATACCTCACGTCAGATGGCAGTTCTCTGGTGACACTGGTACAGGTTAGTCTGTAGACCCGAGATCGTCATAGAGTATTGTGTGATTCCCACTGTGCTTTGATTTCCACCTTACCACGTTCAAGAGAACGTGCAAAACGGTGGCTTTTGGGTACAGTCCCGAGTCACATGGAGGCAATGAGCGATAGGAGGGGTTTCGTCTCTCCCGGTATTGAGAGTTGATGTTGCGCTGTGCTCGATTGGCTATAACAGGAAGTCCCTGGCCAGGGCTGCTTCAGAGATATACTGGTAAGTGTTATCAGTAGTTTCTCGACCCGTTATGAGCTTCATATCGGCATGACTTATCGAGTTACTGGGGTCTGACGTTTACCACCCCTAGACGAGATATGTGACATATCAGACGAAGAGACCGGACTGTACGGTAGTGTTACTGATTGGATTCGCAGGAGTGTGAACAGTCTTGCTTGTTGATCTTCTGATCGCTCAATACCCGGGTGGCCATTACGTTTAGCAGGCCGTTTGCGGCTTGTGGGTGTTTGATATGATCATCACCTACTACCGGCGTATTGACAAGTCTTTAGAATCCTATACAGAGGTTTCCTGGCTCAAGCGAAACGGAGTAGAAGCACATATGTGATATGTGCGGGACCGAGATTAATACGATATGAGATACCGTATTCTATTCTCGCAATTTGTGACATCGGTCGGTTATATATGATATAGCCGGGTTATCGGATCAAGTGTTGATTCGATAAGTTGTTACATATGATATTAGTCGGTTATATATGTTATAGCCGGATTATTAAATCAAGAGTTGATTTAATAATTTAATGTATAATTATATATTTGATATATTAATTTACATTAACTAATATTAGCTCACTTAAGATTTCTTTTCTCACTTGATGTTCACATAGTATATATGTGATATGTATATTTGTGTACATGTATTGTGTCATGCTTGATGATACATGCAAGATGGGTGTATGAGACTTATACCATCCTAAAGATAATCCTAGGGTTTTATTTATTAAAGTAAATTACAAATTATGTGGAAATTGGACAAATGGTTGAAGCCTGGAGAAGCTTTTGGAACCATTGACCAAGTCTACTAATTTGTTTTATACTTAGATATTTGTTAACCTAACCTATTATCTTTAACCTTAGTTTAGTCTCTACAAGGGTTAAGCATATGATGCTTAACTCATCCATGGTTGCCATTATTCATTTGGATTAACTCCATGATAGTTTTCTTCTTCTTCTTCCTCAAAGCTTTCTAGCTTCAATGGAGATATGAGAAAAAATATGAGAAAATCAATTCTAAATTGAGCCCACTTCCTACTTCATCATCCTCTACTACTTGCCATTTAGTATAGGGTGTTTGCTTCACTGATTCCGTAATGAGTGAAGATATAGCTTGGGTTAGTGTCTCCTCGATGTAGATCATCTTCGGCCTCGAAGACTTCGATGCAAGCATGTTCATTTCTTCATGGGAGCTTCTATAGAGTCCGGAGTTCTTGATCGCAGCGAAAGGACGACTACACGGAGCTAATGAAGTGAAGGACCGGTCTACAAAGGTTGTATTCCTTGTTCACTTTTACTTATGCAAAGATGTTTGCATTTCATTCCGTCTGATTTCTAGTTAACGATTCTATGTTAGGGTTAGCTAGAATGGCAATTTTTTGAATTTGGCATGGACGATGCCTCCCGAAACCTTGCTGCCGTGCTAGGGAACCCTGCAATCAGGGAGGAGAATACTTGAGCATGGAAATCCAGGACTATTCTAAAGGAGAATGAGATTCTCTCTCAGCATTATTCCTCCGTATACACCACAACACAACGGTGTATCGGGGCGGAGCAATCGTACCCTATTAGATATGGTGCGATCTATGATGAGTACTACTGAGTTACCTGTTTCCTTTTGGAAGTTATGCACTTGAGAAGCTGCATACCTATTGAATAGGGTTCCAACCAAATCAGGTGCCTACCACTCTATATGCGATATAGAATGGGAAGAGCCCATGTATTAAGCAAGTTAAGATTTGGGGTTGTCCGGCCTATGTCTAAAAGCAAAATCCGGACAAGCTCGAGGCAAGGTCAGTTCTGTGGAAGTTTGTTGGATATCCCAAGCATTTGCAAGGGAATATCTTCTACCGCACCAAGGAACAAAAGGTGTTTTATTTCTCGGCATGACCACCTTTTTAGGAAATAGAATTTTTATGAAAGAAATTTGTGGTCATGAGGTAGAACTGGAATAGGTTCCAGCTATACAAATTACAGTTGATGATTTGGTAGAACCGGAGGATTCAATAGTTCCCAATAAAGCTCAGCCTCTCCGTCGATCTGGTAGGGTTCTTCATCCGCCTGAGAGATACTTCAGTTTCTCGATAACAGTGGGAGCGAGGATTGCATCACGAGATGATGACCCAACTAGTTTTGAGCAGGCCATCATGAGTGTGGACTCTGTAAGAATAGTTGGATGCTAAGTGATCTGAGATGGAATTCATGTACACTAACAAAGTATGGACTTTGGTCGCTATATCTGAAGGGTTAAATCCCTATCAGGAGCAAGTATATCTTGAGAAGATTACTTGGTGTAGATGGAAAAGTTGAGAATTTCAAAGCTAGACTTGTTGTAAAAGGTTCTCGTCATTAACCAGGTATGGATTTTGATGAAACCTTTTCTCCGGTACCTATGCTTAAGTCCATCCAGATCCTACTTGCTATTGCTGCATGCCATGACTCCGATATCTGGCGGTTAGGTGTCGTGACTGCTTTTCTAAATGCCGATTTAGAAGAGAGCGTCTATAAGTACACAACCAGAGGGCTTCGTAGACAGTGGGAGCAGCGGAAACGTGTGCAGGATGCTTTATGGGTTAAAGCAGGCATCGCGAAGTTAGAACATCTATTTTGATGTGATAGTCAAAGCATTTGACTTCATCAAAATGGTAGATGAACCTTGTATATAAAAAAGGGTAGTATAGAGTAAGATGGTCTGCCTCGTATTGTACGTGGATGCCATACTCTTGATAGAAAAGGAGTTTCCAATGCTACACTCGGTCAATCTCCTCTTATCACATTGATTCTCCATATAGGGTCTAGGTGATACCTCCTAAATCTTGGGTTTTGGATCTATGAAATAGATCTAAGTGGATGTTAGGATTCTCACTAGGTGTAGTAAGATAGTATCAAGTGATCCTGAGGAAAATTACTGGACATCATTGGAGAACCTTCTTAAGTACTAGAGAAGCACTAAAGAACTGTTCTCGGAGTTTGGTAACAGTGAACTCCAGTGCGAGTCTTTTGCCGACTCAAGCTTCCAGGGTGGTAAGGTTGACTGAAAATCAGTCATAGGCACCGTCTTTACCCTCAGTGGAGGGACGGTATGTTGGTAGAGTTCCAAGCTAGATACCAGGGCAAACTAGATGATAAAGGCTGGATACATCGGTATCAAAGATATTACTAAAGAGGTAGTCTGGGTGTATATTTGTTCATGAGATGAACTAGGTTCCTACCATTGTGTGACAATGGAGATGTGGCTTTGGCCTAGGAACCCCGGTCCCATTAGTGACCCAGACATATTCTAAGGCAGTATCACCTGATCATGGAGATGGTTGATCTCCAAGAGATCGAGGTTATGAGAGCTGATGCAAAGGATAACACGACGGATCCACTCACTGAGGCTTTTCCTGCGAGAGACTTTTATAGGACGTTGGGTATGACATACTACAACAACTGGCCTTAGTGCAAGTGGGAGATTGTTAGTTATATGTATGCCCTAGAGGCCATTATTGTACATGAGATGTATATTATAGTGGATGCTTAGACATATGTAGGGAGGACTTTCTTACTCGACATGATAGTACGCTATCTGGTTGCTCTATATCTTAACATGTACATTTATTGTCTCTCTGTTACATGTTGATAAAGCCTTTAGGATGTGTACTTGACTACTAGGATTGTGATGCAGATCATACTAGTGGGGCCTTGGCAGTCCATTAGTTCATCCTTCAATTGTTCCTAGTCGAGGGAATATTGAGACGGGGCATCAATATTCCAGAGTAGACTAGCGTATACGCTTCTTGACCCATATGATGGGCAATGGATGATCCCATATCCATTGGTGTTTGACATCAGAGATTGTATACGGGTGCTCAGTAGAGACCGGGTATACTGAACGGACTCGCCGAGAACTCCTAGATGATATTATACCTCACGTCAGATAGCAGTTCTCTGGTGACACTTGTACAGGTTAGTCTGTCGACCCGAGATCGTCATAGAGTCTTGTGTATCTCCCACTGTTCTTTGATTTCCACCCTACCACGGCTCTACTGAGTCGTGAAAACAGGTGGTTTTTGGGTACAGTCCCGAGTCACATGGAGGCAATGAGCGATAGGAGGGGATTCGTCTCTCCCGGTATTGGGGGTTGATGTTGCGCTATGCTCGATTGGAGATAACTAGAAATCCCTGGCAGGGTAGATGAGATTTACTGATAAGTGTTATCAGTAGTTTCTCGCCCGTTATGGACCTTACATCGGCATGACTTATCAAGCTATTGGGGTTTGATGTTTACCACCCCTAGACGAGATATGCGACATATCAGATGAAGAGACCAGACTGTACGGTAGTTTTACTGATTGGATTCGCAGGAGTATGAGCAGGCTTGCTTGTTGATCTTCCGATCGCTCAATACCCAGGTGGTCGTTACGTTTAGCAGGCCTCTTTCGGCTTATGGGTGTTTGATATGATCATCACCTACTGCCGGTGTATTGACGAGTCTTTAGAGTCCTACACAGAGGTTTCCTGGCTCAAGAGAAACGGAGTAGGAGCACATATGTGATATGTGCGGGACCGAGATTAATACGTGTATATGATACCGTATTCTGTTCTCGCGATTTGTATTATCGGTCGGTTATATGTGATATAGCCGGGTTATCGAATCAAGTGTTGATTCGATAAATTGATACACATGATATTAGTCGGTTATATATGATATATCCAGATTATTAAATCAAGTGTTGATTTAATAATCTAATGTATAATTATATATTTGATATATTAATTTACATTAACTAGTATTAGCTCACTTAAGATTTCTTTTCTCACTTGATTGTGCATTAAGTATATATGTGATATATATTTGTGTACATGTTTTTGTGTCATGCTAGATACCACATGCTACATGGTTGTATGAGACTTAGACCATACTAATAATAATGTGAGGGTTTTATTTATTTAAAGTAAATCAAAATTGGTTGGAAATTGTCACATGGTTGAAGCTTGTAGAAGCTTGTGGAACCATTGACCAAGTCCACTCTTTTTGTTTTACTTGTAGATATTTATTGACCTAACCATTATTGTAACCCATGGTTTTATTCTCTACATGGGTTAGTGTATGACACTAACTCACCCATGGTTGCTATTCTCACCTCATGGGTTTCATTTCTCATCTTGATCATTTTCATCTTCTTCTTCCTCATGAAAGCTTTCTAGCTTTTAAAATGGTGAGAAAATAAAATCTAAAGTGAGCCCATTTCCCACTTCATCATCCTATACTATTAGCCATTTAGTTTAGGGTGTTCTCTTCATAAAGTTCATCACCCAGTGAAGAGGTAGGTTGGGTTTGAGTCCCCTCGACGTAGATCATCTTCGGCCTCGAAGACTTCGAGCAAGGTTGTTCATTTCTCCAAGGGAACCCATACTAGAGTTTGGGAGATCACTACTTGCAGCGAAGAGACTTCTACACGGAGCTTTAGAAGTGAAGGACCGGTCTACAAAGGTTGTATTCGTCATTCACTTGTTGTAATGTTTGATTACATGTTTAGTTTGTCTAATTACTCTAGCTAGATCCTATTCTAGGGTTCCTTAGCACTCTTGAAAATTTTGAAATTGGCATGGTAGATGCTGTGAAAACCCAGTAGGGTGTTGAGAAATCCTAACACATCTAGTACCACTGACAGGTTTTGAGTGACTGATGTGATCATCACTTACTGCTGGTGTATTGACGGGTCTTTAGAGTCCCAAATAGAAGTTTCCTGATTCAAGCGAAACGAAGTAGGGCACACATGTTGATATATCCGGGGGCCTGATTAAATACGAGTATGTGATACCGTATTCTAATCTGGCTGTTATTTGATATCAGTTAGGTTATATGTGATATAACCGGATTATTGAATCAAGTGTTGATTTGATAATTTGATATACAGATAAATGATATTAGTCGGTTATATGTCATATAACCATATTATTAAATCAAGTGTTGATTTAATAATTTGATATATATTATATTTGATATAATTATATATTAACTAATATTATTAGCTCACTAATTATTTTCTTTACTTTATATATATATATATATATATAATGTAGCATGGTTGGTTTTTCTATTTTTAGAAAATGGAAAATGAAATGGAAAATGGGGAGATATTTGTGGAATGGGCAGGCATGGCTATTTTCATTTATTTTATTCATTTGCTTGCACTATTGAAGCATGGTCACAATTTTTAATGGTTAAAAATTGTATGCTTCAATAATGTGTGAGCTTACTACACTTGAGTTATTTTCTTGAGCTCATTTTTGCCTAAGCCATTCTAGCTCTCTCCATCTTCCATCTTCTTCCTCCTCCTCATGCTAAGACCTAACCCTCACATGTGATGTTAACCATAGGGCTGAGAATAAATCCTGGTGAGCTTAGAAAGCCCACTTCATCATCCTAGTTTAGATTAGCATTCTAAACTTGTGTGTTTCCTTCACTAAAGACAGTTTAGTGAAGAGGTAGCTTGAGGTAGAGGGAGTTCGGGTGGATCATCTTCGTCACGAAGATCATGGAGGAGGCTCGTTCAAACTTCAAGTGGAGCTATGAGAAGTCGTAGGGACTGCAACCCGGAGCTTGAGAAGAGAAGGACACGATCTACAAAGGTTGTAGTTTCGTTCTCTTAGTGTAGTTTTGTTAGTTATATGTATGCCCTAGAGGCCATTACCGTACATGTGATGTATATTGTAATGGATGCTTGGACATATATAGGGAGGACTTTCTTGCTCGATATGATAGTATGCTATCTGGTTGTACTTTATCTTAACATGTACTCTGATTGTCTCTATGTAACATGTTGATAAAGCCCTTAGGATATATACTCGACTACTGGGACTATGATGAGATCATACTAGTGGGGCGACGGTAGTCGATGAGTACATCCTATAAACTGTTCCTAGTCGAGAGTGTATCGAGACAGGGCATCGATACACCAGAGTAGACTAGCGTATACGCATCTTGACCCATATGATGGGCGATGGATGATCTCATATCTATTGGTGTTTGACATCAAGGATGGTGTACGGGTGCTCAGTATAGACTGGGTACACTGGACGGACTCACCGAGAACTCCCAGATGGTATTATACCTCACGTCAGATGGCAGTTCTCTGGTGACACTGATACAGGTTAGTCTGTAGACCCGAGATCGTCATAGAGTCTTGTGTGATTCCCACTGTGTTTTGATTTCCATCATACCACGTCCAAGAGGGCGTGCAAAAAGGTGGCTTTTGGGTACAGTCCCGAATCATATGGAGGCAATGAGCGATAGGAGGGGATTCATCTCTCCTGGTATAGGGAGTTGATGTTGCGCTGTGTTCGATTGGCTATAGCTGGAAATCCCTAGCCAGGGTTGCTGAGATTTACTGGTAAGTGTTATCAGTAGTTTCTCGAACTGTTATAGACCACATATCGACATGACTTATCAAGCTACTGGGGTCTGACGTTTACTACCCCTAGGCAAGATATGCGACATATCAGAATAAGAGACCGGCCCGTACGGGAGTGTTACTGATTGGATTCGCAGGAGAATGTACAGGCTTGCTTGTTGATCTTCTGATCGCTCAATACCTGGGTAGCTGTTACGTTTAGCTGACCGCTTGCAGCTTGTGGGTGTTTGATATGATCATCACCTACTGCCGGCGTATTGACGATTCTTTAGAGTCCTACACAGAGGTTTCCTGGCTCAGGAAAAACGGAGTAGGAGCACATATATGATATGTGCGGGACCGAGAACAATACGTGTATGTGATACCGTATTAGATTCTCGCGATATGAGATATCGGCCGGGTATATGTGATATAGCCGGGTCATCGGATCAAGTGTTGATTCGATGAACTGATACAGATTATATTAGTCGGTTATTTATGAAATAGTCGGATTATCGGATCAAGTGTTGATTCGATAATTTAATGTATAATTATATATTTGATATATTAAATTACATTAACTAATATAAGCTCACTAAAAGATTCTTTTTCTCACTCGGGTAACACATTGATATATATGCGATATATGTTAATTGTATTATTTTATTTTGTTACAATAAATATTATATATGTGATATATTATATTTTAACAAGTTAAGATTACTAATGCAACATGATTAGTGGAGATTAAACATGGTTAGGGTTTGATTTGGGTTAAGCTTTTCTAGAAGTTTCTAGAAGCTTTGCTTTTTGTTTTTGCAAAGATATTTTGCAAAGATATTTAGTTATGATATTTGTTAACCCAACTCAACCCTTGACCATGGTTCATTCTCTACATGGGTTAAGTTATAATACTTAACCCATGGTTGCATTTCTAACCTCACCACAATTCATTATTCATCAAAAAAGAAATGGTTCTTCTTCTTCCTTCTTTTTTTCAATGGAAAAGCTTTCTAGCTTTTTCATTAGTGATGATTTTGAGTGAGATTAAAAAAATAAATGAGAGCTAAAATCCTACTTCATCATCCTAATCTATCCCAGCTATTTAGATTAAGGTGTTCACTTCATTTGTGAGTGAGAGCTTGTGTTAAAGAAACTTCAAGGTAGATCATCTTATTTATCGAAGATCGGAAGCAAGTTTGCATCATTCTCTTCGTGGAGCCTCTCTAAAGTCCGGGTACATGATGATCGCAGCGAAGGGACCTCAACACGGAGCTTATGAAGCGAAGGACCGGACTACAAAGGTTGTAATTCCAAACTCTTAGATGTTAAAGTGTTTAACATGCTTTGTTTCGCCTAATCTCTAGTTTAAAGATCTTGGTTAGGGTTGTTAGTGTATATGCCCTAGAGGACATTACTGTATCATACTAGTATGTATGATGGAAGCTTGGGATATTCACAGTTGTATATACAATCTTGCTCGAAATGGTAGTATGCTACTTGGTTTGTCTCTGCTTTAATGTGTACATGTGTTTCTTTTATTATATCACCTATACATATTAGTAGAGCCCTTAGGATCTTTGCTTGATTACCAGCGTTGTGATGGCGCTCACACTCGTGGGGGCTGGGTAATCCATAAGCATATCCTTATACACGTCCTTGGTCGTGGGATTATCGAGACAGGGCATCGATACTCCGGAGTAGACTAGCGTATGCGCTTCTCATCCCAGCATGGGAGACGGTCTGTCCCATAGCCGTCGGTACGTTGTACTTGAGATAGTATGCGGGTGCTCGTTAGGTTATGAGTACACTGGACAGGACTCGTCGGGAACTGTTGGTTGGTATTATACCTATCGTCAGTTATCAGTTCCCAGGTGACATGAGTACAGCTCAGTCCGCTGACTTGACACTGTCACTTCGCCTTGAGTGTGTTCCCACTGTACTTTGATTACTACCCTACCACGGCTCAAAGGAGTCGTGCAAACAAGTAGTAGTTGGGTGTAGTCCCGAAGCACTTGGAGGCAGTGACGGTTAGACAGGATTCATCTCTCCCGGTATTGAGGGTTGATATCGCGCTGTGTCCAGGAGAGCCATTACACAAGTAGTCCCTGGCCAGGGCAAGCGAGATATACTAGTAGGTTTCCAGTGTTATCTCAGGGTGTTCTGGGCTACACTCCGACATGACTTGTACCGCTATTAGGGGACTGACGTTTACCGCCCCCCTAGGCCCGCCATGCGATGTATCAGACGAACAGACCGGACTGTACGGAGATTGTCATATTCAGGCTCAGTAGGAGTTCAGATGGGTTCACCTCGTCAGTCTTCTTATCGGCATCTACCTGGGGACCGTTACGTACAGCTAGTGCCGCTTGTGGTCTGTGGTTAAACCCACTGCCAGCGTAGTGTCGAGTCTTTAGAGTCCCACATAGAGAGTTATTCGCCTTTAGGCAAAATGAGTAGAGGTCGCATGGTTTTGCGACAGGGTTCGTTCACATCCGCGCACTTGTGCACGTTTGCTGTCCGGACAGCTTATACTAGCGGGCTTTGGTTTAAGCCGGATCCTAATATATGATTTGGGATTGGTTTTATCTCATTGTATTCGTGTTCCTCGGATCACGGATACGGGTGCGTATGCACAGTTGACTGAGACAGAGGCAGAGGACTTTGATTAGGGTTGATGACCATTGTCATTTTCTTAACCCTAATGCTTATGTGTGTATTATGAATAATTGATATTAGTTAAATATAATTATGCATGGTTAGGGTTGTTGACCATTTGACCATCCTTGACTTGTTGACCTAGGTTGATATGTTGACCATCATCATTCCATATGAAAGATGCTCTTTGATCCTTGCAATTTGCATTTAATGTGAAATGATAATGGTCAAGTCTTGATTAACCATGACAATTATCTAGCTAATTATCTATTTTCATAATTCACCCATATATGTGAGAATGGTTCATTTTTCTTCTCATTCTATCATATAGATTCTCTCTCCTCCTCTTCCTCTCTCTGTAGCTCTCCCCTCTCATGAGTTGAGAAACACTTGAGCTTGAGATAAATCACTCTAAAATACTCTCTACTCTTTTCTAAGGTTCTAGGATTAGCACTCCAAGCATCTTAGTTACTTCTAGCTTGAAGTTGAAGCCAAAGGTTGAGGCTCTCGGGTGGATCCTTCTTCGACTAGAGAAGACGACAAGGAGATCACTTCCGTTCACTCCAAGGAGCAAGGTGAGAAGGACATAAAGCCCTAGGTATAACCTTTCTTCCATGTAGCTAAAACTAGTTAGCTTTGTAGTTAGTTTTTGTTTAGCAAAGATCCTCCTTTTGATAGTCTATGTTGCCTAGTTCGATAAAAATCCATTTTTTATACCGTTTCCGCCTTCCCGCAAGCACCGGGGTGGGCAACGTGGACTTACAGTAGTATCAGAGCCTAACTAAACATAAACTAGCTAGTTAGTAAAGTGTATAGAAGTTCGATCGGTAAAAATCACAAAACTTTTTTCAAAAAACCCTAGTTTCTGCCGATTTTTAAATCTACTTTAAAAATAATAAATCACACCTTAAAAATCGGCTCAGGGTTTTTACAGTACACCCAAGAAAAACGAACCAGCGAACCGACCAACTCACCGCGGTTCCGCGGTCGAGTTGACTCGGGCGCGGCTCGTTTCTCTTGCAGTGTTCTTATTTTATGGTTTTGGGATTTTTAAGATATTTTATTTCTGCCCAGATTTTCCAGAATAGAAATTTTTATTTGGGGTGGCTATAAATCCGTATTTTTGATCGAACTTCCCTATACTTTAACTATTGGATTATATCTGTGATGTTTATATGTATTGAACGTCTGCTAATCGCTATACGTCGATTAGTGGGGGTTATACATATCTGTGATCTGTAATGCTTATTGGTTTGTGTATATGAACTCGGTGGATTGTCGCGGATGAATAGCCGGGGTGGATGTGGGATGAGAGTTTCTTTTTTCTTTCATTCATGTAATATGTAAATTGATGTAATATTATTTGTTTGGCCGCACAACCGGGTCGGGGTTATAGCCGTCATTGTATAATTTATTTTTACTGTTTTTTCTCCTAGGATAGACCCATGGTTGGGTGCACAAACTACCGGGTATCTCGAAATGCCGAGTGGCCTACTCACGTCATTGAGGGAGGTTGCTTCGCTTCGGGTACTTGGCGGGTAGTTTGCCGCACCCGTAGGGGTCTTGGGTGGGGTATTAGCTATTCATCGCGACCGTGTAATCCGCTTTTCATTGCAGGCTCGAACGAATCGCGGATTCCTAGTATATCCAAAGTGTTCATCTGTGATCTGGATTGACTATCATTGCTATATATCTATATATGATATCTATTTAGGTGTTGCTTATGTTTTGCATCCGCGCTAGTCCAGCCCCCGCTCTGTCATTAGTTAAGTAACCTAACGGGTGATGACGGGACCCCATGGCGAATACGGATGGCATAAGCGTACACCATATTTTGGTTGTTTTCTACAATGGTAGGATTAAAAGATGGGACGCATTAAAATTAATGCAAGAAAATAAACCAAGTAAAAGTCGATTGGAACACTTTGAAAACCACTCGGTTCTTTTCAAAACTAAACTTTTAAATGCGGAGCTTGAACCACTCCTTTTAAAAGCTATCTCGTTCCATCGATTATATCAAGTTCACTACGTTCACGGTTTTGCCAAAACCATTCGTAGCCCTCCGTCATTCCACATGAATGGTCAAAAAGTATTCAAGCTATGTATGTTGGCCAAAGTCAAGGCATAGTGATTGGTAGCTATTGGGTATTCATGTGCAGCATAGGTAGATGCGTTGGTTTGGGACAGTCGTGCTGCCATTTTGGCCAAAGTTAAGGGTAGGTACGGGTGGGTCCAAATTAACCAGCAGAATGACGGGTAGAACTTGACATGCGACTTATGATATTTTGGCCAAAGTCAAGGTCATAAGAGCATGGGGCAAAAATCCACATCGGGAGTTTCATAAGTACTGAAACTTGCTAGCGCTGCATACCATTTGGAGTGTGATGATTCTGGTAGGATTCCTTCAGTTTTATCACGCGATGATATTTGGATCCCGATCCTACTGTGAGTATATGCTACTCCTCGGGAAATTTCTCACTTAACGATCAATGCTATAAACCTAGTAGGTGTCTAGAAAGGTGTTAGCGGGGCTACGCCCACAGGGAAAAGAGGTTACTTAATTAAGGAACTTCGCGAAAGCTTTGGGAAACCTCCCTTGAAGTACCAACACTGGCCTGGCTGAACAGTTAAGCAAGTATTGTACGGTGAGATTGATCCCGACTAATTCTTCCTTTATGGTTTAAGGAGGGATTCGAGAGACAGTGGGAGCCATCCTGTTTAGACAAACTAAAAACCACTCTAAACTTGCAAGAGCATCATGCTAAAGTGTTTCTTTTCTCTCTCCTAATTGCAGCGACCATTCAACATGACCAGACTTAAGTTATTACTAGATAAAAACATACTGACAGGGCCAAACTACAAAGATTGGCTCAGGAATATCAAGATGGCAATCACTTACGACAAGTTGGGGTATATCCATACCACCAAAGCTCCCCCTGTCCCAGGTCCCACCTCCAGCGTCGCGGATATAGAAATCCGTAAGATATGGGAGATCGATTGCGCGAAGGCCAAATGCCTCATGCTTGCCTCGATGGACAACGAACATCAGAGGAGGCACGAGAATATGGACCTAGAGTCCATATTTCTCCATACAAAAGATCTGTATGGAGAGCAGTCTTGTATCGCCAGATATGAAGTGTCGAAGAAGCTATTTTCGGCAAGATTGACCGTCGGATCATCGGTAGCGGAACACGTGCTTAAGATGATTGGCTACATAGAGGAGCTCGCGGACCTTGGGACCACGTTGGAGAATGAACTCTACACTGACTTGATTCTCCAGTCCCTTCCTTCCACTTACGCCCAGTTTATCCTTAACTTCAACATGCAAGGAAAGGAGGTTGAACTTTCCGAACTTCTGAACATGTTGAGGAGTGCTGAGGTCACCCTACAGAAAGGTAGGGAGACATCCACTTTGTTTGTAGGAGGATCTTCCTCTTCTAGGTCCAGGGCGAAAGCCAAGGGGGAGAAGAAGAAAGCCCCTGCCAAACCAAGGGGCGGTGTCAGTAAAGTGGATACGAAGGGAAAGGGAAAGGCAACAAAGGTAGCGGGAAAGCTGGTGGGAAAGGAAGAATGCTTCTACTGTCATAAAAGTGGACACTGGAAACAGGATTGCAAGGCTTGGAAGGCCAGAACTCAGGATCTGAAGCGAGTTGCGGCTTCAGCTTCAGGTGTGTATGTTATTGAAAACTGTCTATCAATAAACTCTACTTCCTGGGTATTGGATACCGGATCAGGATCTCATATCTGTAATTCTTTGCAGGCGTTGAGAAAGCGTAGGGTTTTGAAGGCAGGTGATATGACCCTCAGAGTTGCAAACGGAGCTAGCATGGATGCTGAGGCCGTGGGGGACTATCACCTGGGATTGTCAGATGGACACTTTTTGGTTTTACGTAGTTGTTATTTTGTACCAAATGCAACTTGTAATATCATTTTTGTATCTTTATTGTCTAAAGAAGGTTATGAATTTGCATTTGTAAGTAATGTTGTGAACATTCACCTTAATCAAGTTCTGATTGGGTCTGGTACATTAAACAATGGTATATACGTATTAAACCAACCACAGATTTTCAATGTCCAGAATACACACAAAAGAAAGACTCCAGAAATCAATAAAACTTTCTTATGGCATTGTAGACTGGGTCACATCAATGAGAGAAGGTTGACTAAGTTACATACAGAAGGATATTTGGATCCGTTCGAATATCAATCGTATGCAACTTGTCAATCCCGTCTCAGAGGAAAGATGACAAAGACTCCGTTCACTGGACACGGAGTAAGAGCGAGCGAGCTCTTGGGACTCGTACACAGCGACGTGTGCGGTCCAATGTCTACACATGCACGAAGCGGTTATTCTTACTTCATTACTTTTACGGATGACTTTTCAAGGTACTGATATGTCTTCTTAATGAAGCATAAATCCGAGGCCTTTGAAAAATTCCAGGAATATAAGAATGAAGTAGAAAAACAAACAGGCAATAGTATCAAGGCACTGAGATCTGATCGAGGTGGTGAATACTTGAGTGCCGAGTTCCTGGGTTACTTAAAAGAGATTGGAATTCTCTCTCAGCTTACTCCTCCATACACTCCGCAACATAACGGTGTATCGGAGAGACGGAACCGAACCCTATTGGATATGGTACGGTCCATGATGAGTAACGCTGAGTTACCGCGATCATTCTGGGGATATGCGCTAGAATCAGCTGCATACCTTTTGAACCGAGTTCCAACTAAGACTGTGCCTACTACACCATATCAGATGTGGTGTGGGAAGAGACCCTATCTTAATCACATGAAGACATGGGGATGTCCAGCTTTTGTCAAAAAGCAGCATGCGGACAAGCTCGAGGCACGCTCAGTACAGTGCAAGTTTGTGGGATATCCAAAGAACTCTAAGGGATATTTCTTCTATTGCGAAGAAGAACAAAAGGTTTTTGTTTCTCGCCATGCCCACTTTCTAGAACACCAGTTCTTGGAAAAGGAAATTAGTGGGAGCGCAATAGAACTGGAAGAAATTCCAGAACCACGAGCTATTACTGAAAGCTTAGTAGAACCAGAGGGTTCGAAATATCAGGACATTCCCACGCCACTCCGCAGGAGTAGTAGGCAGTCTCATCGGCCCGAGAGATACTATGGTTTTCTCATAGACGGGGATAGAGAGGATTGCATCATAGATTGTGATGAGCCTATTAGCTTCCAGCAAGCCATTCAAGCGTTGAATCGGTAAAATGGCTGGATGCAATGCGGACCGAAATGGAGTCCATGTACACCAACAAAGTATGGACGTTGGACATTGCTCCAGATGGGGTAAAACCCGTAGGATGCAAGTGGATCTTCAAAACGAAGATTGGTGTAGATGGACAGGTTGAGATCTATAAAGCTAGACTGGTTGCAAAGGGTTTTCGTCAGAGACCTGATTTGGACTATGACGAAACCTTTTCTCCAGTAGCTATGCTGAAATCCATTCGGATCCTTCTTGCCATTGCTGCCATCCACGATTATGAGATTTGGCAGATGGACGTAAAGACCGCTTTTCTAAATGGAAATTTAGAGGAGTGTGTCTATATGGACCAGCCAGAGGGTTTCATTCAGAGTGGGAGCAGCGGAAAGGTGTGCAAGTTGCTCAAGTCCATTTATGGACTAAAGCAGGCATCGCGAAGTTGGAACATCTGTTTTGATGAGACGGTCAAGGAATTTGGCTTTATAAAAAATCCAGATGAACCATGCATCTATTGTAGATTTGTAGCGAAAACTGTAGTATTCCTCATTTTATACATGGATGACATTCTCTTAATAGGAAATGACATTCCCATGCTACAATCTGTCAAAAGGTTCTTGTCACACAGGTTCTCCATGAAAGACCTGGGTGATGCCTCATACATTCTGGGGATCCGGATCTACCGTGACAGATCCAACAGGATATTAGGACTCTCACAGTCCAGGTACATCGACACCATACTGAAAAGATTCAGTATGGAAGATTCCAAGCGCGGTAATCTACCGGCTTGTCACGGGATCACCCTCTCCAAAGAGATGTCTCCCAAGACTGATTTGGAGAGGGATCGCATGTCTATTATACCCTACGCTTCTGCGGTAGGCTCTATAATGTATGCGATGTTGTGCACCAGACCAGATGTGGCTTATGCACTGAGTGTGGTAAGCAGGTATCATTCAAACCCTGGGGAGAAACATTGGATAGCGGTAAAGAACATTCTCAAGTACCTGAGAAGGACTAAGGAGATGTTCTTGGTGTATGGCGGAAAAGACCTCCAGATTGATGTCTTTGCTGACTCCAGCTTCCAGAGTGACAAGGATGATTCCAAGTCCATGTCGGGTTTTGTCTTTACCCTCAATGGAGGGGCGGTGTGTTAGAAGAGCTCCAAACAGGAAACCGCTGCTGACTCAACTATGGAAGCAGAATACATCGCTGCATCTGATGCCGCAAAAGAAGCTGTCTGGATGAGGAAGTTCTTGAAAGAACTTCAGGTGGTTCCATCCATTGTTGATCCAATACCTCTGTATTGCGACAACAACAGGGCTATAGCTTTAGCGAAGGAACCCAGGTCCCATCAGAAATCCAGACACATCTTGAGGCGATATCACCTGATCAGGGAGATCGTGGATCGCCAGGAGATCGAGGTTCGGAGGGTTTCTTCAGAAGATAACACTGCAGATCCATTCACGAAGGCCTTACCCCAGACTCAGTTCGAGCGGCTGATCGAGATGATAGGTCTTCGATACGCCAGTACATGGCCTTAGTGCAAGTGGGAGATTGTTAGTGTATATGCCCTAGAGGCCATTATTGTATCATACTAGTATGCATATTACTTGATGGAAGCTTAGGATATTCACAGTTGTATATACAATCTTGCTCGAAATAGTAGTATGCTACTTGGTTTGTCTCTGCTTTAATGTGTACATGTGTTTCTTTTATTATATCACCTATACATATTAGTAGAGCCCTTAGGATCTTTTCTTGATTACTAGCGTTGTGATGGCGCTCACACTCGTGGGGGCTGGGTAATCCATAAGCACATCCTTATACACGTCCCTGGTCGTGGGATTATCGAGACAGGGCATCGATACTCCGGAGTAGACTAGCGTATGCGCTTCTCATCCCAGCATGGGAGACGGTCTGTCCCACAGCCGTCAGTACGTTGTACTTGAGATAGTATGCGGGTGCTCGTTAGGTTACGAGTACACTGGACAGGACTCGTCGGGAACTGTTGGTTGGTATTATACCTATCGTCAGTTATCGGTTCCCAGGTGACATGAGTACAGCTTAGTCCGCTGACTTGACACTGTCACTTTGTCTCGAGTGTGTTCCCACTGTACTTTGATTAATACCCTACCACGGCTCAAAGGAGTCGTGCAAACAGGTAGTAGTTGGGTGAAGTCCCAAAGCACTTGGAGGCAGTGACGGTTAGAAAGGATTCATCTCTCCCGGTATTAGGGGTTGATATCGCGCTGTGTCCAGGAGAGCCATTACACAAGTAGTCCCTGGCCAGGGCAAGCGAGATATATTGGTAGGTTTCCAGTGTTATCTCAGGGTGTTCTGTAAGTGCACGGCGGCGCCCCGGCCGTCAATCCGACGGACAAATGCGGAAGCGGTGATAAACTTTAATTTTTCTTGAACTGGCAAACCGCCGCGCACTAATACCCGGATCGAACCACTAACTAGTCCTAGCTATCAACAAGAAAGGGAAGAGAGATATACCGACGATCCAAGTCCTCCGGTCTTCTCATCATCGTCCCGATCTCCTGCGGAATGTCCCGTCTCCTCCTCGTCGCCGGAAGTGCACCACATCGCCTACTTCTTTTACGGGCTCCCACCTCAATGTCGAGGCAACTCGGGCACGAAGCCGGCTAGTCGACGTACCCAAGATTCGCTGTAGAATGTGTAGTGAAGAAGTCTCATTTGGGGTTGTAGGAATTGCCTTTTTGGTGGAGGGAAGATACAAGAACTATATGGAGGAACTTTGGGGATTTTGGAACATGAAATGAAGCAAAAACCCCACTCCCAAAATTTGGACAGCCCCCTCCCATATGGCCGGCCAAAACAAAATGAGGAAGAAGAAGAGAGTGAGAGTGTGTGAATCAAAAGATAAAGGGAGCCATTCTCATATCATGCAAGAGAGAGAAAAGAAAACTCATCATGAAAAGAAATGATCACCAAATCAAACCCATACTCCACACACTAACCATAAACAACCATGATGCTTACAAAGTCAAGCCATCATGAAGTGATCAAGTCAAAAAGGTCAAGGTATGGTGCTCATCATGAAAACCATCATGATGCAACAAGATGCAAAGAACCCCCTCCACTAATGCCTATTTGCAACAATGCAAATAAACCCTCCTCCACCAATCTTCGGCCAATGAACGGAACAAAGGAAATCGGCCGAAACGGAAAGCAAACTGGCAACTCCAGAAAACTGGTCCCATAATAAATTACAGGAAAACCCCGAAACTGTGCATACACACCCGCATTTGTATTCCGACCGAAATACAAATGCAATGAGACAAAATCTACACTGTACTATACTAGGATCCGGCTTATACCAAAGCCGGCTAGTAATATCCGTTTGATCCTGATCCGTGCAATACCGCACGTATCTGATCGAACCCTGCCATATAACCATACGGCCTATAGTACAGACTGTCCGATCCTGATCCGTGCAATACCGCACGTATCTGATCGGACCCTGCCATATCTCCATACGGCCTCTACAACCTTTCGCCCGAAAGCTGAGTAACTGAAATGTGGGGGACTCTAAAGACTCATCAACACCTTGGTTGTGGATTTAACCACCAGCACGTCAGAGGTATAAGCCAATACGTAACGGGCTACCAGGTACTGACTAAAAGGGATGTCTGTGAGCGAACTCAGCCTGACAACCCTACTGAGCCTGTCAGTGACAATATCCGTACAGTCCGGTCCGTTCGTCTATGAGCATCGCATGGCGGGCCTAGAGGGTTGGTAAAAGTCAGACCCCCAAAAGCGGTACAAGTCGTGTCGGAGTGTAGCCCAGAACACCCTGAGATACTACTGGAATACCTACCAGTAAATCTCCTTGCCTCGGCCGAGGGCTTCGTGTAATGGCTCTCCTAGACACAGCACGACCTCACCCCCAATACCGGGAGAGACGAACCCCTGAAGATTCGCTCACTGCCTCCATGTGGCTCGGGACTGTACCCAACTAAAACCTGTTTGCACGACTCCTTTGAGCCGTGGTAGGATAGTAATCAAAGTACAGTGGGAACTCACACGAGACAAATGACGATCCCCAGGTCGATGAACTAACCTGTACACATGTCACCAGGGAACAACCATCTGACGTCTGGTATATGACCAACTAGCATGTTCCCGGCGAGTCCTGTCCGGTGTACTCATAACCCAATGAGCACCTGTATACATCTTAGGTGATCCAACTGACACCAGTGGCTTGTGAGACCGGCCACCGCCCCTCGTCGGGGTCTCGACTGTATACACTAGTCTACTCTGGAGTATCGATGCCCTGTCTCGAAACTCTCACGACTAGGGACCATTTAAGGATATGCTTATAGACTGCCAGCTCCCACGTATATGATCGCCTTCAGACTGCTGGTGGTCAAGCAAGAATCCTAGGGGCTCTACCAACGTGTAATAGCGACTTGTCAGGTCACCTGAAGCAGTACACGATGATAAAGGTAAACCAGATAGCATACTATCATCTCGAGTAAGACTGTCCTACCGGGATAGGTCCTCCATCAATCATTACAATCACGTACCTGTGACCTAATAATTGACTCTGAGGGCACTATCTCTAACAATCTCCCACTTGCACTCAAGGCTAATTATTGCGATGTCGCATACTCACAGCCCGTGTGATACCGAACACCCAACTCCTGTACTAGTCAGTCTCACAAAGCTCGTTTGCGAAACTATTGCGTTCGAGGAATAGCCTTAGTGAGTTGATCCGCTTTGTTGTCTCTTTCAATGTCTCTCTATATCTCAAGTTCGCGGAGAAACCCATCTCCCGAAATGAGCAATACCTGTCTTAGAATGTGTCTGGATGTCTGATGGGACACAGCTCATAAATGAACTCCAAATCCAAACTTCTTAGACTGTATCGTCAACTGAACTTAATCAGTATCCTGCGCCATGCCTCCCTCAGTATTGCCTTGGACCACCTGTCCAAAATACTGCCCCTCGTCAGAAGGAATAACTACAACTCTGACAACCTCCTTGTCGTCCGGGTCACCTTGGAAGCCTGGAATGATAACTGTCTCCCGAATGAGGCTGCCGTTATCATATCCCTAGAACATCCACTTATGTTCTAAAACTGCTTCCGACTGTTTCTCCAGGATCGGATCAATATCAACTTATTGCATCTAGTGCAAGAACAACATCTGGTGTGGTACTTGACATCTCATGATTAACTCAATTGCCTGAGCAAGTGATCTGCCAATCATGCATATCCCTCTCCCCTTTAGTCTGTAAGACACCTTTAGAGAGGGTGACTCCATCTTCTGCAGGTACACTACCGTGCATGGAGTCGTCCATTCTAAATACTCTTAGAATGCTGTCTAAGTACCCTGATTGGGAAACCACCCAAATTTAGATCTAAAACCATAGATCTAGTAACCAGTTTGTCTGATATAATGTCCAAGTCCCATATGGAGAAACTACTGTGTGACGACCAAAGTATAACCGATCGTAGTATAGGAGTTTCTTTTCCTACTCTGTGCATGTCATCCAAATACCAGGACATCACGCCCTACTACCTTCTCAACAGATCCATCCCCTATTCTGATGAAGTCAAACCCATGACTGTCATATCAGAAATAGATGATCTATCTCCGCTACTGGTGCTTCAGTCTGTAAATAGACATAAGCTACCTGTCCACCAATGCTTCCGCTGCTCCCACTGACTACGACAACCCTCTGGCAGAGTCATATAGACGTACACTTCTAAAACTAGTTTAGAACGACGCTATACTCATCCTCCCACCGGGTCTCGTAGCCTGGAACAACAGCAATGGTAATTGTGGGTAAACAAGAACTTCCCTGTCACCGTCCTTGAGGCTACCGTAGTACCTCTCGAGTGCCTGAAGTTACCCACCTTATCTGCGGAGTGGCCAATGGAATGTCAATCCAGATTGAATCTTTAGGTTCCTTATCAAATCTTCAGTAATCGTTTGTGGTTCTGGAATCACTTCCAGTTCTACCATACTCCCACTACTGTTTTCTGAAAAAAATCCATTTTTAATAAAACTGTGGCGAGTCTAGAACAATATCGCTATTGTTCATCCAGATGGTAGAAAGTCAACCCTCGTCATAGCCTGGGTCAACCCACAAACAGCCATTACAGAAACGTGCCTTGAGTTGTCAAGTGTCTGGTTTTAATCATAAACCGGACAACTCCCCGTACCTTAACATCGTTAAGATACGAACTGTTCTATATCCAATATAGGACCAGAGGCACTGATTTAACTGAACCAGATCCAAATCATGCAACTGTCTCCAGTGCATGTCAACTAAATGGAAGAAGGTCGATCAGCGTTACTCAACTTAGGAATGCTTCCAATTATGAGTAACCTGAAAGAGAAGCAAGATCTCTTAATCACCACTATCAACTGAATACCATATACAAGTATCTACATCTTCGATCACTTTGAAGAATCCCGATACTTGCTACACCTGGTTCTCTACTCTATTCAAATACCTATAACTTCTCCAAATTCGGACCCTGTGTTTCCTACGAAACACCTGTCTAAAAACTAGAGAAGTCATACGTAAACCGAATATAGTACGAGGACCAACCCCTCTGTCCTGATGGACCCTGGACAACATACAATACTCTGTATAAGTCCCTTGAGTCTGATAACTCATTCACTGTGTGTCGTAGGCTGAAAACTGTACTTATGGTTAAGAAGAATTACACCGCTGTTTAATGCTCCTTACCTAACCATCCACTGATATAGGTAAATGTCGTAGACATAATTTCAGAAAGGTATATCTCACTCTATGAAAATAGACGTACAGATATATCAATTTGAAATTGGTGCATAACTGCGGATATTCAAAACCAAATATTTGCCAACCGGCAAACAGCCCAGGTGATTTCCTCAAATATCACCGATTACAACGAATCCCGATATAATGACGATAATCACCCAATTCCCAATAACTTACTCCCACTCATCATCTGTAAAACCATACAGATGTGAGAATCGTACCTGGTAAATACATACCCTGGAGTAAGTATCTAATTGGGAAATCAGTTTTCCTT
This sequence comes from Agapanthus africanus, assembly GCA_030015575.1. Taxonomy (NCBI): domain Eukaryota; kingdom Viridiplantae; phylum Streptophyta; class Magnoliopsida; order Asparagales; family Amaryllidaceae; genus Agapanthus; species Agapanthus africanus. The sequence goes on along the minus strand of CM057342.1, from coordinate 339,676,981 downwards.
TAACAGTACACAGTGAGACTGAAACATTGAAATGTTTCGATGGGGTATCCCGGTATTCCTAGTAATGCCTCTTCCAGATTCACGACTGTAACCGTATAATCCTTTGCCACCTCTCCAAATCCCTTCATATGTCTTTAGTCTTTACCTTCTGCACACCCCTTTAGGCCAAATGGTTTTCTTCCTTCCCTACCGTTCGGCACCAGCCTATGGTTTGGAAGAAGACTATCCAATAAGCATAATGGGTGTACTGTCCCAATCCTAGGAACACTCGCAATGAGAGAGGGTGAAGATAAAAGACAACCGAATAAACCTTATTCCTATTCCTCCTGGACCAGAATCCATCCCCGAACTGGAACAAGTTCCTTTCGAGTTCGTATATAACCATACGATGGAGTATCCAATAAATTGTGGATCTTCGTAGTGATACGGAGTGTCCTGGAGAAATACAAAGGTGATGTGGGAGTGGTAACGAAATACCTGGTTTGGTCGTGAATATCTGTTGCAATTTACTTTGCCCTCTTACTAATCCCTTGCTTTGTCTGAACTTAATACCTTCTGCACACCATCGTTATGCTAATTGGTTTTCTTCATTCCCTACCGGTCGGCACCAGCCTAAGGTTTGGAAGAAGACTATCCAATATGCGTAATAGGTGTACTATCTCCTAAACCAAGGAGTACTCGCAACCTGAGAGAAGGTAAAAGAAAAAGACAACTGAATAATCCTATCCGTTTTCTCCAGAACCGGAAACCATTCTCGAATAAATCCCTTCGAGTTCGTATCTAACCATACGATGGTTTTGTCCAATGGAAGTGTACGTTCGTAGTAATACGGGGTGTCCTGGAGAAAAGGGTAAAAGTAGGAGTGGCAATGAGGTCTGCAACTCTGACAATCCAAAAGCCAGTGTTGAGAAGGTTCGGTCAACTTGGTCACTGAGTCATAGTCTTAGGGTCGGGTCAAATGGTCGCTGCCAGAGAGAGAGAAAAGAAACACTCAGCGTGCACTCTAACCTAGATCAGAATGGTTACCAATTTATCTAATCTGGAATCCTCCCACTGTACCTCAAATTCTCCTCCAAACCTGAAAGAAGAATTAGTCGGGGTTACCCGAGGAGTAAACTAACTCATCAGTGGGAATCGGGATCCAACTCTCATCGCATGACAACGTGACGGAATCCGCTCACGGTATCACACTCCAGAAGGTATGCGCATATCTGGCAAGTTTCAGTTCTTTTGAAACTCCCGATGTGATTTTTACCCCATGCTCTTATGACCTTGACTTTGGCCAACATATCATAAGTCACATGTCAAGTTCAACCCGTCATTCTCCAGGTTAATTTGAATCTACCCGTACCTACCCTTGACTTTGGCCAAAATGGCAGTACGACTGTCCCAAACCAACGCATCTATCTATGCTCCATATGAATATCCAATAGCTACCAATCACTGTGCCTTGACTTTGGCCAACATACACAGCTTGAATACTATTGACTACCCATATGAAACGACGGAGGGCTACGAATGGTTTCTGGCGAAAACCTTTAACGTAATGAACTTGATATCGTTGAAGGAACGGATAGCTTTTTAGAAATATAGTGATGACAACTTCCGCTAAAGAGGTCACTCCCGGTGAAGGGATCTCGGCTCTTTCCCCGTAGAATGGGGTGCAGGATATTCCAACTGAATACCACGGTGCAAAGCAAAAGTAATCGGCTATAGTGAAGTTAATGCCCTGACGCAAACTTTTTGTCCAAGGGGTCACTCCCGGTGAAGGGATCTCGGCCCTTGCCTCGTCGACTGAGGAGCAGGATATTCCAACTGAATACCACGATGCAAAACAAAAGTGAACGTCCTTTCAATAACAGCTTTTTGAAAAGTGTTCCAACAACATCAGATTAGGTTTGTTTTTAACTTGCATTGATCCGAATCAACGCAGTCCCATCAATTGATCACACCAAAAAGAACGAAAATATACTGATGTATGTATATGCCATCCGCATTCGCCACTGGGTCCCGTCATTACCCGTTAGGTTAGCTAACTAACGACAGAGCGGGGACTGGACTAGCGCGGATGTAAAACATATACAACATCTACTAATATATATACCAATATATTATATTCGCTCAAGGCGTGAATAAAATGCAACATCACAGAAATGTACAGCATCACAGAAACAATACAGATATCTGGGATCCCCGGGTTTCACAGAGCCACTACTGAAACCCGACGTTCCCCTGGTCGTGTGGATAGCCTGTGCAATGAGATCCTAGACCCCTACGGGCGCGGCAAGTTACCCGCCAAAACCTGAAGCGAGGCAGCCCCCTTCAGCAATGTGAATGGACCACCCAGCACTTCACGGAATCCGGTAACTCGGGCACCCCTCCTGGGTCAACCTGTACCCCCTACGAGTGCGGCGAATAGCCCGCCAATCCTAGAGTGAAGCCCCCTCCGTCTCAATGCCATGAGATGCGGGCTTGTTGCCCTCTAGAATCCGGCTATCCGTGCACCCCTCCGCGGAGCAATCCTAGTACAGAAAGTAAAATATACATACACCGGGTACATCGACCGCAACCTGGTCGTGCCCCAAAATAATAATACAAACAGGCAGTGACGGCAGTCCACATGTCGGACGCTCGCCCCGCAATATCAAATGTACATAATACAACCACAACTGTACTAGCATTGCATCCAGGCTATCCCCCACGACCGATCCGCAACATCACAGCAAAAACAGAACATCAACGTGAAAGTCACGTTCGCAAATCCGTCTAACCGGGCTATAGCAGTTAGACCGGATTTACCGATCAAGTGACATTCACGGTCGCAGATATAATGTAAAAACTGTGAAAAATGTGTTTAAAATTTTCCGATCGATCAAAATATAACAAGTGGGCCCCAAGTACTACTGTAGCACATCAAGAAATTCTGGGCCCAATATTAATATTCCAAAACCCCAATTTTAACCACAGAAGCCCACTGAAAAAAAACCGACCCACTGAACCCTTCATACTGCGGCGGAACCGCGGCAACAAGTAGGGTTTTGCCGCGGTTCCGCGCTCCCCTGAAGATATTAGTGACTCGAATTTTTCCAGTAGTCTTAGATCTTTCAGCACAGTACTTTTATGCAACCTGAAAAATTTTTCGACACCAAAAATTTTCAACAGAAACTGATGCTGAAGGAAATGCGGGTTCTGGGATTTTTGATCGATCCGAATTGCAAACACATTAAACCAAGCTAGACTAAGTTAATGGCGAGGCTCTGATACCACTGTAAGTGCACGGCGGCGCCCCGGCCGTCAATCCGACGGCCAAATGCGGAAGCGGTGATAAACTTTAATTTTTCTTGAACTGGCAAACCGCCGCGCACTAATACCCGGATCGAACCACTAACTAGTCCTAGCCATCAACAAGAAAGGGAAGAGAGATATACCGACGATCCAAGTCCTCCGGTCTTCTCATCATCGTCCCGATCTCCTGCGGAATGTCCCGTCTCCTCCTCGTCGCCGGAAGTGCACCACATCGCCTACTTCTTTTACGGGCTCCCACCTCAATGCCGAGGCAACTCGGGCACGAAGCCGGCTAGTCGACGTGCCCAAGATTCGCTGTAGAATGTGTAGTGAAGAAGTCTCATTTGGGGTTGTAGGAATTGCCTTTTTGGTGGAGGGAAGATACAAGAACTTTATGGAGGAACTTTGGGGATTTTGGAACATGAAATGAAGCAAAAACCCCACTCCCAAAATTTGGACAGCCCCCTCCCATATGGCCGGCCAAAAAAAAATGAGGAAGAAGAAGAGAGTGAGAGTGTGTGAATCAAAAGATAAAGGGAGCCATTCTCATATCATGCAAGAGAGAGAAAAGAAAACTCATCATGAAAAGAAATGATCACCAAATCAAACCCATACTCCACACACTAACCATCAACAACCATGATGCTTACAAAGTCAAGCCATCATGAAGTGATCAAGTCAAAAAGGTCAAGGTATGGTGCTCATCATGAAAACCATCATGATGCAACAAGATGCAAAGAACCCCCTCCACTAATGCCTATTTGCAACAATGCAAATAAACCCTCCTCCACCAATCTTCGGCCAATGAACGGAACAAAGGAAATCGGCCGAAACTGAAAGCAAACTGGCAACTCCAGAAAACTGGTCCCGTAATAAATTACAGGAAAACCCCGAAACTGTGCATACACACCCGCATTTGTATTCCGACCGAAATACAAATGCAATGAGACAAAATCTACTCTGTACTATACTAGGATCCGGCTTATACCAAAGCCGGCTAGTAATATCCGTTTGATCCTGATCCATGCAATACCGCACGTATCTGATCGAACCCTGCCATATAACCATACGGCCTATAGTACAGACTGTCCGATCCTGATCCGTGCAATACCGCACGTATCTGATCGGACCCTGCCATATCTCCATACGGCCTCTACAACCTTTCGCCCGAAAGCTGAGTAACTGAAATGTGGGGGACTCTAAAGACTCATCAACACCTTGGTTGTGGATTTAACCACCAGCACGTCAGAGGTATAAGCCAATACGTAACGGGCTACCAGGTACTGACTAAAAGGGATGTCTGTGAGCGAACTCAGCCTGACAACCCTACTGAGCCTGTCAGTGACAATATCCGTACAGTCCGGTCCGTTCATCTATGAGCATCGCATGGCGGGCCTAGGGGGTTGGTAAAAGTCAGACCCCCAAAAGCGGTACAAGTCGTGTCGGAGTGTAGCCCAGAACACCCTGAGATACTACTGGAATACCTACCAGTAAATCTCCTTGCCTCGGCCGAGGGCTTCGTGTAATGGCTCTCCTAGACACAGCACGACCTCACCCCCAATACCGGGAGAGACGAACCCCTGAAGATACGCTCACTGCTTCCATGTGGCTCGGGACTGTACCCAACTAAAACCTGTTTGCACGACTCCTTTGAGCCGTGGTAGGGTAGTAATCAAAGTACAGTGGGAACTCACACGAGACAAATGACGATCCCCAGGTCGATGAACTAACCTGTACACATGTCACCAGGGAACTGCCATCTGACGTCTGGTATATGACCAACTAGCATGTTCCCGGCGAGTCCTGTCCGGTGTACTCATAACCCAATGAGCACCTGTATACATCTTAGGTGATCCAACTGACACCAGTGGCTTGTGAGACCGGCCACCGCCCCTCGTCGGGGTCTCGACTGTATACACTAGTCTACTTTAGAGTATCGATGCCCTGTCTCGAAACTCTCACGACTAGGGACCATTTAAGGATATGCTTATAGACTGCCAGCTCCCACGTATATGATCGCCCTCATACTGCTGGTGGTCAAGCAAGAATCCTAGGGGCTCTAACAACGTGTAATAGCGACTTGTCAGGTCACCTGAAGCAGTACACGATGATAAAGGTAAACCAGATAGCATACTATCATCTCGAGTAAGACTGTCCTACCGGGATAGGTCCTCCATCAATCATTACAATCACGTACCTGTGACCTAATAATTGACTCTGAGGGCACTATCTCCAACATGTTCTAGGCTACACTCCGACACGACTTGTACCGCTATTAGGGGACTGACGTTTACCGCCCCCTAGGCCCGCCATGCGATGTATCAGATGAACAGACCGGACTGTACGGAGACTGTCACATTCAGGCTCAGTAGGAGTTCAGATGGGTTCACCTCGTCAGTCTTCTTATCGGCATCTACCTGGGGACCGTTACGTACAGCTAGTGCCGCTTGCAGTCTGTGGTTAAATCCACTGCCAGCGTAGTGTCGAGTCTTTAGAGTCCCACACAGAGAGTTATTCTCCTTTAGGCAAAATGAGTAGAGATCGCATGGTTTTGCGACAGGGTTCGTTCACATCCGTGCACTTGTGCACGTTTGCTGTCCGGACAGCTTATACCAGCGGGCTTTGGTTTAAGCCGGATCCTAGTATATGATTTGGGATTGATTTTATCTCATTGTATTCGTGTTCCTCGGATCACGGATATGGGTGCGTATGCACAGTTGACTGAGACAGAGGCAGAGGACTTTGATTAGGGTTGATGACCATTGTCATTTTCTTAACCCTAATGCTTATGTGTGTATTATGAATAATTGATATTAGTTAAATATAATTATGCATGGTTAGGGTTGTTGTCCATTTGACCATACTTGACTTGTTGACCTAGGTTGACATGTTGACCATCATCATTCCATATGAAAGATGCTCTTTTATCCTTGCAATTTGCATTTAATGTGAAATGATAATGGTCAAGTCTTGATTAACCATGACAATTATCTAGTTAATTATCTATTTTCATAATTCACCCATATATGTGAGAATGGTTCATTTTTCTTCTCATTCTATCATATAGATTCTCTCTAGCTCTCCCCTCTCATGAGTTGAGAAACACTTGAGCTTGAGATAAATCACTCTAAAATACTCTCTACTCTTTTCTAAGGTTCTAGGATTAGCACTCCAAGCATCTTAGTTACTTCTAGCTTGAAGTTGAAGCCAAAAGTTGAGGCTCTCGGGTGGATCCTTCTTCGACTAGAGAAGACGACAAGGAGATCACTTCCGTTCACTCCAAGGAGCAAGGAGAGAAGGACATAAAGCCCTAGATATAACCTTTCTTCCATGTAGCTAAAACTAGTTAGCTTTGTAGTTAGTTTTTGTTTAGCAAAGATCCTCCTTTTCATACTCCATGTTGCCTAGTTCGATAAAAATCCATTTTTTATATCGTTTCCGCCTCCCCGCAAGCACCGGGGTGGGCAACGTGGAATTACAAGGGTTGTTCGGCACGTCTAAATTTTAAATCGGGTATGGTTGATGCCTTGTAGACCCTTGTGAGTGTGCCTAGTAACCCTACAAGTTTTTGATATCATGCTTAAAAACCCTAATCATCGAGTTAAGATCTTGTTTAGTGTTGATTAGCACCCCGAATTTTTTTAAAATGGCATGCTTGATACTAGCAAAACCCAGTGGTGGTGATAATAAACACTTTCAATAGATAGATATAAGCTACTGGCCCACTACGCTTCCGCTGCTCCCACTGACTACAACAACCCTCTGGCAGAGTCATATAGACGTGCACTTTAAATCCAATTTAGAATGATATTATAGTCATTCACCTGCCAGATCTCATAGACTAAAACAGCAGTAGTGGCAAGCTTGGGTCATCAAAACCTCCCTGTCACCGTCTTTGAGGGGATCGAAGTACCTCTCGGGTGGCTGAGGTTACCCACCAAATCTGCGTAGTGGCTAATGGATCGTCGAATCCAATTAAATCCTTAGGTTCTACTAAATTTTTAGTAACCGTTTGCGGTTCTGGAATCATTTTCAGTTCTACCATACTCCCGCTAATGTTTTCTGAAAAAAATTCATTTTACTAAAAAATGTGGCGAGTCAAGAATAATATAAGTATTGATCCTGCAAATGGTAAAATGTTAACCCTCGTCAAAGCCCGGGATAACCCACAAACTGCAATTACTGAAACGTGTCTTGAGTTTATCCAGATTCTGGTTTTAAGCATTAGCTGGACAACTCCTTATATCTTAACATCGTTAAGATATGAATCCATTCTATATCCAATATAGAAATAAATGCACTAATTTAATTGGAACCATATTCAAAAATTCATGCAGCTATTTTCAGTGTATATCGACTAAATGGAAGAAGGCCATGTGGTATTACTCATCAAGGAGCGCACCCACGGATGTGTAATCTGAGAGAGAAGCAAGTTCTTAAAAAAATTACTTATGACGGAATACCTAGTATAATGTAACGCTTTAAAAATCGTTTAAAATAATTATATGTTAATTAGTGGTATGCACGTGTTTTTCCGTAAAACCTAGTTATAATTATTTTTCCACATAGACATAAATGTACCCATTTTACTTATGTACTTGCTTATTTTATTGATATTTATTAATTATTTATTTAATTACTTGTTCACTTAATTATTTTCTTTATTTATTAATTCAAAAAAATTATTTAAACATGCACACACAAACTAATCTTGTGTTAATCCTAGGTTAACAATATGTTGATACAAGTTTTATACACCATCCCAAACTTAAACTAATTTTGTTACATGTTTTTCTTTCTCAAATATTGCATATTCTAGATTTTTCCTTTACAAAAAAAATGAAAAGAAAATGGGCATGGTGCATTTAATGCTAAGGCATGGTGTGTGCCATGGCTTGGGATCACTCTCTTTCTCTCTCTCCCTCTCTATGGCAGCCTCCCCTCTTCCCTTTTCATCTCTTATGCTAAACCTCTTCTATCCCATCTTTTAAACCTCCAAAATCAACACAAATCCTTTTTTAATCACTTCAAAAAGCATATTTTCCTAAACCTTTTTAAGAATTCTTGAGGCAAGTCTTCATTTTGGTGGCAAAATCTGACCTAGTGGGGTCTTTTACATATATTTGAGGTATGAAAACCAAATTTACTTATAACTTTGCTAATCATTACTTTTAATTGTCTTAATTAGGCGTTTAAGTAGTTTTAATGCAAGTTTAGTGTGTTTAAGAGAGGGTTAGGTTAAGTTAATGTTTTAATCACTTATTAGGGTAGTTAAGACTAGATTAGTACCTAATAGTCTTATTAATCCTGCAAGTTTGCACTGAAACACCATATTGTTTTAATTTAGTGTTTTAAAAACGGTTTTAGTTAAGTTTTGTGATATTTATGATCTGCTACTGCTGTGTTGATCTACTAATTAATCTAACAAGACAGTAGTTTAATGTTTAAGCCCTGAATTGACCCTTGAAACCCGGACCCACTCCTTCAAACTTCGACCGGCGAGAATAGCTTTTTGGCCGGCACCGCCGGGTTACTGTAGCACTAGGGTGTTGGGTTTTTGTGGGTTGCTCTCTGTGGGTCTTGTATCTTATTTGGTACACTTTGTTTTCTCTAGTTTTGCTGCAGATAAAATCTAGGACCGTTTTCCTATTATGTGAGTGTTTGATTAATATGCGATACGTACGTTTCGATCATCGATTTTGCGTTTGCTGTATATATCAGCCCCTAGGTGTGGCGTGTGACGATGTCACACGCGTTTTGTGCACCAAGTGCACACGTGTTTAACTTGTGAATTTAATTCCTCCGTTTTATCTTGGCTTCGCGCATTATCGTGTTTTAGACTTATGTATTGTTATTGTGCAATTCTAGGATCAGTTGCGGAGACGTCGGACGCGGCAAGGAAAGAAAAGGCGGTGGTCAGATTCAAATAGCCGAGGCGTTCCGGTGAGTAGATGTACACATCTATGGGGAAATCACTTGAATGGCGTAAAGCGCCCGATAGTTAGAATTTATTTATAACTCTTGTCTTCATATGCGTATATCATATTCATATTGTTGGATATGTATGCTCTAGAGGCCATTATTGTATATGTATACATGTGGATGCCGGGGATATGTATGTACAGGACGATCTTGCTCAGTTATATAGTATTTTATTTCAGTTGTATTTATCAGGATATATGTATTTGTTTTTATTGATACTTTATCCAGCTTGCACATATTGATAAAAGACTTGATATAGTAGTATACTATTATTGTTTGATTTTATCTTAACATGGCATATGTTATACACGGTATTACATATTGCGGTTACATGTTGATAAAGCCCGTAGGATCTTGCTTGACTACCTGCGTTGTGATGGCGATCATACTTATGGGAGCTGGGTAGTCTATAAGCACATCCTTAAATATCCCAAGTCGCAGGAGTATCAAGATCGGGCATCGATACTCCAGATTAGACTTGCGAGTACGTTTCTAGACCTCGACGAGGGGCGGTGGTTGGTCCCATAACCATTGATGTGATCACCTAAGATTGTATACGGGTGCTCACTGGGGGTGAGTATACTGGACGGACTCGCTGAGAACCTCTAAATGGTATTATACCTATCGCCAGATAGCGGTTCTCTTGTGACATGTGTACAAGTTAGTCTTTAGACCTTGGATCATCATTTGTCTCGTGTGAGTTCCTACTGTGCTTTGATCACTACCCTGTTAGTTATATGTATGCCCTAGAGGCCATTACTGTACATAGGATGTATAATGTAGTGGATGCTGGGACATATATAGGTAGGACTTTCTTGCTCGACATGATAGTACGCTATCTGGTTGCTCTTTATCTTAACATGTATACTTGCAGTCTCTCTATTACATGTTGATAAAGCTCTTAGGATGTGTACTCGACTTCCAGGACTGTGATGTAGATCATACTAGTGGGGCCTGGGTAGTCTATGAGTACATCCTTCAATGTTCCTAGTCGTGGGAATATCGAGACGGGGCATCGATATTCCAGAGTAGACTAGCGTATATCTTCTCGACTCATATGATGGGCGATGGATGATCCCATTTCCATTGGTGTTTAACATCAGAGATGGTATACGGGTGCTCAGTGGAGACTGGGTACACTGAACGGACTCGCCGAGAACTCCCAGATGGTATTATACCTCACGTCAGATGGCAGTTCTATGGTGACACTGGTACAGCTTAGTCTGTTGACCCGAGATCGTCATGGAGTCTTGTGTGTCTCCCACTGTGCTTTGATGTCCACCCCACCACGGCTCTACTGAGTCGTGCAAACAGGTGGTTTTTGGGTACAGTCCCGATTCACATGGAGGCAATGAGCGATAGGAGGGGATTCGTCTCTCCCGGTATTGGGGGTTGATGTTGCGCTATGCTCGACTGGCCATAACTGGAAATCCCTGGCCAGGGTTGCACTGATTTACTGGTAAGTGTTATCAGTAGTTTCATGCTTGTTATGGACCTTACATCGGCATGACTTATCGAGCTACTGGGGTCTGACGTTCACCACCCCTAGGCGAGATATGCGACATATCAGACGAACAGACCGGATTGTACGGTAAGTGTTACTGGTTGGATTCACAGGAGTGTGAGCGAGCTTACTCGTTGATCTTCTGATCGCTCAATACCTGGGTGGCCGTTATGTTTAGCAGACCGCTTGCGGCTTGTGGGTGTTTGATATGATCATCACCTACTGCCGGCGTATTGGAGAGTCTTTAGAGTCCTACACAGAGGTTTCCTGGCTCAAGCGAAACGAAATAGGAGCGCATATGAGATATGTGCGGGACCGAGAATAATACCAGTATGTGATACTGTGTTCTATTCTCGCGATTTGTATCATCGGACGGTTATATATGATATAGCCGGGTTACCGAATCAAATGTTGATTCGATATATTGATACACTTGATATTAGTCGGTTATATGCAGTATGACCGGATCATTAAATCAAGTGTTGATTTAATGATTTAATGTATAATTATATATTGGATATATTACTTTACATTAACTAGTATTTTTTCACTTAAGATTGATTTTCTCACTTGATGTGCACAAGTTGTATATGTGATATATTTTTGTGCACTAGTTTGTATCATGATTGATGATACATACAAACTTGGGTGTTTGTTTGGATAACACCATGTTTAGGTTAATGGTTAGAGTTTTATTCTTTTTATTTATTTTGGTAAAAAATAAAATGGTCTTTTTCTTTTGTCTTTGCTAGAAGTTACATGATACTTCAAGCATCTTTTGACAAAGTCAAAACCATTTTGTTTTTATTCTTTAACCTAACCATTACTTAAACCCTAGTTTACTCTCTATATGAGTTTACTCACCCATGGTTGCTAAATGATAGACTTCACTTGAATTTTCTTTTTGAGATAATTCATTTTTCATTTCCTTCTTCTTCTTCATGAAGTGAAGAAAGCTTTCTTGAAAATTCCAAGTGAAGAAATCAAGTGAGAAATCCAATTCTAAAGTGAACCCACTTCCTATTTCTTCATCCTCCACAACTTGTCATGTAGTAGAGTGTGTTATCTTCACAAGTTTCATGACCTAGTGAAGATGGAGCTTGAGTTTGAGTCGCCTCGACGTATATCATCTTCGGCATTGAAGTCAATGACCTAGCCCGCTTATTTCTCCGACGAAACCAACGCTAGAGTCCAGGATCCCGATGATCGCAGCGGAGGGACGTCAACACGGAGCTATGGAAGTGGATGACCGGATCTACAAAGGTTGTATTCCCACTCACTTGTAGTTAAAGTAGTTAACTTTCTTGCTTTCGCCTTACCTCTAGTAACGATCTTGCATTAGGGTTTCTCGGCACATAAAAAAATTTGATTTTGGCATGGTTGATACCTTGTGTAACCTCTTGGGTGTGCTTAGGATCCCTACAGTGGTATCAGAGCCTAGCTAGAGCTTTAGGCGAAGTGTAGACGAAGTTAGAAACCCGATCGAACCCCGAAACCCTAAAAAAAAAACCCTTTCTGTACATTTTCTGAAATTATGGTTTTTGTGAATTAAAAATTGTCAAAAAATTCAGCAGGGTTTTGTAGGAGTTACTGTGCAGCACGTGACCCCAACTCGACCAATGCGCCGCGGAACCGCGGCCCCACCCTGGTTTGCGCGGCGGTTCCGCGGCCATAATGGCGAATCTTGCCACGTGGTTTGCACAGTAATTTCATTCTATAAGTGCTGTGTTTTCTGGGAATTTTTAACTTCTACTCAACAGTTGAGTTTTCTGGGTTGTTTTGGGGACTCGATGATTCGATCGGATTATTTAACTTTGTTTATTGTGTTTTTCCGGGTAATTTTAGAACATGTTAAAAAGTTCGACCGGATATAAATACCCACTTTTTTCCCTGCCGGGAAATTTCCAAGTGTTGGATTTTTCCGAAGTTTAAGAATGTTCTAAGTAGTGCAAGTAACTCGATGGACCCTCTAGAAGACAAAAAACCTTAACTCGATTATGTGACCGTCTTGAACTGCCCTTTGAACCTTAGGGTTTGGGGCAGTACGGCGTGCCACATGTGAGGCGTTGGCTTGACCCTTCTACGGCTGGACCGTTGGTATTGTGGTAAGAAGTGGATGTTTTTAAACTTATTTCAATTGTTGAGCTTTTTGGGAAAACTTGGGTGTTTGATTGTTCGATCGGAAAGTTTAACATTGTCTATTTATCTGAAATGTGATACAATATTTGGAATCCACAAATAGTTATGAGATAACTGATTTGAATGTTATAAATCTAGCAGTTTAGTCTCACTTGATCGGTTACCACGGAATTTTGATGTGATCAAAAGTCCGTCGCAATCACGTTGCGTACGCGGATACTCGCCGGGTAAACTTAATAGACAGCTTCACCCCATAGCCCCGACCAAGTGACTGTAGGAGAACCCCGTCGCCAAAAAGCATCCGTTCGGGTGCTCGCGGCAGCGGTGTTCCGCCTTAGTGCACTTCGTCGACGGCATCCGGGGGTACGGTCGTCTTCTAAAGTTTGCGACGAGCATTCGTTCTGGATGTCGGGAATCTTGTTGAATTGCCCAACTTTTTATTGAAAAGTGTTTTCGATAATGAGACTAAAATGCGAGGTTTATAATTGTTAGGCATGCGATGTCTAAGGAATTTATTTGGTTAGGCATGCGATGTCTATGCAGGTTGCGGTTTCCAACTGTTGTAGTTTTACACTTTCTTTTCTGTGACCGTAAGTATAATATGTGATATCGCCGATTTTGTTGCTATATGTCAACGACAATTGGGATGGGCATATTTACTTACGTTGATGACATGTGATATTATGTGTTGCTGGTTATGTTATATTGGATCGTCGTGTTTGAATAGCCCGGGGGTTTTATGTGAGATGAGAGTTTTCATTTTCATTCATGTATATTAAATGTATGTAATATTCTTTTATTGGGAAACTTCCGGGTTGAGGATGATGTCACCATTGTATATTATTTACTTTTCCGCATTAGGATAGACCCAAGGCGGGGAGCACAAGTAACCAGGTTCTAGCGTCCAGAGGGAGACCATCTCGAGGAGTCGAGTCCGTATCTCCTAACTCTAGAATTGGTAGGGTTGCTTGCCGCTCTCGTAGGGGTCTAGGGGTGTGGGATTGGCTATTCATCACGACCGTGGAATTCGTGTTTTATACAGGCTCAAAATAAAACACGGACGTCCTAGTATATCCAATATTTCATATGATATTTTCTGCTGCGTTATCTGTGATGTGATCATGTGATTTGTTCAGATGGATACTGTATATACTATATATGATATATTATATAGACGTTGCTTATGTTTTACACCCGTGCTAGCCCTGCCCCGCTCTGCCGTTAGTTACCTAACATAACGGTGCAGACGGGACACCGAGGCGAATGCGGATGGCATAAGCGTACGTTGTATTTATCTGTGATGTTTAGGTGGACTTAAATGATGGGACATTCATTAATGAGATTAATGAAAGAAAATAAACCTAATAGATGTTGTGGAATCGAATTTCAAAAATAAAACAGGTAGTTACAGTTCTTGCTTTGCATCGCGGTGTTCCTTGTAGAACATCCTGCACCTTATTCGATAAGGAAAGGGCCGAGATCCCTTCACCGGGAGTGGCCCCTTTATCAATAACTGGCAGATGCTACAACCCTCGGTATGTCTTTTGAATGCTTCTATAGTTTTTGCTTTGCACAGCGGTATATGTGATATATCCTGCACCTTATTCGATGAGGAAATGGCTGACGATCCTTTCACCGGGAGTGACCCCTTTAGCAAAACTAGAAAGGCCTCAAAAACACTCCATTTAAAAACCATTTGATTCCGCAACGAGATCAAGTTCAAAGCGTTAAAGGTTTTCTTAAAAACCATCCGCAACCCTCCGTCATTTTAGGAAGTAGAGTACTTAGTATTCGTGCTGTGTTTGTTGACCATAGTCAAGGCACAGTGAACGGTAGCTAAGTGATGTCTTCCTACACCGCATATGATGCGATTAGTTAGGACAGTCGCGTGACTTTGTTGATCTTAGTTAAGGGTCATGCGGGTGGGTCTAATTAATCACGAAATGACGGGTAGAACTTGACTAGTGCTTATGATTTGTTGACCATAGTTAAGGTCATAAGTGCTAGGGGTAAAAACCATTATCGGGAGTTTCAAGTTTTGAAATTTGCAATGAGATTGTATACCTTCTATATGATAGTTGGATCCCGATACCCACTGCGAGTAATTGTTACTCCTGGGAGAGTTTTGCACTTTACAATTAGCCAATCAAGTCGGTGTCTAGAAAGGTGTCAACGGGGTTACGCCCCTGGGAAAACGAGGTTTTCTTTAATTAGGTCCGTGCGAAAGCACGGGGAACCTCCCTCAAAGTACCGGCACTGGCCTGGCTGAAAGATTGGCGAACTTGTAGAGTGTAATTAATCCCGGCTAATCTTTCCTTTTAGGGTTTGAAGGAAGATTTGATAAAAATAGTGGGAGCTATCCTGATTAGATAAAATAAATAACCAATCTAATCTTGCAAGAGCGCACGCAGAGTGTTTTCTTCTCTCTCTCTCCAGGTAGCGACCATGTCACGCCTTAATCAAGATAATAATATGGATGTATTGACCGAACCCGCTTGTTATACTGAGCTAGGGAACGTTGGTCCCGCTCCAACTTATAATTGTTATAAGACCGAGAAGGAATTAGGGGAATACCAGGATTCCCATGCCGCCCAAACGAAGAAAGTGCATAAGATGCATCTCCTTCGGGTGTGTTCATTACAAAGAACTGTTTCTCAGTATCCTCTGCGTTCTGGGTATTTGATACCGAATCAGGATCCCAGATATGTAATCTGTTACATAGGGCTACAGAAAGGTAGAGAACTGAGAACGGGTGATAAGTTTTATGAGACAGAAAATGGTGCAAGTGTTGCAGCCAAGTCTGTAGGTCACTATCACCCTGTATTTCTAAATACATTAATTCTGAACGAATGTTATTAGATACCGAACCTGATATACAAAATCATATCAGTCTCTTTATTAGTGAAGAAAGGATATAATTTTGTATTGTTGGATAATGTTTTGAACATTTCCTATATCAATAGTTGATCGGTTCAGGCACGTTATCTAAAAGCATATACATTCTAAATCAGACCACAGTTCCTAATGTATAAAACACACACAAGAGGAAGAGTTCAGAAAAGAACGGATTCTTCTTAAAGTATTGTAGACTAGGTCATATCAATGCGACCCGACTAGCTAAGTTACATTTAGATGCATATTTAAATCAGTTTAAATTTACATCTTATGAAACTTGCCAGTCATGTCACAAAGATAAGATGACCATAGCTCCTTTTACTGGAAACAGAGAAAGAGTTAGTGAACTCTTGGGACTGATACATAGTGATGTATAGAGGTCCCCAGTCTACATATGCCAAGACTGGTTCTTTGTACTTCCTTACATTCACTGATGATCTCTCAAGATTCGGACACATGTTCCTGTTGAAACACATGTCTGAAGCTTTTGAGAAATTCAATGAATATAAGTTAGAAGTAGAGAACCAAAAACGGATATAAGTATTATGTCCTTTGATGTGATCAGGGAGGAGAATACTTGAGCACGGGATTCCTGGACCATTCTAAAGGAGAATGAGATTCTCTCTCAGCATTACTCCTCCGTATACACCACAGCACAACGGTGTATCGGGGCGGAGCAATCACACCCTATATGATATGGTGCGCTCTATGATGAGTACTACTGAGTTACCTATTTCTTTTTGGGGGTTGTGCACTTGAGAAGCTGCATACCTATTGAATCAGATTCCAATCAAATCAATGCCTACCACTCCATATGAGATATGGTATGGGAAGAGCCCATCACTTAAGTAAATTAAGATTTGGGAATGTCCGGCCTATGTCAAAAGCAAAATCCGGACAAGATCGAGGCAATGTCACTTCTGTAGAACTGGAAGAAGTTCCAGTTATACAAACTACAGCTGATGATTTGATAGAACCAAAGGATTCAATAGTCTCCGACGAACCTCAGCCTCTCCGCCGATCTAGCAGGGTTCCTCATCCGCCTGAGAGATACTTTGGTTTCTCGATGACAGTGGGAGCGAGGATTGCATCATGAGATGATGACCCAACTAGTTTCGAGCAGGCCATCGAGAGTAGGGACTCTCTAAGAATGACTGGATGCTTAGCGATCTGAGATGGAATCCATGTACACCAACGAAGTATGGACTTTGGTTGGAATATCTGAAGGGTTAAATCCCCATCAAGAGAAAGTATATCTTGAGAAGATTACTTGGTGTAGATGGAAAAGTTGAGACTTTCAAAGCTAGACTTGTTAAAGTTTTTCGTCATCGACCAGGCGTGGAAAATGATGAAATCTTTTCCAGTGGCTATGCTTAAGTCTATCCAGATCTTACTTACTATTGCTACATACCATGACTACGATATCTAGTAGTTGGGTGTCATGACTATTTTTCTAAATACTGATTTAGAAAAGAACGTCTATAAGTACACAGCCAGAGGGCTTCGTAAACAGTGGGAGCAGCGGAAATGTGTGCAAGTTGCTTTACAGGATAAAGCAGGCATCGCGGAGTTGGAACGTCTGTTTTGATGTGGTAGTCAAAGAGTTTGACTTCATCAAAATGGTGGATGAACCTTGTACATACAAAAGGGTAGTAGAGAGTAAGGTGGTCGTCCTCGTATTGTATGTGGACAACATACTCTTGATAGGAAAAGAGTTTCCTATGCTACGATCGGTCAATCTCCACTTATCACATGGATTCTCCATATAGGATCAAAGTGATACCTCCTAAATCCTGGGTTTTGGATCTATGAGATAGATCTAAATGGATGTTAGGATTCTCACTAGTTGTAATGAGATAGTATCAGTTGATCCTGGGAAGAATCACTGGAAAGTTTCCAAGGTGATAAGGACGACTGAATGTCAGTCGCAGGCATTGTCTTTACCCTCGGTGGAGGGACGGTATGTTGGAAGAGTTCCAAGCGTGATACTATGGCAAACTAGACGATAAAGGCTGGTGACATCGCTATCAAAGATACGACCAAAGAGGAAGTTTGGGTGTATATTGGTTCATAAGATGAACTAGGTTCCTACCATTGTGTGACAATGGAAGTGCGGCTTTGGCCAAGGAACCCCGGTCCCATCAGTGACCCAGACATATTCTGAGGCAGCATCACCTGATCATGGAGATAGTTGATCTCCAGGGTGATCGAGGTTTGGAGAGTATACTCAAAAGACAACACGACGGATCCACTCACAAAGGCCTTTTCCCAGAGAGAGACTTGTATGGGATGGTTGAGTATGTGATACTGCAACCACTGCTGCAGATGACCCTAGTGCAAGTGGGAGATTGTTAGTTATATGTATGCCCTAGAGGCCATTACTGTAAATAGGATGTATAATGTAGTGGATGCTGGGACATATATAGGTAGGACTTTCTTGCTCGACATGATAGTACGCTATCTGGTTGCTCTTTATCTTAACATGTATACTTGCTGTCTCTCTATTACATGTTGATAAAGCCCTTAGGATGTGTACTCGACTTCAAGGACTGTGATGTAGATCATACTAGTGGGGCCTGGGTAGTCTATGAGTACATCCTTCAATGTTCCTAGTCGTGGGAATATTGAGACGAGGCATCGATATTCCAGAGTAGACTAGCGTATATCTTCTCGACCCATGTGATGGGCGATGGATGATCCCATATCCATTGGTGTTTGACATCAGAGATGGTATACGGGTGCTCAGTGGAGACTGGGTACACTGAACGTACTCGCCGAGAACTCCCAGATGGTATCATACCTCACGTCAGATGACAGCTCTATGGTGACACTGGTACAGCTTAGTCTGTTGACCCGAGATCGTCATAGAGTCTTGTGTGTCTCCCACTGTGCTTTGATTTCCACCCTACCACGGCTCTACTGAGTCGTGCAAATAGGTGGTTTTTGGGTACAGTCCCGATTCACATGGAGGCAATGAGCGATAGGAGGGGATTCGTCTCTCCCGGTATTGGGGGTTGATGTTGCGCTATGCTTGACTGGCCATAACTGAAATCCCTGGCCAGGGTTGCACTGATTTACTGGTAAGTGTTATCGGTAGTTTCATGCTTGTTATGGACCTTACATCGGCATGACTTATCGAGCTACTGGGGTCTGACGTTCACCACCCCTAGGCGAGATATGCGACATATCAGACGAACAGACCGGACTGTACGGTAAGTGTTACTGGTTGGATTCACAGGAGTGTGAGCGGGCTTGCTCGTTGATCTTCTAATCGCTCAATACCCGGGTGGCCGTTACGTTTAGCAGACCGCTTGCGGCTTGTGGGTGTTTGATATGATCATCACCTACTGCCGGCGTATTGACGAGTCTTTAAAGTCCTACACAGGGGTTTCCTGGCTCAAGCGAAATGAAATAGGAGCGCATATGAGATATGTGCGGGACCGAGAATAATACCAGTATGTGATACTGTGTTCTATTCTCGCGATTTGTATCATCGGACGGTTATATGTGATATATCCGGGTTACCGAATCAAATGTTGATTCGATATATTGATACACTTGATATTAGTCGGTTATATGCAGTATGACCGGATCACTAAATCAAGTGTTGATTTAATGATTTAATGTATAATTATATATTGGATATATTACTTTACATTAACTAGTATTTTTTCACTTAAGATTGATTTTCTCACTTGATGTGCACAAGTTGTATATGTGCTATATTTTTGTGCACTAGTTTGTATCATGATTGATGATACATGCAAACTTGAGTGTGTGTTTGGATAACACCATGTTTAGGTTAATGGTTAGAGTTTTATTCTTTTTATTTATTTTGGTAAAAAATAAAATGGTCTTTTTCTTTTGTCTTTGCTAGAAGTTACATGATACTTCAAGCATCTTTTGACAAAGTCAAAACCATTTTGTTTTTATTCTTTAACCTAACCATTACTTAAACCCTAGTTTACTCTCTACATGTGTTTACTCACCCATGGTTGCTAAATGATAGACTTCACTTGAATTTTCTTTTTGAGATAATTCATTTTTCATTTCCTTCTTCTTCTTCATGAAGTGAAGAAAGCTTTCTTGAAAATTCCAAGTGAAGAAATCAAGTGAGAAATCCAATTCTAAAGTGAACCCACTTCCTATTTCTTCATCCTCTACAACTTGTCATGTAGTAGAGTGTGTTATCTTCACAAGTTTCATGACCTAGTGAAGATGGAGCTTGAGTTTGAGTCGCCTCGACGTAGATCATCTTCGGCATCGAAGTCAATGACCTAGCCCGCTTATTTCTCCGATGAAACCAACGCTAGAGTCCGGGATCCCGATGATCACAGCGGAGGGACGTCAACACGGAGCTATGGAAGTGGATGACTGGATCTACAAAGGTTGTATTCCCATTCACTTGTAGTTAAAGTAGTTAACTTGCTTGCTTTCGTCTTACCTCTAGTAACGATCTTGCATTAGGGTTTCTCGGCACATAAAAAAATTTGATTTTGGCATGGTTGATGCCTTGTGTAACCTCTTGGGTGTGCCTAGGATCCCTACATACCCTACCACGGCTCTACCGAGTCGTGCAAACAGGTTTTGGTTGGGTACAGTCCCGAGCCATATGGAGGTAGTGAGTTATTGTCAGGGATTCGTCTCTCCAGGTATTGGGAGTTGATATCGCACTGTGTTCGATTGGTTAGGACCATAAGACCTTGGCCAAGGCTGTTGGGATTTACTGATAAGTTGATCAGTAGTTTCCCGGATTGGTCCTAAGCCGAATCAGCACGAATTATCGGGTTATTAGGTTCTGACGCTTACCACCCCTAGATCCAGTATGCGATAATCTTAGACGATGAGACCAGACTGTACGAATATTATCACGGATAGGCTCAGTGGGAGGATGAGTTTGCTCGTCGGCTTTCCTTTTCGACAGGTACCCGGGTAGCCGTTACGTACAGCTAGTGCCGCTGACGTGCTTGTGGTTATGGATTTATCCAGTAACGCACTGCCGGCGTACTGTCGAGTCTTTAGAGTCCCACACAGAGGGTTTCTCTGCTTCGGGAGAAACGATTTAGAGGCCGTATGGTTTTACGGCAGGGTTCGATCACATACGTGTACTTGTACACGTATGATGTTCGGGCGGATAATACTAGCGGGTTTTGGTTTAAGAAGGATCCTAGTATTATATTGTTGGATTATTTTTGTCTCTTTTGTATTCGTATTTTTCGAAATACGGATACGAGTAAGTATATACGGTGAGGGGTATTCTTGTAATTTGTTACAAGAGTGCTTCTAGAAGAAGACACCTCATTATTTGTTTTAACCATTTAGTTAAATGGTTAATGAGGTGGAGGGTGAGGTGTTATCATTCATTGAATGAAGGATGGCTACTTGGTGAGTCATGGATTACTATTGAGGCAAGGTGGCATCTAGATATTTTGTGGAAAATATCTAGATATTTTGTGGTGAAGATAATTTTTTATTATTATTTTGGGATGCTTAATTTATGTAACAACCCTAAACTTTCTGTACAATTTTATTTCAAAAATACAAAAAGGGGTACTTGAGCCTGAGCACAGGTTATAAGTTTGATTGCTTTTGAACAGCAAGAAAGAGCTTGTAGCTCACATGTAAGACCTTACACTGCTGAACAAAAGCACCAGAGTTCAAATCCCATCAGCAATACATTTTTTTTATTAAATTGTTTTAATCTTTTAGAAGCCCAAGAGTCTACACGAGTACAAAACATAAACTGAAGAGTAACACATAAAACAAACAAGTTCACTGCAGTAGACCAACCGACCCCGACACGTGGCGAAGACACGAGCTCCCAACTCGTGACTCGGGCCGGCGGGAAGTCGACTCGGGCCTGCACCGCCGGTCTGACTGAGACCAAACCCCATTTTTCTTCAACCCTGGCGACTCTTGAACTCCCCCCATAACTCCTGTATTATTTGTTTTTCCTGCACATTTACAGAGCACATTAAAACACACATTTAATCCATTTTAATACAAATTTTTAATACACCCTTTCACTACCCTAAAACCCAAATTTCCCTATAAATACCACCCTCAAATCAACCCTCCTCACTCCCAAATCCCTGCCCAAACTCTCAAGAAAATTCCAAGATCCTTTTGTGTGCAAGTGGAGTTAGCAAAAGGCGAAGCTCCGATGAACTTCCGGCGACAACTCAAGAAGTTTCCGACGACGAAACGACGCACCGGCAACTCCCAGCTCTTCCACTTTCTCTCCTCTATCCAATCATTCAATAATTCCCTAATTCTTATTATTTTCTCTATTCTAAAAATATTCAAAACTAAAACCCGACGGAAGCGGAGTTAGTTCGACCTCCGATTCGGTTTTCTTTAAAAACTACAAATTTTCTTAATCAAGATACCTTCATATCATCATATATTGTTCATTAAACATTAATAAACATCTTTAACAAGTTTCATCGCAAACAAATGTTACATGCATCTTTTATCGCAATTTTACATTGAAATACCACAAACTTTAGTTTCCGACATAAATTCTATAATACCCTTATACCTTTAGAAAACTCACGAGTTAATGACCTACCTCCTCACAACACACATATCTAACATAACACGATGGAATTTAGGAACATAGATTCGGAAAAAATACGACTTTACATATAACTACCTTTAACTATTAAAACTTTTTTCTACAAGAAGTGTATTTTAACAAATCTTTGCAATTGTGCCTCTACAACCCATTTTGGGGAACCAGTTCGGTATGGTACGGATTATCGCACATCCTTAGGCCTAGTAGAGTGAGATGCAGACCTCCGCAAGGAGCATACGATTTCGAAAGATTTTTAAAACATTTTTTCTTTAGAAAATGTGATCTCTATTATAAATAAAACTTATATTTTTAATAAATAAACATATATGTAATTAATATCAAAATATCTATTTTTAATATTTATAATATTCCACATTTCCAAAATTCAAGAAAACATTCCATTTACAAGAAAATACCATACAATTCCAATATTTCAAATAAATACCTTATACTTTAAAACTAGGTCATATTCACTAGAAATTTCACATTTAATAAGAAAAACATCTATGAAAACTCTAAAGACGATAATTAAATACTTGGGGTGTATTTTGAAATTATACTAAAACTAATTTTACATAAACCCCCCCTCAAGTTATACTAAATTACAATAAGGACCCTAGTAAACATAGGTTTAAGAGGGACCAGTCTCTTGAGCCTCAGGGAGCCGGAGATATGGGTGCTTGCCTATTTAAGGTATACAACTTAACAAACGGTGTTATCAACACGGTAATTATCTTTGAAAAAGACACAAATCCTGCCGTCCATGTGCAGCAGTTACCGATAGCACGAAAACATAATTCAGGACTTCAATTTCTTTTCTAATTGTCTGACCCAGACCGAGTCTCAATATAATCAATCTAACTTGAATATGCTTCAAGTTTAAACTACAATTCAACATGAATCCATGAATCCATATATTCAATCTATATTGACTGAACCGAACCATGGATATATTCCATTTACATGTTCATCCATTATATCCGTTCCATTACTGATATTATGGTTTCGACAAGTCATCCATTTATACAATTTATAATACAAGACAAGAAATTACAATCCATACAATCAATGCAATCAATACATAGACACTACGGGGTTATAAAGGGGTAGACTGGTACGGAACATGTTAAAGGTGGAACGAGGTGGTCACTTAAGACGTAATTACATCCATGCCGTTGTTCTGTGGTATTATCGACGGAGCCTTGTACTACGAGTTACCAAAGTCCACGGTGTAAGTTGGACTCCTCTCATATACACTGACATCTTCTGTACCAAGCTATAAACAACTACGTTAACATATCAATCAACATTATAATAGTTATTCTCTCTTTTCTGTCTATTCTACTTCTCTCATTCTTTGGGACTTACCGAGCGATTGTTCGCTGACGACATTCCGTTTCTTTCTTCTTTGGAATGTTGTCGGGTGGATCAGACCTTCTGGAGACAGAGCCCACCAGCGAAGATTTGGATCAGCTAGCCTTCGACTCGGAGCTCTAGTTACTTGTACATTTCATTTACATTTCTGTTATGTCATTGTTTAGGCCTTGCTTTTATTCCATGTATTTCCATTTCAGTTGTATTGTAAAAAGAATGTTAATAAATAAAGTTGCTGTTCGTTTACATCTTGTCTCTTGTGTACTTTTATTTTATATTGCTTAGATACGCTTAGCGTGTTTACTTCTGAGTAAATACGTCGCATGACCCGTCGCGTCCTCTGCTGGTACACTGGGAAGCGGGGTATGACAAGTTTTGTTGGTGGCCCATGCAGGTCCGAGCTGTATGGAACCCTACCATGCAGTTTAGCACTGTATGGACAATCTAAGCAATATAACATAAGAACCAGCAACTGAAAACATTATTTACAATTCATATTCCTTGAATCTGATCATTTCATATACTTTGAATCTGTCCTAACCCAAAATTTTCTTTCAAGGTTATGGATTCCCCAAACAACACCAGCACGAATGTCAACAACACTCCCCCACCACTACCACTCACACCTGCCGTCGCTGCTCCGATCAACGAGCAGACGGTTCTGCTTGAGGCAATCCGCAGCCTCCTAGAAGGATAGCAGCAGCAGACTACTATCCTGATGAACCGACCAGAGGAAGAAGCACCTGGGGTGAAGAAATTCAGGTCCTTGCACCCCAAATTGTTCGCAGGAAAAGAGAGCCCTCTAGAAGCTGAGGAATGGGCTCAAAGCATTGAAGATGACCTGGCAGCGGCACAAGTGCCAGAGATAGCTTGGGTTCGTGTTGCGAAGTTGCAGCTCACGGACAATGCACGGGTCTGGTGGAAGGTGGAATAAAGTCGTCTTGACCAACTTATCGAATGGAAAACTTTCCGTGACATGTTCGATGCAAAGTACTTCCATGAGACTGCCCGCTTTGATATGGAACAGCAGTTCATCCATCTGCAACAAGGTTCAATATGGACCAAATCTGTAGATGAGTATGATGCTGAGTTTACCATGCTTAGTAGGTAAGATATGTCTCAATGTTCGATTTTATATCACATACTACACAACTAACACAAGACCGTAACAGGTTTGCGGCCCATCTCATACCACTGCTGAGATCAGGGCTAGAAGATTTCAGCAAGGGTTGGACCCGAAAATCCAAGCTGCATTAGCTACAGGGGATTTCCCAACCCATGATATGGCTTTGAAAGCTGCCCGAAGATATGAGGCAGTGGTGAAGAAGAAGGGCAGACCTCAATCTGCCGGAGTGAAATGCCCTGCCACTCAGATGGCAGGAGGAACCCCTTCAAGGCCAACTGTTGAACCGAGGAGACCACAAGTAACATATAACCAGTCGAGTCCCGACTTTTGCTTCTATTGCAAGAGGGAATGACACTTGTGGAAGGACTGTAGGTGCGCAAAAGGCTTGTGCTTTGTGGCGCATCCAATCACGGAAATGGAAACTGTCCTTATAGACGCAACCCGGATCACACACCCATCAACCAATCGCAGCGGCCAGCTATCCAGGCTACTGCACCTCGTTTAGCACTCCCAGCTCCACCTCCCGCACAGCCTAATCGCCAATTCCAACAGACAATGAGGAACATGCCTCGAGGGTAGAGAAACATGCCCTAAGGACAGAGGAATGTGCTTCCAGCTAGGAGAAATGAACCACGGCGTCAGGCTTTCCTTTTAGCGGCCGAAGAAGCAGAGGCCGTAGACCAAGGTAAACCTGGTAATTTCCTCAACTCTTTTCAAATCTCTCGCATTCTTTAGTTCTCTCACATATTTTTCATTCACTATCAATAGTTCTATCACCAAACTTTCCTTGAATCTGTTACACTTTTCTTTTACAAATTTTGAGGACGAAATTTTTATAAGGAGGGTAGAATGTAACAACCCTAAACTTTATGTACAATTTTTCTTCAAAAATACAGAAAGGGGTACTTGAGCCTGAGCACAAGTTATAAGTTTGATTTGCTTTTGATTAGCAAGAAAGAGCTTGTAGCTCACTGGTAAGACCTTGCACTGCTGAACCAAAGCACCAGAGTTCAAATCCCATCAGCCACACATTTTTTTATTAAATTCTTTTAATCTTTTAGAAGCCCAAGAGTCTACACGAGCACAATGTTGGATATATGTATGCCGTAGAGGCCATTATATGATAGTGGATGTATCTGTATGTGTATATATATATATTCATAGTGTTGGAGATAGTGCCCTCAGAGTCAATTATTAGGTCACAGGTACGTGATTGTAATGATTGAGGGAGGACCTATCCCGGTAGGACAGTCTTACTCGAGATGATAGTATGCTATCTGGTTTACCTTTATCATCGTGTACTGTTTTAAGTGACCTGACACGTCGCTATTACACGTTGATAGAGCCCCTAGGATTCTTGCTTGACCACCAGCAGTATGAGGGCGATCATATAAGTGGGAGCTGGGGGTCTATAAGCATATCCTTAAAAGGTCCCTAGTCGTGGGAGTTTCGAGACTGGGCATCGATACTCCATTAGTAGACTAGTGTATACAGTCGAGACCCCGACGAGGGGCGGTGGCCGGTCTCACAAGCCACCGGTGTCAGTTGGATCACCTAAGATGTATACAGGTTCTCATTGGGTTATGAGTACACCGGACAGGACTCGCCGGGAACATGCTAGTTGGTCATATACCAGACGTCAGATGGCAGTTCCCTGGTGACATGTGTGCAGGTTAGTTCATCGACCTGGGGATCGTCATTTGTCTCGTGTGAGTTCCCACTGTACTTTGATTACTACCCTACCACGGCTCAAAGGAGTCGTGCAAACAGGTTTTAGTTGGGTACAGTCCCGAGCCACATGGAGGCAGTGAGCGTATCCTCAGGGGTTCGTCTCTCCCGGTATTGGGGGTGAGGTCGTGCTGTGTCTAGGAGAGCCATTACACAAAGTCCTTGGCCAAGGCAAGGAGATTTACTGGTAGGTATTCCAGTAGTATCTCAGGGTGTTATGGGCTACACTCCGACACGACTTGTACCGCTTTTGGGGGTCTGACTTTTACCAACCCCCTAGGCCCGCCATGCGATACTCATAGACGAACGGACCGGACTGCACGGATATTGTCACTGACAGGCTCAGTAGGGTTGTCGGGCTAAGTTCGCTCACAGACGTCCCTTTTAGTCAGTACCTGGTAGCCCGTCACGTATTGGCTTATACCTCTGACGTGCTAGTGGTTAAATCCACAACCAAGGTGTTGACGAGTCTTTAGAGTCCCCCACATTTCAGTTACTCAGCTTTCGGGCGAAAGGTTGTAGAGGCCGTATGGAGATATGGCAAGGTCCGATCAGATACGTGCGGTATTGCATGAATCAGGATCGGGCAGATTGTACTATAGGCCGTATGGTTATATGGCAGGGTTCGATCAGATACGTGCGGTATTGCACGGATCAGGATCGAACAGATATTACTAGCCGGTTTTGGTATAAGCCGGATCCTAGTATAGTACAGTGTAGATTTTGTCTCATTGCATTTGTATTTCGGTCGAAATACAGATGCGGGTGTGTATGCACAGTATCGGGGTTTTCCCGTAATTTATTACGGGACCAGTTTTCTGGAGTTGCCAGTTTGCTTTCCGTTTCGGCCAATTTCCATTGTTCCGTTCATTGGCCGAAGATTGGTGGAGGAGGGCTTATTTGCATTGTTGCAAATAGGCAATTGTGGAAGGGGGTCTTTGCATATTTCCTTGTATCATGATGGCTCACCTTACCTTGACTTGCTTGACTTTCCATGCTCATGATGGCTTGACCTTTTTGGAGCCATCATGCATGAGTTGATGGTTGTGTGGAGTGTTGGCTTAGTTTTGTGATCATGGTTGTTTTTGATAACCATTCCTCTCTCTCTCTCTTGATTGATATGGTCACCTCCCCCTTGACTTTTTTCCCTCTCTCCAATCACACAAATGAAAATGGGGGCCGGCCACTCTTGTGGTGTGGTTTTTTTGGATTGATTCATTTGGTATGGCATTTTTGGTTCATATATTGTGCAAAGAAAAGAGCTCTCTAGTTGATCTCCAAAATCCTTTTCTTTCCTCCACCAAAAATGGCACCTCCACTACCCCAAAAAGAGACATAAGTTCTACTACACATTCTACAGCGAATCTTGGGCACGTCGAGTAGCCGGCTTCGTGCCCGAGTTGCCTCGGCATTGAGGTGGGAGCCTGTAAACAAATTAGGCGATGTGGTGCACTTCCGGCGACGAGGAGGAGACGGGACATTCCGCAGGAGATCGGGACCATGATGAGAAGACCGGAGGACTTGGATCGTCGGTATATCTCTATTCCCTTTCTTGTTGTTAGCTTAGACTAGTTAATGGTTCGATCCGGGTGTTTAGTGCGCGGTGGTGCCGGTTGCTAAGTCCGCAAAAATTTAAGTTTACCACCGTTTCCGCATTCCGGCGTCGGATTGACGGCCGGGGCGCCGCCGTGCACTTACAGTGGTATCAGAGCCTCGCCATTAACATAGTCTAGCTTGGTGTAATGTGTTTTTAGTTCCGATCGATCGAAATGTCCAAAAACCCGTATTTGCCCACATCAGTTTTCTGTTGGAAATTTTTGGTGTCGAAAAATTTTTCAGGTTGTAAAATATTGATGTACTGGATAATCTAAGAGTTCTGTAAAAATTTGATGAAGTAACTCCACAGTTGGAGCGCGGAACCGCCGCGAAAACCCCATTAGTGCGGCCCTTCCGCCGCGCACTATTCACATCACTTCACCATTTTTTTTACAGAGGCCTTCTGGGCTTAAAATATGGGCTTTGGAATATTAAAGTTGGGCCAATTGTTTCTGTGAGTGCTACAGTTTTCTTTGGGGCCCACTTGTTAATTGTTTGATCAATCGGAAATTTTTTAAACACATTTTTCACAGTATTTACATTATATCTGCGACCGTGAATGTCACTCGATCGGTAAATCCGGTCTAACTGCTATAGCCCGGTTAGACGGATTTGCGAACGTGACTTTCACGTTGATGTTCTATGTATTTGCTGTGATGTTGCGGATCGGTCGTGGGGGATAGCCTGGATGCAATGCTAGTACTGTGCTGTTGTATTATGTACATTTGATATTGCGGGGCGAGCGTCCGACATGTGGACTGCCGTCACTGCCTGATTGTATTATTATTTTGGGGCACGACCTGGTTGCGGTCGATGTACCCGGTGTATGTATATTTTACTTTCTGTACTAGGATTGCCCCGCGGAGAGGTGCACGGATAGCCGGGTTCTGGAGGGCAACAAGCCCGCATCTCATGGCATTGAGACGGAGGGGGCTTCACTCTAGGATTGGCGGGCTATTCGCCGCACTCGTAGGGGGTACAGGTTGACCCAGGAGGGGTGCCCAAGTTGCCGGATTCCGTGAAGTGCTGGGTGGTCCATTCACGGCGCTGAAGGGGGCTGCCTCGCTTCAGGTTTTGACGGGTGACTTGCCGCGCCCGTAGGGGTCTAGGATTTCATTGCACAGGCTATCCACACGACCAAGGGAACGTCGGGTTTCAGCGGCTCTGTGAAACCCGGGGATCCCAGATATCTGTATTGTTTCTGTGATGCTGTTCATTTTCTGTGATGTTGCATTTTATTCACGCCTTGAGCGAAATATAATATATTGGTATATATATTAGTAGATGTTGTATATGTTTTGCATCCGCGCTAGTCCAGTCCCCGCTCTGTCGTTAGTAAGCTAACCTAACGGGTAATGACGGGACCCAGTGGCGAATGCGGATGGCATATACGTACATCAGTATATTTTCGTTCTTTGTGGTGTGATCAATTGATGGGACTGCGTTGATTCGGATCAATGCAAGTTAAAAACAAACCTAATCTGATGTTGTTGGAACATTTTTCAAAAAGCTGTTATTGCAAGGACGTTCACTTTTGTTTTGCATTGTGGTATTCATTTGGAATATCCTGCTCCTCAGTCGACGAGGCAAGGGCCGAGATCCCTTCACCGGGAGTGACCCCTTGGACAGAAGTTTGCGTCAGGGCATTAACTTCACTATAGCCGATTACTTTTGCTTTGCACCGTGGTATTCATTTGGAATATCCTGCACCCCATTCTACGGGGAAAGAGCCGAGATCCCTTCACAGGGAGTGACCTCTTTAGCAACGGTTTTCGTCACTATATTTTTTAAAAGCTATCCGTTCCTTCGACGATATCAAGTTCATTACGTTAAAGGTTTTCGCCAGAAACCATTCGTAGCCCTCCGTCGTTTCATATGGGTAGTCAATAGTATTCAAGCTGTGTTTGTTGGCCAAAGTCAAGGCACAGTGTTTGGTAGCTGTTGGTTATTCATATGCAGCATAGATAGATGCGTTGGTTTGGGACAGTCGTATAGCCTTGTTGGCCAAAGTCAAGGGCTTGTGCGGGTGGATTCGAATCAACCTGGAGAATGACGGGTAGAACTTGACATGTGACTTATGATTTGTTGGCCAAAGTCAAGGTCATAAGAGCATGGGGCAGAAATCACATCGGGAGTTTCAAAAGAACTGAAACTTGCCAGATATGCGCATACCTTCTGGAGTGTGGTAGCGTGAGCGGATTCCGTCACGTTGTCATGCGATGAGAGTTGGATCCCGATTCCCACTGATGAGTTAGTTTACTCCTCGGGTGACCCCGACTAATTCTTCTTTCAGGTTTGGAGGAGAATTTGAGGTACAGTGGGAGGATTCCAGATTAGATAAATTGGTAACCATTCTGATCTAGGTTAGAGTGCACGCTGAGTGTTTCTTTTCTCTCTCTCTCTTTGGCAGCGACCATTGACCCGACCTTAAGACTATGACTCAGTGACCAAGTTGACCGAACCTTCTTAACACTGGCTTTTGGATTGTCAGAGTTGCAAACCTCATTGCCACTCCTACTTTTACCCTTTTCTCCAGGACACCCCGTTTTACTACGAACGTCCACTTCCATTGGACAAAACCATCGTATGGTTAGATACGAACTCGAAAGAATTTATTCGAGGATGGTTTCCGGTTTTGGAGAAAACGGATAGGATTATTCAGTTGTCTTTTCCTTTTACCCTCTCTCAGGTTACGAGTACTCCTTGGTTTAGGGGTAGTACACCTATTACGCAAATTGGATTGTCTTCTTCCAAACCTTAGGCTGGTGCCGACCGGTAGGGAATGAAGAAAACCAATTAGCATAACGATGGTGTGCAGAAGGTATTAAGTTCAGACAAAGCAAGGGATTAGTAAGAGGGCAAAGTAAATTGCAACAGATATTCACGACCAAACAAAATATTTCGTTACCACTCCCACATCACCTTTGTATTTCTCCAGGACACTCCGTATCACTACGAAGATCCACAGTTTATTTGGATACTCCATCGTATGGTTATATACGAACTCGAATGGAACTGGTTCCAGTTCGGGGATGGATTCTGGTTCAGGAGAAATAGGAATAAGGTTTATTCGGTTGTCTTTTATCTTCACCCTCTCTCATTGTGAGTGTTCCTAGGATTGGGACAGTACACCCATTATGCTTATTGGATAGTCTTCTTCCAAACCATAGGCTGGTGCCGAACGGTAGGGATAGAAGAAAACCATTTGGCCTAGAGGGGTGTGCAGAAGGTAAAGACTAAAGACATATGAAGGGATTTGGAGAGGTGGCAAAGAACTATATGGTTACAGTCGTGAATCTGGAAGAGGCATTACTAGGAATACCAGAATACCCCATCGGAACATTTCAATGTTTCAGTTTCACTGTGTAATGTTAAAGGAAAACTGATTTCCCGATTAGATACTTACTCCAGGGTATGTATTTACCAGGTACGATTCTCACATCTGTATGGTTTTACAGATGATGAGTGGGAGTAAGTTATTGGGAATTGGGTGATCATCCTCATTATATCGGGATTCGTTGTAATCGGTGATATTTGAGGAAATCACCTGGGCTGTTTGCCGGTCGGCAAATATTTGGTTTTGAATATCCGCTGTTATGCACCAATTTCAAATTGATATATCTGTACGTCTATTTTTATAGAGTGAGATATACCTTTCTGAAATTATGTCTACCACATTTACCTACATCAGTGGATGGTTAGGTAAGGAGCATTAAACAGCGGTGTAATTCTTCTTAACCATAAGTACAGTTTTCAACCTACGACACACAGTGAATGAGTTATCAGACTCAAGGGACTTATACAAAGTATTGTATGTTGTCCAGGGTCCATCAGGACAGAGGGGTTGGTCCTCATACTACATTCAGTTTACTTATGACTTCTCTAGTTTTTAGACAAGTGTTTCGTGGAAACACAGGGTCCGAATTTGGAGAAGTTATTGGTATTTGAATAGAGTAGAGAACCAGGTATAGCAAGTATCGGGATTCTTCAAAGAGATCGAAGATGTAGATACTTGTGTATGGTATTCAGTTGATAGTAATGATAAAGAGATCTTGCTTCTCTTTCAGGTTACTCATAATTGGAAGTATTCCTAAGTTGAGTAACGCTGATCGGCCTCCTTCCATTTAGTTGACATGCGCTGGAGACAGCTGCATGATTTGAATCTGGTTCAATTAAATCAGTGCCTCTGTTTCTATATTGGATATAGAACAGTTCATATCTTAACGATGTTAAGGTACGGGGAGTTGTCCGGTTTATGATTAAAACCAGACACTGGACAACTCAAGGCACGTTTCTGTAATGGCTGTTTGTGGGTTGACCCAGGCTATGGCGAGGGTTGACTTTCTACCATCTGGAAGATCAATAGCAATATTGTTCTTGACTCGCCACAGTTTTATTAAAAATGGACTTTTTCAGAAAACAGTAGTGGGAGTATGGTAGAACTGGAAGTGATTCCAGAACCACAAACGATTACTGAAGATTTGATAAGGAACCTAAAGATTCAATCTGGATTGACATTCCATTGGCCACTCCGCAGATAAGGTGGGTAACTTCAGGCACCCGAGAGGTACTACGGTAGCCTCAAGGACGGTGACAGGGAAGTTCTTGTTTACCCACAATTACCATTGCTGTTGTTCCAGGCTGCGAGACCAGGCGGGAGGATGAGTATAGCGTCGTTCTAAACTAGTTTTAGAAGTGTACGTCTATATGACTCTGCCAGAGGGTTGTCGTAGTCAGTGGGAGCAGCAGAAGCATTGGTGGACAAGTAGCTTATGTCTATTTATAGACTAAAGCAGATGTAGCGGACATAGATCATCTATTTCTGACGTGACAGTCATAGGTTTGACTTCATCAGAATAGGGGATGGATCTGTTGAGAAGGTAGTAGGGTGTAATGTCATGGTATTTGGATGACATACACAAAGTAGGAAAGGAAACTCCTATACTACGATCGGTTATACTTTGGTCGTCACACAGTGGTTTCTCCACATAGGACTTGGATATAATATCAGACATACTGGTTACTAGATCTATGGTTTTAGATCTAGATTTGGGTGGTTTCCCAATCAGGGTACTTGACAGCATTCTAAGAGTATTTAGGATGGACGACTCCTGGCACGGTAGTGTACCTGCAGGTAATGGAGTCACCCTCTCTAAAGGTGTCTTACAGACTAAAGGGGAGAGGGACGTGCATGATTGGCAGATCACTTGCTTAGGCAATTGAGTCAATCATGAGATGTCAAGTACCACACCAGATGTTGTTCTTGCACTAGATGCAATAAGTTGACATTAATCCAATCCTGGAGAAACAGTCGGAAGCAGTTTTAGAACATAAGTGGATGTTCTAGGGATATGATAACGACAGCCTCATTCAGGAGACGGTTATCATTCCAGGCTTCCAAGGTGACATGGACGACAAGGAGGTTGTCAGAGTTATAGTTTTCCCTCTGACGAGGGGCAGTATTTTGGACAGGTGATCCAAGGCAATACTGAGGGAGGCATGGCGCGCAGGATACTGATTAAGTTCAGTTGACGATACAGTCTAAGAATTTTGGATTTGGAGTTCATTTATGAGCTATGTCCCATCAGACATCCAGACACATTCTAAGACAGGTATTGCTCATTTCGGGAGATGGGTTTCTCCGCGAACTTGAGATATAGAGAGACATAGAAAGAAACAACTAAGCGGATCCACTCACTGAGGCTATTCCTCGAACGCAATAGTTCCGCAAACGAGCTTTGTGAGACTGACTAGTAGAGGAGTTGGATGTTCGGTATCACACGGGCTGTGAGTATGCGACATCGCAATAATTAGCCTTGAGTGCAAGTGGGAGATTGTTGGAGATAGTGCCCTCAGAGTCAATTATTAGGTCACAGGTACGTGATTGTAATGATTGAGGGAGGACCTATCCCGGTAGGACAGTCTTACTCGAGATGATAGTATGCTATCTGGTTTACCTTTATCATCGTGTACTGTTTTAAGTGACCTGACACGTCGCTATTACACGTTGATAGAGCCCCTAGGATTCTTGCTTGACCACCAGCAGTATGAGGGCGATCATATAAGTGGGAGCTGGGGGTCTATAAGCATATCCTTAAAAGGTCCCTAGTCGTGGGAGTTTCGAGACTGGGCATCGATACTCCATTAGTAGACTAGTGTATACAGTCGAGACCCCGACGAGGGGCGGTGGCCGGTCTCACAAGCCACCGGTGTCAGTTGGATCACCTAAGATGTATACAGGTTCTCATTGGGTTATGAGTACACCGGACAGGACTCGCCGGGAACATGCTAGTTGGTCATATACCAGACGTCAGATGGCAGTTCCCTGGTGACATGTGTGCAGGTTAGTTCATCGACCTGGGGATCGTCATTTGTCTCGTGTGAGTTCCCACTGTACTTTGATTACTACCCTACCACGGCTCAAAGGAGTCGTGCAAACAGGTTTTAGTTGGGTACAGTCCCGAGCCACATGGAGGCAGTGAGCGTATCCTCAGGGGTTCGTCTCTCCCGGTATTGGGGGTGAGGTCGTGCTGTGTCTAGGAGAGCCATTACACAAAGTCCTTGGCCAAGGCAAGGAGATTTACTGGTAGGTATTCCAGTAGTATCTCAGGGTGTTCTGGGCTACACTCCGACACGACTTGTACCGCTTTTGGGGGTCTGACTTTTACCAACCCCCTAGGCCCGCCATGCGATACTCATAGACGAACGGACCGGACTGCACGGATATTGTCACTGACAGGCTCAGTAGGGTTGTCGGGCTAAGTTCGCTCACAGACGTCCCTTTTAGTCAGTACCTGGTAGCCCGTCACGTATTGGCTTATACCTCTGACGTGCTAGTGGTTAAATCCACAACCAAGGTGTTGACGAGTCTTTAGAGTCCCCCACATTTCAGTTACTCAGCTTTCGGGCGAAAGGTTGTAGAGGCCGTATGGAGATATGGCAAGGTCCGATCAGATACGTGCGGTATTGCATGAATCAGGATCGGGCAGATTGTACTATAGGCCGTATGGTTATATGGCAGGGTTCGATCAGATACGTGCGGTATTGCACGGATCAGGATCGAACAGATATTACTAGCCGGTTTTGGTATAAGCCGGATCCTAGTATAGTACAGTGTAGATTTTGTCTCATTGCATTTGTATTTCGGTCGAAATACAGATGCGGGTGTGTATGCACAGTATCGGGGTTTTCCCGTAATTTATTACGGGACCAGTTTTCTGGAGTTGCCAGTTTGCTTTCCGTTTCGGCCAATTTCCATTGTTCCGTTCATTGGCCGAAGATTGGTGGAGGAGGGCTTATTTGCATTGTTGCAAATAGGCAATTGTGGAAGGGGGTCTTTGCATATTTCCTTGTATCATGATGGCTCACCTTACCTTGACTTGCTTGACTTTCCATGCTCATGATGGCTTGACCTTTTTGGAGCCATCATGCATGAGTTGATGGTTGTGTGGAGTGTTGGCTTAGTTTTGTGATCATGGTTGTTTTTGATAACCATTCCTCTCTCTCTCTCTTGATTGATATGGTCACCTCCCCCTTGACTTTTTTCCCTCTCTCCAATCACACAAATGAAAATGGGGGCCGGCCACTCTTGTGGTGTGGTTTTTTTGGATTGATTCATTTGGTATGGCATTTTTGGTTCATATATTGTGCAAAGAAAAGAGCTCTCTAGTTGATCTCCAAAATCCTTTTCTTTCCTCCACCAAAAATGGCACCTCCACTACCCCAAAAAGAGACATAAGTTCTACTACACATTCTACAGCGAATCTTGGGCACGTCGAGTAGCCGGCTTCGTGCCCGAGTTGCCTCGGCATTGAGGTGGGAGCCTGTAAACAAAGTAGGCGATGTGGTGCACTTCCGGCGACGAGGAGGAGACGGGACATTCCGCAGGAGATCGGGACCATGATGAGAAGACCGGAGGACTTGGATCGTCGGTATATCTCTATTCCCTTTCTTGTTGTTAGCTTAGACTAGTTAATGGTTCGATCCGGGTGTTTAGTGCGCGGTGGTGCCGGTTGCTAAGTCCGCAAAAATTTAAGTTTACCACCGTTTCCGCATTCCGGCGTCGGATTGACGGCCGGGGCGCCGCCGTGCACTTACACATAGGACATTCTTGCTCGACATGATAGTATACTATCTGGTTGTACTTTATCTTGACATGTTCATTTGATCATGCATCTTACTCTTTTGGTACATGTTGATAAAGCCCTTAGGATATTTGCTTGACTACTGGGACTATGATGCAGATCATACTAGAAGGACATGTGTAGTTTATAAGCATATCCTTGAAACGTTCCTAGTCGTAGGTGTATCGAGACGAAGCATCGATATTCCAGAGTAGACTAGCGTATATAGTTCTTGTCCCATATGATGGGCGATGGATGATCCCATATCCATTGGTGTGGTGACACCAAAGATTTATACGGATGCTCAGTGGAGACTGGGTGCACTGAATGGACTCGTCGAGAACTCCTATGTGGTATTATATCTATCGTCGGATAGCAGTTCTCAGGTGACACTGGTACATGTTAGTTTGTAGACCCGAGATCGTCATAGAGGCTTGTGTGTCCTCCCACTGTACTTTAATCTCCACCCTACAACGGCTCTACTGAGTCGTGCAAACAGGTGGATTTTGGGTACAGTCTCGAGGCACATGGAGGCAATGAGCGATAGGAGGGGTTTCGTCTCTCCCGGTATTGGGGGTTGATGTTGCGCTATGCTCGATTGGCTATAACAGGAAGTCCCTGGCCATGGCTGATAAGATTTACTAATAAGTGTTATCAGTAGTTTATCGATCTGTTATGAGCAATATACCGGCATGACTTATTGAGTTATTGGGGTCGATGATACCATCCCTAGACTCGATATGCAGCATATCTGACGAAGAGACTGGACTGTACGGTAAGTCTTGCCAGTTGGCTCGACGGGAGTTTTGACAGGTTCGCTTGTTTTTCTTCTGATCGCTCAATACCTGGGAGCCGTTACGTACAGCTAGTGCCTCTGACGGTTTGTGGGTATGTGATATGATCACTGCCTACTGCTAGTGTATTGATGAGTCTTAGAGTCCCACAGAGGGGTTTCCTAGCTCAGGAGAAATGATGTGGGGGTGCATATGGGATATGTGCGGGAGCTCGATTAAATGTGTGTATATGATACCGTATTTTATATCGGGCGTTTTCTATTGGTTGGGTTGTATGTGATATGACCGGATTATTAAATCAAGTGTTGATTTAATATTATTGACTTTTAGCCCATTTAAATAAAACCTTTTCTTTATGGATGTATGCATGAATGTGTGTATGTATATATGTTGATATGAATGCACACATGCATGCATACATGTGTCATGGTTGTTGATACATTGGAGATGACAATGCAAGACTCACATGGTATAAATATTTATATATATTATTGATATTGAGAAAAGAAAAATGAAATTAAATCATGGCTATATTTCTTCTACACTCTTCTACACTTGACCTAATTTAGACCATGGTTTGATTTTTCATTTGATCTTTAACTCAATACAAAATATCTAGATATTTATTAACCATGGTTCTATGTGAGTGTGACTCTCATTTATATATTTTCTTTTCTCATTTTATTTGAGAATTATCACAAACAAAATAGCTCAAGCTTAGCCATCTCCTTCTTCCTCCTCCTTCATGCTCTCTACCCTTTTCAAGTGAGTGAAGGAAACAAAAATGAAAGGTTTTTTTTAGTGAGATCCAAACCCATATCACCCATCTATATTAGTCTAGCCCACTTGTGTAGATTGTTTGCTCCACTTCTTCAAAGATCAAGTGAAGCTAGGGGATTGAGCAAAGGGACTCCGTGGTGGATCGTCATGGACTTGGAAGGATTCAAACAAACCATTCCAAACCCTAGTTGATCCAAGGAGTCAAGGAGGGAGGTCTACAAAGGTTGTATTACTCACCACTTAGTGCTAAAATACTACTAGTATGTGATACTAGTTGCTTGTTACTCTAGATTTCTAGTTCGATTCATGGTTGGTATAGTTTAGCAACCCCTAAATTTTTATTATAGCATGTGTGATGCAACCCAAACCCTAGGCATGGTGCTAAAGAATCCCTACACACAACACGTAAACTGAAGAGTCACACATAAAATAAACGAGTTCACTGCAGTAGACCAACCGACCCCGACACGTAGCGAAGACACGAAACCCCAACTCGTGACTCGGGCCGGCGAGAAGTCGACTCGGGCCGGCGCCGCCGGTCTGACTCGGACCAAACCCCATTTTTCTTCAACCCTGGCGACTCTTGGACTCCCCCCATAACTCCTGTATTATTTATTTTTCCTGCACATTTACAGAGCACATTAAAACACACATTTAATCCATTTTAATACAAATTTTTAATACACCGTTTCACTACCCTAAAACCCTAATTTCCCTATAAATACCACCCTCAAATCACCCTTCCTCACTCCTAAATCCCTGCCCAAGCTCTCAAGAAAATTCCAAGATCCTTTTGTGTGCAAGTGGAGTTAGTAAAGGACGAAACTCCGACGAACTTCCGGCGACAACACAAGGAGTTTCCGACGACGAAATGACGCACCGGCAAATCCCATCTCTTCCTCTTTCTCTCCTCTAGCAAATCATCCAGTAAGTCCCTACTTCTTTTTCTTTTCTCTATTCTAAAAACATTCAAAACTAAAACCCGACGGAAGCGAAGTTAGTCCGACTTCCGATTCGGTTTTCTTTATAAACTACAATTTTTCTTAATCAAGATACCTTCATATCATCATATATTGTTCATTAAACATTAATAAATATCTTTAACAAGTTTCATCACAAAATATTGTTATATGCATCTTTTATCGCAATTTAACATTGAAATACCACAAACTTTAGTTTCTGACATAAATTCTATAATACCCTTATACCTTTAGAAAACTCATGAGGTAATGACCTACCTCCTCACAACACACATATCTAACATAGCACGATGAAATTTGGAAACATAGATTCGGAAAAATACGACTTTACATATAACTACCTTCAACTATTAAAACCTTTTTCTACAAGAAGTGTATTTTAACAAATCTTTGCAATTGTGCCTCTACAACCCATTTTGGGGAACCCGTTCGGTATGGTGCGGATTGTCGCACATTCTCGGGCCTAGTAGAGTGAGATGCAGACCTCCGTAAGGAGCATACGATCTCGAATGATTTTTAAAACATTTTTTCTTTAGAAAATGTGATTTCTATTATAAATAAACTTATATTTCTAATAAATAAACATATATGTAATTAATATCAAAATATCTATTTTTAATATTTATAATATTCCACATTTCCAAAATTCAAGAAAAACATTCCATTTACAAGAAAATACCATACAATTCCAATATTTCAAATAAATACCTTATATTTTAAAACTAGGTCATATTCACTAGAAATTTCACATTTAATAAAAGAAACATCTATGAAAATTCTAAAGACGATAATTAAATACTTGGGGTGTATTTTGAAATTATACTAAAACTAATTTTACATAAAACCCCTCTCAGGTTATACTAAATTACAATAAGGACCCTAGTAAATATATGTTTAAGCGGGACCAGTCTCTTGAGCCTCAGGGAGCCGGAGATATGGGTGCTTGCCTATTTAAGGTAGACAACTTAACAAACGGTGTTATCAACACGGTAATTGTCTTTGAAAAAGACACAAATCCTGCCGTCCATGTGCAGCAGTTACCGATAGCATCAAAACATAATTCAGGACTTCAATTTCTTTTCTAATTGTCTGACCCAGACCGAGTCTCAATATAATCAATTTGAATTGAATATGATTCAAGTATAAACTATAATTCAACATGAACCCATGAATCCATATATTCAATCTGTTCAATCTATATTGACTGAACCGAACCATGGATATATTCCATTTACATGTTCATCCATTATATCCGTTCCATTACTGATATCATGGTTTCGGCAAGTCATCCATCTATACAATTTATAATACAAGACAAGACAATACAATCCATACAATCAATGCAATCAATACATAGACACTACGGGGTTATAAAGGGGTAGACTGGTACGGAACATGTTAAAGGTGGCATGAGGTGGTCACTTAAGACGTAATTACATCCATGCCGTTGTTCCGTGGTATTATCGATGGTGCCTTGTACTACGGGTTACCAAAGTCCATGGTGTAAGTTGGACTCCTCTCGTATACACTGGCATCTTCTGTACCAAGCTACAAACAACTACGTTAACATAACAATCAACATTATAATAGTTATACTCTCTTTTCTGTCTATTCTACTTCTCTCATTCTTTAGGACTTACCGAGCAATTGTTCGCCGACGACATTCTGTTTCTTTCTTCTTTAGAATGTTGTCAAGTGGATCGGACCTTCTGGAGACAGAGCCCACCAGTGAGGATTTGGATCAGCCAGCCTTCGACCCGGAGCTCTAGTTACTTGTACATTTCATTTACATTTCTGTTATGCCATTGTTTAGGCCTTGCTTTTATTCCATGTATTTCCATTTCAGTTGTATTGTAAAAAGAATGTTAATAAATAAAGTTGCTGTTCATTTAAATCTAGTCTCTTGTGTACTTTTATTTTATATTGCTTAGATACGCTTAGCGTGTTTACTTCTGAGTAAATACGCCGCGTGATCCGTCGCGTCCTCTGCCCGTAAACCGGGAATAAGGGCGTGGCACTTTATTAGTCACAAGACTTAGCCATTCTTCATTCTATTCTTATTATGTTGCTCACTACAACACTCTCATCTCCCTCAAGCTTTCTTGTTCTACCTCAAACCCTAAATGTCTTATGTGTTGAGAAACCTAGGGTATCTTGAGACTAATCAATCCATCATCGCTCTCTACATCCTCTAGGCTAATTAGATTAGCATACTAAGTAACCTAGTTACCTTGGTTTAAAGGTAGGAGCTCAAATGAGACACTCTCGGGTGGATCATCTTTGACGTGAGGAAGCCATCGATCAAACTCGAACATGGAGGCCACTAGGAGTGTGCTAAAGGAGAGGAGTGAAGACCCGAAAGACTTGAGCCTCTTGGTATATACTCTTTTCA
Organism: Agapanthus africanus; assembly: GCA_030015575.1. Taxonomy (NCBI): domain Eukaryota; kingdom Viridiplantae; phylum Streptophyta; class Magnoliopsida; order Asparagales; family Amaryllidaceae; genus Agapanthus; species Agapanthus africanus. The sequence goes on along the minus strand of CM057342.1, from coordinate 339,635,706 downwards.
TAGTAGATAGCTTTTTAAACCCACCGTTGCCGGCCCCAAGTCCGGATGAGAAAGGGTGAGGGTTGTGGTAGGCTTGTGACAGCCAACGGAAAACTTTGTCACATTCTATGACATGAACCATAATAAGAATATCGTTGGGGCGTCCCCTACTCAGCGACGCGCTACATCGAATCCCGGGTGTAGTGTTAAATATGCAAGGGCTTGGTCGTCGTCCAGATGCGGCGCGCTACATCGGACCCCGGGTGTAGTGACAAATAAGCAAGGGTCGTCGTCCAGAGACGGCGCGCTACATCGGACCCCGGGTGTAGTGACAAATAAGCAAGGGTCGTCGTCTACAGACGGCGCGCTACATCGGACCCCGGGTGTAGTGACAAATAAGCAAGGGTCATCGTCCAGAGACACCGCGCTACATCGGACCCCGGGTGTAGTGACAAATAAGCAAGGGTTTTATAGGATCTGTCTAGCTTCCTGGAACATAGGTTCTCTTACGGGTAGACTAATAGAATTAGTGTAGGTGATGATTAGGAGGAGAGTTGGTATTATGTGTTTGCAAGAAACTAAGTGGGTAGGTGAAAAGAGTAGAGTCATAGAGCCTTGGGGTTATAAGCTTTGGTATACGGGTAGAGATAAAAATCATAATGGGGTAGGTATAATCATAGATAGACGGTTGCTTGAGGATGTAGTTGAGATTAGGAGAAAAGGTGATAGAATTTTACTGGTTAAGCTTATTCTAGGTGGAGAGATCTTTAATGTTATTAGTGCTTATGCACCACAGATAGGTCTTGATGACGCTAGTAAGCGTCTATTCTGGGAGGATTTATACGAGGTGGTGCAAAGTATACCTAGTGGAGAGAAGTTATTTATTGGTGGTGATCTTAATGGACATGTTGGTACTAGTCGTAGTGGGTTTGATACTATCCATGGAGGTTTTGGTTTCGGACAAAGGAATGAAGTAGGTGACTCGATTCTAGATTTTGCTTTATCTTATGACTTGATCTTAGCAAACACCTGGTTTAGGAAAAGAGAGTCCCACCTTATCACTTTTAGGAGCGGATCAAATGCTAGTCAAATAGACTTTTTTCTGACGAGAAGAATAGATAGAGGTTGTTGTATCGACTGTAAGGTAGTGCCAGGTGAAAGTGTAACTACTCAACATAGACTTTTAGTTCTAGATTTTCGATTTAGAAGAGAACCTAGGAAGATTAGACGTAAGGTAGAGCCTAAAATTAAATGGTGGCGATTGAAAGAAGGTAATCAAAGGGCTTTTATAGATTGTGTAGTACAAGAAGCGGATTGGCAGTCGGAAGATGATCCAGACAAAACATGGAACAAAATGGCTAGTTGTATCAAGAAAGTAGCTAGAGATCTACTTGGTGAGTCGAGAGGTGGTGCTCCACCATCTAAGGACATATCATGGTGGAATGAAGATGTAAAGGCTGCTATTAAAATTAAAAGGGATTCTTATAAAGATTTGAAGAAAAGTAGAGATGTGGAGAGATTTGAGAAGTACAAAATGGCTAAAAAGGAAGTTAAGAAAGCTGTTCGGGAAGCTAAATCTAAGGTTTACAAGGAGGTGTACGAGAAATTAGACACTAAAGAGGCTGCAAATGATATATACCGAATTGCTCGAATGCGGGAAAGGAAGACTAGAGACTTATGTGCGGTGAAGTGTGTCAAAAATGAAAATCAGAAGGTTTTAGTTCGAGATGAGGATATCAAGGAAAAATGGAGAGATTATTTTGACAAATTGTTCAATGAGAGCTTTACTAAGAATTTGGATGGACTTGTCATTCAATCTCAAGATATAAATCGTGATTTCATGCGTAAAATAAGACTTACTGAGGTTAAAGAAGCTTTGAACAGAATGGGTTTAAGAAAAGCGGTTGGTCCTGACGGGATTCCTATCGAGATTTGGAGATGCTTAGGAGAAATAGGCGTCAAATGGCTGACAGATCTGTTTAATAAGATTTGGCAGACAAAAAAGATGCCAAATGAATGGAGGAAAAGTATCCTTGTACCTATCTACAAGAATAAGGGTGACATTCAAAGTTGCTCAAACTACCGTGGAATAAAACTAATGTGTCACACCATGAAACTTTGGGAGAGAGTGATTGAACACAGGCTAAGGAAGGATATTAAGATAACAGAGAACCAATTTGGGTTCATGCCTGGACGATCGACGACAGAGGCGATTCATTTGCTTCGTCAACTTGTCGAGCGCTTTCGAGAGAGGAGAAGAGATTTGCATATGATATTTATTGATTTAGAAAAAGCGTACGATAAGGTACCTAGAGAGGTATTATGGGGAACAATGATGAAAAAGGGGGTCCCCGTCAAGTATATTGACATAATCAAGGATATGTACGACGGAGTAGTGGCAAATGTCAGAACTTGCGGTGGCTTAACAAGTGATTTTCCGATTACTATTGGTTTACATCAAGGATCTGCATTAAGTCCTTTCCTGTTTACCATCGTGATGAATGAGCTTACTAGAACTATCCAAGAGGAGGTCCCTTGGTGTATGCTATTCGCTGATGATATTGTTCTAGTAAATGAGACGAAAGCATGGGTTAATGCCAAATTGGAATTATGGAGACAAACATTGGAATCTCGGGGATTCAGATTGAGCAGGTCCAAGACAGCATATATGCACTGCAAATTTAGTAGCCAGAGAAGTCAAAACCAAATTGGTATAACATTGGAAGGGTAAGAGATATCACCGAGCGACCAGTTTAGATATCTAGGTTCCATCATCCAAAGGAATGGGGAGATCGATAGTGATGTTAATCAAAGGATCCAAGCTGGTTGGTTGAAATGGAGGAGTGCAACAGGGATTTTGTGTGATCGTAACTTTCCGTTAAAATTGAAAGGGAAGTTTTATCGGAGCGCTATTCGGCCTGCCTTATTATATGGTACAGAATGCTGGGCTCCTAAGAAACATCATACACAGAAGATGCACGTAGCGGAGATGCGCATGCTTCGTTGGATGTGCGGTAACACTAGAAAAGACAAGGTGAGAAATGAGGATATTCGTGCAAAAGTTGGTGTAGCACCCGTGGAGGAGAAGATGCGGGAAAACCGGCTTAGATGGTTTGGTCATGTGCGACGCAGACCTATGGAAGCACCGGTTCGACGAATAGATACTCTCGATATGGGTAATGGCAAAAGGGCAAAAGGGAGACCGAAGAAAACATGGATGGAGGTGATACGAAACGATATGGTTGCCAAAGGACTCAATGAAAGTATATTGTTCAATAGAAGTGAGTGGAGACAGAGGATTCATGTGCTGGACCCGGCGTGATTCTCATGTTGGTTCATGTAGCCTACCCCATATGCTTGGGATAAAAGGCTCAGTTGTTGTTGTTGTTGTTGTATAGTAGATAGCTTCTTTAGTTGCTAGTTATGTTTATGGTAAATCCGGTTTAGGGTTATTCTCGCGCCAAGTTTACATCGTTAGAAAAAAATTTGTTCCGCAATCGGCCTCGGTTGATGCCCAGGGCGTTAGCATAACCTTTCATGGTATCAGAGCCAGCCCATAAACCCTACACTAGCAGGTTTAAATAATGTTAAAGTAACAAAATCGAAATAACACCGAAACACCAAACGAAATTCCAAGTTTCTGTCGAAATTTTCAAAGGCTCTAAATTTTTTTTAAACAATTGCAGAGTGCTCCTTAGGTTGTGATATGAACACAGAACAAAAACGACACAATTTCACTTCAAATTGGCCGGCCAAAGTCCAATTTAGACCGGCCCCACCGGTTTTGTAGAGTGCAATTGCGTTGGGTTTTGGTCTGTGTTTTTGTCTCTTGGATTTAGGGTTTCAGGTGTTGTTTGTTTTTTCCCAGGTTGGATATAATGTTATCTTAAGTTTTGGGGCAATTCAGGGTATTTCGAAGTCGTTATTTTTGACACTGTTTAATAGTTTCAGTACATACATTACTATCTGCGACCGTGAATGTCATTAGAGCGATATAGCTCGTCTAACTGCTATATGTTCTTTTAGACGGGTTTGCGAACATGACATTCACGTTGATGTTCCGTGTTTGTGCTGTGGTTGTGGTTGGATAGTCGTGGTGGATAGCTTGTGATGCAGTGTTAGTGGTATAGTTAAGATTCATTTGTACATTTGTTATGGCGGGGCGAGCGTCTGACATGTGGACTGCCGTCACTGCCATGTTGTATATTATTTGTTTAGGGCACGATCGGGTTGAGGTCGATGTCACCATTGTACATATTATTTTTTTTAATTTTCTGTACTAGGATTACCACACGGTGGAGTGCACGAATAGCCGGATTCTAGAAGGTAACAAGCCTGCATCTCATGGAGTTGAGACGGAGGGGGCTTCACTCTAGAATTGGCGGGCTATTCACCGCACTCGTATGGGGTATAGGATGACCCACGGAGGGGCGCTCAAGTTACCAGATCCCGTGGAGTGTTGGGTGGCCAATTTACTTTGTTGATTAGGGTTGCCTCACTTCTGGGATTGGCGGGTAACTTGCCGCGCTCGTAGGGGTCCAGGTTTCATTGCACTGGCTATCCACATGACCGGGAACGTCGGGTTTTATTTGCGGCTCAAATGAAACCCGAGGCTCCAAGATTATCCACCACTCTGTGTTGCTTGCTGAGATTCTGTGATGTTGATTGTATGATGCCTGGGACGAATGTTATATATATTTATATATATACTAGTAGATGTTGTATATGTTTTGCACCCGCGCTAGTCCTGTCCCCATTCTGCCGTTAGTTAAGTAACATAACGAGTGATGACGGGGCCTAGTGGCGAATGCAGATGGCATATACGTACATTGTATTTTCGTTCTTTTCTGGTGTGATAGGATTAATTGATGGGACCACATTAATTTTGATTAATGCAAGAAAATAAACCTAAAAAGATGTTGTTAGAACAAATTTCGAAAAACTACAGTTATATTCTTTCGCTTTGCATAGTGGTATTCAGTTGTGAATATCCAACACCTCATTCCAGGAGGCAAGAGCCGAGATCCCTTCGCGGGGAGTGACCTCTTGAGCAAAAGTCTATACTGTAGATTACTCGGTTTTTTCAAAACCAAAAGTTTTAAAAGCGAATACTAAACCACTCCTTTTCAAAACTGCTCAGGTTCCTTCAATGATATCAAGTTCAATATGTTAAAGGTTTTTTCGCCAAAAACCCAGCCGTAGCCGCCCGTCATTTCTTACGAGTGTTGCTTAGTATCTGTGCTGCGTATTTTGCAAAAGTAATCGAAATACAATACTAATGGTGCAGAAATTACCTCATTTGGCAACTCAAGAAAATTCTTGAGTTGCCCCAAGTCTCCAAAATTCATCCTTTTTTGGTCCAAAGTGCATCTAGTGAGCTTGTGCATGTTTTTAATGAAGTGAGGATGATGTTTTGATGGATTTTTCATGATGAAGTGAGGGGTGGAGGTGGTGGGGGGAGGAGGGCAGCAGCCATGGTGAAGTGATGAAGATGAGATGATGAAGACGAAGGAATGGCTAAGTCAAAGAAAACCCGTCTCGCTCTCTCTCTCTTGCCCATACCTCTCACCATGCTACATTCTTTATCATTTCCCCTTTTTCTTTTCTTTTCTTTTCATTTCTTTTCTCTTCTCTTCTCTTTAAAAATTAAAACCATGCATGCTAAAAAGAAAGAAACCATGAAAGAAGATGTAACAAGTGTAATTTGACATGGTGCATGTCACGTGCACAAATCCAGCTTAATACACGATTAGCGATATTTAATCGCGATTAGCATTAAAATGGAATATAATTAATCATAAAAATTCATAATTTTCTTATTTCATTTAAAACGCCCTCATTTCAGTAATTTCTATAATTTTCTAAATTTTTCCCAATTTATCGGTATTTAATTATACCGCACTATTAAAATATTCATAATATTTATTATTTAATTATAAAAATTTTCAAAAATAATATTTTATTTTTCTGAAATGTTACAGTCTTCCCCCCTTAAAGAAATTCGGTCTCCGAATTTAAATTTAAACTCCCCCAATTTCTAAAATATTTCAGTAAAATGATCAAGTCGTCGGGGCTCCGAAATCATAAATACATAAAACACATCGTAGCACAATGCATGCGCATGACAATTGAGCAGATAACTCAAAATCAAAACTCCGTCAAGCATCCCGCAATCATCGGAGTTATGGCGAAGACACCAATGTCAAAGCCCAAAATGAAAACCAACATGATATACATCAAAACTATAACACGTACATAGTACGCGTCGGTGTAAACTCGTCAAAACATCTGAAAGAAATGCATGCCAAACTCTTTTCAAATCGCTGTGCGATGCGCGCATCACTACACAGTGGCGGACGTCTATTGTAAGAAAATAACTATATATATATACCCTTTGTTTAATATACACGCCCCGCCGTTTTGAAAATTTTTTTAGAAGGGTTTCCTTTATAAAATGTTTCGTGTCACCTCGGACACGCAGGTAAATAATGAGACTATAGCTCTTTCTTTGGAAATCCCTTCGATAACTATCAATGCATGCAACAATATGTTTAGGTACTATCGTCGGACTAGTTCTGCTCAGCTACTATATCAAATAGTAAATATCATAAAAACATACCGCTCGAAAGAAATCAATCCCAATGTATATAAGAATGCCACGTGCGTCTGGTGCGCATGGAATCGAATCCATGAATGTGCCATACATGTACACAGAAACAACATCTAAGTGCAACGGGTGTGCACGAAACACCTGTCAAAGGCAACGGTTGTGCCTGACAGCAATATCTGGTGCATCTGATATGCACGAAGAATCTCGATTGAGTGCATCTAGTATGCATCAAAATCGTATCAAGCGCCCAAATATGCGCAAGAATCCAAATCCAGTGCACAAGGTGCACGAAAACAAATATCAAATATCACAATCGAAATCGACGGTATACAACACATTTCAATCCAAATCCGCATCAGGTATACCGTGGTATGTAATCTCACAACCAGGTGCATCAGCGTGCACAAAATCAAATCAAAATACTAAAAGTGCATGAAAACTATGCCGAAAGCATAAGTCAAAACACATGCATACCATAGGTATGAAATCAAAATCAACATCTCGAATGACATCAAATCGAAGTCAAGTGCAACTGTGGTGCACAAAAATCTCAATCATGCAAATAAATCGTCCAAAATATCAAATCAAAGATGGCGGAAATAGTCCCGCTCTAGCACATCCTCTAAAGATCTCTGGCCAACTGTCATGGTCCCTCATAACATATCTCGTCGACGATGCCGAACTCTGGCCTACTAGGTGTGTGCAATATGACCGATCCTGGGTCCAAGTCTTCTCGTATTGTATTCCAGAAAGATTTTGTCGAAGTCTCCCCCAAATCTTGTTTCTGCCGAACTGCCCGGAAATTATTACCTTTACTCAATCTATTTCTTGTTCCGGAACGGCTGCATACTCCTCGCGACTCCATATGGAAGATATATCCATATACAACGCCTCTGCATGCATATCACATCTCTGATGTCAACGGAGTGGAACGTCATCTCATCAAAATCTCGTACGAACCTCTTACTCCACTTTTCTCAAATGTCGACTGCTTCGGACTCGTCTCTTCGTGGCTGCATGGATTGCGCTCCAATGGCTATACTTGTATCTGGAGTCTCCCAAGCAATATATCCCATCACATGATATCCATGTCGTCGAACCTTTCGATCGATTTGTCAAGGTTCCATAATCCCCTAAGAGCTCAACATCTTAGGTACAGTTTAATAGTATTCCAATACATGCCACAGTACCTGTGGACCAACCGTAGAAGGGCAAACCCAAGCCTCATCAATGGCACCGCGGAACTGCTGTAAACCCTAAGGTTTCAAAGCGTTCTCATGGTCTTTATATCGAGTTAGGGTTTCATTCTTCTAGAGGGTCCATAGAATTACTTGCATGTTTTTTCGAATACTTTAAATTTAGAAAATGGGTTCCTGACATTCGATCGTCTCTATCGACTCTCAACGTACCTGCGTGAAGTCGTCTCTAACTGAAATCAATTAATCTGATAACCTCGCATCGGGGTAGGCAACGAATCACATGTCCTAGTCATTCCTCCTTGGGTGACTAGCGATCTTCTATCATATCTCTAAGTACAACTCGTGCGGCATTAGCTTCAACATCTAGGCGACATCTCGTCAGTCGCAGCAACAACTGAATCATTCGTCCGCACGCTGAACAGTGCCTCAATCATCAAGTATAATCGGTGCATCGGCGGTCATCATATTCTGGCTGGCTTCTAGCAGTAGCCTGATCCTCTGGTGCCGATCTGCACGTCCGAGAAATTTTGTAAAAGGGATCCATCAAACGCTCATGGCGTGAAAACACAATAAAATGACACCTCTAAGCAATCGTGCGTCCCTGGAATCATGCCTTGGTCAGTCCTCGTCCGTGACGAGCTCATGCTGACGCAACTCTAGCCGTAGCTCTCTCTGCCCTTGTAATCGTGGCAGCAAAAACCATAAACCGATATCGATGAGGATAGATCATAGGAATGAATATAATAATGTGCAAGGAAATGTACATCCTAAGGCTTCTTAAGCGGAGTAGCGTATCGTAAGTATGTCGCGGAACATACACACGGTACGTCACTCTACTTAAGTCACCTACTCTATCAACCAAGGTCTACGCGACGAAAGTTCGGGTCTAATACCCCCTCGACTAAGTCTAAGTTCCGTAAGGTCAAGCCTAGATTTCGTATATATACCAATGCCCTAGGCTCCGCATAGTCAAATATATACTCGAACCAAGGTTAACCTAGCGCTCTGATACCAACTTTGTCATGACCCGAAATGGCACGTGACTGGCACTTGAATCATATGAAGTCTATAGGACCCCATCTAATTCAAGTAAGCCAAGAAATCCCAGAAATCTAAACCATTTTAAGGAAGAAGTGAAGAAAACATATTTTAAAACAAGTGGTTTTAATAACATATGCCGAAGTATTGCATTTTTAAAACATCAAGTCTTTTCTGAAAATTTCGGCAGAGTTTCCTTTGTAAATACTGGCCCCAAAAGGGTACAACATGCATAATATGAATAAAGGCATCCCCAAGCGGGAGCTAGCTCTTCGTCAATCGACGGTCACAACCATGCAAGCAATATAATATACAACGCCGAAGGGCGAGGATCAAAACTTAAAAGGAAACTCAAAACATCAAGAAAACCCATAATAATACAAGTGCGACTCTACGGTCGAAATAATATACAACTGGTCTTCTAAGTCAATAAATAGTACAAGTCGGGTTGATGGAGTTTACTAGATACAACTGAAATAATAAAAGTACAATGGTGGTCACGATACAAGTGAACTCACCTACCAAAGCAATCCCCCGGAATGAAAGCAGTGTGCCAGCAAAGCCGCAATGAACCTGTATGACAAAACCTGCAAGAAGCTGTGGCACAACGGGGGTGAGTTGCCAACTCGTGAGTAGAAAACATCACAGAGCAGAAATCGTATGTATGACTCAATCCTAGGTCAATCCGATCATAATATATATCCTCAATGATAATATGGCCTGAAGAATAATATAAAGGCAAGGGTAAATATCTATGCATAAGTGTAATCCCATATGCTCGTGTTAGTACCTCAGGTAGCAATATATCGTAAATATGAGGTATGAATGCGGTATAATGAAAATAGAATACATCATGAATGAGAAAACTGTTTTCCTAATATAGTGAGATTTATGTATAAACATTTAAGTATCATCAATAAAATCATCAGAAAATCAGCGTCAAGCATCGACACAAAATATATATCTCAATATCCCAATATCTCAATATCTTAGGCTCCGGCTATCCGGACTGGCCTGTATCATAAATCTCAATAAAATCACCAGTCAGCAATGCTCCCCTGTCACAGGCTCAAACGCCATTCTCTGCGATCTTCTCGTCCCGGGGTACCGCACCGGGTCCACCATGCACCCACAGACAGTTCATCTCCTCCTCGAATCGGGTGCATGATATCACTCAAGAGCCGAGAAAACTCATGGTTGACATATCACAATCATAACATAAGAAAACCGTACTTTTATCTTTTAAAATGATAATTGAGTTTAATAAATCTTGCGGTTTCTCCAAATCCAGAAATCTCATGGAAAATCCGAAATCTAAAATGAAAAGTCAATAATAATGAATACTGGGCTCCGGCAATCCGGACTGGCCCTTATAATATTGCATGACTAATGAATATAAAAATATGCACGACATTTCAAGCAATGAATGCAATAATGAACTAACATATGAAACAATAATATATAGGAACTATCAGCTAGCAATCTATGTTAATGAAATAATATTCTCTAAAGTGTATGTGACATGGCAATTACCGATGATGATGTGTGTGAGCCAGCAAGCAAGTGTATGTGGAGCATACGCATCATCGGTAATGGTGCTGGTGTCCTGACAGCATGGTTTCATAATCACTAAGGTACACTATAAACATGCAATGCGATGATAACAACATAATAAATGGAAAATGAATAGTAAATGTAACAATAATAATATGAGGAACATGAATAATAACGTAACAATAAGGAATCTACATTTCTATATACGTGTCATACCGTTTTGCCATTTGAAATAATATGAATCGTGGTGTTTTGAAAATAAGGGCTACGGTGTTTTAAGAAAAGATATGCCCTATGAAATATCCGTAGAATCCCTTGGCCTGTCTTTAAAATACTCACAATTCGTTAGTTTTGAAATAGGTATAATTCGGGGCTAGTCTAACATATACAAGTAAACTACAGGACTAAGCTAACAGGCTAATCGAAAAGGGGTAAGGAAACCACCTAAGTCTGAGTCAATATATATATATATATATATATATATATATATATATAGCTGGTGATCCCGCCTCAATAGTATCCCATACGATACACTATATAATATGACATCCTCGAGTCAAGAGTGCGGATCTATCATCAATATAGCTCGTACGGTAAATCCATCGTACGGCATCCCAAATCAGGGTACGGGTCAAATATCATATTTATCTCATTATTCATCTGGTATCCTTATCATCATATATCGTGAACTGGGTACTGATTTACGTCTAGTACAATACTGATACCATCTACATATGTATATGCGTATGTACGAAACACATTGCCCAAGGACCCGCTATAATATTATGTCGTATCTCATAATACGAACCAAATCATATCACCGATCTTATGGCACCATGCCTAATCTCATCGACTCATCTCCAAATACCATATACTATCCTCATCATCCATGTATATGTATACGCATATATATATATATACATACATAGTCCCATACCTATGTGTGTATATATATATACAAATCCCCATATACGCACAAGTAATAAAAGTATGCAAGTGTGTGTGTGCGCGTGTATGCAAGTCACTACTCTAGGGTTCGCGACTAATAAGCTAACTAAACACTATCTTACAAGTACACTATACTAACCCAAAGTCATTTCATATCACATCCGTATATAAATATATAATATAATTATAACGCATTCGCGTTCTATACTACGAAACAACGGGGGTGCTATACGCCATCCACCCGACTTCCCCCGTAGATATATATCTACCCACCTTGATCTTCGTTTGCCGATGCCAATGTCACCACACGTTTGCTTGTCGTCTAGAAGTCCTCATAGGGGTACCTATATATCATAACATATCGTGCCGTATTAAAGTCCAATCCAAAACCAAAACGACACACGAATCTCACATAGGTCAAAACCTATGGTCTATTCACACAAAAGAGCCCAAAACATCCGATATCGGCGTACAAACGTCAAGTGACCGATACCAAACACAAATATCAACACTTAAATTCATAAACATCACAAAATACAAGGCAGCAACCCATAAAAGTGTTCCCAGATTTTAGTTTAGGTCAAAACTAGGTGCACAAACAGTACTGGGGTGATGTATAAGGTGTATATGACCTACAGAAGGAACCTGGGCACCAAATTCATCAATGTGGCCGGCCACTACCCCCTAAAATTCGTCCTGCTCGGTTAAACTAGCTCCGTTTGGGTTCGTGTACAGAGGGTGGTCTCCTAGTGTTAATTCTAGTCTACTGGGGTTGTTCGGTTTTCCAGTAAAAGTCCCAGGTTACTCCAGATTCCCTGCACCCTCAATTTCATCACAAAACCGACATGAAAAGTTTCTGTTTTTGGGTTTCAGGTTTTAGTTCATGTTTGTTCTGTGTTTCTAACATCAGGGGGGGGTCTAAGGTGTAGGGTTCCTAGGCACTCTAGTGAGGTCTCACAAGGCATCGAACATGCCAATTTCAAAAATTCTAGGTGCCGAGAGACCCGACTACGGATCGTTTGCTAGAAATCTAGGCGAAAAAGCTAACTAGTTAACACTTAACTAATAGTTTAACGGAAATACAACCTTTGTAGATCCGGTGCTCCACCTCAATAGCTCCGCAATGAAGTCTCCTCGCTGTCCAAGTCGAACCCCGGGCTCTAGCGTCGGCTTCATCGGAGAATGGACGGGCTAGGTCATCGATGTCCATGCCGAAGATGATCTACGTCGAAGCATCACTAGATCAAGCTCCACCTTCACCGAGCCATGAAAACTTGTGAAGGAAACACCCTATACTACTTGGCAAGAGGTAGAGGATGAAGAAATAGGAAGTGGGTTCACTTTAGAATTGGATTTCTCACTCATATTCATCAATCACCATTGATGAACTAGGTTATCTTCTTGTGTTGAAGTGAAGAAGAAGATGAAGTAGAATATGATAAGTTTATGATAAGCATTAAAGAATAAATAAAAATCCATTCTTATCATAATTCTCACCATGGTTAGGTGTAGATAATTAACTTGAGTTAATTGAATTGGTTAGGGTTAAGCATGAGACAAAATGGTGACTAAGTCAAAAGTTCATGAAGCTTCATGAAAGAAAACAAAAGAAAGCCACCATTCTATTTTATTCAATTTATTTTCCAAAAATAAAAACAAATGAATAAATGAATAATCAAATAAAAACCCTAACCATTTCTTTAACCAAGGTTTAATTCTTTACACAAACCCTAATTTGCATGTATCATCAAATATGATACAAACAAGTGCACAAAATCATATCGCATATGCAATGCGCACAACCGAGCGAGAAAATCCATTTAAAGTGAATCGATACTAGTTAATGCAAAGTAATATATCAAATATATAATTATGCATTAAATCATTAAATCAACACTTGATTTAACGATCCGGTCATGACGCACATAACCGACTGGTATCATTAGTAACATCTTATCGAATCAACACTTGATCCGATAACCCGGCTATATCGCATATAACCGATCAATGTCACATCGCGAGAATCGAATACAGTATCACATACTCGTATTATTCTCAGTCCCGCACATATCTCATATGCGCTCCTATTTCGTTTCGTTTGAGCCAGGAAACCTCTGTGTAGGACTCTAAAGACTCGTCAATACGCCGGCAGCAGGTGATGATCATATCAAACACCCACAAGCCGCAAGCGGTCTGCTAAACGTAACGGCTACCCGGGTATTGAGCGATCAGAAGATCGACGAGCAAGCTCGCTCACACTCCTGTGAATCCAACCAGTAACACTTACCGTACAGTCCGGTCTGATCGTCTGATATGTCGCATATCTCGCCTAGGGGTGGTAAACGTCAGACCCCAATAGCTCGATAAGTCATGTCGATATGAGGCTCATAACGGGTCGAGAAACTACTGGTAACACTTACCAGCAATTCTCTGATCAGCCCTGGCCAGGGACTTCCTGTTATAGCCAATCGAACACAGTGCAACATCAACTCCCTATACCGGGAGAGACGAATCCCCTCCTATCGCTCATTGCCTCCATGTGACTCGGGACTGTACCCAAAAACCACCGTTTTGCACGCCCTCTTGGACGTGGTAAGATGGAAATCAAAGCACAGTGGGAACCACACAAGACTCTATGACGATCTCGGGTCAACAGACTACTCTGTACCAGTGTCACCAGAGAACTGCCATCTGACGTAAGGTATAATACCATCTGGGAGTTCTCGGCGAGTCCGTCCAGTGTACCCAGTCTCTACTGAGCACCCGTATATCATCTCCGATGTCAAACACCAATGGATATGGGATCATCCATCGCCCATCTGTATGGGTCGAGAAGGTATACGCTAGTCTACTCTGGTATATCGATGCCCCATCTCGATACACCCACGACTAGGGACTTTGAAGGATATACTTATGGACTACCATGTCCCCACTAGTATGATCCGTATCATAGTCCAGGTAGTCAAGTACACATCCTAAGGGCTTTACCAACATGTAATAGAGAGGCAATCAGTATACACGTTAAGGTAAAGAGTAACCAGATAGCATACTATCATGTCGAGCAAGAAAGTCCTCCCTATATATGTCCCAGCATCCACTACAATATACATCCTATGTACAGTAATGGCCTCTAGGGCATACATATAACTAACAATCTCCCACTTGCACTAGGGCCATCTGTAGCAGTGGTTGCAGTATCTCATACTCAACTATCCCATAAAAGTCTCTCTCTGGGAATAGGCCTTCGTGAGTGGATTCGCTGCGTTATCCTCTAAGTCTACTCTCCTTGCCTCGATCACCCTGGAGATCAACCATCTCCATGATCAGGTGATACTGCCTTAGAATAAGTCTGGATCAGTGATGGGACCGGCGTTCCTTGGCATAAGCCACAACTCCATTGTCTCACAATGGTAGGAACGTAGTTCATCTCATGAACTAATATACACCCAAACTTCCTCTTTGGTAGCATCTTAAGTAGCGATGTATCTAGCCTTTATCGTCTAGTATGTCACGGTATCTAGCTTGGAACTCTTCCAACATACCGTCCCTTTACTGAGGGTAAAGACAATGCCTGCGACTGACATTCAGTCGTCTTTATCACTCTGGAACACTTCCAGTGATTCTCCCCAGGATCGATTGATACCATCTCACTACTACTAGTGAGTATCCTAATATCCAATTAGATCTATCTCATAGATCCAAAAACCAGGATATAGGAGGTATCACTTTGATCCTTTATGGAGAATCATTGTGATAAGCGGAGATTGACCGAGCGTAGCATATGAAACTCCTTCCCTATCATGAGTATGTCATCCACGTACTGTACGAGGAACACTACCATACTTCCTACTACCTTTTTGTATATACAGGGTTCATCTACCATTTTTATGATGTCAACTTCCTTGACTAATCCATCAAAACAGATGTTCCAACTCCGCGATGCCTGCTTTATCCTATAAAGCATCTTGCACACGTTTCCGCTGCTCCCACTGTCTACGAGGCCCTCTGGCTGTGTACTTATAGACGCACTTTTCTAAAACATCATTTAGAAAAGCAGTCATGACACCCAACCACCAGATATCGTAGTCATGGTATGTAGCCGTGACAAGTAGGATCTGGATGGACTTAAGCATAGCTACTTGAAAAGGTTTCATCATTATCCGCACCTGGTCAATGATGCAAACTTTTAACAAGTCTAGCTTTGAAAGTCTCAACTTTTCCATGTACACCAAGTAATCTTCTCAAGATATACTTGCTCCTGATGGGGATTTAACCCTTCAGATATAGCAACCAAAGTCCATACTTTGTTGGTGTATAAGGATTCCATCTCAGATCGCTAAGCATCCAGCCATTCTTACATAGTCTCACTCCTGATGGCCAGCTCGAAGCTAGTTGGGTCATCATCTCATGATGCATTCCTCGCTCCCACTGTCATAGAGAAACCGAAGTATCTCTCAGGTGGGTGAGGAACCCTACTAGATCGGCGGAGAGGCTGAGGTTCGTTGGAATCTACTGAATCCTTCGGTTTCTACCAAATCATCAACTCCAGTTTGTATAGCTGGAACGTTTCCAGTTCTACATAGCAGACGTTGCCTCGAGCTTGTCCGGATTTTGCTTTTAGACATAGGCCGGACAACCCCAAATCTTAACTAATTTAAGATATGGGCTCTTCCCTTTCCATATCACATATGAAATGGTAGGCTTTGATTTGATTCGAATCGTAATTCAATAGGTATGCAGCTTCATAAGTGCATAACTCCCAAAAGGAAATAGGTAACTCAGTAGTACTCATCATAGAGCACACCATATCGAATAGGGTGCAATTGCTCCGCCCCGACATACCATCGTGCAATGGTGTATACGGAGGAGTAATGCTGAGAGAGAATCTCATTCTCCTTTAGAATAGTCCAGAAATTCTATGCTCAAGTATTCTCCTCCTTGATCTCATCATAGGACATAATACTTATACCCGTATTCTGGTTCTCTACTTCTCGCTTATATTCTGTGAATATTTCAAAAGGTTCGGACTTATGTTTCAACAGGAACATATGTCTGAATCTAAAGAGATCATCAGAGAATGTAATGAAGTACAAAGAACCGGTCTTGGCATGTGTAGACAGGGGACCTACATACATCAACATGTATCAATCCCAAGAGTTCATTAACTCTTTCTCTGTTTCCAATAAACAGAGCTATGGTCATCTTATCTTTGTGACATGACTGGCGAGTTTCACAAGATGTAAATTCAAACTGATTTAAATATGCATCTATATGTAACTCTAGCTAGTCGGGTCACATTGATCGGACCTAGTCTACAATACCTCAAGAAGAATTCGTTCATTTCTGAACTCTTCCTCTTGTGTGTGTTCTGTATACTAAGAACTGTAGTTTGATTTAGAACATCAACGCTTTTAGATAACGTGCCTGAACCGATCAACTTTTGATATAGGAAATGTTCAAAACATTATCCAACAATACAAAATTTTATCGTTTCTTTACTAATAAAGAGACAGATATGATTTTGCATATCAGGTTCGGTATCTAATAACATTCGTTCAGAATCAATGTATCGGTAATATAGGGTGACAGTGACCGACAGACTTGGCTGCAACACTTGCCCCGTTTTCTGCCTCATGAAACTTATCACCCGTTCTTAGTTTTTCTACCCTTTTGTAGCCCTATGTAACAGATTACATATCTGGGATCCTTATCCGGTATCATATACCCAGGATGCGGAGGATACTGAGAAACAGTTCTGTATAATGAACACACCCGAAGATGATGCATCAGCATGCACTCTCTTCGTTTGGGCGGCACGGGAAATCTGGTATTCCCCAAATTCCTGCTCTGTCTTATAACAATTATAAGTTGGAGCGGGACCAACGTTCCCCAGCTCAGTATAACAAGCGGGTTCGGTCAATAATCCGTATTATTATCTTGATTAAGGCGTGATATGGTCGCTACCAGGAGAGAGAGAGAAGAAAACACTCAGCGTGCGCTCTTTCAAGAATAGATTGGTTTTATTTTATCTAATCAGGATGGCTCCCACTGCTTTTTATCAAATCTTCCTTCAAACCCTAAAAGGAAAGACTAGCCGGGATTAATTACACACTACAAGTTCGCCAATCTTTCAGCCAGGCCAGTGTCGGTACTTTGAGGGAGGTCCCCCGTGCTTTCGCACGAACCTAATTAATGTAAACCTCGTTTTCCCAGAGGCGTAACCCCGTTGACACCTTTCTAGACACCTACTTGATCGGCTAATTGTAATGTATAAAACTCTCCCAGGAGTAACTCTTACTCGCAACGGGTATCGGGATCCAACTATCTCATAGAAGGTATGCAATCTCATTGCCAATTTCAACACTTGAAATTCCCGATAACATTTTGCCCCCAGCACCCTATGACCTTGACGGAGGTCAACAAACCATAGGCTACTAGTTAAGTTCAACCCGTCATTTCTTGATCGAATTAAACCCACCCGCACGACCCTTGACGGAGGTCAACAAGGCCGCACAACTACCCTAATCCAATCTGCATCATATGCATAAGCAGATAAATACTAGTTAGCTACCGCACACTACGCCTTGACGGAGGTCAACAAACGTAGCACGAATACTAAATAGGACTTATCTGAAATGACGGAGGGCTACGACAGGTTTTTCTGAAAACCTATTGCGTAATGAACTTGATATCGTTGTAGGATCGAATGAATTTTAAAATGGAGTGTTTTTGAGGCTTTTCCAGTTTTGCTAAAGGAGTCACTCCCGATGAAGGGATCGTCGGTCCTTTCCTCGTCGAATGAGGTGCGGGATATATCATATATATCACTGTGCAAAGCAAAAACACTTAAAAGCTATCAAAAGACAAACCGAGTGTGTAGCATCTGCCAGTTATTGCTAAAGGAGTCACTCCCGGTGACGGGATCTCGGTCCTTTCCCTATCGAATAAGGTGCAGGATATATCATATATACCGCTGTGCAAAGCAAGAACTGTAGCTACCTGTTTTGTTTTGAAATTCGATTCTACAACATCTTAGGTTTCTTTTATTTCATTAATCACATTAATGAAGTCCCATCATTTAAGTACCTAAACATCACAGATAAATACGACGTACACTTATGCCATCCGCATTCGCCTCGATGTCCCCTCGTGCACCGTTAGGTTAGGTAACTAACGGCAGAGCAGGGCAGGGCTAGCGCGGGTGTAAAACATAAGCAACGCCTATATAATATATCATATATACTATATACTGTATCTATCACAGAACATCACATGATCACATCACAGATATCGCAGCAGAAGAAACATATGAAATATTAGATATACTAAGACGTCCGTGTTTTCAATACGAGCCAGTATAAAACACGGATTCCACGGTCGTGATGAATAGCCAAACCCACACCCCTAGACCCCTACGAGAGCGGCAAGCAACCCTACCAATTCTAGGGTTAGGAGACCCGGACTCGACTCCTCGAGTTGGTCTCCCACTGGACCCCAGAACCCGGTTACTTGTGCCCTCCTCCTTGGGTCTATCCTAGTGCGGAAAAGTAAATAATTTACAAATGGTGACAACATCCGCTACCTGGAAGTGCCCCAATAAAAGAATATTACATACAAGTTTTTACATGAATGAAAATGAAAAACACTCATCTCACATAAAAAACCCCGGCTATTCAAACACGACGATCCAATATAACATATCCAGCAACACATAACATCACATGTCATCAACGTAAGTAAACATGCGTATCCCAATTGTCGTTGACATATAGCAACGAAACCGGCGATATCACATATTACACTTACGGTCACAGAAAAGAAAGTGTAAAACTACAACAGTTGGGATCCGCAACCTCCTCAGACATCGCATGCCTGACCAAATGAATTACTTAGACATCGCATGCCTAACAATTATAAACCCCGCATTTTAGTCTCAAAATCAAAAACACTTTTCAATATCTAGTCGGGCAATTCAACAAGATTCCCGACACCCTGATCGAATGCTCGTCGCAAACTTCAGTAGGCGGCCGCACCCCCGATACCGTCGACGAAGTGCACCAAGGCGGAACACCGCCACCGCGAGCATCCGAACGGATGCTTTCGGCGACGGGGTTCTCCTACAGTCACTTGGTCGGGGCTATGGAGTGAGGCTGTCTATTAAGTTTACCCGGCGAGTATCCGTGTACGCTACGTGATTGCGACGGACTTTTGATCACATCAAAATTCTGTGGCAACCGATCAAGTGAGACTAAAGTGCTACGTTTATAACATTCATTCAGTTATCACATAACTATTGTGAATTCTAATTATTGTATCACATTCCGAATAAACAGAAAATGTTAAACTTTCCGATCGAACGTTCGAACACCCAAGTTTTCCCGATACAGCTCAACACATGAAATAAGTCTAACAACATTCAGTTCGTGCCTCAGTACCAACGGTCCAGCCGTAGAAGGGTCAAGCCAACGCCTCACATGTGGCACGCCGTACTGCCCCAAACCCGAAGGTTCAAAGGGCAGTTCAAGACGGTCACATAATCGAGTTAAGGTTTGTTGTCTTCTAGAGGGTCCATCGAGTTACTTGCACTACTTAGAACGTCGTTAAACTACGGAAAAATCCAACACTTGGAAATTTCCCGACAGGGGAAAAATTGGGTATTTATATCCGGTCGAACATTTTAACATATTCTAAAATTTATCCGGAAAGCCAAACAGACAAAATTTGATAATCCGATCGAATATACCAAGTCCCCAAAACAACCCAGAAAATTCAACTCTTGAAAACATATTAAAAATTCCCAGAAAAAGAAGCACTGGAAACTAAGAATTACTGTGCAAAAAACATTAACTAATTCGGCCGTACGACCGCGGAACCGTCGCATGAGCCTTGCTCATGCCGCGGAACCGCGGTGTAATAGTTGAATTGGGTCCATGAAATTTACAGTAATTCCTAATAAACCCTGCTTGATTTTCAGCATATTTTTAATATCGAAAAATCCCAGAATTTGGAAAAAGGACAGAGAGCATTTTTGAGTTGGGTTTCGGGTTCGTTCGGGTTTCAAATTCCGTCTAGACTTCGCCTAAGGCTCTAGCTAGGCTCTGATACCACTGTAGGGTTCCTAGGCACTCTAGTGAGGTCTCACAAGGCATCGAACATGCCAATTTCAAAAATTCTAGGTGCCGAGAGACCCGACTACGGATCGTTTGCTAGAAATCTAGGCGAAAAAGCTAACTAGTTAACACTTAACTAATAGTTTAACGGAAATACAACCTTTGTAGATCCGGTGCTCCACCTCAATAGCTCCGCAATGAAGTCTCCTCGCTGTCCAAGTCGAACCCCGTGCTCTAGCGTCGGCTTCATCGGAGAATGGACGGGCTAGGTCATCGATGTCCATGCCGAAGATGATCTACGTCGAAGCATCACTAGATCAAGCTCCACCTTCACCGAGCCATGAAGACTTGTGAAGGAAACACCCTATACTACTTGGCAAGAGGTAGAGGATGAAGAAATAGGAAGTGGGTTCACTTTAGAATTGGATTTCTCACTCATATTCATCAATCACCATTGATGAACTAGGTTATCTTCTTGTGTTGAAGTGAAGAAGAAGATGAAGTAGAATATGATAAGTTTATGATAAGCATTAAAGAATAAATAAAAATCCATTCTTATCATAATTCTCACCATGGTTAGGTGTAGAGAATTAACTTGAGTTAATTGAATTGGTTAGGGTTAAGCATGAGACAAAATGGTGACTAAGTCAAAAGTTCATGAAGCTTCATGAAAGAAAACAAAAGAAAGCCACCATTCTATTTTATTCAATTTATTTTCCAAAAATAAAAACAAATGAATAAATGAATAATCAAATAAAAACCCTAACCATTTCTTTAACCAAGGTTTAATTCTTTACACAAACCCTAATTTGCATGTATCATCAAATATGATACAAACAAGTGCACAAAATCATATCGCATATGCAATGCGCACAACCGAGCGAGAAAATCCATTTAAAGTGAACCGATACTAGTTAATACAAAGTAATATATCAAATATATAATTATGCATTAAATCATTAAATCAACACTTGATTTAACGATCCGGTCATGACGCACATAACCGACTGGTATCATTAGTAACATCTTATCGAATCAACACTTGATCCGATAACCCGGCTATATCGCATATAACCGATCAATGTCACATCGCGAGAATCGAATACAGTATCACATACTCGTATTATTCTCAGTCCCGCACATATCTCATATGCGCTCCTATTTCGTTTCGCTTGAGCCAGGAAACCACTGTGTAGGACTCTAAAGACTCGTCAATACGCCGGCAGCAGGTGATGATCATATCAAACACCCACAAGCCGCAAGCGGTCTGCTAAACGTAACGGCCACCCGGGTATTGAGCGATCAGAAGATCGACGAGCAAGCCCGCTCACACTCCTGTGAATCCAACCAGTAACACTTACCGTACAGTCCGGTCTGATCGTCTGATATGTCGCATATCTCGCCTAGGGGTGGTAAACGTCAGACCCCAATAGCTCGATAAGTCATGTCGATATGAGGCTCATAACGGGTCGAGAAACTACTGGTAACACTTACCAGCAATTCTCTGATCAGCCCTGGCCAGGGACTTCCTGTTATAGCCAATCGAACACAGTGCAACATCAACTCCCTATACCGGGAGAGACGAATCCCCTCCTATCGCTCATTGCCTCCATGTGACTCGGGACTGTACCCAAAAACCACCGTTTTGCACGCCCTCTTGGACGTGGTAAGATGGAAATCAAAGCACAGTGGGAACCACACAAGACTCTATGACGATCTCGGGTCAACAGACTACTCTGTACCAGTGTCACCAGAGAACTGCCATCTGACGTAAGGTATAATACCATCTGGGAGTTCTCGGCGAGTCCGTCCAGTGTACCCAGTCTCTACTGAGCACCCGTATATCATCTCCGATGTCAAACACCAATGGATATGGGATCATCCATCGCCCATCTGTATGGGTCGAGAAGGTATACGCTAGTCTACTCTGGTATATCGATGCCCCATCTCGATACACCCACGACTAGGGACTTTGAAGGATGTACTTATGGACTACCATGTCCCCACTAGTATGATCCGCATCATAGTCCAGGTAGTCAAGTACACATCCTAAGGGCTTTACCAACATGTAATAGAGAGGCAATCAGTATACACGTTAAGGTAAAGAGTAACCAGATAGCATACTATCATGTCGAGCAAGAAAGTCCTCCCTATATATGTCCCAGCATCCACTACAATATACATCCTATGTACAGTAATGGCCTCTAGGGCATACATATAACTAACATAAGGTCACTAATAAGGTTCAATAACACAATCACAACTCAAGAAAAACCCTAACCCTTTCTAGGAATTTTCAAAGCTCACAAAACCGCATCAAAACACTTCTAAACTTGTATAGGTGTAAAAGTAATCGAAATACAATACTAATGGTGTAGAAATTACCTCATTTGGCAACTCAAGAATTTTCTTGAGTTGCCCCAAGTCTCCAAAATTCATCCTTTCTTGGTCCAAAGTGCATCTAGTGAGCTTGTACATGTTTTTAATGAAGTGAGGATGATGTTTTGATGGATTTTTCATGATGAAGTGAGGGGTGGAGGTGGTGGAGGGAGGAGGGAAGCAACCATGGTGAAGTGATGAAGATGTGATGATGAAGATGAAGGAATGGCTAAGTCAAAGAAAACCCCTCTCACTCTTTCTTTTGCCTATACCTTTCACCATGCAACATTCTTTATCATTTTTCCTTTTTCTTTTCTTTTCGTTTCTTTTCTTTTCTATTCTCTTTAAAAATTAAAACCAAGCATGCTAAAAAGAAAGAAACCATGAAAGAAAATATAACAAGTGTAATTTAACATGGTGCATGTCATGTGCACAAATCCGGCTTAATACACGATTAGCGATATTTAATCGTGATTAGCATTAAAATGGAATATAATTAATCATAAAAATTCATAATTTGCTTAATTCATTTAAAACACCCTCATTTCAGTAATTTCTATAATTTTCCAATTTTTTCCCAATTTATCGGTATTTAATTATACCGCGCTATTAAAATATTCATAATATTTATTATTTAATTATAAAAATTCCCAAAAATAATGTTTTATTTTTCTCAAATGTTACAGTATATATTTCATTTCCGTATTAGGATAAACCCAGGATAAGTGCTCGGATAGCGAGAGTGTGGTAGGTGGTCGTTTCATGGAAACAAGTTCGTGCTACCTTGCTCTAAAATTGGCGAGTTGCTCGTCGCACTTATGTGGGTTTTAGGATAGACCCAAGGAGGAGCGCTTAAGTTACCGGATTCAAGAAAGGGTGGGTATCCCACTCAGGACGTTGAGGCCGGGTTTCCCTATTTCTAGGATTGGTGGATGGCTTGCCGCGCTCGTAGGGGTCTTGGTTCGATATTGTACGGGATATTCATACGACTGGGGAGTGTCGCGTTTTATTTGTGGTTCAAATGAAACGCGAATCTCCTAGTTTATCCGTTATTCCATATTGTTTGTCGCATGGTTATGATATTATATGCCTGTGATATATATATATGTGTGTGTGTGTGTGTGTGTTTTGCCTCTGCGCCGGCCTTGCTTCCGCCCTGCCGTAAGTTAAGTAACTTTATGGTGAAGACCCGAGCCCCCATGGCGAATGCGGATAGCATATAAAAGCATGCTATTTGGGTTATTTCTGTTGTGGCTAGAAACTTAAATGATGGGACTGCATTATATTTTTAGTGCAAGGGAAATAAACCCAAAATGATGTTGTAGGAACCAACTTTTTCAAAAGAGTTTATAGTCATATTATTTTTCTTTGCATAGAGGTATTTGGTTAGGAATATTCTGCACCTCATTCGATGAGGAAATAGCCTTGATACCTTTATGGGGTGTTCGTTCCTAAGCAAAAGTTTGTGTAACTATTCTAATTTTACTGTACAATTTTTTTTAAAGTTAATGTATAGAAAGGAGTTTACAAGCCTGAGTACAAATTATAAATTTAATTTATTTAAGAACAGCAAGAAATAGCTTGTAGCTCATTGGTAAAGCCTTGCACTGCTGTGACGTAGCCCCTGTGTTTGAATCCCATCAGCCACATATTATTTTTCTGAATTATTATTTTAAACTTTTTGGAAGCCCAAAAGTTTACACGTGCTCTGTACATAAAATGAAAAGTCACAGAAAATAAAACATATGCAAATTAGAGTTAACAGCGGCTAGGACACGTGGCATGAATCCAGAGTCCCACACCCTTTATGTGGCCAGCGAGATTAAACCCCAGACCGACGCCGACGGGCCCCCTTTGGAAAAAAATGCCCGTGTCTTGCACACAACACCCCTTGGACTACCCCACTACCCCTGTTCTGTTTATTTTCCCTGCAATTATCCATAGAATTAAAATTTAGCTTTAAATCCCATTTTTAATTCTTTCTTCAATACCAAAACCCTAATTTTACACTATCAATACAACCCCATACCCTAGCCCACTTCA
This sequence comes from Agapanthus africanus, assembly GCA_030015575.1. Lineage (NCBI taxonomy): Eukaryota > Viridiplantae > Streptophyta > Magnoliopsida > Asparagales > Amaryllidaceae > Agapanthus > Agapanthus africanus. The sequence goes on along the minus strand of CM057342.1, from coordinate 339,610,846 downwards.
TTCTGAAATCTATTGCCAAAATTCTCAAAAAAATTCTTAGTCTAAGAAGAGTACACGTGGAGTTATCCCTAGGTCAAATTTTGGCGAGGATTCGAGACGTTTCCGGCGACCCCGCGACTCCACGGAGGCTACTACCCTCACCCTCTACCTTCCCTCTCTCCTTTAAACTTGTAATTCCCATATCTCTTCTTCTCTTTCTACTATAAAACTTCTTTTTTTTTCAAAACATGTCGATAAGTGGAGTTATACAGACATTTGTTTCTAAATCTTTGAAAACCATAATTCTTCTTAAGAATCACTTGTACTCATGTATATACCTTACTTGCAATCATTTAACTAATGTTTAGAAACCAATTTCACTCTAAAACACCATGTTAAATAACATTAATTAAGCTTTTACGTTTAAATACCATGATGTTTACATACGACATCTTTTAATTATTTTGCTTAGCATACCTTTAGAAAAGCTCACGAGGTAATGACCTACCTCCTACATACACACATCTTGATATAGCACGATTCTCTTGAACAATATTTTTGTGGCAAAATACGACTTTTCATCAAAATACCTTAAACTATTAAAAACCCGGATTTGTTTAAATTGTGTTACTTAATTCTTTGTGATTGTGTCTCTACAACCCATTTTGGGAAACCCGCTATTGGATGGTGCGGATTATCGCACATTCTTGGGACTACTAGAGCGAGATGCAGACCTCCTCATGGAGCATACGATCTCGATGGAATTTTAATACAATTTTTAAGAAAAATGAGATTTTTTACTTAATAAATAAAATTATTTTTTAATAATTATATAAATATTATCAAACCATATATTTTTAATTTATAATATCCATGTTTTCTAGAAAATAAAAGAATTACAAGTTTCATGAAAATACCATCAAGAATCAATACAAGTCAAACTTTACACTAAAATACCATGAACTATTCAAGCTAGGTATATTTTCACTAGAATACATCACCCTTTAAAAGTTACATCCATGAAAACCCTAAATACGATAAAAAAATTACTCGAGGATTATTTTTAAAGTATATAAAATATTTTTCATAAAACCCCATCGAGTTATATAAAATTACATTAAGAACCCTAGTAAATATATGTTTAAGCGGGACCAATTCTCTTGAGCCTCAGGGAGCCGGAGAAAGTGGGTGCTTTCCTATTTAAGGTAGAAAAACTTAACAGTGTTATCAACGGTAATTGTCTTGGAAAAAAACACAAATCCTACCATCCATGTGCAGCAATTACCAATAACTCCTAAATCTAATTCAGGATCCAATTCTGTTTAAAGTGTCTGACTCAATCTGAGTCTCAGTATAATCTGAATACAATCTAAACATGAATCCAGTCATAACTCCAATTCAATATTAATCCAAATCAACATGAATCTAAACATGAATACTTGAACATGAATACCAGAACAATATCAAACATGCAACATGACTTGACTTGACTGAACTATGGTTATATCTTGAACTTGACTACATGACTACCATTTACATCCTGAATCAGTTTACATGAACAACTTATACCATGGTCTCGGCAAGTCTGATAACTACAAATCAATACAATCAATACAATATACACTACGGGGTTTTTAATGGTGTAGACTGGTACGGAATGTGTTAAAAGTAGCACGATGATGGTGTAAGTGCACTGTGGCGCCCCGGCCGTCAATCCGAGGCCAAAATGCGGAAACGATACTTTTACAAAACTTGTAAACCGGCACCACCACGCACTAAAATCCCGGACCGGGCCATTAACCTACTCCTAGCTAACAAGAGAAGGGGGTAGAGAGATATACCGAGCGATCCGTGTCCTTCGGTCTTCTCGTCGTCGTCCCGATCTCCCCGCGGAATCTCCGGTCTTCATCTCCTCGTCGGAAGGGCACCACATCGCCGGGTTCTTTTACGGGCTCCCACCTTTGGACCGAGGCAACTCGGGCACAAAGTTGGCGAGTCGACGTGTCCAAGAATTGCTGTAGAATAGTGTGGAACTCTATGTCTCATGGGGTTGTAAGAAGTAGCCTTTTGGTGGAGGAAATGAACTAAACTTTTGGAGATGGAGCAATGGGATTTTCTACAAAGCCAAAGAGATCAAAATTCCCCCATAACAATTTTGGACAGCTCCCCTCTTCACTTGGCCGGCCATTGTGAGATCATGGGAGAGAGTGAGTGGGGGAAAAAATAATACACGAGAGAGAAAGTGTGATGACAGGAAAAAATGATCACTACACAAGTCTCCACTCCATCACCTAATCATAGCCCAAAAGTCAAGCAATGATGATCCAATGAAGTCAATGGATGGTGCACAATGATGAAGCAACCATGTGCCACAAAAAGTCTTCTCCTTTGTCAAATGCACAATTGCAAATAACCCCTTCCACCAAATTTCAGCCAAAGAAAGGAAACAAAGGAAAATGGCCGAAACGGAATGCAAACTGGCAACTTCAGAAAAACGATCCCGTAATAAATTATAGGAAAACCCCGCTACTATATATACATACCCGTATTTGTATTCCGACCGAATACAAATGCAATGAGACAAAATCTACACTGTACAATACTAGGATCCGGCTTAAACCAAAGCCCGCTAGTATTATCCGTCCGATCATGATCCGTGCAATACCGCACATATATGATCGAACCCTGCCATATATACGGCCTCTACAGCGTTTCGCCCAAAACTTGAGAAACGGTCTATGGGGGACTCTAAAGACTCGTCAATACTTTGGCTATGGATTTAACCACTAGCACGTCAGAGGTATTAGCCATACGTAACGGGCTACCAGGTATTGACCAAAAGGGACGTCGATGAGTGAACTCATCCTGACACCCTACTGAGCCTATCAGTGACAATATCCGTACAGTCCGGTCCGTTCGTCTATGAGCATCGCATGGCGGGCCTAGGGGGTTGGTAAAAGTCAGACCCCCAAAAGCGGTACAAGTCGTGTCGGAGTGTAGCCCAGAACACCCTGAGATACTGCTGGAATACCTACCAGTAAATCTCCTGCCTTAGCCAAGGACTTCGTGTAATGGCTCTCCTAGACACAGCGCGACCTCACCCCCAATACCGGGAGAGACGAACCCCTGAAGATCCGCTCACTGCCTCCATGTGGCTCGGGACTGTACCCAACTAAAACCTGTTTGCACGTCTCCTTTGAGTGTGGTAGGGTAGTAATCAAAGTACAGTGGGAACTCACACGAGACAAATGACGATCTCAGGTCGATGAACTAACCTATAGACATGTCACCAGGGAACTGCTATCTGACGTCAGGTATAAGACCAACTAGCATGTTCCAGGCGAGTCCTGTCCGGTGTACTCACAACCCGATGAGCATCTGTATATATCTTAGGTGAACCAACTGACACCAGTGGCTTGTGAGACCGGACACCGCCCCTCATCGGGGTCTCGACTGTATACACTAGTCTACTCTGGAGTATCGATGCCCTGTCTCGAAACTCCCTCGACTAGGGACCTTTTAAGGATGTGCTTATAGACCCCAGCTCCCACGTATATGATCGCCCTCATACTACTGGCAGTCAAGCAAGAATCCTAGGAGCTCTATCAACGCGCAATAGTGACCTGTAAGGTCACCTAAAGCAGTACACGATGATAAAGATAAACCAGATAGCATACTATCATCTTGAGTAAGACTGTCCTACTGGGACATGTCCTCCCTCAATCATTGCAATCACGTGCCTGTGATCCAATAATTGACTCTGAGGGCAATATCTCCAACAATCTCCCACTTGCACTCAAGGCTAATTATTGCGATGTCGCATACTCACAGCCCGTGTGATACCGAACACCCAACTCCTCTACTAATCAGTCTCACAAAACCTGTTTGCGAAACTAATGCGTTCGAGGAATAGCCTCAGTAAGTAGATCCGCCCTAATGTTTCTTTCTATGTCTCTCTTTATCTCAAGTTCGCGGAGAAAGCCATCTCCTGAAATGAGCAATACCTGTCTTAGAATGTGTCTGGATATCTGATGGGACCTAGTTCATAAATGAACTCCAAATCCAAACTTCTTAGACTGTATCGTCCACTGAACTTAATCAGTATCCTGCGCCATGCCTCCCTCAGTATCCGCCTGGACCACCTGTCCATAGTACTGCCCCTCGTCAGAGGGAAAACTATAACTCCGACAACCAATCTGTCATCCAGGTCACCTTGGAAGCCTGGAATGATAACTGTCTCCCGAATGAGGCTGTCGTTATCATATCCCTAGAACATTCACTTATGTTCTAAAATTGCTTCCGATCGTTTGTCCAGGATTGGATTAATATCAACATATTGCATCTCGTGCAAAAAAAATATCTGGTGTGGTACTTGACATCTCATGATTGACTCAATTACCTAAGCAAGTGATCTGCCAATCATGCACATCCCTCTCCACTTTAGTCTATAAGACACCTTTAGAGAGGGTGACTCCATCACCTGCAGGTACACTACCGTGCCTGGAGTCGTCCATTCTAAAACACCTTCAGAATGCTGTCTAAGTACCCTGATTGGGAAACTACCCAAATCTAGATCTATAACCATAGATCCAGTAACCAGAATGTCTTGATATTATATCCAAGTCCCATGTGGAGAAACCACTATGTGACGACCAAAGTATAACCGATCGTAGTATAGGAATATTACTTCCTACTCAGTGTGTGTCATCCAAATACCAGGACATCACACCCTACTACCTTCTTAACAGATCCATCCCCTATTCTGATGAAGTCAAACCTATGACTGTCACATCAGAAATAGATGATCTATCTCCGCTATATCTGCTTAAGTCTATGAATAGACATAAGCCACTTGTCCACTATGCTTCCGCTGCTCCCACTGACTACGACAACCCTCTGGAAGAGTCATATAGACGTACACTTCTAAAGCTAGCTTAGAACGACGCTATACTCATCCTCCTGCCGGGTCTCACAGTCTGGAACAACAGCAATGGCAAGTCTGGGTAAAAGAACCTCCCTGTCACCGTCCTTGAGGCATACCGAAGTACCTCTCGAGTGCCTAAAGTTACCCACCATATCTGCGGAGTGGCTAATGGAATGTCAAACCAGATTGAATCTTTAGGTTCTTATCAAATCTTCAGTAATCGTTTGCAGTTCTGGAATCACTTCCAGTTCTACCATACTCCCACTACTGTTTTCTGAAAAAATCCATTTTTATTAAAAAAACCGTGGCGAGTCAAGAACAATATCACTATTGATCTTCCAGATGGTAGAAAGTCAACCCTCGTCATAGCCTGGGTCAGCCCACAAACAGCCATTACAGAAACGTGCCTTGAGTTATCCAGAGTCTGGTTTTAAGCATAAGCCGGACAACTCCCCGTACCTTAACATCGTTAAGATATGAACTGTTCTATATCCAATATAGAACCAGAGGCACTGATTTAATTGAACCGGATTTAAATCATGCAACTGTCTCCAGTGCATGTTAACTAAATGGAAGGAGGCCGATCAGCGTTACTCAACTTAGGAGTACTTCCAATTATGAGTAACCTGAAAGAGAAGCAAGTTCTCTTAATCATTACTATCAACTGAATACCATGCACAAGTATCTACATCTTCGGTCACCTTGAAGAATCCCGATAGTTGCAACATCTAGTTCTCTACTTTATTCATATACCTATAACTTCTCAAAACTCAGACCTTGTGTTTCTTCGAAACACTTGTCTAAGAACTAGAGAAGTCATAAGTAAACCGAATATAGTACGAGGACCAACCCCTCTGTCCTAATGGACACTGGACAACATACAATACTCTGTATAAGTCCCCTGAGTTGAATAACTCAAACGCTGTGCGTCGTAGGTTGAAAAATGTACTTATGCTTAAGAAGAATTACACCGCCGTTTAATGCTCCTTACCTAACCATCAACTGATATAGGTAAATGTCATGGACATAATTTCAAAAAGGTATATCTCACTCTATAAAAATAGACGTACAGATGTATCAATTTGAAATTGGTGCATAACAGCGGATATTCGAAACCATATATTTGCCGTCCGGCAAGCAACCCAGGTGACTTCCTCAAATATCACCAATTACAACGAATTCCGATATAGTGAGGATGATCACCTAATTCCCAATAACTTACTCCTACTCATCGTCTGTAAAACCATACAGATATGAGATTCATACATGGTAAATACATACCCTGGAGCAAGTGTCTAATTGGGAAATCAGTTTTCTTTTAACAATACACAGTGAAACTGAAACATTGAAATGTTTCGTAGGGGTATCCTGGTATTCCTAGTAATGCCTCTTCCATTATCCAGATTCACAACTGTAACCGTATATTTCTATGCCATCTCTCCGCATCCCTTCATATGTCTTTAGTCATTACCTTCTGTACACCCTCTTAGGCTAAATGGTTTTCTTCTTTCCCTACCGTTCGGCATCAGCCTATGGTTTGGAAGAAGACTATCCAATAAGCGTAATGGGTGTACTGTCCTAATCCTAGGAGTACTCGCAACGCGAGAGAAGGTGAAGATAAAAGACACCTGAATAAACCTTATTCCTATTTCTCCTGAACCAGAATCCATCCCCGAACTGGAACAAGTTCCTTTCGAGTTCGTATATAACCATACGATGGAGTATCCAAGAAACTGTGGATCTTCGTAGTGATACGGAGTGTTCTGGAGAAATTCAAAGGTGATGTGGGAGTGGCGATGAAATACTTGGTTTGGTCGTGAATAGCAGTCGCAATTTACTTTGCCCTCTTACTAATCCCTTGATATGTCTTTACTTAATACCTTCTGTACACCATCGTTATGCTAATTGGTTTTCTTCATTCCCCACCGTTCGGCACCAGCCTAAGGTTTGGAAGAAGACTATCCAATTTGCGTAATATGTGTACTATCTCCTAAACCAAGAAGTACTCGCAACCTGAGAGAAGGTAAAAGGAAAAGACAACTGAATAGTCCTATTCGTTTTCTCCAGAACCGGAAACCATCTTCGAATAAATTCCTTCGAGTTCGTATATAACCATACGATGGTTTTATCCAATGTAAGTGGACGTTCGTAGTAATACGGGGTGTCCTGGAGAAAAGGGTAAAAGTAGGAGTGACAATGAGGTTTGCAACTCTGACAATCCAAAAGCCAGTGTATAAGAAGGTTCGGTTAATTTTGGTCACTGAGTCATAGTCAAGGGTCGGGTCATGGTCTCTGCCAAAGAGAGAGAGAAAAGAAACACTCAGCATGCACTCTAACCTAGATCAGAATGGTTATCAATTTATCTGATCAGGAAACCTCCCACTGTACCGTCAAATTCTCCTCCAAACCTGAAAGAAGAATTAGTCGGGATCACCCGAGGAGTAAACCAACTCATCAGTGGGAATCGGGATCCAACTATCATCGCATGATAACGTGACAGAATCCGCTCACGTTATCACACTCCAGAAGGTATGCACATATCTGGCAAGTTTCAGTTTCTTTAGAAACTCCCGATGTGATTTTTGCCCCATGCTCTTATGACCATGGCGTGAGGTCAAAATGTCATAAGTCACATGTCAAGTTCTACCCATCATTATCCAGGTTAATTTGAACCCACCCGTACCTACCCTTGACGTAGGCCAAAATGGCAGCACGACTGTCTCAAACCAACGCATTCTATGTATGCAACAGATAAATATCTGGCAGCTACCAATCACTATGCCTTGGCGTGAGGTCAAAATACATAGCTTGAATACTACCGAATATTTAACTGAAATGATGGAGGGCTACGAATGGTTTCTGGCGAAAACCTTTAACGTAATGAACTTGATATCGTTGAAGGAACTGGATAGCTTTATAAAAATATAGTGGCGAAAACCTTTGCTAAAGAGGTCACTCCCGGTGAAGGGATCTCGGCTCTTTCCCCGTAGAATGAGGTGCAGGATATTCCAACTGAATACCACGATGCAAAGCAAAAGGCAATCGGCTATAGTGAAGTTATTACCCTGACGCAAACTTCTGTCCTAGGGGTCACTCCCGGTGAAGGGATCTCGGCCCTTTCCTCGTCGACTTTGTGCAGGATATTCCAACTGAATACCAATGTGCAAAACAAAAGTGAACGTCCTTGCAATAACAACTTTTTGAAAAATGTTCCAACAACATCAGAAAAGGTTTGTTTAGCTTGCATTGATCTGAATCAATGCAGTCCCATCAATTGATCACACCAATAAAGAACGAAAATAATGATGTACGTATATGCCATCCGCATTCGCCACTGGGTCCCGTCATTACCCGTTAGGTTACTTAACTAACGACAGAACGGGGACTGGACTAGCGCGGATGCAAAACATATACAACATCTACTAGTATATATATCAATATATAATATTCGCTCAAGGCGTGATAAAATGCAACATCACAGAAATGTAATAAGCACCACAGAACAATACAGATATCTGGGATCCCCGGGTTTCATAGAGCCGCTACTGAAACCCGACGTTCCCCTGGTCGTGTGGATAGCCTGTGCAATGAAATCCTAGACCCCTATGGGCGCGGCAAATTATCTGCCAAAACCTGAAGCGAGGCAGCCCTTTTCAGCATCGTGAATGGACCACCCAGCACTTCACGGAATCCGGTAACTTGGGCACCCCTCCTGGGTCAACCTGTACCCCCTATGAGTGCGGCGAATAGCACACCAATTCTAGAGTGAAGCCCCTTCCGTCTCAACGCCATGAGATGCGGGCTCGTTGCCCTCTAGAACCCGGCTATCCGTGCACCCCACCTTGGGGTAATCCTAGTACAGAAAGTAAAATATACATACAACGGGTACATCGACCTCAGCCCGTCGTGCCCCAAAAGAATAATATACAAACAGGCAGTGACGGCAGTCCACATGTCGGACGCTCGCCCCGCAATATCAAATGTACATAAATAACCAAACTGTACTACCATTGCATCCAGGCTGTCCCCCACGGCCAATCCGCAACATCACAGCACAACACAGAACATCAACGTGAATGTCACGTTCGCAAATCCGTCTAAAAGGGCTATAGCAGTTAGACAGGATTTACCGATCAAATGACATTCACGGTCGCATATATAATGTAAATACTGTGAACTAACATGTTTAAAATTTTCGATCGATCAAATTTACCGAAGTGGGCCCCAAGCACTACTGTAGCACTCAAAGAAAATCTGGGCCCAAAAAGAAAATACCAAAAACCCTATTTCCATGTCAGAAGCTCACTGTAAAAATTTGGTGCAGTTTGGACACAAAACGGCGGCGGATCCGCGGCCCAAACATAGTTTTGGCCACTGATCCGCCGCGCTACAGTAATATTAGCCGACCAAATTTTCACAGAATTCTCAAAAATCCCTGCACATAATTTTCCAATGTACCAAATAATTTTTTCACGACCGGAAAAATTCGACAGAAACTGATGCATGGAAAATGTGGTTTTTGGAAATTCATTCGATCGAACTTGTAAACACGTTAGAGCAAGCTAGACTAGGTTAATTGCCTGGCTCTGATACCAGTATAAGTGCACGGCGGCGCCCCAGCCGTCAATCCGAGGCCAAAATGCGGAAACGATACTTTTACAAAACTTGTAAACCGGCACCACCGCGCGCTAAAATCCCAGATTGGGCCATTAACCTACTCCTAGCTAACAAGAGAAGGGGGTAGAGAGATATGTCGAGCGATCCGTGTCCTTTGGTCTTCTCATCGTCGTCCCGATCTCCCCGTGGAATCTTCGGTCTTCATCTCCTCGTCGGAAGGGCACCACATCGCCGGGTTCTTTTACGGGCTCCCACCTCTGGACCGAGGCAACTCGGGCACAAAGTTGGCGAGTCGACGTGTCCAAGAATTGCTGTAGAATAGTGTGGAACTCTATGTCTCATGGGGTTGTAAGAAGTTGCCTTTTGGTGGAGGAAATGAACTAAACTTTTGGAGATGGAGCAATGGGATTTTTTACAAAGCCAAAGAGATCAAAATTCCCCCACAACAATTTTGGACAGTCCCCCCTCTTCACTTGTCCAGCCATTGTGAGATCATGGGAGAGAGTGAGCGGGGGAAAAAATAATACAAGAGAGAGAAAGTGTGATGACAAGAAAAAATGATCACTACACAAGTCTCCACTCCATCACCTAATCATAACCCAAAAGTCAAGCAATGATGATCCATTGAAGTCAATGGATGGTGCACAATGATGAAGCAACCATGTGCCACAAAAAGTCTTCTCCTTTGTCAAATGCACAATTGCAAATAACCCCATCCACCAAATTTCAGCCAAAGAAAGGAAACAAAGGAAAATGACCGAAACGGAATGCAAACTGGCAACTTCAGAAAAACGACCCCGTAATAAATTACAGGAAAACCCCGCTACTGTATATACATACCCGCATTTGTATTCCAACCGAATACAAATGCAATGAGACAAAATCTACACTTTACAATACTAGGATCCGGCTTAACCAAAACCCGCTAGTATTATTCGTCCGATCATGATCCGTGCAATACCGCACGTATATGAACGAACCCTGCCATATCTCCATACGGCCTCTACAGCGTTTCGCCCGAAACTTAAGAAACGGTCTGTGGGGGACTCTAAAGACTCGTCAATACTTTGGCTGTGGATTTAACCACTAGCACGTCAGAGGTATTAGCCATACGTAACGGGCTACCAGGTATTGACCAAAAGGGACGTTGATGAGTGAGCTCATCCTGACACCCTACTGAGCCTGTCAGTGAAAATATCCGTACAGTCCGGTCCGTTCGTCTATGAGCATCGCATGGCGGGCCTAGGGGGTTGGTAAAAGTCAGACCCCAAAAGCGGTACAAGTCGTGTCGGAGTGTAGCCCAGAACACCCTGAGATTCTACTGGAATACCTACCAGTAAATCTCCTGCCTTTGCCAAGGACTTCGTGTAATGTCTCTCCTAGACACAGCGCGACCTCACCCCCAATACCGGGAGAGACGAACCCCAGAAGATCCGCTCACTGCCTCCATGTGGCTCGGGACTGTACCCAACTAAAACCTGTTTGCACGTCTCTTTTGAGCGTGGTAGGATAGTAATCAAAGTACAATGGGAACTCACACGAGACAAATGACGATCTCAGGTCGATGAACTAACCTATACACATGTCACCAGGGAACTGCTATCTGACGTCAGGTATAAGACCAACTAGCATGTTCCCGGCGAGTCCTGTCCGGTGTACTCACAACCCAATGATCATCTGTATACATCTTAGGTGAACCAACTGACACCAGTGGCTTGTGATACCGGTCACCGCCCCTCGTCGGGGTCTCGACTGTATACACTAGTCTACTCTGGAGTATCGATGCCCTGTCTCGAAACTCCCTCGACTAGGGACCTTTTAAGGATGTGATTATAGACCCTAGCTTCCATGTATATGATCGCCCTCATACTGCTGGCAGTCAAGCAAGAATCCTAAGGGCTCTATCAACGCGCAATAGTAACCTGTAAGGTCACCTAAAGCAGTACACGATGATAAAGACAAACCAGATTACATACTATCATCTTGAGTAAGACTGTCCTACTGGGACAGGTCCTCCCTCAATCATTGCAATCACGTGCCTGTGGTCCAATAATTGACTCTGAGGGCACTATCTCCAACAGATGGACACTAAAAGACACCTACATTAACATCCTGTGCCGTTGTCCTATGGGTTTTGACGGGGCCTTGTACTTACATGTTACCATAGTCCACGGGATAGTTGGACTCCTCTCGTATACACTGATACATTCTGTACCAAGTTACAAACAACTACGTTAACATAACAAATAGATAATTTACCAGCTCTATTATCTTTACTTGTCTATTCCATTCTATCTTTTGGAATATACTGAGCGCTAGTTCGCTGACGACATTCATGTCTCTTCTTTCTTTGGAATGTTGTCAGGAGGACTTGACTCCCAGGAGCCAGCTAGGACGACTTGGAGCAGTTTACAGAGGAGGCAAACTTTTAGGCCTTACTTGTACTATTTTCTTTTCAGTTCATATGCCATTATTTAGGCATTGCTTTCTATCATTGTACTTTAATTTTCAGTTGTATGTAAAGAATGATTATCAATAAAAAGTTATTGTTTTATTACATCCCTTGTTATTCTTGTGTTATTCATTTATATTGCTTATTTACGCTTAACGTGTTTACTTCTTAGTAAATACGTTGCGGCCTCGCCACGTCCCTTTCCTCGTACACCGGGAAGCGGGGCGTGACATTATGTTACTATAAACCACTCGGTCTGCTTTCAAAACCACTCGTTTTGAAAGCAGAGCTTAAACCAATCCTTTTCAAAGCCACTCGAGTTCCTTCAGCGATATCAAGTTCATTACGTTAAAGATCTTTCGCCAAAAACCAGCCATAGCCCTCCGTCATTTCCTACGAGTACTACTTAGTATTCACGCTACGTATGTTAACTGTGTCAAGGCGTAGTGTACGGTAGCTAAGTGGTGCTTGTTTATAGCATATGATGCGATTGGTTAGGATAGTCGTATAACCATGTTGACTATGTCAAGAGTTATGCGGGTGAGTCAAAATTGAATCAAGATAATGACGGGTTGAACTTGACTAGCGACTTATGATATTGTAACAACCGAGTTCAGTAATACCAATTTCTGTTCCGTATTTGTTTGTTTGTGGTATTTTATTAATTTATCATGTTTGGATGCGAATGGTAGTTTACTTTTACATTGCATTCGACCCGATCCGCTTGCTTGAACTGGTTGATTCATATTCATAAACTACCCTGGCTTGTTAAATAGACACGTGCATCTAGTGTAAACTGCATATTGGCATTTCATCTAGCATCGCATATTTTATCATGTAACATTTTAGATCACGGAAAATAAATTAAAATTGCATTTCATAGTCTGCATGATACCCCTAACCCCGTGGTAGCGTCCGCGCATCGTGTTCTCGTCCCGCTCAGAGAAACGGACGTGTTTGGATAGCTACGCGCACGTACGTGCGTCCGTTCTTGGGGGTATACATTTTCGTTATCTGATTATTCATTTTAAAATTTGGATGTTGCCTATAACTTTCGTATTTCAAATCTGAATTTTTAGATCCGACCCGGGCACGTTTTGGAATATTTTGTATCCCGCCTAAATTCAAATTTAATTAATATTTTATTTTAACTTTACCTTTAAAATTTCGATAATCTTTTACAGTTCACATTTTTTTCGTCTAACCAATTAAAATCTTTTTCAAATTTCCTTAATCTTTCCCTAACTGCTACAGCATTTCCCACACTGGCTCGTGGCCCCCACAAATCTTTTCTCTCTTTCTTTTTTTCCTTTCTCTTTCTCCTTCTCTCTCCTTCTCTCAGCCACCGATCTCTCTCTCCCCATCTCACAACCTCTTCTCTCTTCTCTCTCCTGCAGAAAAGGCCAACTTTCTTTCTCCTCACTGTTCATCTCTTCCTCTCTCTCTCCTCTCGATCTCTTCTCTCTCTCCTCTCTCTCTCAGAATCTCTCTATTCTCCCCTCTCTCATATTTCTCTCTCTCTATATATATATATAATTCTTTCTTCCTCCTTTTAACAAAACCCATAACCACGTAACCCTAGCCGCTGCCTCCACCTCGCCGTCCCCCTGACACCGACGACGCCATTCCCGACCTCGTCGCCTCCACACCATCATCACCTCTGCTTCCACTCTCTCATTCTCCGAGCCACTGCACGCGCACCCGAGCACACCCGAGAGCACAGCCGAGCACCCTGCACGCTCGCACCGCCGGAGATGATCGCCGCCGGTGATCTCGTCCTCGCGTCCCCGACTCCGTGCACCCCAGTGAGCCCTGCACCCTTCTTCCTTCTTTTTCTTTCCTTCTTCCTTTCTTTTCTGTTCTTTTTCTATTTTCTTTTTTGATGTCCGTGTCCTCTGCAGATCACTCGCCGGAGCTCCGTCGACACCGTCGACACCTCACGACTTCCCTCTGAACCACAGTGAGCTTCTCTTCTCATTCTTCTTCCTCCTCCTTCCCTCTTCTCTTCTTCTTTCTTTTTATGCATTTCTTTTCTTTATTGTTCACTACCTTTTTAGATCGTCGGAATCCGGTCATGCCGTCGACGATCCCGACGACCCAGCGAGCATATCTGACCCGTGTGATCCCCTTGTACGTTGTTTGGATCTGTTACGTGTACCGTGCGCGCGTCGCGACTTTTTCCGCCAACGTGAGACGTTCCGTATACTCGTTTCTTGATCTGTCGAGGCAAGTAACACTTGCTACATGCTATTTATATTATTTTGTACGTAAGTAATTGCATAGTAAACCTGTAATTTAAATCTAATGCCACATGTTCCTTTAAACATTCCGATGTTCAATTTATATCATTTTAGTTTTAGAACTTGAAACATATCATGTTACATATTAGATTACGATACACGATACTCATATCCGTAATTGAACCACATAATGATTATTTGCATAGCCATAGTACCATTTAAAATAGTTTATAACTTTCGAATACCTAGTTGCATCCATTTAGCCTATTTTTATATACAATTGCATCCCTACATCATTTAATACATAATAATGAGATTTTAACATTCCATATTTGATAAAGTGTATTTAATTAGTGTTGGAACCATAACCCTAACTCAAATCCATAATCGTGCATCCATATGTTTTAATCTGTACCTATTTGCATAGCACATTACAATGTTCCATTTTATTGTTCCATTAGTACCCCATACTTGTTTTGTATACCCATGCTTATTTTTAGTTTAATTATGAGCACCCACGTGACATGTTGTGCACCCCTGACATGACTTGATATACCTACTACTTGACACGACGTGATACCGTGCACTTCTTGACATGACATGACACATATATATTACCTGACTTGACTTGAGGTACCATGGTTTTCTCTGTTACCTGATCTTGTTACTAATGCCAACAAACCTGACCTGTTGTCCCTACGGACATTTCCTGTTGTCTATCCAGACAAACCTGTACCTGCCTGATCCTGTGTTGGGATTAGCTCCAGATTATTTAATACCTGACTTGAACATATATAACTTGGGGTATGGGGAAATCAATGATGAAACCTGACTTGTAACTCGACAGTTCGATACCTTTACTGATCAGTCTTACGGGCTAGGCCAGCCCCTGGGTGATGCTGCTGACATCACTCGTCATTACCTACCACCCTTTACTGCCTTGCGGCACGTCTCGGATTCAGCCCGAGAGTCATAGACCGTGATCCCGGGCACGCAAGGGATACTGTTGAGTTATATCGATGATTCATCAAATTGATTTCAAAGACTTGAGATTAGTTAACACAGTAGACCGGTTTAGATTACTTACTGCATACTACCCTTCACTGTCCTGATTTATATTGTTGTTTTACCTATTTTATCGTTCATGATCATACCTGCATGTTGTGCTACCCTTGTTTATAGTATTGCTTGATATTATGACGCACTGACGTCTGGGTTTTGCATGGCCCAGATTCTTTACCTTCGCTACAGGCCGAGCAGGAGTATTTCAGTCAGCAGGCTGAGCAGTGAGAACTTGTTAGTAGTTAGTTCATTTTATTTTCGGCATTTTCTGTTGGAGATAGTGCCCTCAGAGTCAATTATTGGATCACAGGCACGTGATTGCAATGATTGAGGGAGGACCTGTCCCAGTAGGACAGTCTTACTCAAGATGATAGTATGCTATCTGGTTTATCTTTATCATCGTGTACTATTTTAGGTGACCTTACAGGTCACTATTGCACATTGATAGAGCCCCTAGGATTCTTGCTTGACTACCGGCAGTATGAGGGCGATCATATACGTGGGAGCTGGTAGTCTATAAGCACATCCTTAAATGGTCCCTAGTCGTGGGAGTTTTGAGACAGGGCATCGATACTCCAGAGTAGACTAGTGTATACAGTCGAGACCCCGACGAGGGGCGGTGGCCGGTCTCACAAGCCACTGGTGTCAGTTGGTTCACCTAAGATGTATACAGGTGCTCATTGGGTTATGAGTACACCGGACAGGACTCGCCGGGAACCTGCTAGTTGGTCTTATACCAGATGTCAGATAGCAGTTCCCTGGTGACATGTGTACAGGTTAGTTCATCGACCTGAGATCGTCATTTGTCTCGTGTGAGTTCCTACTGTGCTTTGATTACTACCCTACCACGGCTCAAAGGAGTCGTGCAAACAGGTTTTAGTTGGGGACAGTCCCGAGCCACATGGAGGCAGTGAGCGGATCTGCAGGGGTTCGTCTCTCCCGGTATTGGGGGTGAGGTCGCGCTGTGTCGAGGAGAGCCAGAACATGAAAAGTCCTTGGCCAAGGCAGGAGATTTGCTGGTAGGTATTCCAGTAGTATCTCAGGGTGTTCTGGGCTGCACTCCGACATGACTTGTACCGCTTTTGGGGGTCTGACTTTCACCAACCCCCTAGGCCCGCCATGCGATGCTCATAGACGAACGGACCGGACTGTACGGATATTGTCACTGACAGGCTCAGTAGGGTGTCAGGATGAGTTCGCTCATCGACGTCCCTTTTGGTCAATAGCTGGTGGCCCGTCACGTATTGGCTTATACCTCTGACGTGCTAGTGGTTAAATCCACAGCCATGGTATTGACGAGTCTTTAGAGTCCACCACACTCAGTTACTCAGGTTTCGGGCGAAACGCTGTAGAGGCCGTATGGAGATATGGCAGTGTCCGATCAGATACGTGCGGTATTGCACGGATCAGGATCGGACGGTTAGTACTAGAGGCCGTATGGATATATGGCAAGGTTCGATCGGATATGTGCGGTATTGCACGGATCAGGATCGAACGGATATTACTAGTCGGCTTTGGTTTAAGCCGGATCATAGTATAGTACAGTGTAGATTTTGTCTCATTGCATTTGTATCCGGTCGGAATACAGATGCGGGTGTGTATGCACAGTATCGGGGTTTTCCAGTAATTTATTACGGGACCAGTTTTCTGGAGTTGCCAGTTTGCATTCCGTTCCGGCCGGTTTTCCTTTGTTCTTTCCCGACCGGACTTTTCCGATGGAGGGACTAATTTGCAATTGTGCAAATTAGTATTTGTGGAGGGGGTCCTTTGTAATTGTGTGGCATCATGATGAGATTCCTTTTGTATCAACCTTTTGCATTAAATGGTGATTAGAGTTGATTAGAAATGAGATGAAGATTGATTTGAGATGGTTATCATTGCTTGGGGGTGTGGTCACCATTCTACTTTTCCTACACTCACCTCCCTTCTTGTGTTGGTTTTTCCTCCACCATATTTTGATGGGGCCGGCCACAATTTGAGAGTGAGAGGAGAATGAGAGAGTTCATTTTTGTTATGTGAGGAATTCTTCATCTCATATTCTTCTTGCTAGAAAATTGAAAGCACCAATTTTCCTAACCTCCTCCTCCATCCTCCATCATGGCAACTAAACCCTAAATGAGACATAGCCTCTACACTACATTCTACAGCAAATCTTGGACGCGTCGGCTAGCCAACTTCGCGCCCGAGTTGCCTCGGTATTGAGGTGGGAGCCCGTAAAAGATACAGGCGATGTGGTGCCCTTCCGGCGAGGAGGCGACGACCGGAGTTTCCGCAGGAGATCGGGACGACGACGAGAAGACCGGAGGACTCGGATCACTCGGTATATCTCTAACCCGTCTTGTAGTTAGCTAGATCCAGTTTAATGGCCCGATCCAGGTGTTTAGTGCGCGGTGGTGCCGGTTTGCTAAGTTCGCAAAATTAAAGTTTATCACCGCATCCGCATTCCGGCGTCGGATTGACGGCCGAGGCGCCGCTGTGCACTTATAGTGGTATCAGAGCCTCGCCATTAACATAGTCTAGCTTTGTTTAATGTGTTTGCATTTCCGATCGACCAAAATTCTAAAAACCTGCGTTTTCTTTACATCAGTTTTCTGTCGATTTTTTTCTGGCTCGAAAAATTTTTCAGGTTGTAGAAAAGTGATGTACTGAAAGTCGTAAGAACACTGGAAAAATTTGGTGCCCTGATCCATCCGTACGACCGCGGAACCGCGGCCATAACCCCTGTTTGGCCGCGGTTCCGCCGCAGGAATGTGGATTCATGTCATCATTTTTTTGCAGTGGGCTTGTGGGCTGAAAATAGGGGTTTTGGTATACTTTGTTTGGGCCCAGAATTTCTGTGAGTGCTACAGTATTGCTTGGGGGCCCACTTGGTAAAATTCAATCGATCGGATATTTTAAACATATTATTTCACAGTATTTACATTATATCTGCGACCGTGAATGTCACTCGATCGGTAAATCCTGTCTAACTGCTATAGCCCGGTTAGACGGATTTGCGAACGCGACTTTCACGTTGATGTTCTGTGTTATGCTGTGATGTTGCGGATCGGTCGTGGGGGATAGCCTGGATGCAATGCTAGTACAGTTTTTGTTGTATTATGTACATTTGATATTTCGGGGCGAGCGTCCGACATGTGGACTGCCGTCACTGCCTGATTGTATTATTATTTTGGGGCACGACCAGGTTGCGGTCGATGTACCCGTTGTATGTATATTTTACTTTCTGTACTAGGATTACCCCGCGGAGGGGTGCACGGATAGCCGGGTTCTAGAAGGCAACAAGCCCGCATCTCATGGCATTGAGACGGAGGGAGCTTCATTCTAGAATTGGCGGGCGATTCGTCGCACTCGTAGGGGGTACAGGTTGACCCAGGAGGGGCGCCCAAGTTACCGGATTCCATGAAGTGCCGGGTGGTCCATTCACGTTGCTGAAGGGGGCTCCCTCGCTTCAGGTTTTGGCGGGTAACTTGCCGCGCCCGTAGGGGTCTAGGATTTCTTTGCACAGGCTATCCACACGACCAGGGGAACGTCGGGTTTCGGCAGCGGCTCTGTGAAACCCGGGGATCCCAGATATCTGTATTGATCTGTGTTGCTATACATTTCTGTGTTGCTGCATTTTTGTCACGCCTTGAGAGAAAATTATATATTATATATATACTAGTAGATGTTGTATATGTTTTTCATCCGCGCTAGTCCAGTCCCCGCTCTGTCGTTAGTTAGCTAACCTAACGGGTGATGACGGGACCCAGTGGCGAATGCGGATGGCATATACGTACGTCAGTATATTTTCGTTCTTTGTGGTGTGATTAATTGATGGGACTGCGTTGATTCGGATCAATGCAAGATAAACAAACCTATTTTGATGTTGTTGGAACACTTTTCAAAAAGCTGTTATTGCAAGGGCGTTCTGTTTTGTTTTGCATCGTGGTATTCAGTTGGAATATCCTGCTCCTCAGTCGACGAGGCAAGGGCCGAGATCCCTTCACCGGGAGTGACCTCTTGGACAGAAGTTTGCGTCAGGGCGATAACTTCACTATAGCCGATTACTTTTGCTTTGCATCGTGGTATTCAGTTGGAATATCCTGCACCTCATTATACGGGGAAAGAGCCGAGATCCCTTCACCGGGAGTGACCTCTTTAGCAATGGTTTTCGTCACTATATTTTTAAAAAGCTATCAGTTCCTTCAACGATATCAAGTTCATTACGTTAAAGGTTTTCGCCAGAAACCATTCGTAGCCCTCCATCATTTCGGTTAAATATTCGGTAGTATTCAAGCCATGTATTTTGACCTCACGCCAAGGCATAGTGATTGGTAGCTGCCGGATATTTATCTGTTGCATAAATAGATGCGTTGGTTTGGGACAGTCGTACTACTATTTTGGCCTACGTCATGGGTATGTACGGGTGGGTTCAAATTAACCTGGATAATGATGGGTAGAACTTGACATGTGACTTATGATATTTTGACCTCACGCCAAGGTCATAAGAGCATGGGGTAAAAATCCACATCGGGAGTTTCAAAAGAACTGAAACTTGCCAGATATGCGCATACCTTCTGGAGTGTGATAACCTGAGCGGATTCCGTCACGTTATCATGCGATGATGGTTGGATCCCGATTCCCACTGATGAGTTGGTTTACTCCTCGGGTGATCCCGGCTAATTCTTCTTTCAGGTTTGGAGGAGAATTTGAGGTGACAGTGGGAGGTTTCCAGATTAGATAAATTGGTAACCATTCTGATCTAGGTTAGAGTGCACGCTGAGTGTTTCTTTTCACTCTCTCTTTGGCAGCGACCATTGACCCGACCCTAGACTATGACTGAGTGACCAAGTTGACCGAACCTTCTTAACACTGGCTTTTGGATTGTCAGAGTTGGAAACCTCATTGCCACTCCTACTTTTACCCTTTTCTCCGGGACACCCCGTATTACTACGAACGTCCACTTCTATTGGACAAAACCATCGTATGGTTATATACGAACTCGAAGGACTTCGAGGATGCTTTCTGGTTCTGGAGAAAACGGATAGGACTATTCAGTTGTCTTTTCTTTTCACCTTCTCTCAGGTTGCGAGTACTCCTTGGTTTAGGAGATAGTACACCTATTACTCAAACTGGATAGTCTTCTTCCAAACCATAGGCAGGAGCCGACCGGTAGGGAATGAAGAAAACCAGTTAGCCTAAACGGTGTACAGAAGGTATTAAGTTCAGACAAAGCAAGGGATTAGTAAGAGGGCAAAGTAAATTGCGACTGCTATTCACGACCAAACCAAGTATTTCTTCGCCAATCCTAAATCACCTTTGTATTTCTCCAGGACACTCCGTATCACTACGAAGATCCCAGTTTATTGGATAATCCATCGTATAGTTATATACGAACTCGAAAGGAACTTGTTCCAGTTCGGGGATGGATCCTGGTTCAGGAGAAATAGGAATAAAGTACATTCAGGTGTCTTTTTTCTTCACCTTCTCTCGCGTTGCGAGTGCTCCTAGGATTAGGACAGTACACCCTTTATGCTTTTTGGATAGTCTTCTTCCAAACCATAGGCTGGTGCCGAACGGTAGGGAAAGAAGAAAACCATTTGGCCTAAAGGGGTGTACAGAAGGAAATGACTAAAGACATATAAAGGGATTTGGAGAGATGGCAAAGAATTATACGGTTATAGTTGTGAATCTGGATAATGGAAGAGGCATTACTAGGAATACCGGCATACCCCATCGGAACATTTCAATGTTTCAGTTTCACTGTGTACTGTTAATAGAAAACTGATTTCCCAATTAGACACTTGCTCCAGGGTATGTATTTACCAGGTATGATTCTCACATCTGTATGGTTTTACAGATGATGAGTGGGAGTAAGTTATTGGGAATTAGGTGATCATCCTCATTATATCGGGATTCGTTGGAATTGATGATATTTGAGGAAGCCACCTGGGTTGTTTGCCGGTCGGCAAATATTTGGTTTTGAATATCCGTTGTTATGCACCAATTTCAAATTGATATATCTGTACGTCTATTTTTATAGAGTGAGATATACTTTTTGAAATTATGTCTTTGACATTTATCTATATCAGTGGATGGTTAGGTAAGGAGCATTGAACAACGGTGTAATTCTTCTTAACCATAAGTACAGTTTTCAACCTACGACACACAGTGAATGAGTCACTAGACTCAGGGGACTTATACAAAGTATAGTATATTGTCCAGTGTCCATGAGGACAGAGGGGTTGGTCCTCGTACTGTATTCTGTTTACTTATGACTTCTCCAGTTCTTAGACAGGTGTTTCGTAGAAACACAGGGTCGAAGTTTTGAGAAGTTATAGGTATAAAAATAAAGTAGAGAACCAGGTGTTGCAAGCATCGGGATTCTTCAAAGTGATCGAAGATGTAGATACTTGTACATGGTATTCAGTTGATAGTAGTGGTTAAGAGAACTTGCTTCTCTTTCAGGTTACTCATAATTGGAAGCATTCCTAAGTTGAGTAACGTTGATCGGCCTCCTTCCATTTAGGAAACATGCACTGGAGACAGCTGCATGATTTGAATCTGGTTCAATTAAATCAGTGCCTCTGTTTCTGTATTGGATATAGAACAGTTCATATCTTGAATTTGTTAAGGTACGGGGAGTTGTCCGGCTTATGCTTAAAACCAGACTCCGGATAACTCAAGGCACGTTTCTGTAATGGCTGTTTGTGGGTTGACCCAGGCGATGACGAGGGTTGACTTTCTACCATCTGGAAGATCAATAGTGATATTGTTCTTGACTCGCCACAGTTTTATTAAAAATGTTTTTTTTCCAGAAAACAGTAGTGGGAGTATGGTAGAACTGGAAGTGATTCCAGAACCGCAAACGATTACTGAAGATTTGATAAGAACCTAAAGATTCAATCTGGTTTGACATTCCATTGGCCACTCCGCAGATAAGGTGGGTAACCTCAGGCACCCGAGAGGTATTTCGGTATGCTCAAGGACGGTGGCAGGGAGGTTCATGTTTACCCAGACTTGCCATTGCTGTTGTTCCAGACTATGAAACCCGGCAGGAGGATGAGTATAGCGTCGTTCTAAACTAGCTTTAGAAGCGTACGTCTATATGACTCTGCCAGAGGGTTGTCGTAGTCAGTGGGAGCAGCGGAAGCATTGGTGGACATCAGGCTTATGTCTATTTATAGACTAAAGCAGATATAGCGGAGATAAATCATCTATTTCTGATATGACAGTCATAGGTTTGACTTCATCAGAATAGGGGATGGATCTGTTGAGAAGGTGGTAGAGTGTGATGTCCTGGTATTTGATGACATACACAGAGTAGAAAGTGATATTCCTATACTACGATTGATTATATTATGGTCGTCACACAGTAGTTTCTCCACATAGGATTTGGATATTATATCAGACATTCTGGTTACTAGATCTACAGTTTTAGATCTAGATTTGGGTGGTTTCCCAATCTGGGTACTTTGATCGCATTCTATGAGTATTTAGAATGGACGACTCCTGGCACGGTAGTATACCTGCAGGTGATGGAGTCACCCTCTCTAAAGGTGTCTTACAGACTAAAGGGGAGAAGGATACACATGATTGACAGATCACTTGCTTAGGCAATTGAGTCATTCATGAGATGTCAAGTACCACACCAGATGTTGTTCTTGAAGTAGATGCAATAAGTTGATATTGATCCAATCCTGGAGAAACAGTCGGAAGCAGTTTTAGAACATAAGTGGATGTTCTAGAGATATGATAACAGCATTCTCCTTCGGGAGACAGTTATCATTCCAGGCTTCCAAGGTGACCTGGATTGCAGAGTGGCTGTCAGAGTTATAGTTTTCCCTTCGACGAGGGACAGTATTTTGGACAGATGGTCCAGGTGGATACTGAGGGAAGGCATGGCGCAGGATACTGATTAAGTTCAGTTGATGATACAGTCTAAGAAGTTTGGATTTGGAGTTCACTTATGAGCTAGGTCCCATCAGACATCCAGACATTCTAAGACAGGTATTGCTCATTTCGGGAGATGGTTTTCTCCGCGAACTTGAGATAAAGAGAGACATAGAAAGAAACACCAGAGCGGATCCACTCACTGAGGCTATTCCTCGAACGCAATAGTTTCTCAAACGAGCTTTGTGAGACTGACTAATAGAGGAGTTGGGTGTTCGGTATCACACGGGCTGTGAGTATGCGACATCGCAATAATTAGCCTTGAGTGCAAGTGGGAGATTGTTGGAGATAGTGCCCTCAGAGTCAATTATTGGATCACAGGCACGTGATTGCAATGATTGAGGGAGGACCTGTCCCAGTAGGACAGTCTTACTCAAGATGATAGTATGCTATCTGGTTTATCTTTATCATCGTGTACTGTTTTAGGTGACCTTACATGTCACTATTGCACATTGATAGAGCCCTTAGGATTCTTGCTTGACTACCGGCAGTATGAGGGCGATCATATACGTGAGAGCTGGTAGTCTATAAGCACATCCTTAAATGGTCCCTAGTCGTGGGAGTTTCGAGACACGGCATTGATACTCCAGAGTAGACTAGTGTATACAGTCGAGACCCCGACGAGGGGCGGTGGCCGGTCTCACAAGCCACTGGTGTCAGTTGGTTCACCTAAGATGTATACAGGTGCTCATTGGGTTATGAGTACACTGGACAGGACTCGCCGGGAACCTGCTAGTTGGTCTTATACCAGACGTCAGATAGCAGTTCCCTGGTGACATGTGTACAGGTTAGTTCATCGACCTGAGATCGTCATTTGTCTCGTGTGAGTTCCCACTGTGCTTTGATTACTACCCTAACACGGCTCAAAGGAGTCATGCAAACAGGTTTTAGTTGGGTACAGTCCCGAGCCACATGGAGGCAGTGAGCGGATCTGCAGGGGTTCGTCTTGTTGGAGATAGTGCCCTCAGAGTCAATTATTAGGTCACAGGTACGTGATTGTAATGATTGAGGGAGGACCTATCCCGGTAGGACAGTCTTACTCGAGATGATAGTATGCTATCTGGTTTACCTTTATCATCGTGTACTGTTTTAGGTGACCTGACACGTCGCTATTACACGTTGATAGAGCCCCTAGGATTCTTGCTTGACCACCAGCAGTATGAGGGCGATCATATAAGTGGGAGCTGGGGGTCTACAAGCATATCCTTAAAAGGTCCCTAGTCGTGGGAGTTTCGAGACCGGGCATCGATACTCCATTAGTAGACTAGTGTATACAGTCGAGACCCCGACGAGGGGCGGTGGCCGGTCTCACAAGCCACTGGTGTCAGTTGGATCACCTAAGATGTATACAGGTGCTCATTGGGTTATGAGTACACCGGACAGGACTCGCCGGGAACATGCTAGTTGGTCATATACCAGACGTCAGATGGCAGTTCCCTGGTGACATGTGTGCAGGTTAGTTCATCGACCTGGGGATCGTCATTTGTCTCGTGTGAGTTCCCACTGTACTTTGATTACTACCCTACCACGGCTCAAAGGAGTCGTGCAAACAGGTTTTAGTTGGGTACAGTCCCGAGCCACATGGAGGCAGTGAGCGTATCTTCAGGGGTTCGTCTCTCCCGGTATTGGGGGTGAGGTCGTGCTGTGTCTAGGAGAGCCATTACACAAAGTCCTTGGCCAAGGCAAGGAGATTTACTGGTAGGTATTCCAGTAGTATCTCAGGGTGTTCTGGGCTACACTCCGACACGACTTGTACCGCTTTTGGGGGTCTGACTTTTACCAACCCCCTAGGCCCGCCATGCGATGCTCATAGACGAACGGACCGGACTGCACGGATATTGTCACTGACAGGCTCAGTTGGGTGTCGGGGTGAGCTTCCTCATCGACGTCCCATTTGGTCAGTACCTGGTAGCCCGTCACGTATTGGCTTATACCTCTGACGTGCTAGTGGTTAAATCCACAACCAAGGTGTTGACGAGTCTTTAGAGTCCCCCACATTTCAGTTACTCAGCTTTCGGGCGAAAGGTTGTAGAGGCCGTATGGAGATATGGCAAGGTCGGATCAGATACGTGCAGTATTGCACGGATCAGGATCGGACAGTCTGTACTATAGGCCGTATGGTTATATGGCAGGGTTCGATCAGATACGTGCGGTATTGCACGGATCAGGATCGAACGGATATTACTGGCCGGCTTTGGTATAAGCCGGATCCTAGTATAGTACAGTGTAGATTTTGTCTCATTGCATTTGTATTTCGGTCGGAATACAAATGCGGGTGTGTATGCACAGTATCGGGGTTTTCCTGTAATTTATTACGGGACCAGTTTTTGGAGTTGCCAGTTTGCTTTCCGTTTCGGCCAATTTCCATTGTTCCGTTCATTGGCCGAAGATTGGTGGAGGAGGGCTTATTTGCATTGTTGCAAATAGGCATTAGTGAAGGGGGTCTTTGCATCTTTGTTTTATCATGATGGTGCACCATTCTTTTGACCTTGACTTCTTCTATCATGATTGCTTGACTTTGTGAGCAATCATGGTTGTAGAAGGTAGGTTTTTGGAGTATGGATTTGTGAGCAATCATGCTTGACTTTGTGATCATTTGTTTTTCTATCATCACTCTTTTTCCAACCACCCCCCTTGTTTGTTCTCTCTCTCTCTCCAATCACACATGATGGGGGGTGGCCGGCCATTCCTAGAGGGGATGGGATTCATTTCTCATTTTGGGTGTGGAAAATGTTACTCTCATTTTGGTATGCTACATTTTCCCCACCTCTCTCCAAGCTCTCTTTTCCTCCACCAAATGGCATCTCCACTACCCCATAAGGAGACACAAGTTCTACTACATATTCTACAACGAACCTTGGGCACGTCGAGTAGCCGGCTTCGTGCCCGAGTTGCCTCGGCATTGAGGTGGGAGCCCGTAAACGCAGAAGGCGATGTGGTGCACTTCCGGCGACGAGGATGAGACGGACGGAGATCCCGCGAGGAGATCGGATTGGAGATGAAGACCGGAGGACTTGGATCGTCGGTATATCTCTAACCCATTCTTGTAGATAGCCTAGACTAGTTAATGGTTCGATCCGGAGTTTAGTGCGCGGTGGTGCCGGTTTGCAAAGTCCGCAAAAATTTAAGTTATTCACCGCTTCCGCATTCCGGCATCGGATTGACGGCCGGGGCGCCGCCGTGCACTTACAGTGGTATCAGAGCCTCGCCATTAACTTCGTCTAGCTTCGTTTGATGTGTTTTGCGGTTCCGATCGACCAAAATTCCAAAAACTCATTTTTACCTCACATCAGTTTTCTGTTTAGAATTTTTGGTGTCTAAAAATTTTTCTGGTGATCTCAGAATGATGTGCAGGAGGTTCTAAGAACTCTGGGAAAATTCGACGCACTGATCCCTCTTCCAGAGCGCGGAACCGCGGCCTCACCCTTCTATTGGGCCGCGGATCCGCCGCAACTTAGAGAGATCAATGGGCCAAAATTTCCCAGTGGGCTTCTGGGCTAGTATTAGGGGTTTTGGAATATTAAAATTGGGCCAATTATTTCTGTGAGTGCTACAGTATTGCTTGGGGGCCCACTTGTTAATTTTTGGTCAATCGGAAAATTTTAAACACATTTTTCACAGTATTTACATTATATCTGCGACCGTGAATGTCACTCGATCGGTAAATCCGGTCTAACTGCTATAGCCCGGTTAGACGGATTTGCGAACGTGACTTTCACGTTGATGTTCTATGTATTTGCTGTGTTGTTGCGGATCGGTCGTGGGGGATAGCCTGGATGCAATGCTAGTACAGTTTTGTTGTATTATGTACATTTGATATTGCGGGGCGAGCGTCCGACATGTGGACTGCCGTCACTGCCTGACTGTATTATTATTTTGGGGCACGACCTGGTTGCGGTCGATGTACCCGGTGTATGTATATTTTACTTTCTGTACTAGGATTGCCCCGCGGAGGGGTGCACGGATAGCCGGGTTCTGGAGGGCAACAAGCCCGCATCTCATGGCATTGAGACGGAGGGGGCTTCACTCTAGGATTGGCGGGCTATTCGCCGCACTCGTAGGGGGTACAGGTTGACCCAGGAGGGGTGCCCAAGTTGCCGGATTCCGTGAAGTGCTGGGTGGTCCATTCACGGCGCTGAAGGGGGCTGCCTCGCTTCAGGTTTTGGCGGGTGACTTGCCGCGCCCGTAGGGGTCTAGGATTTCATTGCACAGGCTATCCACACGACCAGGGGAACGTCGGGTTTCAGCAGTGGCTCTGTGAAACCCGGGGATCCCAGATATCTGTATTGTTTCTGTGATGCTGTACTTTTCTGTGATGTTGCATTTTATTCACGCCTTGAGCGAATATAATATATTGGTATATATATTAGTAGATGTTGTATATGTTTTGCATCCGCGCTAGTCCAGTCCCCGCTCTGTCGTTAGTAAGCTAACCTAACGGGTAATGACGGGACCCAGTGGCGAATGCGGATGGCATATACGTACATCAGTATATTTTCGTTCTTTTTGGTGTGATCAATTGATGGGACTGCATTGATTCGGATCAATGCAAAGTTAAAAACAAACCTAATCTGATGTTGTTGGAACACTTTTCAAAAAGCTGTTATTGCAAGGACGTTCACTTTTGTTTTGCATCGAGGTATTCATTGGAATATCCTGCTCCTCAGTCGACGAGGCAAGGGCCGAGATCCCTTCACCGGGAGTGACCCCTTGGACAGAAGTTTGCGTCAGGGCATTAACTTCACTATAGCCGATTACTTTTGCTTTGCACCGTGGTATTCAGTTGGAATATCCTGCACCCCATTCTACGGGGAAAGAGCCGAGATCCCTTCACCGGGAGTGACCTCTTTAGTAAAGGTTTTCGTCACTATATTTTCTTAAAAGCTATCCGTTCCTTCGACGATATCAAGTTCTTTACGTTAAAGGTTTTCGCCAGAAACCATTCGTAGCCCTCCGTCGTTTCATATGGGTGGTCAATAGTATTCAAGCTGTGTATGTTGGCCAAAGTCAAGGCACAGTGATTGGTAGCTATTGGGGTATTCATATGCAGCATAGATAGATGCGTTGGTTTGGGACAGTCGTGCTGCCATTTTGGCCAAAGTCAAGGGTATGTACGGGTGGATTCAAATTAACCTGGAGAATGACGGGTAGAACTTGACATGTGACTTATGATATGTTGGCCAAAGTCAAGGTCATAAGAGCATGGGGCAGAAATCACATCGGGAGTTTCAAAAGTACTGAAACTTGCCAGATATGCGCATACCTTCTGGAGTGTGATACCGTGAGCGGATTCCGTCACGTTGTCATGCGATGAGAGTTGGATCCCGATTCCCACTGATGAGTTGGTTTACTCCTCGGGTGACCCCGACTAATTCTTCTTTAAGGTTTGGAGGAGAATTTGAGGTACAGTGGGAGGTTTCCAGATTAGATAAATTGGTAACCATTCTGATCTAGGTTAGAGTGCACGCTGAGTGTTTCTTTTCTCTCTCTCTCTGGCAGCGACCATTGACCCGACCCTAAGACTTTGACTCAGTGACCAAGTTGACCGAACCTTCTTTAACACTGGCTTTTGGATTGTCAGAGTTGCAAACCTCATTGCCACTCCTACTTTTACCCTTTTCTCCAGGACACCCCGTATTACTACGAACGTCCACTTCCATTGGACAAAACCATCGTATGGTTAGATACGAACTCGAAAGAATTTATTCGAGGATGGTTTCCGGTTCTGGAGAAAACGGATAGGATTATTCAGTTGTCTTTTCCTTTTACCCTCTCTCAGGTTACGAGTACTCCTTGGTTTAGGGGTAGTACACCTATTACGCAAATTGGATTGTCTTCTTCCAAACCTTAGGCTGGTGCCGACCGGTAGGGAATGAAGAAAACCAATTAGCATAACGATGGTGTGCAGAAGGTATTAAGTTCAGACAAAGCAAGGGATTAGTAGGAGGGCAAAGTAAATTGCAACAGATATTTCACGACCAAACCAAATATTTCGTTACCACTCCCACATCACCTTTGTATTTCTCCAGGACACTCCGTATCACTACGAAGATCCACAGTTTATTTGGATATTCCATCGTATGGTTATATACGAACTCGAAAGGAACTTGTTCCAGTTCGGGGATGGATCCTGGTTCAGGAGAAATAGGAATAAAGTACATTCAGGTGTCTTTTATCTTCACCTTCTCTCGTGTTGCGAGTGTTCCTAGGATTGGGACAGTACACCCATTATGCTTATTGGATAGTCTTCTTCCAAACCATAGGCTGGTGCCGAACGGTAGGGAAGGAAGAAAACCATTTGGCCTAAAGGGGTGTGCAGAAGGTAAAGACTAAAGACATATGAAGGGATTTGGAGAGGTGGCAAAGAACTATACGGTTACAGTCGTGAATCTGGAAGAGGCATTACTAGGAATACCAGGATACCCCATCGAAACATTTCAATGTTTCAGTTTCACTGTGTACTGTTAATAGAAAACTGATTTCCCGATTAGATACTTACTCCAGGGTATGTATTTACCAGATACGATTCTCACATCTGTATGGTTTTACAGATGATGAGTGGGAGTAAGTTATTGGGAATTGGGTGATTATCCTCATTATATCGGGATTCGTTGTAATCGGTGATATTTGAGGAAATCACCTGGGTTGTTTGCCGGTCGGCAAATATTTGGTTTTGAATATCCGCTGTTATGCACCAATTTCAAATTGATATATCTGTACGTCTATTTTCATAGAGTGAGATATACCTTTCTGAAATTATGTCTACGACATTTACCTATATCAGTGGATGGTTAGGTAAGGAGCATTAAGCAGCGGTGTAATTCTTCTTGACCATAAGTACAG
Source organism: Agapanthus africanus (assembly GCA_030015575.1). Classification (NCBI taxonomy): domain Eukaryota; kingdom Viridiplantae; phylum Streptophyta; class Magnoliopsida; order Asparagales; family Amaryllidaceae; genus Agapanthus; species Agapanthus africanus. The sequence goes on along the minus strand of CM057342.1, from coordinate 339,580,797 downwards.
TTTTCAACCTACGACACACAGTGAATGAGTTTTCAGACTCAAGGGACTTGTACAGAGTATTGTATGATGTCCAGGGTCCGTCAGGACAGAGGGGTTGGTCCTCGTACTATATTCGGTTTACTTATGACTTCTCTAGTTTTTAGACAGGTGTTTCGTGGAAACACAGGATCTGAATTTTGAGAAGTTATAGGTATTTGAATAGAGTAGAGAACCAGGTATAGCAGGTATCGGGATTCTTCAAAGAGATCGAAGATGTAGATACTTGTGTATGGTGTTCAGTTGATAGTAATGATTAAGAGAAATTGCTTCTCTTTCAGGTTACTCATAATTGGAAGTATTCCTAAGTTGAGTAACGCTGATCTGGCCTCCTTCCATTTAGTTGACATGCACTGGAGACAGTTGCATGATTTGGATCTGGTTCAATTAAATCAGTGCCTCTGGTCCTATATGGGATATAGAACAGTTCATATCTTAACGATGTTAAGGTACGGGGAGTTGTCCGGTTTATGATTAAAACCAGACACTGGACAACTCAAGGCACGTTTCTGTAATGGCTGTTTGTGGGTTGACCCAGGCTATGACGAGGGTTGACTTTCTACCATCTGGATGAACAATAGCAATATTGTTCTAGACTCGCCACAGTTTTATTAAAAATGGATTTTTTCAGAAAACAGTAGTGGGAGTATGGTAGAACTGGAAGTGATTCCAGAACCACAAACGATTACTGAAGATTTGATAAGGAACCTAAAGATTCAATCTGGATTGACATTCCATTGGCCACTCCGCAGATAAAGTGGGTAACTTCAGGCACCCGAGAGGTACTCAGGTAACCTCAAGGACGGCGACAGGGAAGTTCTTGTTTACCCACACTTGCCATTGTTGTTGTTCCAGGCTGCGAGACCCGGCAGGAGGATGAGTATAGCGTCGTTCTAAACTAGTTTTAGAAGTGCACGTCTATATGACTCTGGCAGAGGGTTGTCGTAGTCAGTGGGAGCAGCGGAAGCATTGGTGGACATCAGGCTTATATCTATTTATAGATTAAAGCAGATGTAGCGGAGATAGATCATCTATTTCTGACGTGACAGTCATTGGTTTGACTTCATCAGAATAGGGGATGGATCTGTTGAGAAGGTAGTAGGGTGTGATGTCCTGGTATCTGGATGACATACACAGAATAGGAAAAGAAACTCCTATACTACAATCGGTTATACTTTGGTCGTCACACAGTGGTTTCTCCACAAAGGAAATGGATTTTATATCTGACATACTGGTTACTGGATCTATGGTTTTAGATCTAGATTTGGGTGGTTTCCCAATCAGGGTACTTGACAGCATTCTAAGAGTATTTAGGATGGACGACTCCTGGCACGGTAGTGTACCTGCAGGTAATGGAGTCACCCTCTCTAAAGATGTCTTACAGACTAAAGGGGAGAGGGACGTGCATGATTGGCAGATCACTTGCTCAGGCAATTGAGTCAATCGTGAGACGTCAAGTACCACACCAGATGTTGTTCTTGCACTAGATGCAATAAGTTGATATTAATTCAATCCTGGAGAAACAGTCGGAAGCAGTTTTAGAACATAAGTGGATGTTCTAGGGATATGATAACGACAGCCTCATTCAAGAGACAGTTATCATTCCAGGCTTCCAAGGTGACATGGACGACAAGGAGGTTGTCAGAGTTATAGTTTTTCCTTCTGATGAGGGGCAGTATTTTGGGCAGGTGGTCCAAGGCAATACTGAGGGAGGCATGGCGCGCAGGATACTGATTAAGTTCAGTTGACGATACAGTCTAAGAAGTTTGGATTTGGAGTTCATTTATGAGCTATGTCCCATCAGACATCCAGACACATTCTAAGACAGGTATTGCTCTTTTCGGGAGATGGGTTTCTCCGCGAACTTGAGATATAGAGAGATATAGAAAGAAACAACTAAGCGGATCCACTCACTGAGGCTATTCCTCGAACGCAATAGTTTCGCAAACGAGATTTGTGAGACTGACTAGTAGAGGAGTTGGGTGTTCGGTATCACACGGGCTGTGAGTATGCGACATCGCAATAATTAGCCTTGAGTGCAAGTGGGAGATTGTTGGAGATAGTGCCCTCAGAGTCAATTATTAGGTCACAGGTACGTGATTGTAATGATTGAGGGAGGACCTATCCCGGTAGGACAGTCTTACTCGAGATGATAGTATGCTATCTGGTTTACCTTTATCATCGTGTACTGTTTTAGGTGACCTGACACGTCGCTATTACACGTTGATAGAGCCCCTAGGATTCTTGCTTGACCACCAGCAGTATGAGGGCGATCATATAAGTGGGAGCTGGGGGTCTACAAGCATATCCTTAAAAGGTCCCTAGTCGTGGGAGTTTCGAGACCGGGCATCGATACTCCATTAGTAGACTAGTGTATACAGTCGAGACCCCGACGAGGGGCGGTGGCCGGTCTCACAAGCCACTGGTGTCAGTTGGATCACCTAAGATGTATACAGGTGCTCATTGGGTTATGAGTACACCGGACAGGACTCGCCGGGAACATGCTAGTTGGTCATATACCAGACGTCAGATGGCAGTTCCCTGGTGACATGTGTGCAGGTTAGTTCATCGACCTGGGGATCGTCATTTGTCTCGTGTGAGTTCCCACTGTACTTTGATTACTACCCTACCACGGCTCAAAGGAGTCGTGCAAACAGGTTTTAGTTGGGTACAGTCCCGAGCCACATGGAGGCAGTGAGCGTATCTTCAGGGGTTCGTCTCTCCCGGTATTGGGGGTGAGGTCGTGCTGTGTCTAGGAGAGCCATTACACAAAGTCCTTGGCCAAGGCAAGGAGATTTACTGGTAGGTATTCCAGTAGTATCTCAGGGTGTTCTGGGCTACACTCCGACACGACTTGTACCGCTTTTGGGGGTCTGACTTTTACCAACCCCCTAGGCCCGCCATGCGATGCTCATAGACGAACGGACCGGACTGCACGGATATTGTCACTGACAGGCTCAGTTGGGTGTCGGGGTGAGCTTCCTCATCGACGTCCCATTTGGTCAGTACCTGGTAGCCCGTCACGTATTGGCTTATACCTCTGACGTGCTAGTGGTTAAATCCACAACCAAGGTGTTGACGAGTCTTTAGAGTCCCCCACATTTCAGTTACTCAGCTTTCGGGCGAAAGGTTGTAGAGGCCGTATGGAGATATGGCAAGGTCGGATCAGATACGTGCAGTATTGCACGGATCAGGATCGGACAGTCTGTACTATAGGCCGTATGGTTATATGGCAGGGTTCGATCAGATACGTGCGGTATTGCACGGATCAGGATCGAACGGATATTACTGGCCGGCTTTGGTATAAGCCGGATCCTAGTATAGTACAGTGTAGATTTTGTCTCATTGCATTTGTATTTCGGTCGGAATACAAATGCGGGTGTGTATGCACAGTATCGGGGTTTTCCTGTAATTTATTACGGGACCAGTTTTTGGAGTTGCCAGTTTGCTTTCCGTTTCGGCCAATTTCCATTGTTCCGTTCATTGGCCGAAGATTGGTGGAGGAGGGCTTATTTGCATTGTTGCAAATAGGCATTAGTGAAGGGGGTCTTTGCATCTTTGTTTTATCATGATGGTGCACCATTCTTTTGACCTTGACTTCTTCTATCATGATTGCTTGACTTTGTGAGCAATCATGGTTGTAGAAGGTAGGTTTTTGGAGTATGGATTTGTGAGCAATCATGCTTGACTTTGTGATCATTTGTTTTTCTATCATCACTCTTTTTCCAACCACCCCCCTTGTTTGTTCTCTCTCTCTCTCCAATCACACATGATGGGGGGTGGCCGGCCATTCCTAGAGGGGATGGGATTCATTTCTCATTTTGGGTGTGGAAAATGTTACTCTCATTTTGGTATGCTACATTTTCCCCACCTCTCTCCAAGCTCTCTTTTCCTCCACCAAATGGCATCTCCACTACCCCATAAGGAGACACAAGTTCTACTACATATTCTACAACGAACCTTGGGCACGTCGAGTAGCCGGCTTCGTGCCCGAGTTGCCTCGGCATTGAGGTGGGAGCCCGTAAACGCAGAAGGCGATGTGGTGCACTTCCGGCGACGAGGATGAGACGGACGGAGATCCCGCGAGGAGATCGGATTGGAGATGAAGACCGGAGGACTTGGATCGTCGGTATATCTCTAACCCATTCTTGTAGATAGCCTAGACTAGTTAATGGTTCGATCCGGAGTTTAGTGCGCGGTGGTGCCGGTTTGCAAAGTCCGCAAAAATTTAAGTTATTCACCGCTTCCGCATTCCGGCATCGGATTGACGGCCGGGGCGCCGCCGTGCACTTACACGTCTCTCCCGGTATTGGGGGTGAGGTCGCGCTGTGTCGAGGAGAGCCAGAACATGAAAAGTCCTTGGCCAAGGCAGGAGATTTGCTGGTAGATATTCCAGTAGTATCTCAGGGTGTTCTGGGCTGCACTCCGACACGACTTGTACCGCTTTTGGGGGTCTGACTTTCACCATCCCCCTAGGCCCGCCATGCGATGCTCATAGACGAACGGACCGGACTGTACGGATATTGTCACTGACAGGCTCAGTAGGGTGTCAGGATGAGTTCGCTCATCGACGTCCCTTTTGGTCAATAGCTGGTGGCCCGTCACGTATTTGCTTATACCTCTGACGTGCTAGTGGTTAAATCCACAGCCATGGTATTGACGAGTCTTTAGAGTCCACCACACTCAGTTACTCAGGTTTCGGGCGAAACGCTGTAGAGGCCGTATGGAGATATGGCAGGGTCCGATCAGATACGTGCGGTATTGCACGGATCAGGATCGGACGGTTTGTACTAGAGGCCGTATGGATATATGGCAAGATTCGATCGGATACATGCGGTATTGCACGGACCAGGGTCGAACGGATAATACTAGTCGGCTTTGGTTTAAGCCGGATCATAGTATAGTACAGTGTAGATTTTGTCTCATTGCATTTGTATCCGGTCGGAATACAGATGCGGGTGTGTATGCACAGTATCGGAGTTTTCCTGTAATTTATTACGGGACCAGTTTTCTGGAGTTGCCAGTTTGCATTCCGTTCCGGCCGGTTTTCCTTTGTTCTTTCCCGGCCGGACTTTTCCGATGGAGGGACTAATTTGCAATCGTGCAAATTAGTATTTGTGGAGGGGGTCCTTTGTAATTGTGTGGCATCATGATGAGATTCCTTTTGTATCAACCTTTTGCATTAAATGGTGATTAGAGTTGATTAGAAATGAGATGAAGATTGATTTGAGATGGTTATCATTGCTTGGGGGTGTGGTCACCATTCTACTTTTCCTACACTCACCTCCCTTCTTGTGTTGGTTTTTCCTCCACCATATTTTGATGGGGCCGGCCACAATTTGAGAGTGAGAGGAGAATGAGAGAGTTCATTTTTGTTATGTGAGGAATTCTTCATCTCATATTCTTCTTGCTAGAAAATTGAAAGCACCAATTTTCCTAACCTCCTCCTCCATCCTCCATCATGGCAACTAAACCCCAAATGAGATATAGCCTCTACACTACATTCTACAGCAAATATTGGACGCGTCGGCTAGCCAACTTCACGCCCGAGTTGCCTCGGTATTGAGGTGGGAGCCCGTAAAAGATACAGGCGATGTGGTGCCCTTCCGGCGAGGAGGCGACGACCGGAGTTTCCGCAGGAGATCGGGACGACGACGAGAAGACCGGAGGACTCGGATCACTCGGTATATCTCTAACCCGTCTTGTAGTTAGCTAGATCCAGTTTAATGGCCCGATCCGGGTGTTTAGTGCGCGGTGGTGCCAGTTTGCTAAGTTCGCAAAATTTAAGTTTATCACCGCTTCCGCATTCCGGCGTCGGATTGACAGCCGGGGCGCCGCCGTGCACTTACATTTTCATTCCTGATGTGAACCCGCATTATGGGACGTCCATTCCAATTTATTCTTGTATTGGATCTTTTGCTTCCGCATTATTTTATTCTTGACTCGTTTTATTCTGGTTTATGGACATGTGTGAGATAGTTTATTATTGTTCTTGATATCTCTACAGCCGTAATGTGACTGTGGAAGGATACTTCCTATCAGTCTTACGGGCTAGGCCAGCCCTGGGGTGATGCTGCTGACTGATTGATACGATTTTCCATTGTGTGTAGTTAGAAAATTTGTATAGAAATCACAACCAAAAATATTTGACCGCAATCAATAACGGTGTCGATTGTAGCGCGTTAGTAAGTGCGGATCGTCCACAGGGAAAGTGTAATCGTTCGTGTTTCTATTTAGATGAGTTGAAAATTTAAAGGAAAGAAAAGAAACAATTCATGATTTGTAAATTGAATTTCAAGAATTAGAAAAATCTAGATCTAAGAAAACATAAAAATCAAGAATTGAGATGTGATGATTTCCAAACCAACAATCAAGATTCGAAGTGTGGCTCGTAGGAGTAGATCGGATCTATAGATGTGATGAGATCTAATGATTACATATTCTTATCCATTAACAAATTGATACTAGATCGATGACGATTTATCGAGGTTAAGGATCTTGCGAAGAAACTAGGGTTTCCTCATCTCATCCTTTGTCCTTTCGATGAATCTCATTCACAAACTAGCTTCTAGTAAATCAAATGATCGATCGTTGATCTCTAGTTTCGAGCGAACACAATCAAGAAAGCATCGCATCGAAACTAGGTCATCGATCATTCGATTCACAAGAATTTACAAACGTTATAGGATTTAAGAATTGTAAAAGAATCTAAATCATCATCATTCTATCGATCGTCTCGACTCCTTTACGAGCGGAGTTTTACTCAAACATTATCACAAAGCAAACATTCAAGAATCTAGATTGAATCATAATGCTTGAATTCAAATGATAAGCAAGATAAAAGAATTGTCACCTTTATTTATATCAACAATTATTTACAACTTTCAAGAACTACAAGAGGAAGGAACTTGATCGTTGAATTTGGCGTCGCTCGGCTCCTTGAGTAGCGGATCGGCTTGGATCACTTGCTCGGATGAAGTCCGGCGTTGCTCTCTAAAGGATCTAGGCTTCTTGCTTTGATTGAACTCGGAATTCTTGATCTTGGATTGGAATTGGAATTAGGGTTAGGGTTTTGAAGCACAAGTTGTGTCACTCAACTTGTGGGTGGAAGATGAAGGATGAACAAATTTGGTGATTAATGAACAACCTTCAACCCTAGATCTAGGCTCCCTTTTATAGACCTTCATAACCCTAGATCTAGGATTCAAAATTTGAATTTCCCTCCAAAAGTTTGTTAGCTAGAGAGGCTTCTAGAAGTAGTTAGTTGGAGGGATGCTTCTAGGCTAGGTTGTTAGTTGGCTTGCTTAAGAAGCTTGGAGCTTAATCATGATTAGCTTGCTTAATGATCTTTGCTGATCTGGCAGAAGCTTCGAGAATTATCTGGAATTTGACATAGCTTGCTGAGATGTATGCACTGAGAGAGGTGTTCTGCACTGAAAATGGGCTGATGATCTGGCAAGACTGCCGCGGATCCGCGGCGCAAGCCTGCTCCGGCCGCGCATCCACGGCCCAATAGGAGTCTTAGGGCTTCAGTATTCTACTGTAGCCTTCTGATGACATCTTGGTACTTTTCTGATATGCTTAATATTGTAACTCCTTCTAGATTGCTACCAGCTCTCAAGTCTTTGAGTTGGCGTAATTTTTTATCAGCACTATGACAATTTTGGCTCGGTTTCTGGAATTTCCTGCACAGACTCCGAAACAAGTGTTGCGCTATACAAGAATGATGCGATGCCATGAAAAACAGTCAATTTCCCTAAGAATGCCGGATTTAGAGTATAATACATGCAATCTGTTATTTTACGACTGTTTTGCTAATATGTGCAATATGAATGCCGGACACCTCTAGATGAATGCAAAAGATAGGGAAAATTGATGTGTTAAAAATACATTATTTTCGACTGATCAAATTCCCCCAAACTTATTTTCGGTCGTCTCGAGCGAACTGTTTTATTAAAAAGAGAAGGAGAAAATAAAGAAAGAGAAAAAACTAACTAGCACACTTTCGTAGGCAACACGATTGCACTGAGCACGTGCAACAAGCCTTTAAACCTCTAGGTGTCCCTAGTAGGAGGAGTGTTGTCTCCTGAGGGTTTTCAACGGATTGCACCCACAAAATCCAATAATAAAAGGAAGACCGTGAATATTATATTTAAAGATAAGAATCGTAAAAGAAAGACTTTGAAAATTAGGGTTTCCAACTAAGCTAGCTTTTCGGTTGTCATGAGCCCTATCTTAATAGTCATGAAAAAATGTCAGAAATCACATCATCCCTCAATAAAACATCGTCTTTATTCTTCATTCCTATTTTTCTTCCAAACATCGATCATATCACCCTACGTGTGTGTAAAGGACATCCCTACACCCGGAGAATTCAGTTCAAGCTATCATACTCTTGTCCATCTGCCTCAGTACTTTTTAATTAATGAATATTTAGATGAATTTGCTCACACACTTTCATGCGACCGTTAATACTTCTTGAGGTACTAACCGACCGATTACTCATGTGCTTGCTTATACGGTGTTTTTCCTCGTCTTGCACCACCTAAGGCTTAGCAGTGACTCCCAGACCAGTTGGCCTTAGGGCACTAGGTGAAGAGGCACCCTCGCTATATTTTTTTTATTGTTGCCTTGGCGATAACAAAACCAGTGTTCATTTTTTTTACCATTTTATATTTTATTCATTTTTTTTATTTCCTTCATACTTTGGCTTTTAGACAAGAGCATTCAAAGGTATCCTCTACTATCCCGAGTTTCAAGACGTGTGTAAGTGCGAATTGCAGGGTATCAACGTTCAAAATATTTGGCTTCCAGAATAGAAACTATTTTTCAGACTTATTTTTATTCTCAGATTAGTGACTTCTTTCATCTTACTAACCCTTGGGACAATGGCTCATAACTACTTATTACTAGTTCGTATAAGAAAACTTCTAATTTTCTTGGTTTTCTTAAATTTTTCCAATCTTTTGGATGTAATTTTTCACTATCTAATCTTTTATTATCTTATTTATGTACAAAATTTTTATTTTTTTATTATTTTTATTTTTGAATTTTTTTAAATTTTTATAGGTTTTAAAAAATGTTTTGTGCTTATGCAAAGTATGATGCAAATGATGCGAAAATAAGCAAAAACCTCCCCCAAACTTGTTTTCAACAGTGTCCTCACTGTTGCCTTCTGCTAAATCTCGAAAACTTGTAAGCTTGGGAGGAATTTATTAGTGGGGGAAAAATATATAAGTGAAGATTCTCCCCCAAACTTATTCTTGGCTCACCTTTTTGTGTAAAAATTTTCTTTTCAAGAGCCAGATTATAACCCCCCCAAACTTGAGTTAAACAATGTTAAGCTTTGAAAATCACATGATGGGGTCAAAAAATCATTGGTCGATGCCAAGCTTTGCAAAGACCGAAGGTCAACGCCAACCATTCGAAAATTTTATCAATGCAGTGCTCAGGTTGGTGGAAGAAGAAGTGAGGAAAGGGTAAGTGGTGGAATAGAATGTGTGTGCGTCTCATTTTGGAGAGACGATGCAGTGAATATGATGGATTACTCGCATTCTTTTTACAGTCCAGAAGAAGGGGTGGAGGTTCAATTTCATTGTTTGGGAGATGATTCATCTCAACACCCGTGTCATTCAAAAATGCGAGTTCATCAGCGAAGATTCTATCAATACCCCGGAGAATTATGTCATCACAAAGTGCGGGGTGATCTTCAAACTCTAAAAGCGGTTCATAATCAGTGTTAGTTGTTGACCCGGACATCTCGGTGGAAGAGTCCGTATGTGTATGATACATAGTTGGGTCGAACAACAACATATGAAAAGAGTCAAGATCAGTATCATGAGGATCATCAAATTCGCTGCTGTCGACATCCATTAAGTCGACAGAACAGACCTGAGCAGTAGGTTCAGAGGGTACACTTCCCTACTTGTAAATGTTTAGCTCTATTGACCTATTCCCGAAATATAGGGTCATAGAACCATTACGACAGTTGATGATAGCATTGGAAGTGGCCAAAAAGGGGCGACCTAAAATCACCGGAATTTGATTCCGTGGGTTCGCTACAGGCTGTGTATCAAGTACAATAAAATCCACAGGGAATACAAATTCTCCGATTTTTATTAACACATCCTCCAATTCACCCCTAGGTTTGGTGCTTGATCGGTCAGCCATCTGGAGAGTTATGCTTGAGGGCTTTAACACTCCGATCCCTAACTTCTCGTAAACCGAGTATGGAAGCAAGTTAACACTAGCGCCAAGGTCAAGTAAAGCACGATTAATGTGTTTATCCTCAATAGAAATAGAAATAGAAATAGAAATAGTAGGACAGCCAGGGTCCTTACGTTTCCTTGGTAATTGTTGGGGAAAAGCCGTGTCTGCAGTGCTTGACATGAACACTTTTTTCGGCACTTGAATCTTCCTCTTCCTAGTGCATAAGTTCTTAAGAATTTTCGCATAGGACGGAACTTGTTGGGTAGCATCTAGGAGAGGGATGTTGATGTTAACTTCCTTAAACATGTCCACAAGCTTCTCCCTTTGTGCATCATGTTTGTTGGACCTCAACCTTCCAGGAAATGGAGCTCTATCAATAAGTGTTGGGTCCAACAATTGTGGAGAAGGTTGTGGGGGTGGGAAGGATGAAGTGGGTGGAGGGTTCGAGCCTTTGGGAAAACGGAGAATAGGCTCGGAAGAAGAAGAAGGTAAATTGGACGAACTAGGGTAAGAAGTAGAAGTAGGAATGGAAGTGGAAGTGGAAGCCAGGGTGTTAATGATCAATTCATCATTATCAATTTGTTCACCCACATGATTGTCTAGCACTCTCCCAGATCTCAACGTGGTAAGTGCATCCACATTAGTGCAATGTGAAGGTCCAGGATCAGGTAGGGGTTGAGATGGAAGATTCCCTTTTTCTCTAGCACTTATTTCGGCTATTATTCGTTCAATTTGTGCTTCCATCAATTTAATATTCTCATTTTGAGTGAGAATGATCTTTATCATATTATCGATGGAAGATTGAAAACTTGTCGATCCTTGGATGGATTGTTTCATGAAAGTAACCAAGGTTTGCACTAGTGCAGAGGTATTATCAGTACCGGCCAATTGCAAAGAGTTTTCATGTGGTGCAAAAGTGTTGGCCGGATTTTGAAAATTTTGTGATTGGTAGGGGTGCTGACTCAATTGGTGTGGTTGCTGTTGTAGTGGAAAAGCCCTTTGGAAAGTGTTCTGGTTTAGATCCGTGTATTGAGGTTGGTGTTGGATCCAAGAAAAATCAGGGTGATTCCTCCAATCTTGACTATATGAGGAAGAAGAAGGATCGTTTCCAGGTCTTTGCTGAAATGCAGCCTTAGTGTGACCTTGAAACGGTACATTCAAAGGACATTCTTCCGTCAAATGTGAAGGGTTTGAACAGCAGCCACACACAGTTTTGGGAAGTGTGTATTGGTTTAGGGAGGCTGAAGAGATTTTGTTTTCTATAGCGTCGAGTTTCCTTTGAATTTTGGCCATTTCGGCTTTCATTGTGACGGAAACATCGACCTGATTGACCTCTTCCCTAGGTGGTGGTGGTCTAACACTTTCCCATTGTGATGTGTTTTGAGCTAAATCTTCTAGGTATTTCCAAGCTTCACCATCATCTTTAGATAGGAATTGGCAATGACACATGGTTTCAAGCATCTGTCTAGTAGTGAGATCAACACCCTCATAGATAATTCGACACAAATCCCATCTGGAGATTCCGTGATGAGGACATTGAATAAGAAGATCCTTGAACCGTTCAAAGCATTTCCAAAATGGTTCATTAGGAAGTTGGGTAAATTTGAATATTTCGCTTCGAACACGGGCGGTCTTTTGATTGGGATAAAATTTCTTAAGAAATGCTGCAACGAATTCATCCCATGTTGAAATAGAATGTGCGGGTGTGATGTAAAGCCACTTCTCAGCTAAATCGCACAAAGTGAATGGGAGAAGACGTAAACGCAGAGCATCCAAAGACAGTTGTGAATTTCCCATCAAAGCACATACGTTTTCAAATTTGGAAATAAACATGTATGCATTTTCAGAATCAAGACCGTGAAATTTGGGTAATAGTTTGATGAATTGGGGGTTGATTTCAAAATTTTCCCCATTGGCAGGTGGTATAGAAAGACAGGTGGGAAGGGGAACACGTGTAGGATAGCATCTCTCTTGGAGAGAAATGCGTGGAGAATTCTGCGCACCTGTGGGCGGTGGCAGAGTGGTGTTAAAGTTTGATGGATTTGGGTCCATCGCGGTCGTGGTGGGTGGTGGGGAAGAAGGCGAAGAATTGCCGACTCTGGGGTCAATAAAAGAAACGCGGACAAGACGGGAAATGGAATCCCGTGTCCAGCCTAACATTGTGCTAAATGGTTGTAGCACAAGTGGAAGCGTTGGTAATAATTAGGGGAAATGAATGAAGTGTTGGTGTTTGTTTTGAAAATATACGGATTTTTGAAAAAATGATGCGATCACAACAAATGCAACAAGCAACCCTAAAATCTAGTGGTCACCTAGGTCAAAGCTCTAGACCGCTCCTAACTGCCAAAAGACAAGTCGCAGGATCAATCCTCCACTGCCTCTTTGTCTCTCCTGCGGCCAGGTAAGTGGGAGGTTCTCCACTACGTAAGTAGTAGGCCTAATTAAGTAACCACTTGCCTTAGACACACTTGCCTTAGACACCACAAATGAAACGCGGATAAACAATGAATTACCAAAGGCCTTCTTCTGTCCTAAGTGAGCGCGACGATCCTTAGAGTCATCTCTAGATTTTTTTTAGTTAATGAGGGTAAATACGGATGCAAGTTTGTGATTTTTGGGGCTTAGGAAGGGTAATGAACTTCCCACCTAATCTGGATTTGGCAGTGTCCCTTAAATTCCGTATTAATATGCAAACAACCAAAAATCAAAAACACGCACAATTTTTTTATTGCTTTTGCGGCGCTGCGATTTATTTGCAAAGAAACCTGCAGAAAATTGTTATTTGGAGAAGATAGGGAAGGAGGTAAGAAAGTTGAGAAATTACCAAAGAACTTTGGTACAGTGTTCCTACAGGGACGCCGCGGTTCAGCCGCAGGAGTCGCCTATTGCCGCGCTTTCGCGGTGGGATCTTGGGATCACTGCATAGAAATTTATGCACAAGCTCCTGTTCACTTACACAGCTCTCTGGAATGCTCTGAAATTTTTTTCTCAAGCTCCACAAATTCCAGATTTCCTCGCAACAAATCACAACGAATCGTTTAGTGTTTGCGCGAATTTTGATCTAAAAATATAGATGGAATAAACTTTTCAACTCAAATTTCAAAAAACGAACAATTAGCGTACTATCCCCGGCAACGGCGCCATTTGATTGATACGATTTTCCGTTGTGTGTAGTTAGAAAATTTGTATAGAAATCACAACCAAAAATATTTGACCGTAACCAATAACTGTGTCGATTGTAGCGCGTTAGTAAGTGCGGATCGTCCACAGGGAAAGTGTAATCGTTCGTGTTTCGATTTAGATGAGTTGAAAATTTAAAGGAAAGAAAAGAAACAATTCATGATTTGTAAATTGAATTTCAAGAATTCGAAAAATCTAGATCTAAGAAAACATAAAAATCAAGAATTGAGATGTGATGATTTCCAAACCAACAATCAAGATTCGAAGTGTGGCTCGTAGGAGTAGATCAGATCTATAGATGTGATGAGATCTAATGATTACATATTCTTATCCATTAACAAATTGATACTAGATCGATGACGATTTATCGAGATTAAGGATCTTGCGAAGAAACTAGGGTTTCCTCATCTCATCCTTTGTCCTTTCGATGAATCTCATTCACAAACTAGCTTCTAGTAAATCAAATGATCGATCGTTGATCTCTAGTTTCGAGCGAACACAATCAAGAAAGTATCGCATCGAAACTAGGTCATCGATCATTCGATTCACAAGAATTTACAAACGTTATAGGATTTAAGAAATGTAAAAGAATCTAAATCATCATCATTCTATCGATCGTCTCGACTCCTTTACGCGCGGAGTTTTACTCAAACATTATCACAAAGCAAACATTCAAGAATCCACATACCTATGATGAGTACTGCTGAGTTACCTATTTCCTTTTGGGGTTATGTGCTTGAGAAGCTGCATACCTATCAGTGCCTACCACTCAATATGAGATATGGAATGGGAAGTGACCATCTCTTAAACGAGTTAAGATATGGGGTTGTCCGGCCTATGTTAAAAAGCAAAATCCGGACAAGCTTGAGGCAAGGTCAGTTCTGTGCAAGTTTATAGGATATCCCAAGCATTAGCAAGGGTATATCTTCTACCACACTGAGGAACAAAAAGTGTTTGTTTCTCGGAATGCCACCTTTTTAGTAAGGGAACGAAATAAAACAAGATACGGTAAAGGATTTCATCACCTTTCTCCGTAGCCCACAAATCACAAAACTGCATTCTTGCATACCCACAGTAATTTAAAATCAATTAGGACTCTGACTTTAAAGACTTCACGCTCATTAGGAGAAGTTAACTGTGTTTAGAACACCGCTTAACGGTATATCATTCACGGGGTGTCTAGGCAAGTGTTCAATATGTTAGTTATATGTATGCCATAGAGGCCATTATTATACATGCGATGTATATTATAGTGGATGCTTGGACATATATAGGGAGGAATTTCTTGCCTGACATGATAGTATGCTATCTGGTTGCTCTTTATCTTAACATGTACACTTATTGTAAGTCCACGTTACCTCTCCCGGTTCTTTCGGGCTTGCGGAAATGGTGAAAAACGATTTTTAGGGTTTGGGTAACATGGACTACGAAAATGGATCTTGGCTAAACAACACACTAGCAACCTAACACGAGAGTTGTCTACTCGGTTAGGGGTTATACCTCACTTGAACTCCTTCTTCTTGAACTCTTTGTAGTGGTTGGATGGTGCTTTCCTCGTCGCCTTCTTTCGTCAAAGATGGATCCACCTGAGGGTTTCAACCTTGGGCTCCTTTCTCGAACTTTGAGAGAACTAAGGTCTTTGGCTTGCTAGACCTTCAACCCTAGAGTGAGTAGAGAGTGGTTTAGAGTATTTTATCTCAAGGAGAGGTTTCTCAACACATGAGAATTGTTCTCCTTGAACTAGAGGAGGAAGAAGAAGAATAAAGGAGAGAGAATGGTTATGATAGAATGAGTTGGTTTTTTTTACAACCATAACAATATCAAGTGAATTATCAAATTAATAAAATTAATCTAAATGAAAAAGTTGATGGAAGGTTTGATAAGACTATTATCATTTCACATTAAATGGTTTTGCTAGAATCAAAGAGCATCTTTGATGTGTAATGATGATAGTTAATGTTTCAACCATGGTCAACTAGTCAACCTTAGTCAACAAGTCAACAAACCCAACCATGAAACAATTTCATTTAATTAATATTATTAATTGATACATCATAAATTCATTAGGGTTTGGAAAAAGACGACTGTCAACTGTGCATACACACCCGTTCCGAAACCCTAATGAAAATCCTCTTCCTCCGCCTCAATCAACTGTGCATACACACCCGCATTCGTGTTCTGAGGAACATGAATACTATGAGATAAAACTAACCCCAAAACATATACTAGGATCTGGCTCAAACCAGAGCCCGCTAGTAATATCCGTCCGGACGCCAAACGTGCACAAGTGCGCGGATGAGAACGAAGCCTGTCGCAAAACCACGCGACCTCTACTCTGTTTTTCCCAAAGGCGAATATCCCTCTATGTGGGACTCTAAAGACTCGACACTATGCTGGCAGTGGGTTTAACCACAGACCGCAAGCGGCACTAGCTGTGCGTAACGGTCCCCAGGTAGATGCCGATAAGAAGACGGACGAGGTAAAACCCATCTGAACTCCTACTGAGTCTGTATGTGACAATCTCCGTACAGTCCGGTCTGTTCGTCTGATAACATCGCATGGCGGGCCTAGGGGGCGGTAAACGTCAGTCCCCTAATAGCGGTACAAGTCGTGTCGGAGTGTAGCCCAGAACACCCTGAGATAACACTGGAAACCTACCAGTATATCTCGCTTGCCCTGGCCAGGGACTACTTGTGTAATGGCTCTCCTAGACACAGCGCGATGCCAACCCCCAATACCGGGAGAGACGAATCCTTTCTAACTGTCACAGCTTCCAAGTGCTTCGGGACTGCACCCAACTACTACCTGTTTGCACGACTCCTTTAAGCTGTGGTAGGGTAGTAATCAAAGTGCGGTGGGAACACACTTGAGGCGAAGTGACAGTGTCAAGTCAGCGGACTAAGCTGTACTCATGTCACCTGGGAACTGTTGGAGATAGTGCCCTCAGAGTCAATTATTGGATCACAGGCACGTGATTGCAATGATTGAGGGAGGACCTATCCCGGTAGGACAGTCTTACTCGAGATGATAGTATGCTATCTGGTTTATCTTTATCATCGTGTACTGCTTTAGGTGACCTGACATGTCGCTATTACACGTTGATAGAGCCCCTAGGATTCTTGCTTGACTACCAGCAGTATGATGGCGATCATATACGTGGGAGCTGGTAGTCTATAAGCACATCCTTAAAAGGTCCCTAGTCGTGGGAGTTTCGAGACAGGGCATCGATACTCCATTAGTAGACTAGTGTATACAGTCGAGACCCCGACGAGGGGCGGTGGCCGGTCTCACAAGCCACTGGTGTCAGTTGGTTCACCTAAGATGTATACAGGTGCTCATTGGGTTATGAGTACACCGGACAGGACTCGCAGGGAACCTGCTAGTTGGTCATATACCAGACGTCAGATAGCAGTTCCCAGGTGACATGTGTACAGGTTAGTTCATCGACCTGAGATCGTCATTTGTCTCGTGTGAGTTCCCACTGTGCTTTGATTACTACCCTACCACGGCTCAAAGGAGTCGTGCAAACAGGTTTTAGTTGGGTACAGTCCCGAGCCACATGGAGGCAGTGAGCGGATCTGCAGGGGTTCGTCTCTCCCGGTATTGGGGGTGAGGTCGCGCTGTGTCTAGGAGAGCCATTACGCAAAGCCCTCGGCCGAGGCAGGAGATTTACTGGTAGGTATTCCAGTAGTATCTCAGGGCGTTCTGGGCTACGCTCCGACACGACTTGTACCGCTTTTGGGGGTCTGACTTTTACCAACCCCGTAGGCCCGCCATGCGATACTCATAGACGAACGGACCGGACTGTACGGATATTGTCACTGACAGGCTCAGTAGGGTGTCAGGATGAGTTCGCTCATCGACGTCCCTTTTGGTCAATAGCTGGTGGCCCGTCACGTATTGGCTAATACCTCTGACGTGCTAGTGGTTAAATCCACAGCCATAGTATTGACGAGTCTTTAGAGTCCACCACACTTACAGTTACTCAAGCTTTCGGGCGAAACGCTGTAGAGGCCGAATGGAGATATGGCAGGGTCCGATCAGATACGTGCGGTATTGCACGGATCAGGATCGGACGGTTTGTACTAGTGGCCGTATGGATATATGGCAGGGTTCGATCAGATACGTGCGGTATTGCACGGATCAGGATCGGACGGATATTACTAGCCGGCTTTGGTTTAAGCCGGATCCTAGTTTAGTACAGTGTAGATTTTGTCTCATTGCATTTGTATCCGGTCGGAATACAGATGCGGGTGTGTATGCACAGTATCGGGGTTTTCCTGTAATTTATTACGGGACCAGTTTTCTGGAGTTGCCAGTTTGCATTCCGTTCCGGCCGGTTTTCCTTTGTTCTTTCCCGGCCGGACTTTTCCGATGGAGGGGGTAATTTGCAGTTTTGCAAATTACATTTTGTGGAGGGGTTTTCTTGCATATGATGGCTTCATGATACTTCCTTCATGATTATATTCTTTTTCCATCATCTCATTTTGCTTTATGTGATTAGAAGTGATAAGAATGGTTGATGTGGATTTGTTATGATGATGTTTAGGTTGTGGTCACCCTCCACCTTTTCCTACACTCACCTTCCTTCTTTGGTTGTGGTTATGATATTCTTTCCTCCACCATTCTCATTAGAAAATGTTTGAAATCACTTGAGAGAAAAGAATGAGAGAGTTCATTTCATCTTCTTCTTGCTAGAAAATTGAAAGCACCAATTTTCTTTACCTCTTCCTCCATCCATCAATGGCAACTACATAAACTCCAAGAGAAAAAGTTTCTACACTACATTCTACAGCAATCCTTGGGCATGTCGAGTTGCCGGCTTCATGCCCGAGTTGCCTCGGTATTGAGGCGGGAGCCCGTAAATGACGCAGGCGATGTGGTGCCCTTCCGGCGAGGAGGCGACGATATGGAGACAAGACTTTCCGCGGGAGATCGGGACGGCGAGGAGAAGACCGGAGGACTCGGATCATTCGGTATACTTCTCTTCCCATCTCTTGTTTGCTAGTATAGGTTAATGGTTAACGATCCGGGTTTTATTGTCCGCGGTAGCGCCAGTTTCCAAGTTAGGAAAATTTTTGATTCCGCATTTTGGCCTCGGTAAGACGGCCGGGGCGCTGCCGTGGCGCAACATGGTATCAGAGCCACGCCATTAACCTTGCCTAGCTTGTTCTAATGCGTTTTGCTTATCCGATCGACCAAATTTCCAAAAACCTCATTTTTGTTCACATCAGTTTTCTGTTGAAACTTTTTGGTGTCTAAAAATTTTTCAGGTTGCAGAAAAATGATGTACTGGAAAATATAAGGCTACTGTAGAAAAACGACAGAGTGATTCCCTAGTTGGAGCGCGGAACCGCGGCCAAAACCCCTTTTGGGCCGCGGTTCCGCCGCACTATGGTCAGGTCACTTGGTTGTTTTTCTTCAGTTGCTTTCTGGGCTGAAAATAGGGCTTTTGGAATATTAAATTTGGGCCCAGAACTTCTGTGACTGCTACAGTATTACTTGGGGGCCCACTTGTTAATTGTTTGATCGATCGGATATTTTAAACACATTATTTCACAGTATTTACATTATATCTGCGACCGTGAATGTCACTTGATCGGTAAATCCCGTCTAACTGCTATAGCCCGGTTAGACGGATT
The DNA here is from genome assembly GCA_030015575.1 of Agapanthus africanus. Classification (NCBI taxonomy): domain Eukaryota; kingdom Viridiplantae; phylum Streptophyta; class Magnoliopsida; order Asparagales; family Amaryllidaceae; genus Agapanthus; species Agapanthus africanus. Next base: position 339,561,730 of record CM057342.1, on the reverse strand, counting down.
TGCGAACGTGACTTTCACGTTGATGTTCTATGTTTATGCTGTGTTGTTGCGGATCGGTCGTGGGGGATAGCCTGGATGCAATGCTAGTACTGTTTCTGTTGTATTATGTACATTTGATATTGCGGGGCGAGCGTCCGACATGTGGACTGCCGTCACTGCCTGTTTGTATTATTCTTTTGGGGCACGACCTGGTTGCGGTCGATGTACCCGGTGTATGTATATTTTACTTTCTGTACTAGGATTGCCCCGCGGTGGGGTGCACGGATAGCCGGGTTATGGAGGGCAACAAGCCCGCATCTCATGGCATTGGGACGGAGGGGGCTTCACTCCAGGATTGGCAGGCTATTCGCCGCACTCGTAGGGGGTACAGGTTGACCCAGGAGGGGTGCCCGAGTTGCCGGATTCCGTGAAGTGCTGGGTGGTCCATTCACGTTGCTGAAGGGGGCTGCCTCGCTTCAGGTTTTGGCGGGTGACTTGCCGCGCCCGTAGGGGTCTAGGTTTTCATTGCACAGGCTATCCACACGACCAGGGGAACGTCGGGTTTCAGCAGCGGCTCTGTGAAACCCGGGGCTTCCAGATATCTGTATTGTTCTGTGATGCTGTACATTTCTGTGATATTGCATTTTATTCATGCCTTGAGCGAAATACTATATATTGGTATATATATTAGTAGATGTTGTATATGTTTTTCATCCGTGCTAGTCCAGTCCCCGCTCTGCCGTTAGTTAGCTAACCTAACGGGTGATGACGGGACCCAGTGGCGAATGCGGATGGCATATACGTACGTCAGTATATTTTCGTTCTTTGTGGTGTGATCAATTGATGGGACTGCATTGATTCGGATCAATGCAAGCTAAACAAACCTTTTCTGATGTTGTTGGAACACTTTTCAAAAAGCTGTTATTGCAAGGACGTTCACTTTTGTTTTGCATCGTGGTATTCATTTGGAATATCCTGCTCCTCAGTCGACGAGGCAAGGGCCGAGATCCCTTCACCGGGAGTGACCCCTTGGACAGAAGTTTGCGTCAGGGCATTAACTTCACTATAGCCGATTACTTTTGCTTTGCATCGTGGTATTCAGTTGGAATATCCTGCACCTCATTCTACGGGGAAAGAGCTGAGATCCCTTCACCGGGAGTGACCTCTTTAGTAAAGGTTTTCGTCACTATATTTTTATAAAAAGGCTATCCAGTTCCTTCAACGATATCAAGTTCATTACGTTAAAGGTTTTTCGCCAAAAACCAGTCGTAGCCCTCCGTCATTTCAGATCAGTATTGCTTAGTATTCGCGCTGCGTTTGTCGTTGCTATTCGCCGAGGCGTAGTGTGCGGTAGCTTTGTTGTGCTATTCTGTCGCATGGATATGTGGATTGGTTAGGACAGTCGTATGACTTTGTTGATTATTCGTCAAGGGTCATGCGGGTGGGTTTAACGCAATCAAGATAATGACGGGTTGAACTTGACTAGGACCTTTTGATTTGTTGATTATTCGTCAAGGTCACTTGGGTCCTAGGGGTAAAAATCATATCGGGAGTTTCAAAAGAACTGAAACTTGCCAGGCATGCGCATACCTTCTGGAGTGTGGTGACGTGAGTGGATTCCGTCACGTTATCATGCGATGATAGTTGGATCCCGATTCCCACTGATGAGTTGGTTTACTCCTCGGGTGATCCCGACTAATTCTTCTTTCAGGTTTGGAGGAGAATTTGAGGTACAGTGGGAGGTTTCCAGATTAGACAAAGTGATAACCATTCTGATCTAGGTTAGAGTGCACGCTGAGTGTTTCTTTTCTCTCTCTCTGGCAGCGACCATTGACCCGACCCTAAGACTATGACTCAGTGACCAAGTTGACCGAACCTTCTTAACACTGGCTTTTGGATTGTCAGAGTTGCAGACCTCATTGCCACTCCTACTTTTACCCTTTTCTCCAGGACACCCCGTATTACTACGAACGTCCACTTCCATTGGACAAAACCATCGTATGGTTATATACGAACTCGAAGGACTTCGAGGATGGTTTCTGGTTCTGGAGAAAACGGATAAGACTATTCAGTTGTCTTTTCTTTTCACCTTCTCTCAGGTTGCGAGTACTCCTTGGCTTAGGAGTAGTACACCTATTACGCAGATTGCACAGTCTTCTTCCAAACCTTAGGCTGGTGCCGAACGGTGTGGAATGAAGAAAACCAATTAGCATAACGATGGTGTGCAGAAGGTATTAAGTTAAGACAAAGAAAGGGATTAGTAAGAGGGCAAAGTAAATTGCGACTGTTATTCACGACCAAACCGAGTATTTCTTCGCCAATCCTAAATCACCTTTGTATTTCTCCAGGACACTCCGTATCACTACAAAGATCCCAAGTTTTTGGATAATCCATCGTATGGTTATATACGAACTCGAAAGGAACTTGTTCCAGTTCGGGGATGGATCCTAGTTCAGGAGAAATAGGAATAAAGTACATTCAGGTGTCTTTTATCTTCACCTTCTCTCGCGTTGCGAGTGCTCCTAGGATTAGGACAGTACACCCTTTATGCTTTTTGGATAGTCTTCTTCCAAACCATAGGCTGGTGCCGAACGGTAGGGAAAGAAGAAAACCATTTGGCCTAAAGGGGTGTACAGAAGGTAATGACTAAAGGCATATAAAGGGATTTGGAGAGATGGCAAAGAGATATACGGTTACAGTTGTGAATCTGGATAATGGAAGAGGCATTACTAAGAATACCGGAATACCCCACCGAAACATTCCAATGTTTCAGTTTCACTGTGTAATGTTAAAAGAAAACTGATTTCCCGATTAGATACTTACTCCAAGGTATGTATTTACCAGGTTTGATTCTCACATCTGTATGGTTTTACAGATGATGAGTGGGAGTAAGTTATTGGGAATTAGGTGATCATCCTCATCATATCGGGATTCGTTGTAATCGGTGATATTTGAGGAGATCACCTGGGCTGTTTGCCGGTCGGCAAATATTTGGTTTTGAATATCCGCTGTTGTGCACAAATTTCAAATTGATATATCTGTACGTCTATTTTCATAGAGTGAGATATACCTTTTGATATTATGTCGATGACATTTACCTATATCAGTGGATGGTTAGGTAAGGAGCATTAAACAGCGGTGTAATTCTTCTTAACCATAAGTACAGTTTTCAACCTACGACACACAGTGAAAGAGTTGTTAGACTCAGCGGACTTATACAGAGTATTGTATGTTGTCCAGTGTCCATTAGGACAGAGGGGTTGGTCCTCATACTATATTCTGTTTACTTTTAACTTCTCTAGTTCTTAGACATGTATTTCGTAGAAAAACAGGGTCTAAGTTTTAAGGAGTTATAGGTATTTGAATAGAGTAGAGAACCAGGTGTAGCAAGTATCGGGATTCTTCAAAGTGATCGAAGATGTAGATACTTGTATATGGTGTTCAGTTGATAGTAATGATTGAGAGAATTAGCTTCTCTTTCAGGTTACTCATAATTGGAAACATTCCTAAGTTGAGTAACGCTGATCGGCCTCTCTCCATTTAGTTGACATGCACTGGAGACAGCTGCATGATTTGAATCTGGTTCAATTAAATCAGTGCCTCTGGTTCTATATTGGATATAGTACAGTTCATATCTTAACATTGTTAAGGTACGGGGAATTGTCCGGCTTATGATTAAAACCAGACACTGGACAACTCAAGGCACGTTTCTGTAATGGCTGTTTATGGGTTGACCCAGGCTATGACGAGGGTTGATTTTCTACCATCTGGAAGATCAATAGTGATATTGTTCTTAACTCGCCACATTTTAAAAGGAAATGGTTATTTTTCAGATAACAGTAGTGGGAGTATGGTAGAACTGGAAGTGATTCCAGAACCGCAAACGATTACTGAAGATTTGATAAGGAACCTAAAGATTCAATCTGGTTTGACATTCCATTGGCCACTCCGCAGATACGGTGGGTAACTTCAGGCACCCGAGAGGTACTCCGGTAGCCTCAAGGACGGTGACAGGGAAGTTCTTGTTTACCCACACTTGCCATTGCTGTTATTCCAGACTGTGAGACCCGGCAGGAGGATGAGTATAGCGTCGTTCTAAACTAGCTTTAGAAGTGTACGTCTATATGACTCTGCCAGAGGGTTGTCGTAGTCAGTGGGAGCAGCGGAAGCATTGGTGGACATGTGGCTTATGTCTATTTATAGACTAAAGCAGATGTAGCGGAGATAGATCATCTATTTCTGACGTGACAGTCATAGGTTTGACTTCATCAGAATAGGGGATGGATCTGTTGAGAAGGTAGTAGGGTGTGATGTCCTAGTTTTGGATGACATACACAGAGTAGGAAAAGAAACTCCTATACTACGATCGGTTATACTTTGGTTGTCACACAGTGTTTTCTCCACACAGGACTTGGATATTATATCAGACATTCTGGTTACTAGATCTATGGTTTTAGATCTAGATTTGGGTGGTTTCCTAATCTGGGTACCTTGACAGCATTCTATAAGTATTTAGAATGGACGACTCCTGGCATGGTAGTGTACCTGCAGGTGATGGAGTCACCCTCTCTAAAGGTGTCTTACAGAGTAAAGGGGAGAGGGATACGCATGATTGGTAGATCACTTGCTTAGGCAATTGAGTCAATCATGAGATGTCAAGTACCACACCAGATGTTGTTCTTGCACTAGATGCAATAAGTTGACATTGATCCAATCCTGGAGAAACAGTCGGAAGCAGTTTTAGAACATAAGTTGATGTTCTAGGGATATGATAACGACAGCCTCTTTTTAAGAGACGGTTATCGTTCCAGGCTTCCAAGGTGACATGGATGGCAGAGTGGCTGTCAGAGTTATAGTTTCTCCTTCCGACGAGGGGCAGTATATTGGACAGGTGGTCCAGGTGGATACCGAGGGAAAGGCCTGGCGCAGGATACTGATTAAGTTCAGTTGACGATACAGTCTAAGAAGTTTGGATTTGGAGTTCGTTTATGAGCTAGGTCCCATCAGACATCCAGACATTCTAAGACAGGTATTGCTCATTTCGGGAGATGGCTTTCTCCGCGAACTTGAGATATAGAGAGACATAGAAAGAAACATCACAGCGGATCCACTCACTGAGGCTATTCCTCGAACGCAATAGTTTCGCAAACGAGCTTTGTGAGACTGACTAGTAGAGGAGTTGGGTGTTCGGTATCACACGGGCTGTGAGTATGCGGCATCGCAATAATTAGCCTTGAGTGCAAGTGGGAGATTGTTGGAGATAGTGCCCTCAGAGTCAATTATTGGATCACAGGCACGTGATTGCAATGATTGAGGGAGGACCTATCCCGGTAGGACAGTCTTACTCGAGATGATAGTATGCTATCTGGTTTATCTTTATCATCGTGTACTGCTTTAGGTGACCTGACATGTCGCTATTACACGTTGATAGAGCCCCTAGGATTCTTGCTTGACTACCAGCAGTATGATGGCGATCATATACGTGGGAGCTGGTAGTCTATAAGCACATCCTTAAAAGGTCCCTAGTCGTGGGAGTTTCGAGACAGGGCATCGATACTCCATTAGTAGACTAGTGTATACAGTCGAGACCCCGACGAGGGGCGGTGGCCGGTCTCACAAACCACTGGTGTCAGTTGGTTCACCTAAGATGTATACAGGTGCTCATTGGGTTATGAGTACACCGGACAGGACTCGCCGGGAACCTGCTAGTTGGTCATATACCGGACGTCAGATAGCAGTTCCCAGGTGACATGTGTACAGGTTAGTTCATCGACCTGAGATCGTCATTTGTCTCGTGTGAGTTCCCACTGTGCTTTGATTACTACCCTACCACGGCTCAAAGGAGTCGTGCAAACAGGTTTTAGTTGGGTACAGTCCCGAGCCACATGGAGGCAGTGAGCGGATCTGCAGGGGTTCGTCTCTCCCGGTATTGGGGGTGAGGTCGCGCTGTGTCTAGGAGAGCCATTACGCAAAGCCCTCGGCCGAGGCAGGAGATTTACTGGTAGGTATTCCAGTAGTATCTCAGGGCGTTCTGGGCTACGCTCCGACACGACTTGTACCGCTTTTGGGGGTCTGACTTTTACCAACCCCCTAGGCCCGCCATGCGATACTCATAGATGAACGGACCGGACTGTACGGATATTGTCACTGACAGGCTCAGTAGGGTGTCAGGATGAGTTCGCTCATCGACGTCCCTTTTGGTCAATAGCTGGTGGCCCGTCACATATTGGCTAATACCTCTGACGTGCTAGTGGTTAAATCCACAGCCATAGTATTGACGAGTCTTTAGAGTCCACCACACTTACAGTTACTTAAGCTTTCGGGCGAAACGCTGTAGAGGCCGTATGGAGATATGGCAGGGTCCGATCAGATACGTGTGGTATTGCACGGATCAGGATCGGACGGTTTGTACTAGTGGCCGTATGGATATATGGCAGGGTTCGATCAGATACGTGCGGTATTGCACGGATCAGGATCGGACGGATATTACTAGCCGGCTTTGGTTTAAGCCGGATCCTAGTTTAGTACAGTGTAGATTTTGTCTCATTGCATTTGTATCGGTCGGAATACAGATGCGGGTGTGTATGCACAGTATCGGGGTTTTCCTGTAATTTATTACGGGACCAGTTTTCTGGAGTTGCCAGTTTGCATTCCGTTCCGGCCGGTTTTCCTTTGTTCTTTCCCGGCCGGACTTTTCCGATGGAGGGGGTAATTTGCAGTTTTGCAAATTACATTTTGTGGAGGGGTTTTCTTGCATATGATGGCTTCATGATACTTCCTTCATGATTATATTCTTTTTCCATCATCTCATTTTGCTTTATGTGATTAGAAGTGATAAGAATGGTTGATGTGGATTTGTTATGATGATGTTTAGGTTGTGGTCACCCTCCACCTTTTCCTACACTCACCTTCCTTCTTTGGTTGTGGTTATGATATTCTTTCCTCCACCATTCTCATTAGAAAATGTTTGAAATCACTTGAGAGAAAAAGAATGAGAGAGTTCATTTCATCTTCTTCTTGCTAGAAAATTGAAAGCACCAATTTTCTTTACCTCTTCCTCCATCCATCAATGGCAACTACATAAACTCCAAGAGACAAAGTTTCTACACTACATTCTACAGCAATCCTTGGGCATGTCGAGTTGCCGGCTTCATGCCCGAGTTGCCTCGGTATTGAGGCGGGAGCCCGTAAAAGACACAGGCTATGTGGTGCCCCTCCGGCGAGGAGGCGACGATATGGAGACAAGACTTTCCGCGGGAGATCGGGACGGCGAGGAGAAGACCGGAGGACTCGGATCATTCGGTATACTTCTCTTCCCATCTCTTGTTTGCTAGTATAGGTTAATGGTTAACGATCCGGGTTTTATTGTCCGCGGTAGCGCCAGTTTCCAAGTTAGGAAAATTTTTGATTCCGCATTTTGGCCTCGGTAAGACGGCCGGGGCGCTGCCGTGGCGCAACAGGAACTGATAACTGATGATAGGTATAATACCAACCAACAGTTCCCGACGAGTCATGTCCAGTGTACTCGTAACCTAACGAGCACCCGCATACTATCTCAAGCACGACGTGCTGACGACTGTGGGACAGACCGCCTCCCGCACTGGGATGAGAAGCGCATACACTAGTCTACTCCGGATTATCGATGCCCTGTCTCGATAATCCCACGACTAGGGACGTTTGTATAAGGATGTGCTTGTAGATTACCCAGCTCCCACGAGTGTGACTGCCATCACAACGCTGGTAATCAAGCAAAGATCCTAAGGGCTCCACTAATGCATATAGATGATACAATAAAGAAACACATGTACACATTAAAGCAGAGATAAACCAAGTAGCATACTACCATTTCGACCAAGATTGTCTATACAACTGTGAATATCCCAAGGTTCCATCAAGTAATATACATACTAGTATGATACAGTAATGGCCTCTAGTGCATATACACTAACAATCTCCCACTTGCACTAAGGCCATGTACTGGCGTATCGAAGACCTATCATCTCGATCAGCCACTCGAACTGAGTCTGGGGTAAGGCCTTTGTGAATGGATCTGCAGTGTTATCTTCTGAAGCAACCCTCCAAACCTCGATCTCCTTGCGATCCACGATCTTCCTGATCAGGTGATACCGCCTCAAGATGTGCCTGGACTTCTGATGGGACCTGGGTTCCTTCGCTAAAGCTATAGCTCCATTGTTGTCGCAATACAGCGGTATTGGATCAACAATGGTAGGAACCACCTTAAGTTCTATCAAGAACTTCCTCATCCAGACGGCTTCTTTTGCGGCATCAGATGCAGCGATATATTCCGCTTCCATCGTCTAGTCAGCAACGGTTTCCTGTTTGGAACTCTTTGTCATGACCCGAGTATTTCCGACTCGTGACCGGCACTTAACCACGCTACGTCTACAGGCGTAACGCGACTAAGTAAGCCGAACCCAGAAATCAAAACCATTTAAAAATAGTGAGTGTTGAAAACATTTGGTTAAAGCTTTTAGAAAACCTTAAATAATTCAATAAGTTCCTTTTAAAGTTACTTAACCATTTGAATAGTTTTGGCAGCATTTCCTTTGTAAAAGTAGCCCCGAGACCGGGTACAAAACAGGATATAAGTGAAATGAAATGAAACATCCCCAAACCGGAGCAATCACGCCCAACGGCGGAAACCAACATCACAAGAGTAATATACGACGCCGTAGCGAAGAATAAGCAATAAGTAGACATCACAGAAAATAAACTGCATATAAAAACAGTCGGCTACTACGAGCTCGACACTAGAATACAAAATATACATCATCGTCCTCACACAGTATCTAAGTCCAGTACATAAATGGTAGATGGAGAGTACTAGATACAAAAGGGATACAATAAAAGTACTCAGAATACCACAACCCACCTAAATGCAAAACAGCTCTCACCGCAACTGTAGTGGTATCTGTAGCCAAAAGATGCAAAAGACAGCCTGCCGCGACTATGCTGAGGGCAACCTGCAAATACTGTGGCACAACGGGGGTGAGTTGCCAACTCGTGAATAGAGATAACATATAAAGGTAATCGCGAGCATGCACGTACTGCGCTACTCTAACAAATGCCAGCAGATAATATCAATGCGTGATAAGCAGTATGTGCAATAATCATGCAGATGCTCTATCAGGTAAAATAACTACAGGATGAGGTATATGGTAATCAATGCTGAGCATGGGATAAACAACATCTACACGGAATATCAACGTGGAAAACAATCGGTGCCCACAACTGCACCCAAATCCTAAATAACTCAGGCGCCGGCACACCCATCGGCCCTCAAATCCTGTAAACCTCTGAGAAATCACGAGTGCCCAACATCGGCACCCAAAACATCATCAAATACTCGTGTCCAGCATCGACATGCAAATCCTCATATATCGGGCTCCGTCAGTCCGGATCAGCCCATGGGCTCCGTCTGCGGTATCGGCCCTCGGCCCCGGCAGTACGGATCATCCCGCATCCATCTCTCGACTCTGGTCGGTATCCTCTGGACAACCGCCAGGTCCAACCAATCACTGGTAGGTACTTGCCACCCTGCCAGGCTCATCGTCTACTCCACGAAAAACATTTCTCGCCCCGGGGAACCATACCGGGTCCACCACGAACCCGTAAACGGATCATCCATCTCCTCGAATCGGGTTTCAAGCGCACGTCTCAGCACCGAGAAAACGCGTGGTGGACGCACCAAAATATCATATCACGAGGAACCGGGTTTTCAAATAGTGCATCTTTTCTTAAAAATCCCACGGTCCTCAAAACCAGAAATCACATGATAATCCAACACCAAGAAGTAAATCCAATGCGATGTGCCATGTACATCAATCCATGATATAGGTATAGGGGAAAACCGCTTTTAAAATTAGTTTCCGTTTTTAAAGATATCATGCGTCTCCCAATTTCCATGAAAGTCATATCGAATCATATATGAAATGAACTACAGCAATATAATCATGGCAGTTCTACAGTGAGTGTGTCATGGCAATTACTAACGGTGTGTGTGTAGCATGCAGATCAGTGCTCGTGCAACATGAACCGTTAGTAATAGTGCGGTGTTCTATCAATTCTAAGCATACATACAGCAGGGAATGCAATATGCAATGACAGTACATGAGGTAAATGCAACATATAATAATAAGGTCCTATCAGCCCTGACGCATAACGCCACGCGGGCGATATCCCCGTAGATGTTAAATCTACTCACCGAAGTCTCGTGCTAAGTGTAGCCGACGACTTGCTTGCCCTTCTTCGCAGCGTCCGTCTCACTTGCCTGCGAACCTAGAATCACATAACATATATCACACATAAGCTCAATTTCACAAAAACGTGATATTATGGTCCAACTAGAAACCCGTGTCGCAAACCAATAGCGCGTGTGCGCGATACGCTAAAACGTGTGATCACGCGCCTGAAACTACCCTGACGCGTCGCGATACGCAGAAACCCCAAACTCACACACGTATCATGCGTGTCGCGAAGGTTTAGAAAATACGAGAAATAGGTAATAAGCCCCAGATTTTTATACAGAACTTAACTTACAAAAATATATATATATCATAACACTACACACAGCAGAATACACCCAAAGGACCAAACCCCAACCCAAACCCTACCCATCTGGCCGCAAATTACGGCCAGATCGAACATTTCGGCGGCCTCAACATGAAGAAAGGGGGTCGGGTTCTACCTGGGGTATCAATACCTAGCCACTACACTGCAGTCTTCTCAAATTTAATCTGAACACATCGGGTCGATAGCAGTTCCCAGAAACACAATTTTTGCTTTAAAACGACGAAATGCATCAAATAGGGATCTGGTGGTATATCAGTGCAATCGGGGTTAAAGCTAGGTTAATATGGCCTTAACAACACTCTATCAACCTACTGAAACCAAAACACACATCACTTGGCCAAGGTTCACACTAAACACCCCATATCGTACTAAATCGCACCAAAAACCACTAACCGAAGCAAAACTACCCTAAACAAGTAAACTAGGGAGTAAGTTTAGGAAATATACCTCACAATCGACCCTAGGGGGCTGGAGGAAGAAGATGAAGTGAAGGGAAGGAGCTCCTGTCGAAGTTGATGCTTGCTGCTGCTGCTGTGAAGTCTGCTGCTGCTGCTGAGCTGCTTGCTTCAGTTGCTGCTGCTGCTGTGCTTCTTGCTTCTGCTGGTGCTGAAGAGGTAAGTGTGTGTGTGTGTGTGTGTGTGATTTGAGAGAAGAACAAAGAAATGAGAGGAAAAACATCACCCCAATGTCAACCCTCCTCTCTCTCTCTCTTCATTAATTGCAAGCATGGCCTAAGCCATGATGCACTCTCTCTCTCTCTCACAAGTCAACACCCTAAGGAAATTCAAATTAAATCAACTATTAATTAACTAATTAACTCAAATAAAAACCCAAAAGACTTAATCCCCATGATTAACCCACCATGGTCACTAATCATGGTAATAACTCATTTAAAAACCCTAGTTTACATGCACATGTGTGTGCAAGCCTAGGAAAATTTTAGAAAAATATTTATTAAATTAGGAAAAATATTTGAAACACAATTTGGTAAACTTTTCATTAAAAACCCTTTATTTAAATATAATAAGTCACTAACACATCCTAAGGTGTTACACTCTTCCAACACACCGCCCCTCCATTGAGGGTAAAGACATAGCCCGACATGGACTTGGAATCATCCTTGTCACTCTGGAAGCTGGAGTCAGCAAAGGCCTCGATCTGGAGGCCTTTTCCGCCATACATCAAGAACATCTTCTTAGTCCTTCTCAGGTACTTGAGAATGTTCTTTACCGCTATCCAGTGTTTCTCCCCAGGGTTTGACTGATACCTGCTTACCACACTTAGTGCATAAGCTACATCTGGTTTGGTACATAACATCGCATACATTATAGAGCCTACCGCAGAAGCGTAGGGTATAATAGACATGCGATCCCTTTCCAAATCAGTCTTGGGAGACATCTCTTTGGAGAGGGTGATCCCGTGACAAGCCGGTAGATTACCGCGCTTGGAATCTTACATACTGAATCTTTTCAGTATGGTGTCGATGTACCTGGACTGTGAAAGTCCTAATATCCTCTTGGATCTGTCACGATAGATCCGGATCCCCAGAATGTATGAGGCATCACCCAGGTCTTTCATGGAGAACCTGTGTGACAAGAACCCCTTGAAAGATTGTAGCATAGGAATGTCATTTCCTATCAAGAGAATGTCATCCACGTATAAAACGAGGAATACTACAGTTCTCGCTACAAATCTACTATAGATGCATGGTTCATCTGGATTTTTGATAAAGCCAAATTCTTTGACCGCCTCATCAAAACAGATGTTCCAACTCCGTGATGCCTGCTTTAGTCCATAGATGGACTTAAGCAACTTGCACACCTTCCCGCTGCTCCCACTCTGAATGAAACCCTCTGGCTGGTCCATATAGACACACTCCTCTAAATTTCCATTCAGAAAAGCGGTCTTTATGTCCATCTGCCAAATCTCATAATCATGGAAGGCAGCAATGGCAAGAAGGATCCGAATGGATTTCAGCATAGCCACTGGAGAAAAGGTTTCGTCATAGTCCAAGCCAGGTCTTTGACGGAAACCCTTTGCAACAAGTCTAGCTTTATAGGTCTCAACCTGTCCATCTACACCAATCTTCCTTTTGAAGATCCACTTGCATCCTACGGGTTTTACCCCATCTGGAGCAACGTCCAACGTCCATACTTTGTTGGTGTACATGGACTCCATTTCGGTCCGCATTGCATCCAGCCATTTTACCGAGTCAACGCTCTGAATGGACTGCTGGAAGCTAGTCGGATCATCACTTTCATTGATGCAATCCTCTCTATCCCTGTCTATGAGAAAACCGTATCTCTCGGGCGGATGAGACTGCCTACTACTCCTGCGGAGTGGCGTAGGAATGTCATGTTCTTTTGAACCCTCTGGTTCTACTAAGCTTTCAGTAATAGCTCGTGGTTCTGGAATTTCTTCCAGTTCTATTGCGCTCCCACTTATCTGATTTTCCAAAAATTCAGTTTCCAAGAAGTGGGCATGACGAGAAACATAAATCTTTTCTTCCTCTTCGCAATAGAAAAAATATCCCTTGGAGTTCTTTGGATATCCCACAAACTTGCACTGTACTGAGCGTGCCTCGAGCTTGTCCGCATGCTGCTTTTTGACAAAAGCTGGACATCCCCATGTCTTAATGTGATTAAGATAGGGTCTCTTCCCACACCACATCTGATATGGTGTAGTAGGCACAGTCTTAGTTGGAACTCGGTTCAAAAGGTATGCAGCTGATTCTAGTGCATATCCCCAGAATGATCGCGGTAACTCAGCGTTACTCATCATGGAACGTACCATATCCAATAGGGTCCGGTTCCGTCTCTCCGATACACCGTTATGTTGCGGAGTGTATGGAGGAGTAAGCTGAGAGAGAATTCCATTCTCTTTTAAGTAATCCAGGAACTTGGCACTTAAGTATTCACCACCTCGATCAGATCTTAGTGTCTTGATAATTTTGCCTGTTTGTTTTTCCACTTCATTCTTATATTCCTGGAATTTTCCAAAGGCTTCGGATTTATGTTTCATTAAAAAGACATAACCGTACCTTGAAAAGTCATCCGTAAAAGTAATTGTTGGAGATAGTGCCCTCAGAGTCAATTATTGGATCACAGGCACGTGATTGCAATGATTGAGGGGATGACCTATCCCAGTAGGACAGTCTTACTCGAGATGATAGTATGTCTGGTTTATCTTTATCATCGTGTACTGCTTTAGGCGACCTTATGAGTCACTATTACACGTTGATAGAGCCCCTAGGATTCTTGCTTGACTACCAGCAGTATGAGGGCGATCATATAAGTGAGAGCTGGAGTCTATAAGCACATCCTTAAAAGGTCCCTAGTCGTGGGAGTTTCGAGACAGGGCATCGATTCTCCAGAGTATATTAGTGTATACAGTCAAGACCCCGACGAGGGGTGGTGGCCGGTCTCACAAGCCACTGGTTTCAGTTAGTTCACCTAAGATGTATACAGGTGCCCATTGGGTTATGAGTACACCGGACATGACTCGCCGGGAACCTGCTAGTTGGGATTATACCAGACGTCAGATAGCAGTTCCCTGGTGACATGTGTACAGGTTAGTTCATCGACCTGAGATCGTCATTTGTCTCGTGTGAGTTCCCACTGTGCTTTGATTACTACCCTACCACGGCTCAAAGGAGTCGTGCAAACAGGTTTTAGTTAGGTACAGTCCCGAGCCACATGGAGGCAGTGAGCGGATCTGCAGGGGTTCGTCTCTCCCGGTATTGGGGGTAAGGTCGCGCTGTGTCTAGGAGAGCCAGAACATGAAAAGTCCTTGGCCAAGGCACGAGATTTGCTGGTAGGTATTCCAGTAGTATCTCAGGGTGTTCTGGGCTACACTCCGGCACGACTTGTACCGCTTTTGGGGGTCTGACTTTTACCAACCCCATAGGCCCGCCATGCGATGCTCATAGACGAACGGATCGGACTGTACGGATATTGTCTCTGACAGGCTCAGTAGGGTGTCAGGATGAGTTCGCTCATCGACGTCTCTTTTGGTCAATACCTGGTAGCCCGTCACGTATTGGCTTATACCTCTGACGTGCTAGTGGTTAAATCCACAGCCATAGTATTGATGAGTCTTTAGAGTCCACCACACACAGTTACTCAAGTTTCGGGCGAAATGCTGTAGAGGCCGTATGGAGATATGGCAGGCTTCGATCAGATACGTGCGGTATTGCACGGATCGTGATCGGACGGTTTTTACTAGCCGGCTTTGGCTTAAGCCGGATCCTAGTATTAGATAGTGTAGTTTTGTCTCTTTGCATTTGTGTTCAGTGGGAATACAAATGCGGGCATGTATATGCAGTAGCAGGGTTTTCCCGTAATTTATTAGGGATCAGTTTTCTGAAGTTGCCAGTTTGCATTCCGTTCCGGCCGGTTTTCCTTTGTTCCTTCACGACCGGACTTTCGATGGAGGGGGTTATTTGCACATTTGCAAATAACATTTGTGGAGGGGTTTTCTTGCTTAAGTGAGGCATCATGAGTGCTCTTTTCATCATGAGATTCTTTTGTGGTCTCATCCTTTGCCTTTTTAAGATTGGAAATGAAAAGATTGAATTGTGAGATGAGTGTGACATTATTCTTGCATTATCTTTTTCCTTTCTCATTATGTTATGCATTCATGCTTTTCTTTCCCACCCACTACATGAGAGGGGCCGGCCACTTGAGGGGTGAGGAGAAAAAGAGAGAGATTTCTTTTTTGGTGTTGGTGGAAAATTATTCTCATTCTCATGTTGCATCAAAGTTTCATAGCTCACTTCTCTTCTCTTCCACATCCATGGCAACTTCAAGAAACCTAAAGAGACATGGCTACTACACTATTCTATAGCAAGCCTTGGACGCGTCGGCAAGCCAACTTCGCGCCCGAGTTGCCTCGGTCAAGAGGTGGGAGCCCGTAAAAGATTCCGGCTACGTGGTGCTTTTCCGACGAGCGAGAAGGCGACGAACATTCCGCAGGAGATCGGAGTGGAGACGAAGACCGAAGGACACGGATCGCTTGGTATAACTCTTCACCCATCTTTTAGTTTGCTAGTTAGCTAGGTTAATGGCCTGATCCGTGTGAAAAGTGTGCGGTGGTGCCGGTTGCAAGTTTTTGCAAAGTTTTTGTTTCCGCGTTTCCGGCGTCGGATCGACGGCCGGGGCGCCCCCGCGGGCTTACATTGGTATCAGAGCCACGCCGTTAACCTTCCTAGCTTGCTCTTGTGTGTTTACATCTTCGATCGAACAAAAATCCCAAAAACCCGATTTTGTGTGCATGTGTTCTCTGTCGATTTTTTTCAAGCTCAAAAAATTTTTCAGGTTGTTTCAGAAACATGTGAAGAGAATTCTAAGAACACAGAAAAAATTTGGTGACCTAATTCGTCTATAAGGCCGCGGAACCGCGGCCATAACCCCACTTTGGCCGCGGTTCCGCCGCAATAATAAAGCTTCATTGCACCATTTTTTTTCCAGTGGATCCTAGTCTGAGAAATGGGGTTTTTGGAACATTCTTTTTGGGCCCAGATTTTCTGTAAGTGCTACAGTACTGCTTGGGGCCCACTTCGATATATTTGTTCGATCGGATATTTTAAACATGCCAGTTCACAGTATTTACATTATATCTGCGACCGTGAATGTCACTAGGTCGGTAAATCCAGTCTAACTGCTATAGCCCGGTTAGACGGATTTGCGAACGTGACATTCACGTTGATGTTCTGTGTTGTGCTGTGATGTTGCGGATCGGTCGTGGGGGATAGCCTGGATGCAATGTTAGTACAGTTCTGTTTTATTGTATTATGTACATTTGATATTGCAGGGCGAGCGTCCGACATGTGGACTGCCGTCACTGCCAGTTTGTATTATTATTTTGGGGCACGACCAGGTTGCGGTCGATGTACCCGTTGTATGTATATTTTACTTTCTGTACTAGGATTACCCCGCGGAGGGGTGCACGGATAGCCGGATTCTAGAGGGCAACAAGCCCGCATCTCATGGCGTTGAGATGAAGGGGGCTTTACTCTAGAATTGGCGGGCTGTTCGCCGCACTCGTATGGGGTACAGGTTGACCCAGGAGGGGTGCCCAAGTTACCGGATTCCGTGAAGTGCTAGGTAGTCCATTCACGTTGCTGAAAGGGGCTGCCTCGCTTCAGGTTTTGGCGGGTAACTTGCCGCGCCCGTAGGGGTCTAGGATTTTCATTGCACAGGTTATCCACATGACCAGGGGAACGTCGGGTTTCAGCAGCGGCTCTGTGAAACCCGGGGATCCCAGATATCTGTATTGATCTGTGTTGCTATACATTTCTGTGTTGTTGCATTTTATCACGCCTTGAGCGAAAATTATATATTATATATATACTAGTAGATGTTGTATATGTTTTACATCCGCGCTAGTCCAGTCCCCGCTCTGTCGTTAGTTAGCTAACCTAACGAGTGATGACGGGACCCAGTGGCGAATGCGGATGGCATATACGTACATAAGTATATTTTCGTTCTTTGTGGTGTGATCAATTGATGGGACTGCGTTGATTCGGATCAATGCAAGATTAACAAACCTACTCTGATGTTGTTGGAACACTTTTTCAAAAGCTGTTATTGCAAGGACGTTCACTTTTGTTTTGCACAGTGGTATTCAGTTGGAATATCCTGCTCCTCAGTCGACGAGGCAAGGGCCGAGGTCCCTTCACCGGGAGTGACCCCTTGGACAAAAGTTTGCGTCAGGGCAGTAACTTCACTATAGCCGTTTACTTTTGCTTTGCATCATGGTGTTCAGTTGGAATATCCTGCACCTCATTCTACGGGGAAAGAGCCGAGATCCCTTTACCGGGAGTGACCTCTTTAGCAAAGGTTTTCGTAACTATATTTTTATAAAGCTATCAGTTCCTTCAACGATATCAAGTTCTTTACGTTAAAGGTTTTCGCCAGAAACCATTCGTCGCCCTCCGTCGTTTCAGACGGGTAGCACGTAGTATTCATGCTATGTTTGTTGGCCTTCGTCAAGGCATAGTGTATGGTAGCTGCTTGTTGCCTTTCTGCTGCATAGATAGATGCGTTGGTTTGGGACAGTCGTATAGCCTTGTTGGCCTTCGTCAAAGGCTTGTACGGGTGGGTTCAAATTAACCTGGACAATGACGTGTAGAACTTGACTTATGACTTATGATTTGTTGGCCTTCGTCAAGGTCATAAGAGCATGGGGCAAAAATCCACATCGGGAGTTTCAAAAGAACTGAAACTTGCCAGGTATGAGCATACCTTCTGGAGTGTGATAACGTGAGCGGATTCCGTCACGTTATCATGCGATGATAGTTGGATCCCGATTCCCACTGATGAGTTGGTTTGCTCCTCGGGTGATCCCGGCTAATTCTTCTTTCAGGTTTGGGGAAGAATTTGACGTTACAGTGGGAGGTTTCCAGATTAGATAAACTGATAACCATTCTGATCTAGGTTAGAGTGCACGCTGAGTGTTTCTTTTCTCTCTCTCTTTGGCAGCGACCATTGACCCGACCCTAGACTATGACTCAGTGACCAAGTTGACCGAACCTTCTTAACACTGGCTTTTGGATTATGAGAGTTGCAAACCTCATTGCCACTCCTACTTTTACCCTTTTTCTCCGGGACACCCCGTATTACTACGAACGTCCACTTCCATTGGACAAAACCATCGTATGGTTATATACGAACTCGAAGGAATTCGAGGATGGTTTCTGGTTCTGGAGAAAACGAATAGGATTATTCAATTGTCTTTTCCTTTTACCTTCTCTCTCAGATTGCGAGTACTCCTTGGTTTAGGAGATAGTACACCTATTATGCAAATTGGATAGTCTTCTTCCAAACCATAGGCAGGAGCCGACCGGTAGGGAATGAAGAAAACCAATTAGCTTAAAACGGTGTACAGAAGGTATTAAGTTCAGACAAAATAAAGGGATTAGTAAGAGGGCAAAGTAAATTGCGACTGCTATTCACGACCAAACCAAGTATTTCTTCGCCAATCCTAAGTCACCTTTGTATTTCTCCAGGACACTCCGTATCACTACGAAGATCCCAGTTGATTGGATAATCCATCGTATGGTTATATACGAACTCGAAAGGAACTTGTTCCAGTTCGGGGATGGATCCTGGTTCAGGAGAAATAGGAATAAAGTTCATTCAGGTGTCTTTTACCTTCACCTTCTCTCGCATTGCGAGTGCTCCTAGGATTAGGACAGTACACCCATTATGCTTATTGGATAGTCTTCTTCCAAACCATAGGCTGGTGCCGAACGGTAGGAAGGAAGAAAACCATTTGGCCTAAAGGGGTGTACAGAAGGTAATGACTAAAGACATAAAAAGGGATTTGGAGAGATGGCAAAGAATTATACGGTTATAGTTGTGAATCTGGATAATGGAAGGGGCATTCTAGGAATACCAGGATACCCCATCGAAACATTTCAATGTTTCAGGTTCACTGTGTACTGTTAAAAGAAAACTGATTTCCTAATTAGACACTTGCTCCAGGGTATGTATTTACCAGGTATGATTCTCACATCTGTATGGTTTTACAGATGATGAGTGGGAGTAAGTTATTGGGAATTAGGTGACCATCCTCATTATATCGGGATTCGTTGTAATTGGTGATATTTGAGGAAGCCACCTGGGTTGTTTGCCGGTCGGCAAATATTTGGTTTTGAATATCCGTTGTTATGCACCAATTTCAAGTTGATATATCTGTACGTCTATTTTTATAGAGTGAGACATACCTTTTTGAAATTATGTCTATGACATTTACCTATACCAGTGGATGGTTAGGTAAGAAGCATTGAACAGCGGTGTAATTCTTCTTAACCAAAAGTACAGTTTTCAACCTACGACACACAGTGAATGAGTCATTAGACTCAAGGGACTTATACAGAGTATTGTATGTTGTCCAGTGTCCATTAGGACAGAGGGGTAGGTACTCATACTATATTCTGTTTACTTGTGACTTCTCTAGTTCTTAGATAGGTGTTTCGTAGAAACACAGGGTCTGAGTTTTGAGAAGTTATAGGTACATGAATAAAGTAGAGAACCAGGTATTGCAAGTATCGGGATTCTTCAAGGTGATCGAAGATGTAGATACTTGTATATGGTATTCAGTTGATAGTATTGTTTAAGAGAACTTGCTTCTCTTTCAGGTTACTCATAATTGGAACCACTCCTAAGTTGAGTAACGCTGATCGGCCTCCTTCCATTTAGTTGACATGCACTGGAGACAGCTGCATGATTTGAATCTGGTTCAATTAAATCAGTGCCTCTGTTTCTATATTGGATATAGAACAGTTCATATCTTGACATTGTTAAGGTACGGGGAGTTGTCCGGCTTATGCTTAAAACCAGACACTGGACAACTCAAGGCACGTTTCTGTTATGGCTGTTTGTGGGTTGACCGGGGCTATGACGAGGGTTGATTTTCTGCCATCTGGAAGATCAATAGTGATATTGTTCTTGACTCGCCACAGTTTTAATTAAAAATGGATTTTTTCAGAAAACGGTAGTGGGAGTATGGTAGAACTGGAAGTGATTCCAGAACCGCAAACGATTACTGAAGATTTGATAAGAACCTAAAGATTTAATCTGGTTTGACATTCCATTGGCCACTCCGCAGATATAGTGGGTAACCTCAGGCGCTCGAGAGGTACTTCGGTATGCTCAAGGAAGGTGGCAGGGAGGTTCTTGTTTACCCAGACTTGCCATTGCTGTTGTTCCAGACTGTGAGACTCGGCAGGAGGATGAGTATAGCGTCGTTCTAAACTAGCTTTAGAAGTGTACGTCTATATGACTCTGCCAGAGGGTTGTCGTAGTCAGTGGGAGCAGCGGAAGCATTGGTGGACATCAGGCTTATGTCTATTTATAGACTGAAGCAGATATAGCGGAGATAGATCATCTATTTCTGACATGACAGTCATAGGTTTGACTTCATCAGAATAGGGGATGGATCTGTTAAGAAGGTAGTAGGATGTGATGTCCTGGTATATGATGACATACACAGAGTAGGAAGTGATATTCCTATACTACGATCGGTTATACTTTGGTTGTCACACAGTGGTTTCTCCATACAGGAATTGGATCTTATATCAGACATTCTGGTTACTAGATCTATGGTTTTAGATCTAGATTTGGGTGGTTTCCCAATCAGGGTACTTAGACAACATTCTAAGAGTATTTAGAAGGGACGACTCCTGGCACGGTAGTGTACCTGCAGGTGATGGAGTCACCCTCTCTAAAGGTGTCTTACAGACTAAAGGGGAGAGGGATGCGCATGATTGACAGATCACTTGCTTAGGCAATTGAGTCAATCATGAGATGTCAAGTACCACACCAGATATTGTTCTTGCAGTAGGTGCAATAAGTTGATATTCATCCAATCCTGGAGAAACAATCGGAAGCAGTTTTAGAACATAAGTTGATGTTCTAGGGATATGATAACAGCATTCTCCTTCGGGAGACAGTTATCATTCCAGGCTTCCAAGGTGACCTGGATGGCAGAGTGGCTGTCAGAGTTATATTTTTCCCTCTGACGAGGGGCAGTATTTTGGACAGGTGGTCCAAGTAGATACTGAGGGAAGGCATGGCGCAGGATACTGATTAAGTTCAATTGATGATACAGTCTAAGAAGTTTGGATTTGGAGTTCACTTATGAGCTAGGTCCCATCAGACATCCAGACACATTCTAAGATAGGTATTGCTCATTTCGGGAGATGGCTTTCTCCACGAACTTGAGATATAGAGAGACATAGAAAGAAACACCAGAGCGGATCCACTCACTGAGGCTATTCCTCGAACGCAATAGTTTCGCAAACGAGCTTTGTGAGACTGACTAGTAGAGGAGTTGGGTGTTCGGTATCACACGGGCTGTGAGTATGCGACATCGCAATAATTAGCCTTAAGTGCAAGTGGGAGATTGTTGGAGATAGTGCCCTCAGAGTCAATTATTGGATCACAGGCACGTGATTGCAATGATTGAGGGGAGGACCTATCCCAGTAGGACAGTCTTACTCGAGATGATAGTATGCTATCTGGTTTATCTTTATCATCATGTACTGCTTTAGGCGACCTTATGAGTCACTATTACACGTTGATAGAGCCCCTAGGATTCTTGCTTGACTACCAGCAGTATGAGGGCGATCATATAAGTGAGAGCTGGAGTCTATAAGCACATCCTTAAAAGGTCCCTAGTCGTGGGAGTTTCGAGACAGGGCATCGATTCTCCAGAGTATATTAGTGTATACAGTCGAGACCCCGACGAGGGACGGTAGCCGGTCTCACAAGCCACTGGTTTCAGTTGGTTCACCTAAGATGTATACAGGTGCCCATTGGATTATGAGTACACCGGACAGGACTCGCCGGGAACCTGCTAGTTGGGATTATACCAGACGTCAGATAGCAGTTCCCTGGTGACATGTGTACAGGTTAGTTCATCGACCTGAGATCGTCATTTGTCTCGTGTGAGTTCCCACTGTGCTTTGATTACTACCCTACCACGGCTCAAAGGAGTCTTGCAAACAGGTTTTAGTTGGGTACAGTCCCGAGCCACATGGAGGCAGTGAGCGGATCTGCAGGGGTTCGTCTCTCCCGGTATTGGGGGTAAGGTCGTGCTGTGTCTAGGAGAGCCAGAACATGAAAAGTCCTTGGCCAAGGCAGGAGATTTGCTGGTAGGTATTCCAGTAGTATCTCAGGGTGTTCTGGGCTACACTCCGACACGACTTGTACCGCTTTTGGGGGTCAGACTTTTACCAACCCCATAGGCCCGCCATGCGATGCTCATAGACGAACGGACCGGACTGTACGGATATTGTCACTGACAGGCTCAGTAGGGTGTCAGGATGAGTTCTCTCATCGACGTCCCTTTTGGTCAATACCTGGTAGCCTGTCACGTATTGGCTTATACCTCTGATGTGCTAGTGGTTAAATCCACAGCCATAGTATTGACGAGTCTTTAGAGTCCACCACACACAGTTACTCAAGTTTTGGGCGAAACGCTGTAGAGGCCGTATGGAGATATGGCAGGGTTCGATCAGATACGTGCGGTATTGCACGGATCGTGATCGGACGGTTTTTACTAGCCGGCTTTGGCTTAAGCCGGATCCTAGTATTAGATAGTGTAGTTTTGTCTCTTTGCATTTGTGTTCAGTGGGAATACAAATGCGGGCATGTATATGCAGTAGCAGGGTTTTCCCGTAATTTATTACGGGATCAGTTTTCTGAAGTTGCCAGTTTGCATTCCGTTCCGGCCGGTTTTCCTTTGTTCCTTCACGACCGGACTTTCGATGGAGGGGGTTATTTGCACATTTGCAAATAACATTTGTGGAGGGGTTTTCTTGCTTAAGTGAGGCATCATGAGTGCTCTTTTCATCATGAGATTCTTTTGTGGTCTCATCCTTTGCCTTTTTGAGATTGGAAATAAAAAGATTGAATTGTGAGATGAGTGTGACATTATTCTTGCATTATCTTTTTCCTTTCTCATTATGTTATGCATTCATGCTTTTCTTTCCCACCCACATGAGAGGGGCCGGCCACTTGAGGGGTGAGGGGAAAAAGAGAGAGATTTCTTTTTTGGTGTTGGTGGAAAATTATTCTCATTCTCATGTTGCATCAAAGTTTCATAGCTCACTTCTCTTCTCTTCCACATCCATGGCAACTTCAAGAACCCTAAAGAGACAAGGCTACTACACTATTCTATAGCAAGCCTTGGACGCGTCGGCAAGCCAACTTCGCGCCCGAGTTGCCTCGGTCAAGAGGTGGGAGCCCGTAAAAGATTCCGGCTACGTGGTGCTTTTCCGACGAGCGAGAAGGCGACGAACATTCCGCAGGAGATCGGAGTGGAGACGAAGACCGAAGGACACGGATCGCTTGGTATAACTCTTCACCCATCTTTTAGTTTGCTAGTTAGCTAGGTTAATGGCCCGATCCGGGTGAAAAGTGCGCGGTGGTGCCGGTTGCAAGTTTTTGCAAAGTTTTTGTTTCCGCGTTTCCGGGGTCGGATCGACGGCCGGGGCGCCCCCGCGGGCTTACAGTAATGAAGTAAGAATAACCGCTTCGTGCATGCGTACACATTGGACCAAACACGTCGCTGTGTACGAGTCCCAATAGCTCGCTCGCTCTTACTCCGTATCCAGTGAACGGAGTCTTTGTCATCTTTCCTTTGAGACAGGATTGACAAGTTGCATATGATTGATATTCGAACGGATCAAAATATCCTTCTGTATGTAACTTCGTCAACCTTCTCTCATTGATATGACCCAGTCTATAATGCCATAAGAAAGTCTGATTTATTTCCGGAGACTTTCTTTTGTGTGTATTCTGGACATTGAAAATCTGTGGTTGGTTTAATACGTATATACCATTGCTTAATGTAGCTGACCCAATCAGAACTTGATTAAGGTGAATGTTTACAACATTACTTACAAACGCAAATTCATAACCTTCTTTAGAAGTCAAAGATACAGAAATGATATTACAAGTTGCGTTGGGTACAAAATAGCAATTACGCAAAACCAAAACGTGTCCAACTGACAACCCCAGGTGATAGTCCCCCACGGCCTTAGCATCCATGCTAGCTCCGTTTGCAACTTTGAGGGTCATGTCACCTGCCTTCAAAACCCTACGGTTTCTTAACGCCTACAAAGAATTACAGATATGAGATCCTGATCCGGTATCCAATACCCAGAAAGTAGAGTTTATTGATAGGCAGTTTTCAATAACATACACACCTGAAGCTGAAGTCGCAACATGCTTCAGATCCTGTGTTCTGGCTTTCCAAGCCCTGCAATCTTCTTCCAGTGTCCACTCTTCTGACAGTAAAAGCATTCTTCTTTATCCACAAGTTTCCCCGCTACCTTTGTTGCTTTTGCCTTTCCCTTCGTATCCACCTTACTAACACCGCCCCTTGGTTTAGCGGGCGTTTTCTTCTTCTTTCCCTTGGCTTTCGTCTTGGACCTAGAAGATGAAGATCCTCCTACAAACAAAGTGGATGTTTCCCTACCTTTCTGTAGGGTGCTCTCTGCACTCCTCAGCATGTTGAGGAGCTCTGAAAGTTCAACTTCCTTTTCTTGCAAGTTGAAATTCAGAATGAACTAGGCGTAATTGGAAGGAAGGGACTGAAGAATCAAGTCCGTATAGAGCTCATTCTCCAACGTGGTCCCAAGGTCCGCGAGCTCCTCAATGAATCCAATCATCTTAAGCACGTGTTCCGCTACTGGTGATCCGATGGCCAATCTCGCCGAAAACAGCTTTTTCGAGACTTCGTATCTGGAGATACGGGATTGCTCCCCATACAGTTCTTTTGAATGAAGAAATATGGATTCAAGGTCCATATTCTCGTGCCTCCTCTGGTGTTCATTGTCCATAGAGGCAAGCACAAGGCACTTGGCCTTCGCGCAATCAATCTCCCAAGTCTTACGGATTTCCTTATCCGCGACGCTGGAGGTGGGACCTGGGACAGGGGGAGCTTTGGTGGTAAGGAGATACCCCAACTTGTCGTAAGTGATTGCCATTTTGACATTCCTGACCCAATCTTTATAGTTTGGCCCTATCAGTATGTTTTTATCTAGTAGTAACTTAAGTCCAGTCATGATGAATGGTTGCTGCAATTAGGAGAGAGAGAAGAAACACTTTAGCATGATGCTCTTGCAAGTTTAGTGTGGTTTTTAATTTGTCCAAACAGGATGGCTCCCACTGTCTCTCGAATTCCTCCTCAAACCAAAAAAGAAGAATTAGTCAGGATCAATCTCACCGTACAATACTTGCTTAACCGTTCAGCCAGGCTAGTGTCAGTACTTCGAGGGAGGTTTTCCAACGCTTTCGTGAAGTTCCTTAATTAAATAACCTCTTTTCCCTGGGGGCGCAGCCCCGCTAACACCTTTCTCGACACCTACTAGGTTTATAGCATTGATCGTTAAGCGAGAATTTTCCCGAGGAGTAGCATATACTCACAGTAGGATCGGGATCCAAATATCATTGCGTGACAAAACTGAAGGAATCCTACCAGAATCATCACACTCCAAATAGTATGCAGCGCTAGCAAGTTTCAGTTCTTTTGAAACTCCCGATGTGGATTTTTGCCCCATGCTCTTATGACCTTTACTTTGGCCAACAAATCATAAGTCACATGTCAAGTTCTACCCGTCATTCTCCAGGTTAATTTGAACCCACCCGCACCCACCCTTGACTTTGGCCAACAAGGCAGTACGACTATCCCAAACCAACACATCTATCTATGCTGCACATGAATACCCAATAGCTACCAATCACTATGCCTTGACTTTGGCCAGCAAACATAGCTTGAATACTATTGACCATCCATGTGAAACGACGGAGGGCTACGAATGGTTTTGGCGAAACTGTGAACATAGTGAACTTGATATAATCGATGGAACGAGATAGCTTTTAAAAGGAGTGGTTTAAGATCCGCGTTTAAAAGTTATTTTGAAAAGAAACCGAGTGGTTTTTGAAAGTGTTCCAACGACTTTTACTTTGGTTTATTTTTCTTGCATTAGTTCTTTTAATGCGTCCCATCAATTAACCCTACCATTGCAGAAAACAACCAAAATATGACGTACGCTTATGCCATTCGCATTCGCCACGGGGCCCCGTCATTACCTATTAGGTTACTTAACTAACGACAGAACGGGGGCTGGGCTAGCGCGGCTGCAAAACATAAGCAACGCCTAAATAATATCATACATAGATATATTGCAATGATAACCATTTCAGATCACAGATGAATACATTGGATATACTAGGAATCCGCAATTTGTACGAGCCTGTAACGAAAAGCGGATTACATGGTCGCGATGAATAGCCAATACCCCACCCTAGACCCCTACGGGTGCGGCAAACTACCCGCCAAATATCCGAAGTGGAGCAACCTCCCTCAATGACGTGAGTAGGCCACTCGGCACTTCGAGATACCCGGTAGTTTGTGCACCCACCTTGGGTCTATCCTAGGAGCAAAAACAGTAAAAAGAAATTATACAATGACGGCTACAACCCCGACCCGGTTGTGCGGCCAAAAATAATATTACATCAATTTACATATTACATGAATTGAAAGATAAAAGAAAACTCTCATCTCATAACCCCCCGGCTATTCATCCGCGACAATCCAACGAATTCATATACACATACCATCAACATCACAGATCACAGATATGTATAACACCCACTAATCGACGTATAGCGATTAGTAGACGTTCAATACATATAAAACATTACGGATATAACCATTAGCCAAAGTCTACAGAAAATCGACCAAAATACGGATTTGTAACCACCCCAAAAACAAACTTGTTCTCTGGAAAATCTGGGCAGAAAAGAAACATCCCAAAAATCCCAAAACACCACCAGAAACAAACTGCAGGAGAAACGATCCACGGCCGAGTCAACTCTGCCGCGGATCCGCGGCAGAAGCAAGCTTCTGCCGTGGAACCGCGGCGAGTTGGTCGGCTCGTGCGATCGTTTTTCTTTCCTGTTTATAGAAAAGCCTGAGCCGATTTTTAAGACATGATTTTTTATTTTTAGAGCAGAAAAAAAAATCGGCAGCAACTAGGGTTTTCCGGGGTGTTTTACGGTTTTTTCGTTCGGTCGATATTCTAAATACTTTGCTAACATGCTAGGGTGTGTTTAGTTAGGCTCTGATACCACTGTAAGTCCATGTTACCTCTTCCGGTTCTTTCGGGCTTGCGGAAATGGTGAAAAACGATTTTTAGGGTTTGGGTAACATGGACTACGAAAACGGATCTTGGCTAAACAACACACTAGCAACCTAACAAGAGAGTTGTCTACTCGGTTAGGGGTTATACCTCACTTGAACTCCTTCTTCTTGAACTCTTTGTAGTGGTTGGATGGTGCTTTCCTCGTCGCCTTCTTTCGTCAAAGATGGATCCACCTGAGGGTTTCAACCTTAGGCTCCTTTCTCGAACTTTGAGAGAACTAAGGTCTTTGGCTTGCTAGACATTCAAACCTAGAGTGAGTAGAGAGTGGTTTAGAGTATTTTATCTCAACGAGAGGTTTCTCAACACATGAGAATTGTTCTCCTTGAACTAGAGAAGGAAGAAGAAGAATAGAGGAGAGAGAATGGTTATGATAGAATGAGATGATTTTTTACAACCATAACAATATCAAGTGAATTATCAAATTAATAAAATTAATCTAAATGAAAAAGTTGATGGAAGGTTTGATAAGACTATTATCATTTCACATTAAATGGTTTTGCTAGAATCAAAGAGCATCTTTGATGTGTAATGATGATAGTCAATGTTTCAACCATGGTCAACTAGTCATCCTTGGTCAACAAGTCAACAAACCAAACCATGACACAATTTCATTTAATTAATATTATTAATTGATATATCATAAATTCATTAGGGTTTGGAAAAAGACGACTGTCAACTGTGCATACACACCCGTTCCGAAACCCTAATGAAAATCCTCTTCCTCCGCCTCAATCAACTGTGCATACACATCCGCATTCGTGTTCCGAGGAACATGAATACTATGAGATAAAACTAACCCCAAAACATATACTAGGATCTGGCTCAAACCAGAGCACGCTAGTAATATCCGTCCGGACGCCAAACGTGCACAAGTGCGTGGAAGAGAACGAACCCTGTCGTAAAACCATGCGACCTCTACTCTGTTTTGCCCAAAGGAGAATATCCCTCTATGTTGGACTCTAAAGACTCGACACTACGCTGGCAGTGGGTTTAACCACAGACCGCAAGCGGCACTAGCTGTGCGTAACGGTCCCCAGGTAGATGCCGATAAGAAGACGGACGAGGTGAAACCCATCTGAACTCCTACTGAGTCTGTATGTGACAATCTCCGTACAGTCCGGTCTGTTCGTCTGATAACATCGCATGGCGGGCCTAGGGGACGGTAAACGTCAGTCCCCTAATAGCGGTACAAGTCATGTCGGAGTGTAGCCCAGAACACCCTGAGATAACACTGGAAACCTACCAGTATATCTCGCTTGCACTGGCCAGGGACTACTTGTGTAATGGTTCTCCTAGACACAGCGCGATGACAACCCCCAATACCGGGAGAGACGAATCCTGTCTAACCGTCACTGCCTCCAAGTGCTTCGGGACTGCACCCAACTACTACCTGTTTGCACGACTCATTTGAGCCGTGGTAGGGTAGTAATTAAAGTACAGTGGGAACACACTTGAGGCGAAGTGACAGTGTCAAGTCAGCGGACTAAGCTGTACTCATGTCACCTGGGAACTGATAACTGACGATAGGTATAATACCAAGCAACAGTTCCCGACGAGTCCTGTCCAGTGTACTCGTAACCTAACAAGCACCCGCATACTATCTCAAGCACGACGTGCTGACGACTGTGGGACAGACCGCCTCCCGCACTGGGATGAGAAGCGCATACGCTAGTCTACTCCGGATTATCGATGCCCTGTCTCGATAATCCCACGACTAGGGACGTGTGTATAAGGATTTGCTTGTAGATTAAGGATTTGCTTGTAGATTACCCAGCTCCCACGAGTGTGACTGCCATCACAACGCTGGTAATCAAGCAAAGATCCTAAGGGCTCCACTAATGCGTATAGATGATACAATAAAGAAACACATGTACACATTAAAGCAGAGACAAACCAAGTAGCATACTACCATTTTGACCAAGATTGTCTATACAACTGTGAATATCCCAAGCTTCCATCAAGTAATATACATACTAGTATGATACAGTAATGGCCTCTAGGGCATATACACTAACACTTATTGTCTCTCTATTACATGTTGATAAAGCCCTTAGGATGAGTACTTGACTACCAGGATTATGATGCAGATCATACTAGTGGGGACCAGGGTAGTCGGTAAGTATATTGATTGATTCTAAAATTTCGGATCGTGTTTTGAAATTTAATCACAACCAAAGAATTTATAACCGCAATCAATTAACGGTGTCGATGTAGCTTCGTTAATGGATACGGATCGTCCACTGAGATGCGAGTACTTGTTCGATCTTGCTTTAGATGAGTCGAAATGAAAATATAAAAGAAAATTCAAGAAAGAGATTCATGATTTAATTGAGTTGTCATTTCAAGAAAATCTAGAACATATTCAAGAATTAAAAATCAAGAAAGTGTCCAATATCAATTTGAATTATCAAGAATATGAAGAATAGCTTGTAGGATTCGATTGAATTAGTAGCAATGATGAATCTAACAATGACTTATCTTATCTATTGATGAATTGTAGCCAGGACGATGGTGATGAATGAAGATTAGGGATCTATTGAAGAGACTAGGGTTTCTCCTTCTCTATCCTTTGTCTTTTCATTGATCATCATTCGGATCAGCCTCTAGCAAAGAAAATCATCAATCGTTTGATCCCTAATTTGCAACGAAATTAGCAAGAATGTGATCTCGAACCAAATTAGGTCATTGATGATTCTTTTTCCTAAAGTTCACAAATCTCATAAGACTTAAGATTAGTATTAGGATTTTATCATCACTTGATCTACCGATTCTCTCGAATCCTTTACAAGCGGAGATTTCACTCACGCATCATGAAAATTAAAGAATCAAGAACGAGAAATTTCATAATGCAAGAATGTAAAGAAAGCGAGAATTACAATTATCACCTTTATTAAATCACCTTCAAATTACACCTCTCTATTTGAGTTTACAAGACTCGATCGCTCCTTTGAAAGGGAATTTGTCGTCGATCTTCGCTCGGCTCGATCGCCGTGAGATGTGGATCGTCGTGGATCTCTTGCTCTTGATGATGATCGGCGTTGCGATAAAGGATCTTCGATTGCTCGCTTGATTTTGCTCTCAATGGATCTTGATTTTGAAAGGTACCTAGGCACCCTATAGAGGTCTCACAAAGCATCGAACATGCCAATTTAAAATTTTATGGGTACCGAGAAACCCTAATACGGATCTTAGACTAGAATTCTAGGCGAAATATAAATCTAGTTAACAACTTAACTAAAGTTAAGATGCTACAACCTTTGTAGATCCGGATATCCACTTCCTTAGCTCCACGTGGGCATCCTCTTGCTGTCCATCTTGAATCATGGACTCTCGCGACGGCTTCATCGGAGAAACGAGCGGAATAGGTCGTCGGCTTTGTGTCAAAGACGATCTACGTCGAGGCATCACAAGTTCAAGCTCCGACTTCACAAAGTTGTGAAACTTATGAAGAAAACACCCAAAACAACTTGGCAAGAGGTAGAGGGTGAAGAAATAGGAGGTGGGTTCTCTTTAGAATTGGATTTCTCTCACTTTAGCTCAAGTTGCCATTCATGGACCTTAAGCTTTTCTTGAAGAAGAAGATGATCAAGAAGAAAAAGAATATGATAAGTATTTTTAAAAATGAAACTAATATGAATACTTATCATATCTTGACCATGGTCAAGTGTAGAGATTAAACTAAGGTTAGTAGGAATGGTTAGGGTTAAGGATAAGATAAGGATGGTGGACTTTGTCAAAGCT
The DNA here is from genome assembly GCA_030015575.1 of Agapanthus africanus. Taxonomy (NCBI): domain Eukaryota; kingdom Viridiplantae; phylum Streptophyta; class Magnoliopsida; order Asparagales; family Amaryllidaceae; genus Agapanthus; species Agapanthus africanus. Next base: position 339,530,697 of record CM057342.1, on the reverse strand, counting down.
TCATGAAGCTTCAACATAGAAACAAAATAAGCCACCATTCTTAATAATATCCAAAATGAATAAATAAATAAATAACTAAGTAAATAATCAAAACCCTAACCATTATGCATGTAACCATGGTTTAATCTTTACACAAACCCAAGTGAGCAAGTATCATCAAACATGATACAAACAAGTGCACAAAAATATATCATATATACAATGTGCATCAAGTGAAAAAATCCTTCTAAAATGAACCAATACTAGTTAATGTAAAGTAATATATCAAATATATAATTATACATCAAATCATTAAATCAACACTTGATTTAACGATCCGGTCATATCGCATATAACCGACTAGTATCCTATGTATCGGCTTATCGAATCAATGATTCGATAACTAGGTCATATCGAATATAACCTATCGATACATTTATCGCGAGAATGAAATGCGGTGTCACATACACGCATTATTCTCGCTCCTGCACATATGTCATATGCGCTCCTATTTCGTTTCGCTTGAGCCAGGAAACCTCTGTGTAGGACTCTAAAGACTCGTCAATACGCCGGTAGCAGATGATGATCATATCAAGCATCCACAAGCCGCAAGCGGTCTGCTAAACGTAACGGCCATCCGGGTATTGAGCGATCAGAAGATCGACGAGCTAGCCCGCTCACACTCCTGTGAATCCAACCAGTAACACTTACCGTACAGTCCGGTCTGTTCGTCTGATACGTCGCATATCAAGTCTAAGGGTGGTAAACGTCAGACCCCAATACTCGATAAGTCGTGCCGATGTGAGGCTCATAATGGGTCGAGAAACTACTGGTAACACTTACCAGAAAATCTCTGATCAGCCCTGGCCAGGGACTTCTCTGTTACGGCCAATCGAGCACAGCGCAACATCAACCCCCAATACCGGGAGAGACGAAACCCCTCCTATCGCTCATTGCCTCCATGTGACTCGGGACTGTACCCAAAGACCACCATCTTGCACGCCCTCATGGACGTGGTAAGGTGGAGATCAAAGCACAGTGGGAATCACACAAGACTCTATGACGATCTCGGGTCTACAGACTAACCTGCACAAGTGTCACCTGAGAACTGCCATCTGACGTGAGGTATAATACCATCTGGGAGTTCTCGGCGAGTCCGTCCAGTGTACCCAGTCTCCACTGAGCACCCGTACACCATCTCTGATGTCAAACACCAATGGATATGGGATCATCCATCGCCCATCTCATGGGTCGAGAAGCGTATACGCTAGTCTACTCTGGTATATCGATGCCCCGTCTCGATACACCCACGACTAGGGACCTTGAAGGATGTACTTATGGACTACCATGTCCCCACTAGTATGATCTGCATCATAGTCCAGGTAGTCAAGTACACATCCTAAGGGCTTTACCAACATGTAACCATAAGACAGTTTAAAGAGACTAGTGTACATGTTAAGATAAAGAGTAACCAGATAGCATACTATCATATCGAGCAAGAAATTCATCTCTATATATGTCCAAGCATCCAATATAATATACATCATCTGTACAATACTGGCCTCTAGGGCATACATACAACTAACAATCTCCCACTTGCACTTGGGCCAGCTGCTGTAGTATCGCATACCGAGCATCCCGAAGAGTCTCTCAAACTGTATCTGGGGAATGGCCTTCGTGAGTGGATCCGCCGTGTTGTTCTTCGTGTCAACCCTCCTGACCTCGATCTCCCGGCGATCAACTATCTCCCAGATCAGGTGATACCGCCTCAGAATATGCCTGGATCGCTGATGGGACCTAGGTTCCTTGGCCAAAGCCACCGCTCCATTGTTATCGCAATACAAAGGTATTGGATGCTCAATTGATGGAACCACTCCAAGTTCAGTAATGAACTTCTTGATCCAGACAGCCTCTTTGGCAGCATCGTTGGCAGCGATGTATTCAGCCTCCATCGTCGAGTCTGCCATGGTTTCCTGCTTGGAACTCTTCCAGCTAACCGCCCCTCCGTAAAGGGTAAAGAGAAAGCCCGACTGCGACTTAGAGTCGTCCTTATCACTCTGGAAGCTCGAATCGGTAAAGGACTCCACTTGGAGCTCTCCGTTACCATACACCAAGAACATATCTCTAGTCCTTCGTAAGTACTTGAGAATGCTCTTCACAGCTGTCCAGTGACTCTCTCCAGGATCAGCTTGATACCTGCTCACTACACTTAGTGAGTATGCTACATCGGGTCTGGTACATAGCATCGCATACATGATAGAGCCTACTGCCGAAGCATAGGGTATCCCTTGCATGCGAGCTCTCTCCAAATCAGTCTTGGGAGACTTCTCTTTGGAGATAGTGACTCCAGAGATCGTGGGTAAGTTCCCACGCTTGGACTCTTCCATACTAAACCTCTTTAGTATGGTGTCAATGTACCTGGATTGGGATAATCCCAATATCCTTTTGGATCTATCTCTATAGATCCTGATTCCCAATATGCAGGAAGCATCACCAAGATCTTTCATTGAGAATCTTTGTGATAAGAAGAGCTTGACCGATTGCAGCATAGGAATATCATTTCCTATCAAGAGTATGTCGTCCACGTACAATACGAGGAAGACAACCTTACTCTCTGCCACCTTCTTGTAGATACAAGGTTCATCTGGATTTTTGACGAAATCAAACTCTTTGATAACGACGTCAAACCAGATGTTCCAACTCCGCGATGCTTGCTTTAATCCATAAATGGATTTAAGCAGCTTGCACACCTTCCCGCTGCTCCCACTGTCTACGAAGCCCTCTGGCTGAGTCATGTACATGCACTCTTCTAAATCACCATTTAGAAAGACGGTCTTAACATCCATTTGCCAGATCTCGTAATCATGATAAGCAGCGATGGCAAGCATGATCCGGATGGATTTAAGCATAGCCACTAGAGAAAAGGTCTCGTCATAGTCCACACCTGGTCTTTGACGAAAACCCTTTGCTACAAGTCTAGCTTTGAAAGTCTCCACTTTCCCATCTACACCAAGTTTCTTCTTGAAGATCCACTTGCTCCCAATGGGTTTTACCCCTTCAGGAGCAACTTCCAAAGTCCATACTTTGTTGGTGTACATGGAATCCATCTCAGACCGCATAGCATCCAGCCATTTCATTGAGTCCCCACTCGTGATGGCCTGCTAGAAGCTAGTTGGGTCATCATCCTCCATGATGCAATCCTCACTCCCACCATCCATGAGAAAACCGTAGTATCTCTCAGGTTGGCGAGGAACCCTACTAGATCGGCGGAGAGGCTGAGGTTCATTGGGAGCTACTGAATCTTCTGGTTCCACTAAATCTTCAGTTACGGTTTGTGTATCTGGAACCTCTTCCAGCTCTACCACTTTGCCACTAATTTCTTTTTCAAGGAATTCCTTTTCCAAAAAGGTGGCATGTTGAGCAACAAACACTTTTTGTTCCTCACTGTGGTAGAAAAAATACCCATATGAATTCTTTGGATATCCCACAAACTTGCAGAGAACTGACCGTGCCTCGAGCTTGTTCGGATTTTGCCTTTTGACATAGGCCGGACAACCCCATATCTTAACTCGTTTAAAATATGGTCTCTTCCCACTCCATATCTCATATGGTGTGGTAGGTACAGATTTAGATGGAACTTGATTCAATAGGTATGTTGCTGTTTCCAGCGCATAACCCAGAAGGAAATAGGTAACTCAGCTGTGCTCATCATAGAGCGCACCATATCTAATAGGGTGCGGTTCCTCCGTTCTGATACACCGTTGTGCTGTGGTGTATATGGAGGAGTCAGCTGAGAGAGAATCCCATTCTCTTTTAGGAAGTCCAGGAATTCATTGCTTAAGTATTCTCCTCCTCGATCAGATCGTAGGATTTTAATACTTTTTCCGGTTTGGTTCTCAACTTCTTGTTTATATTCCCTAAATTTCTCAAAAGCTTCTGATTTGTGTTTCATCAGGAACACATACCCGAACCTAGAGAGATCGTCAGTGAATGTAATGAAGTATGAAGAACCATCCCTGGCATGTGTAGACATGGGACCGTATACATCACTATGTATAAGTCCTAAGAGTTCGGTAACTCTTTCTCCGTGTCCCGTAAACGGAGTTTTGGTCATCTTGCCTTTGAGACATGACTGGCAAGTGTCATAAGATGAAAATTCAAACGGATTTAAATAACCATCTTTATGCAACTTAGCTAGTCGTATCGCATTGATGTGACCCAGTCTACAATGCCACAAGAAGGATTCGTTGAGTTCAGAACTCTTCCTCTTGTGTGTGTTTGTTATGCTCAGAACTGTTGATTGATTTAGAACATAAATGCCATTGCATAACGTGCCTGATCCAACCAACTTTTGGTTACGGAAAATGTTCATAACATTGTCCTGTAATACAAAATTATATCCCTCTTTACTTAATAAAGAAACTGATATAATGTTGCATATCAGGTTCGGCATGTAATAGCATTCGTTCAGAACCAATTTATTACCAGTTGGTAATACAAGGTGATATTCCCCGACAGTCTTAGCTGCAACAATTGCACCATTTCCAACTCTAATGTCTTTATCACCTTCTCCAAGTTCTCTACCTTTCCTAAGCCCATGTAACTGATTACATATATGGGATCCTGATCCGGTATCTAATACCCAGGACGTAGAGCAAATGGAGAAACAGTTCTCAGTAACGAACACACCCGAAGAAAATGCATCAACATGTACTTTCTTCATTCGGGTGGCATGGGAATCCTGGTATTCCCCTATATCCTGTTCATTCCTATAACTCTTATAAGAAAGAACGGAACCAACGTTCCCCAGCACAGTATAATATGCGGGTCCGGTCAATACATCCATATTATTATCTTCATTAGAGCATGAAATGGTCGCTACCTGGAGAGAGAGAGAAGAAAACACTTTAGCGTATGCTCGTGCAAGATCAGATTGGTTATTATCTTATCTAATCAGGATGGCTCCCACTGCTTTTTATCAAATCTTCCTCCAAACCCTAAAAGGAAAGACTAGCCGGGATTAATTACACACTACAAGTTCGCCAATCTTTCATCCAGGCCAGTGTCGGTACTTTGAGGGAGGTCCCCCGTGCTTTCGCACGAACCTAATTAATGTAAACCTCGTTTTCCCAGAGGCGTAACCCCGTTGACACCTTTCTAGACACCTACTTGATTAGCTAATTGCAATGTGTAAAACTCTCCCAGGAGTAACTCTTACTCGCAGTGGGTATCGGGATCCAACTATCTCATAGAAGGTATGCAATCTCATTGCAAATTTCAACACTTGAAATTCCCGATAATGTTTTTTTGCCCCGAACGATCTATGACCTTGACAAGGTCAACAAACCATAGACCGCAAGTCAAGTTCAACCCGTCATTTCTTGATTGAATCAAACCCACCCGCACGACCCTTGACAAGGTCAACAAGGCCGTACGACTACCCTAACCCAATCTGCATCATATGCATAAGCAGACAAATACTGGTTAGCTACCGCACACTGCGCCTTGACAAGGTCAACAAACGCAGCACGAATACTAAACAGGACTTATCTGAAATGACGGAGGGCTACGATAGGTTTTTCTGAAAACCTATTGCGTAATGAACTTGATATCGTTGTAGAATCAAATGAAGTTTTAAAATGGAGTGATTTTGAGGCTTTTTCTAGTTTTGCTAAAGGAGTCACTCCCGGTGAAGGGATCTCGGTCCTTTCCTCGTCGAATGAGGTGCGGGATATATCATATATATCGATGTGTAAAGCAAAAACTCTTAAAAGCAATTAAATCCAAACCGAGTGTGTAGCATCTACCAGTTATTGCTAAAGGAGTCACTCCCGGTGAAGGGATCTCGGTCCTTTCCTCATCGAATAAGGTGCAGGATATATCACATATACCGCTGTGCAAAGCAAGAACTGTAGCTACCTGTTTTATTTTAAAATTCGATTCCACAACATCTTAGGTTTCTTATCTTTCATTAATCACATTAATGAAGTCCCATCATTTAAATACCTAAACATCACAGATAGATATGACGTACACTTATGCCATCCGCATTCGCCTCGATGTCCCCTCGTGCACCGTTAGGTTAGGTAACTAACGACAGAGCAGGGCAGGGCTAGCGCGGGTGTAAAACATAAGTAACGTCTATATAATATATCATATATACTATATACTATATCCATCACAGAATCACAACACAGATATCGCAGCAGAAGAAACATATGAAATATTGGATATACTAGGACGTCTGTGTTTTCAATACGAGCCAGTATAAAACACGGATTCCACGGTCGTGATGAATAGCCAATCCCACACCCCTAGACCCCTACGAGAGCGGCAAGCAACCCTGCCAATTCCAGGGTTAGGAGACCCGGACTCGACTCCTCGAGTTGGTCTCCCACTGGACCCCAGAACCCGGTTACTTGTGCTCCCCTCCTTGGGTCTATCCTAATGCGGAAAAGTAAATAATATACAAAGGGTGACAGCTTCCGCTACCTGGAAGTGCCCCAAATAAAAGAATATTACATACAAGTTTTTACATGAATGAAAATGAAAAACACTCATCTCACATAAAAAAACCCCGGCTATTCGAACACGACGATCCAATATAACATATCCAGCAACACATAACATCACATGTATCAAACGTAAGTAAGTATGCATATCCCAATTGTCGTTGGCGTATAGCAACGAAACCGGCGATATGAACATACTACACTTACGGTCACAGAAAAGAAAGTGTAAAACTACAACAGTTGGAATCCGCAACCTCTTTAGACATCGCATGCCTAATCAAATGAAATACTTAGACATCACATGCCTAACAGATATAAATCCCGCATTTTAGTCTCATTATCGAAAACTCTTTTCAATATCATGTGGGACTAAACTGCTAGATTTATAACATTCATTCAGTTATCTCATAACTGTTTGTGAATTCCAATTATTGTATCACATTCCAGATAAACAGAAAATGTTAAATTTTCCGATCGAACAGTCGAATACCCAAGTTTTCTCGATACAGCTCAACACATGAAATAAGTCTAACAACATTCAGTTCGTGCCTCAGTACCAACGGTCCAGCCGTAGAAGGGTCAAGCCAACGCCTCACATGTGGCACGCCGTACTGCCCCAAACCCGAAGGTTCAAAGGGCAGTTCAAGACAGTCACATAATCGAGTTAAGGTTTGTTGTCTTCTAGAGGGTCCATCGCGTTACTTGCACTACTTAGAACGTCGTTAAACTACGGAAAAATCCAACACTTGGAAATCTCCCGACAGGGGAAAAATTGGGTATTTATATCCGGTCGAACTTTTTAACATATTCTAAAAATTATCCGGAAATACACAAAAGACGAAATTTGATAATCCGATCGAAATACCGAATCCCCAAAACAACCCCAGAAAATTCAACTCTTGAATAAATATTAAAAATTCCCAGGAAAACCAGCACTGGAAGCTAAGAATTACTGTGCAGAAATCTTTATTTAATGAATCCGTACGGCCGCGGAACTGCCGCATGAGCCATGCTCATGCCGCGGAACAGCGGCGACTTGGTGGATTTACGCTGTCGAATTTCACAGTAATTCTTATATTCACCTGCTGATTTTTCTGCATATTTTTAATTTGGAAAAATCCCAGATTTTAGAAAATGTACAGAGAGCATGTTTGGTTTAGGGTTTCGGGTTCGTTCGGGCTTCAAATTGCGTCTAGACTTCGCCTAAGGCTCTAGCTAGGCTCTGATACCAGTGAAAGGTTCCTAGGCACCCTATAGAGGTCTCACAAAGCATCGAACATGCCAATTTAAAATTTTATGGGTACCGAGAAACCCTAATACGGATCTTAGACTAGAATTCTAGGCGAAATATAAATCTAGTTAACAACTTAACTAAAGTTAAGATGCTACAACCTTTGTAGATCCGGATATCTACTTCTTTAGCTCCACGTGGGCGTCCTCTCGCTGTCCATCTTGAATCTTGGACTCTCGCGACGGCTTCATCGGAGAAACGAGCGGAATAGGTCGTCGGCTTTGTGTCAAAGACGATCTACGTCGAGGCATCACAAGTTCAAGCTCCGACTTCACAAAGTTGTGAAACTTGTGAAGAAAACACCCAAAACAACTTGGCAAGAGGTAGAGGGTGAAGAAATAGGAGGTGGGTTCTCTTTAGAATTGGATTTCTCTCACTTTAGCTCAAGTTGCCATTGATGGACCTTAAGCTTTTCTTGAAGAAGAAGATGATCAAGAAGAAAAAGAATATGATAAGTATTTTTAAAAATGAAACTAATATGAATACTTATCATATCTTGACCATGGTCAAGTGTAGAGATTAAACTAAGGTTAGTAGGAATGGTTAGGGTTAAGGATAAGATAAGGATGGTGGACTTTGTCAAAGCTTCATGAAGCTTCAACATAGAAACAAAATAAGCCACCATTTTTAATAATATCCAAAATGAATAAATAAATAAATAACTAAGTAAATAATCAAAATCCTAACCATTATGCATGTAACCATGGTTTAATCTTTACACAAACCCAAGTGAGCAAGTATCATCAAAGATGATACAAACAAGTGCACAAAAATATATCATATATACAATGTGCATCAAGTGAGAAAATCCTTCTAAAATGTACCAATACTAGTTAATGCAAAGTAATATATCAAATATATAATTATACATCAAATCATTAAATCAACACTTGGTTTAAAGATCCGGTCATATCGCATATAACCGACTAGTATCCTATGTATCGGCTTATCGAATCAATGATTCGATAACTAGGTCATATCGAATATAACCTATCGAAACATTTATCGCGAGAATGAAATGCGGTATCACATACACGCATTATTCTCGCTCCCGCACATATCTCATATGCGCTCCTATTTCGTTTCGCTTGAGCCAGGAAACCTCTGTGTAGGACTCTAAAGACTCGTCAATACGCCGGTAGCAGATGATGATCATATCAAGCATCCACAAGCCGCAAGCGGTCTGCTAAACGTAACGGCCATCCGGGTATTGAGCGATCAGAAAATCGACGAGCTAGCCCGCTCACACTCCTGTGAATCCAACCAGTAACACTTACCGTACAGTCCGGTCTGTTCGTCTGATACGTCGCAATCAAGTCTAGGGGTGGTAAACATCAGACCCCAATACTCGATAAGTCGTGCCGATGTGAGGCTCATAACGGGTCGAGAAACTACTGGTAACACTTACCAGCAAATCTCTGATCAGCCCTGGCCAGGGACTTCCCTGTTACGGCCAATCGAGCACAGTGCAACATCAACCCCCAATACCGGGAGAGACGAAACCCCTCCTATCGCTCATTGCCTCCATGTGACTCGGGACTGTACCCAAAGACCACCGTTTTGCACGCCCTCATGGATGTGGTAAGGTGGAGATCAAAGCACAGTGGGAATCACACAAGACTCTATGACGATCTCGGGTCTACAGACTAACCTGCACAAGTGTCACCTGAGAACTGCCATCTGACGTGAGGTATAATACCATCTGGGAGTTCTCGGCGAGTCCGTCCAATGTACCCAGTCTCCACTGAGCACCCGTACACCATCTCTGATGTCAAACACCAATGGATATGGGATCATCCATCGCCCATCTCATGGGTCGAGAAGCGTATACGCTAGTCTACTCTGGTATATCGATGCCCCGTCTCGATACACCCACGACTAGGGACCTTGAAGGATGTACTTATGTACTACCATGTCCGCACTAGTATGATCTGCATCATTGTCATGCCCCGCTTCCCAGAGTACGCAAGGTTGGGCACGTGACATAGCCAACCATGCTACCTGTGGGTTGGAAATATCCATCCACAGTCACATTACGGTTGTAGAGATATCAAGAACAAAATAATAAACTAATCTAATACATGTCCAAATCCATAATAACAAGAATCAATAAACAGTAAGTGCGGAAGCAAATGATCCAATACAATAAATAAACCGTACGTCCCATAATGCGGGCTCACATCTGGAAATGAAATGAAAATAAATAAACTAAACCCTAAAGAACTCACAGTTCAGCCTGCTGGCTGAAGTACTCCTGCTCGGTCGTCGACAGTGGTACGGAATCTGGGCCATGCAAAACCCAGACGTCAGCGCGTCATGACATCAAGTATATAATATGAACATGGTAATAAGCAATGCAGGTATGAACATGTATAAAGCAGTACTATGTAATAACAGAGCAGGGTAATGTGCAATGGTGACTGAACTATCCTATCAGGTTTCTACTCTATAGTCTTTGAAATCAATTGATGAATCGTCGATGTAACTCAATAGTATCCCGTGCGTGCTCGGGACCACGGTCAAGGTCCTCGGGGCTGAATCCGAGACGTGCCGCTAAGCAGTAATAGGTAGCAAGATGGGCGAGTGATGTCAGCATCACCACTCCGGGGCTGGCCAAGCCCGTAAGACTGATCAGAACAAGTATCGAACTGTTGAGTTACAAGTCGGTTTCACCTTTGATTTCCCCATACCCCCAAGTTATGTATGTCAGGACAGGTATTCAGTAGTCAAGGACTAATGCCAACAGAAAATCAGGTAAAAGTAGGTCTGTCTGGATAGACAGCAGGAATGGTCAGGTTTTTCGGCATTAGGCATGAAATCAGGTAACAGGTCAGGTCACGTTTCAACAGGTTGAGTTGATATGTACGGGGTGTCATGTCCGGTGTATCAGTACATGTGTCAGGTGTATCAAGATCGGTCAATATGTAATGCAATCAAATGTATGCTGATAACAGATATAGTAACGAATAAAGAACAACAGCAGGAACAGCAATAACAATATTATCCCATGTAAACACAGTGATGTTTTGTATTCTCTTATTAACAGGTTCAAGCACCCTTGGGGTGCAATAGTCACAAAGTGGAACAATATCAACAACATACGTAATGAAGCTACATGAATTTAAACTAAAACATAATAATTGTCTCATGGGTGATCTAACAAATGAAGTGAGGACGATCTACTTGGTTTAGTTAGTTAAAGTGTGAATTAACAGCAGACCGGTTAATTACAAGCAACTACTATATTAATTTAATTTAATGTTACGGATAATTGTGACCGTCAATTCTGAGTTATAAAAGATATCGATGTTACTAATAGCTGTGTGGTGATAATAAATAATATGATGATTAAGTTTGAAGCAAGACTTGATCTTGTGTACTAGCATGTTAAAGCAAGTATTCGGATACTTGCCTCGACGGTTTCGCAAACCGGAAAGCACGGATGCGATGTCGGCAGAAAACACGAGACGGGTGCACGGGCCACGGATCGAGTCCCAACAGAGAACAACGGGATCACACGGACCAGGGTACCTCGCTGGAGCGTCGGGTTCAAAAGACGGCACGGTCGGATTTCGGCAACGAGTTAGCAACATGATATACGTAAAAGATCAGCGGGGGGGGGGGGATTTTGCACAAAAGGAAAGATGAGGAAGGCTTACCGGGAGACACCAGGGGTAACCCCGGCGGGCTCGACGGCGCTGGAACGCCGGTGAGGCAGCGACGGCGGCTGTGAAGGCCTGAACAGCCTCGGGTTCTCTGGATAGGGGGTGCGACGAGTAGAGGAAGGTGGTGGTCGGCTCTGGTGATCGAGGGGGAAAGGAGGTGGCGCGGGTGACGTCGACGAGGGTCGACGGCGCGGTTCCCGGCGACCCGGGATTGGTGCTAGGGTCGGCTCGGGTCTGGTGGTGGTCCGGCGAGGGGAGGAGGAAGGCGACGACGAGGTAGGGACGAGGAGGAAGAGAGGGGGTCGCGGGCGTCGTCGGTGACTGGAGGCGGCGTCGACGACGAGACCTACGGCGGTTGGTGGCGTCGGGGTTGGGGCAGGCGCGGGACGAGACGAAGGAAGGAGGTAGGAGTGTGCGGCTAGGCTCGTGGTGGCGAGGGCGGCGACGGCGAGGTCGCGGGGAGGTCGACGGCGTTGTCCGGAGGTGGCTAGGGTTAGGGTTCGGGGTTCGCTGGGTTTTCTCGTGATGGAGAAGGAACAGGAGGCGGCTGCGTGATTTAAATATAGGAGGAGAGAGAGAAATATTGGAGAGAGAGAGGGAGAAAGATTTGATGAGGAGAGAGATAGAGAGTGTTTGTTAGAGAGAGAGAGAGAAAGAGAATGGAGAGAGAGACAGAGAGAGGCGGAGAGAGATAGAGAGTGGAAGGGGGGCCACGAGTTAAATTAGGAGCTCGTGATTGGCTGATCACGAGGCGGAAGGGATTTAGCAAAGATTTGAGAATATTGAGTTGGTTAAATATATAACATAAGTGGATATATTATATAGTTTTAGATATTAAATTAAATGGGCCTTTTTGGCGCTAAATGAAACATTTCCAAATCGCGCCCGGATTGCGCCCAAATGTTCCAAATTCAAATTATAGGATTTTAAGCGGTTTCCAAATTTTGAAAAGAGGTGTTTAATGATTAAAATGCATGCCCCCAAGTCGGACACTTGCACGCGCGCGTAGTCGTCCAAACTTGCCCGTTTAGCCGAACGGGACGGAATCTCGACACGCGGACGCTACCACGCGACTAGTGGCGACGAGTAGGCCAACATGGATATTTTAAATTTCATTTTAGGAGTTAAAATTTTTAATGTGCCAAAATGACTTAACCGGTTAAAATTTTGCAAAAAGCACCAAACAATCAGGATAATTGGAATGAGCAATATATAACCCTCAACTAGTAATATGAATAGTATTATTGGGCTCGGGTGTTACAATCATAGTCCAGGTAATCAAGTACACATCCTAAGGGCTTTACCAACATGTAACCATAAGACAGTTTAAAGAGACTAGTGTACATGTTAAGATAAAGAGTAACCAGATAGCATACTATCATATCGAGCAAGAAAGTCATCTCTATATATGTCCAAGCATCCAATATAATATACATCATCTGTACAATACTGGCCTCTAGGGCATACATACAACTAACAGATTTGATTGGATCTTGATTGGATTTGGGTTTTGGATCACAAGTTGTGTTACTCAACTTGTGTAGTGAATTGGTTCAATGTTCAACAAACCTTAACCATTAGATTTAGATACCCTTTTATAAATCTCAAATGAATCTTCCCTCATAAGCTAGGTTGTTAGAGAGAGCCTTCTAGAATGAGGTTGTTACAAGGAGCCTTCTAGAAGAAGGTTGTTATGCAGAGCCTTCCAGAAGAAGCCACGTGGTAATAAAGCGTCTTGAGGAAGCTCGGCGGTTACTGGTAATCTTCTAGAAAACTTTCGAACGCCGACGACTCCACTCGGCTGCGGATCCGCGACGGATCGGGCTAGATCGGCCGTGGTTCCGCGGCCGTTTCAGGAGATCTCTGCTTCAAGTTTCTGGGGTGAGTTGATGTTGGTCTTTGGGTATTATTTTGATGTCTGGAATCATTTAATCTCTTCTGAATCTTTGCCAGATTTTAAGTCTTTGACTTGCTGCATTTTATCGGCAATTTTGCGATTCCAGTTCTTTGACCTGAATAATTTTCTGCACACAATCTTAATGAAGAATGTTGAGATACAAAATATTATACGTGAAATATTTACACACAATTTCCTTCATAATGCCGGTTATAATGTATAACACATGTTATTTTATATTTTGCAGACGATTCTGTAATATGTGTCATATTTATAACAAACACGCTTAGATGATTAGAATAATGAGGAAATTGTTTTGTTACAGAATGCAATATTTTCGACTGAACAAATTCCCCCAAACTTAATTTTGATCATCTTGAGCAAACATCTTTTATTCAAGAGAAGGAGAAAATAAAGAAAAACTAACTAGCACACTTTCGTAGGCAATACGATTGCACTGAGCATGTGCAACAAGTCTTTAAACCTCTAGGTGTCCCTAGTAGGAGGAGTGTTGTCTCCTGAGGGTTTTCAGCGGATTGCACCCACAAAATCCTATAATAAAAGGAAGACTGTGAAAGTTACATATAAAGATAAGAATTGTAAAAGAAAAACTTTGAAAATCAGAGTTTCCAACTACACTAACTTTTCAGTTGTCATGAGCCTTATCTTAATAGTCATAAAAAATGTTAGAAATCACATCATCCCTCAATAAAACATCGTCTTTATTCTTCATTCCTATCTTTCTTCCAAACATTGATCATATACCCCTACGTGTGTGTAAAGAACATCTCTACACTCGGAGAATTCAATTTAAGATATCATACTCTTGTCCATCTACCTCAGTACTTTTTAATCGGTGAATATTTAGATGGATTTGCTCACACATTTTTCATGCGACCGTTAATACTTCTTGAGGTACTAACCGACCGATTACTACATGTGTTTGCTTATTAGGCGTATTAAGTATTTTCCTCGTCTTGCAACACCTAAGGCTTAGCAGTGACTCCCAAACCAGTTGGTCTAAGGCACTAGGTGATGAAGCACCCTCGCTATATTTTTTTATTGCTGCCTTGGTGTTTACAAAACTAGTGTTCATTTTTCTACACCATTTTATATTTTATTCATTTTTTTATTTTCTTCGTACTTTGGCTTTCAGACAAGAGCATTTCAAGGTATCCTCTACTATCCCGAGTTTCAAGACGTGTGTATAGTAGGGTATCAACATTCAAATGTTTGGCTTCCAGAATAAGAACTATTTTTTAGACTTATTTTTATCCGCAGATTAGTGAAATCCTTCATCTTACTAACCCTTGGGACAACGACTCATAACTACTTATTACTAGTTCTTTTAAGTAAACTTCTAACTTTCTAGGTTTTGTTAAATTTTTCCAATCTTTTAAATGTAATTTTTCACTTTCTAATCTTTTATTATCTTATTTATGTACACATATTTTTTTAATGTTTTGTGCTTATGCAAAGTATGATGCAAAGTGATGCGTAAATAAGCACAAACCTCTCCCAAACTTTTTTAGAATAGTGTCCTCACTGTTGTCATCTGTTAAATCTCAAAAACCTGTAAGGTTGGGAGGAAAATTTATTAACGGGGACAAGAATAAGTGAACGTGAAAATCTTCCCCAAACTTATTTTTGGCTCACAATTTTGAGGACAACTTTTATTTTCAAGAGCCAAAAATACACGCCCCCCCCAAACTTGAGTTAAACAATATTAAGCATTTTAAGAGGGGGTAAAGTTATTTGGTCAATATAAGGCTTTACAAAGACCACAAATTAATACCAACCATTCGAAGATTTGATCAATGTAACGTATAGGTCGGTGAAAGAACATGTTGTATAGATTCAAGAAGAAGTGGGGAATAAATAAGTGGTGTGATAGAACGGGTTTGAGTCTTAAATTATAGAAATGAAAGAATAAGGATGAACGACAGCGAGAATGTGAATGATTAGGAATGAGTGGAGCATTCTCATTCTCGTATCTTAGAAGAAGGAGTCGTGGTGGTTCAACTTCCTTAGGTGGAGGTTGATTAATTACAAAATCCGTGTCTGTTAGGAATACGAGTTCATCAACGAAAATTTCTTCGAAACTTTCATCGATATATCGAAGAATAATGTCGCTAAATGTTTCGCTAGAAATCGAAATATCGGATTGTGATTCATCAACACTCGAAAACATTACAGGAACAGAAGAAGAACCAGAGAGAGTGGAAGATGAAATGGATAAACCAATTGATGTGTCGAGTATTGCTGAACCAGATGTGGGAGATGTAGGCTGAATTTTGTTTGGCTTTTCAGGTATACAATTATCATCAATGTCAAGACACGTAGGGGGCTCGGGAAGAATAGGTAAAGGCTCGAGATGATGACCACATAGGAGTGAAAGGTCCTGATGAATTGGTGGGACAAACTCATCTAAAATTTCGGGTTCATCAATCAATATATCCCCAACGTCAATCTCCTCAATCAAGTGAAAGTTAAAATTCTCAGACACCTCATCAAAAGTATGGTTTTCAATCAATTTAGGTTCAAGAGTGGAAGTGTAGAGATCACAAGGATTTGACATGGTTTCACTTGAAATGGACCCTTCACAGTCGGGTAAATCAAACACTGCAAAGTCACACAACTTCTCATATATTCTATCTTCAATTGATGAATCATTTGGTGTACTTGATGAATCTGTGAAACTGGAGTTGTGGATTCAGTTTGGAAATGGGAGGTTTGATTAGGAAGGGTGCACAGTTCTCTCTCACTACCCAAAATTCTCACTTTGTTCTATGACCGTATTAAACATTGAAATTTTTTTAGCTGGTTCGGAACTAGTTGCTCTTTCATATTTAGCCATGCTTCCCTTCCATTCCTCTCTAATGCGGTTCAACATCACTATACCTTCTTCTAATTTCCGCTCAAGTCTAGACTTGGGTTGATAAGGGGTTTCAGGATAAGATTGAAATTCTTGTGGATAAGTAAAACTCCCAAATGATTGTTTAGAATGAGTGTCTAGGGAAGGTGCAGAAGTTGGATAGGATTGATAGGAATTGAATGGTTGTGAAAATTGAGCAGGAGTAGGATCAATATTATGATAAGAAGAATATTGATATTGGTTGGTTGGTTGACTATTTTCAATAGACATCATATATGCCACAAACCAATTATGAAATTCTTCTTTGGAAAGTGGTGGTGATGGTTGATATTGGTCCGGATTGAAACTTTGGCCTTTAGCCCTAGCTATATGCTCAGCAATGGACATGCGTCTAAGGGAATCCTCACTCGGAGTATCAACTGAAACAGATGTAGAATTAAGATACGGTTGATAAGACTTGGACTGAGGTGGCCAACTGTTTCTATCCGCTTGTTTTATCTGATCTCTTAAAGACATAGGAGAGTCGGATGGTATACCGAAGCGATTACGAAGAAAAGAAAAATCTGGTTGTGGATAGCAAAGCTTGGCAAGAGTTCGTCTGTTTGGGTCACCCATTATAAGAAGAGAATAGGGGAAAAAGAGTAAAAATGGGAGAAAATAATTGGTTTGTTTTGAAAAAAGAAGGATTTATGAAAATTCACAAAAAAAATGCACAAGCAACCCTATATCTAATAGTCACCTAGGTCAAGTCACTAGACCGCTCCTAGACTTCTAGAAGACAAATCGCAGGATAAATCCTCTACTGCCTCTTTATCCCTCCTGTGACCAGGTAAGTGCCAGGTAAGTGGGAGATTCTCCGCTACGTAAGTAGCGGGCCTAATTAAGTAACCACTTGCCTTAGACACACTTGCCTTAGATACCACAAAAGAAATGCGGATAAGCAATAGATTACCCACGACCTTCTTCTGTCCTAATTGAGTGCGACGGTCCTTAGAGTCTTTTCTAGATATTTTTTAGTTAATGAGGGTGATGCGGATGCTAGTTTTGTGATTTTTGGGTCTTAGGAAGGGTAATGAAATCCCTACCTAATCTGAATTTGGTCTTTGCCCATTAATTTCCGTATTAAAATATGCACAAAACAACCAATTTCAAGAAACGCAACAAGATTTTTTTTAAGCGCTGCGAATTTTTGCAAAGAATCCTGCAGAAAATGGTTATTGGACAAGATCAGAGAGAAGATGAGAGAACAGAGTATATACCACAGAAGTTTGGAACACTGAAACGCCTAAACGGCGGCGGAACCGCCGCAAAACCCGCCATTAGCCACGGATCCGCGGTGGAATGGAGGAATTAGGGTTTCAAAATTTTCCTGTAGCTTCTTATACTCCTCTGGAATTTTTAGATCTTCTCTGAATCTTGATCTCACTGCTAAAATGATTCCAGATTCCCTCGCAAAAAATTCAAACACTAATCGTTAAGCACCTGAAGCGATTCTTGAATTAAAATTTGATGGAATAATAAATTTTAAACACAAATAGCAAGAAAGAACAAATTACGCACGCATCCCCGGCAACGGCGCCATTTGAGTGATTCTAAAATTTCGGATCGTGTTTTGAAATGTAATCACAACCAAAGAATTTATAAACGCAATCAATTAACGGTGTCGATGTAGCTTCGTTAATGAATACGGATCGTCCACTGTGATGCGAGTACTTGTTCGATCTTGCTTTAGATGAGTCGAAATGAAAATATAAAAGAAAATTCAAGAAAGAGATTCATTATTTAATTGAGCAGTCATTTCAAGAAAATCAAGAACATATTCAAGAATTAAAAATCAAGAAAGTGTCCAATATCAATTTGAATTATCAAGAATATGAAGAATAGCTTGTAGGATTCTATTGAATTAGTAGCAATGATGAATCTAACAATGACTTATCTTATCTGTTGATTAATTGTAGCTAGGACGATGGTGACGAATGAAGATTATGGATCTATTGAAGAGACTAGGGTTTCTCCTTCTCCATCCTTTGTCTTTTCATTGATCATCATTTGGATCTATCCTCTAGCAAAGAAAATCATCAATCGTTTGATCCCTAATTTGCAACGAAATTAGCAAGAATGTGATCTCGATCCGAATTAGGTCATTGATGATTCTTTTTCCTAAACTTCACAAATCTCATAAGACTTAAGATTAGTATTAGGATTTTATCATCACTTGATCTACTGATTCTCTTGAATCCTTTACAAGCGGAGATTTCACTCACAAATTATGAAAATTAAAGAATCAAGAACGAGAAATTTCATAATGCAATAATGTAAAGAAAGAGAGAATTACAATTATCACCTTTATTAAATCTCCTTCAAATTACACCTCTTTATTTGATTTTACAAGACTAGCTCTCGATCGCCCCTTTGAAAGGGAATTTGTCGTCGATCTTCGCTCGGCTCGATCGCCGTGAGACGTGGATCATCACGGATCTCTTGCTCTTGATGATGATCGGCGTTGCGATAAAGGATCTTCGATTGCTCGCTTAATTTTGCTCTCAATGGATCTTGATTTGATTGGATTTTGATTGGATTTGGGTTTTGGATCACAAGTTGTGTCACTCAACTTGTGTAGTGAATTGGTTCAATGTTCAACAACCCTCAACCATTAGATAGATCCCCTTTTATAAATCTCAAATGAATCTTCCCTCATAAGCTAGGTTGTTAGAGAGAGCCTTCTAGAATGAGATTGTTACAAGGAGCTTTCTAAAAGAAGGTTGTTATGCAGAGCCTTCCAGAAGAAGCCACGTGGTAATAAAGCGTCTTGAGTAGGTTAAGCGGTTACAGGTAAGCTTCTAGAAAACTTTCGAACACCGACGACTCCACTCGGCCGCGGATCCACGGCGGATCGGGCTGGATCGGCCGCGGTTCCGTGGCCGTTTAAGGAGATCTCTGCTTCAAGTTTCTGGGGTGAGTTGATGTTGGTCTTTGGGTGTTATTTTGATGTCTGGAATCATTTAATCTCTTCTGAATCTTTGCCAGATTTTAAGTCTTTGAGTTGCTGCATTTTATCGGCAATTTTACGATTCCAGTTCTTTGACCTGAATAATTTTCTGCACACAATCTCAATGAAGAATGTTGAGATACAAAATATTATACGTGAAATATTTACACACAATTTCCTTCATAATGCCGGTTATAATGTATAACACATGTTATTTGATATTTTGCAGACGATTCTGTAATATGTGTCATATTTATAACAAACACCCTTAGATGATTAGAATAATGAGGAAATTGTTATGTTACAGAATGCAATATTTTCGACTGAACATACATCCTTCAAATGTTCCTAGTCGTGGGAGTATCGAGACAGAGCATCGATATTCCAGAGTAGACTAGCGTATACGCTTCTCGACCCATATGATGGGCGATGGAAGATCCCATATCCATTGGTGTTTGACATCAGAGATGCTATACGGGTGCTCAGTGGAGACTGGGTATACTGGACGGACTCGCCGAGAACTCCTAGATGGTATTATACTTATCGTCAGATATCAGTTCTCTGGTGACACTGGTACAGGTTAGTCTATCGACCCGAGATCGTTAAAGAGTCTTGTATGATTCCCACCGTGCTTTGATTTCCACCTTACCACGTTCAAGAGATCGTGCAATACGGTGGTTTTTGGGTACAATCCCGAGTCACATGGAGGCAATAAGCAATAGGAGGGGATTCGTCTCTTCCGGTATTGGGGGTTGATGTTGCGATATGCTCGATTGGCCATAACAGGAAATCCCTGGACAGGGTTGTTGAGATTTACTGGTAAGTGTTATCAGTAGTTTCTCGAACCGTTATGGACCTTGCATCGGCATTATTTATCAGTCTATAAGGGTTTGACGTTATACCACCCCCAGGCTGTGATATGCGACATATCTGACGAAGAGACCGGACTGTACGGTAGTGTTACTTGATGGATTCGCAGGATTATGAGCAGGCTTGCTTGTTGATCTTCTGATCTCTCAATACCCGGGTGGCTGTTACGTTTAGCAGACCGCTTGCGGCTTGCAGATGACTAATATGATCACCACCTACTGCCGGCGTATTGACGAGTCTTTAGAGTCCTACACAGAGGTTTCCTGGCTCAAGAGAAATGAAGTAGGAGCACATATGTGATATGTGCGGGACCGAGATTAATACGAGTATGTGATACCGTATTCTATTCTCGCGATATGTGATATCGGTCGGTTATATGTGATATAACCGGGCTGTTGAATCAAGTGTTGATTCGACAAGTTGATACATTTGATATTAGTCGGTTGTATGTGATATAGCCGGATTATTTAATCAAGTGTTGATTTAATAATTTAATGTATAATTATATATTTGATATATTAACTTACATTAACTAATATTAGCTCACTTAAGATTTCTTTCTTTCACTAGTGTACACTTAGTATATATGTGATATATATTAATGTACAATCTTTTGTGTCATGCTTGATGCCACATGCTACATGGGTGTATGAGACTCACGCCATGCTTATAATAATGTAAGGGTTTGTTTATTTAAAGTAAATCAAATTAGTTGGAAATTGTCACATGGTTGAAGCTTGTGGAACTATTGACTAAGTCCACTAATTTTGTTTTACTTGAAGATATTTATTAACCCAACCATTATTGTTTATCCATGGTTTAGTCTTTACATGAGTTAGTATATGATATTAACTCACCCATGGTTGCTATTCTCATTCATTATTCCATTCACACTTCATCTTCTTCCTCATCTCCAAGAGCTTTCTAGCTTTTTGGGAGGTGAAGAAAATTAGTGAGAAAATTATTTTTAAAGTGAGCAAAATTCTTACTTCATCAACCTCTTCTCTACTAGCCATTTAGATTGGGTTGTTTCTTCACTAGTTCATCACTTAGTGAAGAGGTAGCTTGAGTTAGTGTCTCCTCGATGTAGATCATCTTCGGCCTCGAAGACTTCAAGCAAGTTTGTTCATTTCACCTTGTAGAGCCTCACTAGAGTCCGGGAGACCACTACTTGGAGCGAAGGGACTACTACACAGAGCTATTGAAGAGAAGGACCGGTCTACAAAGGTTGTATTTCTTGTTCACTTAGATGTAAAGATGTTTACATTCTTGTTCGTCTAATTCTCTAGTTTAGATTCTAGCGTTATGGTACTTTAACGCACCATTTTTTTGAAAACGACATGGTCGATGCCTCCCGAAACCCAGCGGCGACACTAGGGAACCCTACAGTGGTATCAGAGACATGCTAGAGAATTATACGATATTTGTAGAATTACGAAACCAAAACACTCGAAACAAAAAACTAGTTTCTGTCGAAATTTTCAGAGTGTCTAAATTTGTTTTTAAGCAATTACACAATGTTATATGAGATGTAACATGAACACCATAGAAAATTTAGCCCCCCTCGCCGGATTTTGGCCGGCCACATGAAGATAAAAACCGGCCTGGTCGGTTTTTCTGCATTGTTCTGTGTTGAATTTTTTATGGTGTTCCAGTCTCTGGGTTTTGGTATTTCAGGTGTTGCTTATTTTTGCTAAGATTGCATGTGATGTTATCTTTCTGTAAAGGCAATTTGGAGTGTTTCGTAATCTTAATTCTAACATAATTTCGGATTATTTAGACGACGTTAAAAAGTTCGAACGGATATCAATAACCCATTTTTCCCCTCGCTGGAAATTTTCTAAGAGTTGGATTTTTCTAAGTTTATAATCTTCAGAAACTCATCCAGGTTTTTTCTATGTGTAAGTCCACGTTACCTCTCCCGGTTCTTACGGGCTTGCGGAAATGATGAAAAACGATTTTTCTTTTGGTGGTAACATGGACTCAAAATACGGATCTTTGTTAAACAACTATCTAACAACCTAACTAGGAGTTTTACCTACTCGGTTAGGGGTTATACCTTAACTTGAACTCCTTCTCTTGGACTCCTTGTGGTGGTCGGATGGTTCTCTCCTCATCGTCTCTTTGTGCCGAAGATGGATCCACCTGAAAGCTTCTACCTTTGGTTTCAACCTCAATCTTGAGGAAACTAGAACACTTGGTTTGCTAAACCTTGTATACTAGGATGAGTAGAGAAGTGTTTTGGGTTTTATCTCTATGGTTCTTGCTTCTCAACACATGAGACAATGGAACCATAAATTAGAGAGAGAGCAAGAGGAAGAGGGAGAGCTTGAGGATGAGATAGAATGAGAATGATAGAATGAGCAAGAATTTTTTCTCACCCTTGCTCTCATAATCCAAAATAATCATAACTAATAATAATAATTGAGTATTATGTGATGGTTGTCATCATATCAAATGGCCATATCATTTCATGCATTAAATGCAATTTGTGAACAAACAACCAAGCCAAGGTCAATGCCAAGAAATGATAGCCATTGTCATGATGATGGTCAACAAGTCCAACCTAGTCAACCGGTGAACTAAGTCAACAAGTCAACAAAGTCAACCCTTCAACCCAACCATGGCACAATAATACTTAATTAATATTATCATTAATCATATTTCTTATTCTCATTAGGGTTTAGCAAAAGTCAACAGTCAACAACCCTAATGAGAATCCTCTGCCTCTGTCTCTCT
The DNA here is from genome assembly GCA_030015575.1 of Agapanthus africanus. Taxonomy (NCBI): domain Eukaryota; kingdom Viridiplantae; phylum Streptophyta; class Magnoliopsida; order Asparagales; family Amaryllidaceae; genus Agapanthus; species Agapanthus africanus. The sequence goes on along the minus strand of CM057342.1, from coordinate 339,507,880 downwards.
GTCAACCGTGCATAGACACCCGCATCCGTGTTCCGAGGAACACGAATACAAACGAGATAAAACCAATCCCAAAACGTACACTAGGATCTGGCTTAAACCAAAGCCCGCTAGTGATAACTGCCCGGACACTAAACGTGCACAAGTGCACGGATGTGACCGAACCCTGTCGCAAAACCATGCGACCTCTACTCTTTTGCATAAAGGTGAATAGCTTTCTGTGTGGGACTCTAAAGACTCGACATTACGCTGGCAGTGGGTTTAACCACAGACCGCAAGCGGCACTAGCTATGCGTAACGGCCCCCAGGTAGATGCCGATAAGAAGACAGACGAGGTGAAACCCATCTGAACTCCTACTGAGCTTGAATGTGACAATCTGCGTACAGTTCGGTCTGTTCGTCTGAGAATATCGCATGGCGGGCCTAGGGAGGCGGTAAACGTCAGTCCCCTAATAGCGGTACAAGTATGTCGGAGTGTAGCCCAGAACACCCTGAGATAACACTGGAAACCTACCAGTATTACTCGCTTGCCCTGGCCAGGGACTTTGTGTAATGGCTCTCCTAGACACAGCGCGATATCAACCCCTAATACTAGGAAAGACGAATCCTGTCTAACCGTCACTGCCTCCAAGTGCTTCGGGATTGCACCCAACTACTACCTGTTTGCACGACTCTTTTGAGCCGTGGTAGGGTAGTAATCTAAGTACAGTGGGAACACACTCGAGGCGAAGTGACAATGTCAAGTCAGCGGACTAAGCTGTACTCATGTCACCTGGGAACTGATAACTGACGATAGGTATAGTACCAACCAACAGTTCCCAACGAGTCCTGTCCGGTGTACTCGTAACCTAACGAGCACCCGCATACTATCTCAAGTACGACGTACTGACGGCTGTGGGACAGACCGTCTCCCCTGCTGGGATGAGAAGCGCATACTCTAGTCTACTCCGGAGTATCGATACCCTGTCTCGATAGTCCTATGACAAGGGACCTGCATAAGGATGTGCTTGTGGATTACCCAGCCCCCACGAGTATAACTGCCATTACAACGCTGGTAATCAAGCAAAGATCCTAAGGGCTCCACTAATGTGTATAGGTGATATACTAAAATAAACACATGTACACATTAAAGTAGAAACAAACCAAGTAGCATACTACTATTTTGAGCAAGATTGTCTATACAAGGTAAATATCCCAAGCTTCCATTAAGTAATATACAAACTAGTATGATACAGTAATGGCCTCTAGGGCATATACACTAACAATCTCCCACTTGCACTAAGGCCATGTACTGGCGTATCGAAGACCTATCATCTCGATCAGCCGCTCGAACTGAGTCTGGGGTAAGGCCTTCGTGAATGGATCAGCTGTGTTATCTTCCGTAGAAACTCTTCGAACCTCGATCTCCTGGCGACCCACGATCTCCCTGATCAGGTGATACCGCCTCAAGATGTGTCTGGACTTCTGATGGGACCTGGGTTCCTTCGCTAAAGCTATAGCCCCGTTGTTGTCGCAATACAGAGGTATTGGATCAACAATGGACAGAACCACCTGATGTTCTGTCAAGAACTTCCTTATCCAGACGGCTTCTTTTGCGGCATCTGCAGCAACGATATATTCCGCTTCCATCGTCGAGTCAGCAATGGTTTCCTGTTTGGAACTCTTCTAACACACCGCCCCTCCATTGAGGGTAAAGACATAACCCGACATGGACTTAGAATCATCCTTGTCACTCTGGAAGCTGGAGTCAGCAAAGGCCTCGATCTAGAGGTCTTTTCCGCCATACACCAAGAACATCTCCTTAGTCCTTCTCAGGTACTTGAGAATGTTCTTTACCGCTATCCAGTGCTTCTCCCCAGGGTTTGACTGATACCGGCTTACCATACTCAGTGCATAAGCTACATCTAGTCTGGTACAAAACATTGCATACATTATAGAGCCTACCGCTGAAGCGTAGGGTATAATAGACATGTGATCCCTTTCCAAATCAGTCTTGGGAGACATCTCCATAGAGAGGGTGATCCCGTGACAAGCCAGTAGATTACCACGCTTGGAATATTCTATACTGAACCTTCTCAGTATGGTGTCGATGTACCTGGACTGTGAAAGTCCTAATATCCTCTTGGATCTATCACGATAGATCCGGATCCCCAGAATGTAAGAGGCATCACCCAGATCTTTCATGGAGAACCTGTGTGACAAGAACCCTTTGACAGATTGTAGCATAGGAATGTCATTTCCTATCAAAAGAATGTCATCCACGTACAATACGAGGAATACGACAGTTTTTGCTACAAATCTACTATAGATGCATGGTTCATCTGGATTTTTTGATAAAGCCAAATTCTTTGACCGTCTCATCAAAACAGATGTTCCAACTCCGTGATGCCTGCTTTAGTCCATAGATGGACTTAAGCAACTCACACACCTTTCCGCTGCTCCCACTCTGAATGAAACCCTCTGGCTGGTCCATATAGACACACTCCTCTAAATTTCCATTTAGAAAGGCGGTCTTTACGTCCATCTGCAAAATCTCATAATCGTAGAAGGCAGCAATGGCAAGAAGGATCCGAATGGATTTCAGCATAGCCACTGGAGAAAAGGTCTCGTCATAGTCCAAACCAGGTCTTTGACGAAAACCCTTTGCAACAAGTCTAGCCTTATAGGTCTCAACCTGTCCATCTACACCAATCTTCCTTTTGAAGATCCACTTGCATCCTACGGGTTTTACCCCATCTGGAGCAACGTCCAACGTCCATACTTTGTTGGTGTACATGGACTCCATTTCGGTCCGCATTGCATCCGGCCATTTTACCGAGTCGATGCTCTGAATGGCCTGTTGGAAGCTAGTCGGCTCATCACTATCAATGATGCAATCCTCTCTATCCCCGTCTATGAGAAAACCATAGTATCTCTCGGGCGGATGAGACTGCCTACTACTCCTGCGGAGCGGCGCAGGAATTTCCTGATCTTTCGAACCCTCTGGTTCTACTAAGCTTTCAGTAATAGCTCATGGTTCTGAAATTTCTTCCAGTTTTATTGCGCTTCCACTTATCTGATTTTCAATAAACTCAGTTTCCAAGAAATGGGCATGACGAGAAACAAAAACCTTTTGTTCCTCTTCGCAATAGAAGAAATATCCCTTGGAGTTCTTTAGATATCCTACAAACTTGCACTGTACTGAGCGTGCCTCGAGTTTGTCCGCATGCTGCTTTTTGACAAAAGCTGGACATCCCCATGTCTTAATGTGCTTAAGATAGGGTTTCTTCCCACACCACATCTCATACGGTGTGGTAGGCACAGTCTTAGTTGGAACTCGGTTCAAAAGGTATGCAGCTGATTCTAGTGCATATCCCCAGAATGATCGCGGTAACTCAGCGTTACTCATCATGGAACGTACAATATCCAATAGGGTGCGGTTCCGTCTCTCCGATACACTGTTATGTTGCGGAGTGTACGGAGGAGTAAGCTGAGAGAGAATTCTATTCTCTTTTAAGTAATCCAGGAACTCGGCACTTAAGTATTCACCACCTCGATCATATCTCAGTGTCTTGATACTTTTGCCTGTTTGTTTTTCTACTTCATTCTTATATTCCTGGAATTTTCCAAAGGCTTCGGATTTATGTTTCATTAAGAAGACATATCCGTACCTTGAAAAGTCATCCGTAAAAGTAATGAAGTAAGAATAACCGCTTCACGCATGTGTAGACATTGGACCGTACACGTCGCTGTGTACGAGTCCCAAGAGCTCGCTCGCTCTTACTCTGTGTCTAGTGAATGGAGTCTTTGTCATCTTTCCTTTGAGACAGGATTGACAAGTTGCATATGATTGATATTCGAACGGATCTAAATACCCTTCTGTATGTAACTTCGTCAACCTTCTCTCATTGATGTGACCCAGTCTACAATGCCATAAGAAAGCCTGATTTGTTTCCGGAGACTTTCTTTTGTGTGTATTCTGGACATTGAAAATCTGTGGTTGGTTTAATTCGTATATACCATTGCTTAATGTACCTGACCCAATCAAAACTTGATTAAGGTGAATGTTCACAACATTACTTAAAAATGCAAATTCATAACCTTCTTTAGATAATAAAGATACAGATATGATATTACAGGTTGCATTGGGTACAAAATAACAATCACGCAAAACCAAAACGTGTCCATCTGACAACCCCAGGTGATAGTCCCCCACGGACTCAGCATCCATGCCAGCTCCGTTTGGAATTCTGAGGGTCATATCACCTGCCTTCAAAACCCTACGCCTTCTCAGTTCCTGTAAAGAATTACAGATATGAGATCCTGATCCGGTATCCAATACCCAGGATGTAGAGTTTATTGATAGACAGTTTTCAATAACATACACACCTGAAGCTGAAGCCGCAACTTGCTTCAGATCCTGGTTTCTGGCCTTCCAAGCCCTATAATCCTTTTTCCAGTGTCCACTCTTGTGACAGTAAAAGCATTCTTCCTTTCCCACAAGCTTTCCCGCTACCTTTGTTTCCTTTGTCTTTCCCTTCGTATCCACTTTACTAACACCGCCCCTTGGTTTAGCGGGGGCTTTCTTCTTCTTTCCCTTGGCTCTCGCCTTGGACCTAGAAGAGGAAGATCCTTCTACAAACAAAGTGGATGTTTCCCTACCTTTCTGTAGGGTGCCTTCTGCACTCCTCAGCATGTTGAGGAGTTCTGAAAGTTCAACTTCTTTTTCTTGCAAGTTGAAGTTCCTTAATGGAAGCTTGGGATATTCACCTTGTATATACAATCTTGCTCAAAATAGTAATATGCTACTTGGTTTGTTTCTACTTCAATGTGTACATGTGTTTATTTTAGTATATCACCTATACACATTAGTGGAGCCCTTAGGATCTTTGCTTGATTACCAGCGTTGTGATGGCAGTCACACTAGTGGGGGCTGGGTAATCTATAAGCACATCCTTATGCAGGTCCCTAGTCGCAGGACTATCGAGACAGGGCATCGATACTCCGGAGTAGACTAGCATATGCGCTTCTCATCCCAGAGTGGGAGATGGTATGTCCCACAGCCATCAGTACGTCGTACTGGAGATAGTATGTGGGTGCTCGTTAGGTTACGAGTACACTGGACAGGACTCGTCGGGAACTGACCGGTTGGCATTATACATATCGTCAGTTATCAGTTCCCAGGTGACATGAGTACAACTTAGTCCGCTGACTTGACACTGTCACTTCGCCTCGAGTGTGTTCCCACTGTACTTTGATTACTACCCTACAACGGCTCAAAGGAGTCATGCAAACAGGTAGTAGTTGGGTGCAGTCCCGAAGCACTTGGAGGCAGTGACGGTTAGACAGGATTTGTCTCTCCCGGTATTGGGGGTTGACATCGCGCCGTATCTAGGAGAGCCATTACACGAGTAGTCCTTGGCTAGGCCAAGCGAGATATACTGGAAGGCTTCCAGTGTTATCTCAGTGTGTTTTGGGCTTCACTCCGACACGACTTGTACCGCTATTAGGGGACTGACGTTTACCGCCCCCTAGGCCCGCCATGCAATGTATCAGACGAACAGACCGGACTGTACGCAGACTGTCACAGTCAGACTCAGTAGGAGTTCAGATGGGTTTCACCTCGTCAGTCTTCTTGTCGGCATCTACCTAGGGACCGTTACGCACAGCTAGTGCCGCTTGCGGTCTGTGGTTAAACCCACTGCCAGCGTAGTGTCGAGTCGTTAGAGTCCCACACAGAAAGCTATTCGCCTTTAGGCAAAAGAGTAGAGGTCACATGGTTTTGCGACAGGTCGCATGGTTTTGCGACAGGGTTCGGTTGTTGGAGATAGTGCCCTCAGAGTCAATTATTAGGTCACAGGTACAGTATGCTATCTGGTTTACCTTTATCATCGTGTACTGTTTTAGGTGACCTGACAAGTTGCTATTACACGTTGATAGAGCCCCTAGGATTCTTGCTTGACCACCAGCAGTATGAGGGCGATCATATAAGTGGGAGCTGGGGTCTATAAGCATATCCTTAAATGGTCCCTAGTCGTGTGAGTTTCGAGACAGGGCATCGATACTCCAGAGTAGACTAGTGTATACAGTCGAGACCCCGACGAGGGGCGGTGGCCGGTCCCACAAGCCACTGGTGTCAGTTGGATCACCTAAGATGTATACAGGTGCTCATTGGGTTATGAGTACACCGGACAGGACTCGCCGGGAACATGCTAGTTGGTCATATACCAGACGTTAGATGGCAGTTCCCTGGTGACATGTGTACAGGTTAGTTCATCGACCTGGGGATCGTCATTTGTCTTGTGTGAGTTCCCACTGTACTTTGATTACTACCCTACCACGGCTCAAAGGAGTCGTGCAAACAGGTTTTAGTTGGGTGCAGTCCCGAGCCACATGGAGGCAGTGAGCGTATCTTCAGGGGTTCGTCTCTCCCGGTATTGGGGGTGAGGTCGCGCTGTGTCTAGGAGAGCCATTACACGAAGTCCTTGGCCAAGGCAGGAGATTTACTGGTAGGTATTCCAGTAGTATCTCAGGGTGTTCTGGGCTACACTCCGACACGACTTGTACCGCTTTTGGGGGTCTGACTTTTACCAACCCCCTAGGCCCGCCATGCGATGCTCATAGACGAACGGACCGGACTGTACGGATATTGTCACTGACAGGCTCAGTAGGGTTGTCAGGCTGAGTTCGCTCACAGACGTCCCTTTTAGTCAATACCTGGTAGCCCGTTACGTATTGGCTTATACCTCTGACGTGCTAGTGGTTAAATCCACAACCAAGGTGTTGACGAGTCTTTAGAGTCCCCCACATTCTGTTACTCAGCTTTCGGGCGAAAGGTTGTAGAGGCCGTATGGAGATATGGCAAGGTCCGATCAGATACGTGCGGTATTGCACGGATCAGGATCGGACAGTTTGTACTATAGGCCGTATGGTTATATGGCAGGGTTCGATCAGATACGTGCGGTATTGCACGGATCAGGATCGAACGGATATTACTAGCCGGCTTTGGTATAAGCCGGATCCTAGTATAGTAAAGTGGAGATTTTGTCTCATTGTATTTGTATTTCGGTCGGAATACAAATGCGGGTGTGTATGTACAGTATCGGGGTTTTCCTGTAATTTATTACGGGACCAGTTTTCTGGAGTTGCCAGTTTGCTTTTCGTTTCGGCCGATTTCCTTTGTATCGTTCATTGGCCGAAGATTGGTGGAGGAGGGCTTATTTGCATTGTTGCAAATAAGTATTTGTGGAGGGGTTCTTTGCATATTGGTTGGATCATCATGGTTGCTCCTTTGACCTTGACTTCTTGACCTCTTCATGATGGCTTGACCATTTGGAGTCATCATGGTTGTTTTGGAGTGTTTGTTTATGTTTGTGATGATTTTGTTTTAATCATCACTCTTTATCCATGCTTGCATGATAGCTCACTTTCCACCCACCCCCTTGTCTTTGTTCTTTCTCTCTCCAATCACACATGGGGGGGGCCGGCCATTCCTTGAGAATGGAGGGGATTCATTTCATTATGTGGGGGATTTTTGTATCTTGAGCTTTGAGAAATCCCTACAACTCCCTCTCCAAAAGTTCACTTCAATTCCTCCACAAAAGGCAACTCCATAATCCCAAATGAGACATGTAATCCACATTATATTCTACAGCAAATCTTGGGCACGTCGACTAGCCAGCTTCGTGCCCGAGTTGCCTCGGCATTGAGGTGGGAGCCCGTAAAAGAAGTAGGCGATGTGGTGCACTTCCGGCGACGAGGAGGAGACGGGACATTCCGCAGGAGATCGGGACGACGACGAGAAGACCGGAGGACTCGGATCTGTCGGTATATCTCTCTTCCCTTTCTTGTAGATAGCTAGGACTAGTTAGTGGTTCGATCCGGCTATTAGTGCGCGGCGGTTTGCCAGTCCAAGAAAAATTAAAGTTTATCACCGCTTCCGCATTTGGCCGTCGGATTGACGGCCGGGGCGCCGCCGTGCACTTACAGTGGTATCAGAGCCTCGCCATTAACTTAGTCTAGCTTGGTTTAATGTGTTTTGCATTTCCGATCGACCAAAATTCCAAAATCCGCATTTTTGCTTGCATCAGTTTTCTGTTAAAAGTTTTTGGTGTCCAAAAATTTTTCAGGTTACAGAAAAGTGATCTACTAGAAAAGATAAGAGTTCTGTGAAAATTCGATGCAGTAACTCTACAGTAGAGGCGCGGAACCGCGGCCAAACCCCCCTTTGGGCCGCGGTTCCGCCGCACACTGTTGGGTTCCCTGCACCAAATTTCTACAGTATCTTTCTGGGGTTAAAATTGGGGTTTTGGAATATTAAACTTGGGCCCAGAATTTCTTTGAGTGCTACAGTATTGCTTGGGGCCCACTTGTTAATTCTTGATCGATCGGATATTTTAAACACATTATTTCACAGTATTTACATTATATCTGCGACCGTGAATGTCACTTGATCGGTAAATCCGGTCTAACTGCTATAGCCCGGTTAGACGGATTTGCGAACGTGACTTTCACGTTGATGTTCTGTTTTTGCTGTGATGTTGCGGATCGGTCGTGGGGGATAGCCTGGATGCAATGCTAGTACAGTTCTATTGTATTATGTACATTTGATATTGCGGGGCGAGCGTCCGACATGTGGACTGCCGTCACTGCCAGTTTGTATTATTATTTTTGGGGCACGGCCAGGTTGCGGTCGATGTACCCGTTGTATGTATATTTTACTTTCTGTACTAGGATTACCCCGCGGAGGGGTGCACGGATAGCCGGATTCTAGAGGGCAACAAGCCCGCATCTCATGGCATTGAGACGGAGGGGGCTTCACTCTAGAATTGGCGGGCTATTCGCCGCACTCGTAGGGGGTACAGGTTGATCCAGGAGGGGTGCCCAAGTTACCGGATTCCGTGAAGTGCTGGGTGGTCCATTCACGGTGCTGAAGGGGGCTGCCTCGCTTCAGGTTTTGGCGGGTAACTTGCCGCGCCCGTAGGGGTCTAGGATTTCATTGCGCAGGCTATCCACACGACCAGGGGAACGTCGGGTTTCAGTAGTGGCTCTGTGAAACCCGGGGATCCCAGATATCTGTATTGTTTCTGTGATGCTGTACATTTTCTGTGATGTTGCATTTCTTATCACGCCTTGAGCGAATATAATATATTGGTATATATATTAGTAGATGTTGTATATGTTTTGCATCCGCGCTAGTCCAGTCCCCGCTCTGTCGTTAGTTAGCTAACCTAACGGGTAATGACGGGACCCAGCGGCGAATGCGGATGGCATATACGTACATCAGTATATTTTCGTTCTTTTTGGTGTGATCAATTGATGGGACTGCGTTGATTCGGATTAATGCAAGTTAAAACAAACCTAATCTGATGTTGTTGGAACACTTTTCAAAAAGCTGTTATTGCAAGGACGTTCACTTTTGTTTTGCATCGTGGTATTCAGTTGGAATATCCTGCTCCTCAGTCGACGAGGCAAGGGCCGAGATCCCTTCACCGGGAGTGACCCCTTGGACAAAAAGTTTGCGTCAGGGCAATGACTTCACTATAGCCGATTACTTTTGCTTTGCACCGTGGTATTCAGTTGGAATATCCTGCACCTCATTCTACGGGGAAAGAGCCGAGATCCCTTCACCGGGAGTGACCTCTTTAGTAAAGGTTTTCGTCACTATATTTTAAAAAGCTATCCGTTCCTTCAACGATATCAAGTTCTTTACGTTAAAGGTTTTCGCCAGAAACCATTCGTAGCCCTCCGTCGTTTCATATGGGTGGTCAATAGTATTCAAGCTGTGTTTGTTGGCCATAGTCAAGGCACAGTGTTTGGTAGCTATTGGGTGTTCATATGCTGCATAGATAGATGCGTTGGTTTGGGACAGTCGTATAGCCTTGTTGGCCCTAGTCAAGGGCTTGTACGGGTGGGTTCAAATCAACCTGGATAATGACGGGTAGAACTTGACATGTGACTTATGATTTGTTGGCCTTAGTCAAGGTCATAAGAGCATGGGGTAAAAATCCACATCGGGAGTTTCAAAAGAACTGAAACTTGCCAGATATGCGCATACCTTCTGGAGTGTGATGACGTGAGCGGATTCCGTCACGTTATCATGCGATGATAGTTGGATCCCGATTCCCACTGATGAGTTAGTTTACTCCTCGGGTGATCCCGACTAATTCTTCTTTCAGGTTTGGAGGAGAATTTGACGGTACAGTGGGAGGTTTCCAGATTAGATAAATTGGTAACCATTCTGATCTAGGTTAGAGTGCACGCTGAGTGTTTCTTTTCTCTCTCTCTGTAGCAGCGACCATTGACCCGACCCTAAGACAATGACTCAGTGACCAAGTTGACCGAACCTTCTTAACACCGGCTTTTGGATTGTCAGAGTTGCAAACCTCATTGTCACTCCTACTTTTACCCTTTTCTCCAGGACACCCCGTATTACTACGAACGTCCACTTCCATTGGACAAAACCATCGTATGGTTAGATACGAACTCGAAAGAATTTATTCGAGGATGGTTTCCGGTTCTGGAGAAAACGGATAGGATTATTCAGTTGTCTTTTCCTTTTACCTTCTCTCAAGTTGTGAGTACTCCTTAGTTTAGGAGATAGTACACCTATTACGCAAATTGGATAGTCTTCTTCCAAACCATAGGCAGATGCCGACCGGTAGGGAATGAAGAAAACCAATTAGCATAACGATGGTGTGCAGAAGGTGTTAAGTTAAGACAAAACAAGGGATTAGTAAGAGGGCATAGTAAATTGCAACAGATATTCACGACCAAACCGGGTATTTCTTCGCCAATCCTAAAATCACCTTTGTATTTCTTCAGGACACTCCGTATCACTACGAAGATCCACAGTTTATTGGATATTCCATCGTATGGTTATATACGAACTCGAAAGGAACTTGTTCCAGTTCGGGGATGGATTCTGGTTCAGGAGAAATAGGAATAAGATTTATTCAGGTGTCTTTTATCTTCACCTTCTCTCGCATTGCGAGTGTTCCTAGGATTAGGACAGTACACCCATTATGCTTATTGGATAGTCTTCTTCCAAACCATAGGCTGGTGCCGAACGGTAGGGAAGGAAGAAAACCATTTGGCCTAAAGGGGTGTGCAGAAGGTAATGACTAAAGACATATGAAGGGATTTGGAGAGGTGGCAAAGAATTACAAGGTTACAGTTGTGAATCTGGATAATGGAAGAGGCATTACTAGGAATACCAGGATACCCCATCGAAACATTTCAATGTTTCAGTTTTACTGTGTACTGTTAAACGAAAACTGATTTCCCGATTAGACACTTACTCCAGGGTATGTATTTACCAGGTATGATTCTCACATCTGTATGGTTTTACAGATGATGAGTGGGAGTAAGTTATTGGGAATTGGGTGATCATCCTCATTATATCGGGATTCGTTGTAATCGGTGATATTTGAGGAAATCACCTGGGCTGTTTGCCGGTCGGCAAATATTTGGTTTTTGAATATCCGCTATTATGCACCAATTTCAAATTGATATATCTGTACGTCTATTTTCATAGAGTGAGATATACCTTTTTGAAATTATGTCCATGACATTTACCTATATCAGTGGATGGTTAGGTAAGGAGCATTAAACAGCGGTGTAATTCTTCATAACCAAAGGTGCAGTTTTCAACCAACGACACACAGTGAATGAGTTATCAGACTCAAGGGACTTATACAGAGTATTGTATGTTGTCCAGGGTCCATCAGGACAGAGGGGTTGATCCTCTACTATATTCGGTTTACTTATGACTTCTCTAGTTTTTAGACAGGTGTTTCTTCGAAACACAGGGTCCGAATTTTGAGAAGTTATAGGTATTTGAATAAAGTAGAGAACCAGATGTTGCAAGTATCGGGATTCTTCAAAGTGATCGGAGATGTAGATGCTTGTGAAGGGTATTCAGTTGATAGTAATGATTAAGAGAACTTGCTTCTCTTTCAGGTTACTCATAATTGGAAGCATTCCTAAGTTGAGTAACGCTGATCGGCCTCCTTCCATTTAGTTGACATGCACTGGAGACAGCTGCATGATTTGAATCTGGTTCAATTAAATCAGTGCCTCTGGTTCTATATTGGATATAGAACAGTTCGTATCTTAACGATGTTAAGGTACGGGGAGTTGTCCGGCCTATGCTTAAAACCAGACTCTGGATAACTCAAGGCACGTTTCTGTAATGGCTGTTTGTGGGTTGACCCAGGCTATGACGAGGGTTAACTTTCTACCATCTGGAAGAACAATAGCGATATTGTTCTATACTCGCCACAGTTTTATTAAAAATGGATTTTTTCAGAAAACAGTAGTGGGAGTATGGTAGAACTGGAAGTGATTCCAGAACCACGAACGATTACTGAAGATTTGATAAGGAACCTAAAGATTCAATCTGGATTGACATTCCATTGGCAACTCTGCAGATAAGGTGGGTAACTTCAGGCACCCGAGAGGTACTCCGGTAGCCTCAAGGACGGTGACAGGGAAGTTCTTGTTTACCCACAATTACCATTGCTGTTGTTCCAGGCTGCGAGACCCGGCGGGAGGATGAGTATAGCGTCGTTCTAAACTAGTTTTAGATGCGTACGTGTATATGACTCTGCCAGAGGGTTGTCGTAGTCAGTGGGAGCAGCGGAAGCATTGGTGGACAGGTAGCATATGTCTATTTATAGACTAAAGCAGATGTAGCGGAGATAGATCATCTATTTCTGACGTGACAGTCATGGGTTTGACTTCATCAGAATAGGGGATGGATCTGTTGAGAAGGTAGTAGGGTGTGATGTCATGGTATTTGGATGACATAAACAGAGTAGGAAAAGAAACTCCTATACTACGATCGGTTACACTTTGGTCGTCACACAGTGGTTTCTCCACAAAGGAAATGGATTTTATATCAGACATACTGGTTACTAGATCTATGGTTTTAGATCTAGATTTGGGTGGTTTCCCAATCTGGGTGCTTGGACAGCATTCTGAGAGTATTTAGAATGGACGACTCCTGGAACGGTAGTGTACCTGCAGGTAATGGAGTCACCCTCTCCAATGGTATCTTACAGACTAAAGGGGAGAGGGACGTGCATGATTGGCAGATCACTTGCTCGGGCAATTGAGTCAATCATGAGATGTCAGGTACCACACCAGATGTTGTTCTTGCACTAGATGCAATAAGTTGACATTAATCCAATCCTGGAGAAACAGTCGGAAGCAGTTTTAGAACATAAGTGGATGTTCTAGGGATATGATAACGACAGCCTCTTTCAGGAGACAGTTGTCATTCCAGGCTTCCAAGGTGACATGGACGACAAGGAGGTTGTCAGAGTTATAGTTTTCCCTCCGACGAGGGGCAGTATTTTGGACAGGTGATCCAAGGCAATACTGAGGGAGGCATGGCGCAGGATACTGATTAAGTTCAGTTGACGATACAGTCTGAGAAGTTTGGATTTGGAGTTCATTTATGAGCTAGGTCCCATCAGACATCCAGACACATTCTAGGATAGGTATTGCTCATTTCGGGAGATGGCTTTCTCCGCGAACTTGAGATATAGAGAGACATAGAAAGAAACAGCAAGGCGGATCCACTCACTAAGGCTATTCCTCGAACGCAATGGTTTCGCAAACGAGCTTTGTGAGACTGACTAGTAGAGGAGTTGGGTGTTCGGTATCACATGGGCTGTGAGTATGCGACATCGCAATAATTAGCCTTGAGTGCAAGTGGGAGATTGTTGGAGATAGTGCCCTCAGAGTCAATTATTAGGTCACAGGTACGTGATTGCAATGATTGATGGAGGACCTATCCCGGTAGGACAGTCTTACTCGAGATGATAGTATGCTATCTGGTTTACCTTTATCATCGTGTACTGTTTTAGGTGACCTGACAAGTTGCTATTACACGTTGATAGAGCCCCTAGGATTCTTGCTTGACCACCAGCAGTATGAGGGCGATCATATAAGTGGGAGCTGGGGTCTATAAGCATATCCTTAAATGGTCCCTAGTCGTGTGAGTTTCGAGACAGGGCATCGATACTCCAGAGTAGACTAGTGTATACAGTCGAGACCCCGACGAGGGGCGGTGGCCGGTCCCACAAGCCACTGGTGTCAGTTGGATCACCTAAGATGTATACAGGTGCTCATTGGGTTATGAGTACACCGGACAGGACTCGCCGGGAACATGCTAGTTAGTCATATACCAGACGTCAGATGGCAGTTCCCTGGTGACATATGTACAGGTTAGTTCATCGACCTGGGGATCGTCATTTGTCTTGTGTGAGTTCCCACTGTACTTTGATTACTACCCTACCACGGCTCAAAGGAGTCGTGCAAACAGGTTTTAGTTGGGTGCAGTCCCGAGCCACATGGAGGCAGTGAGCGTATCTTCAGGGGTTCGTCTCTCCCGGTATTGGGGGTGAGGTCGCGCTGTGTCTAGGAGAGCCATTACACGAAGTCCTTGGCCAAGGCAGGAGATTTACTGGTAGGTATTCCAGTAGTATCTCAAGGTGTTCTGGGCTACACTCCGACACGACTTGTACCGCTTTTGGGGGTCTGACTTTTACCAACCCCCTAGGCCCGCCATGCGATGCTCATAGACGAACGGACCGGACTGTACGGATATTGTCACTGACAGGCTCAGTAGGGTTGTCAGGCTGAGTTCGCTCACAGACGTCCCTTTTAGTCAATACCTGGTAGCCCGTTACGTATTGGCTTATACCTCTGACGTGCTAGTGGTTAAATCCACAACCAAGGTGTTGACGAGTCTTTAGAGTCCCCCACATTCTGTTACTCAGCTTTCGGGCGAAAGGTTGTAGAGGCCGTATGGAGATATGGCAAGGTTCGATCAGATACGTGCGGTATTGCACGGATCAGGATCGGACAGTTTGTACTATAGGCCGTATGGTTATATGGCAGGGTTCGATCAGATACGTGCGGTATTGTACGGATCAGGATCGAACGGATATTACTAGCCGGCTTTGGTATAAGCCGGATCCTAGTATAGTACAGTGGAGATTTTGTCTCATTGCATTTGTATTTCGGTCAGAATACAAATGCGGGTGTGTATGCACAGTATCGGGGTTTTCCTGTAATTTATTACGGGACCAGTTTTCTGGAGTTGCCAGTTTGCTTTTCGTTTCGGCCGATTTCCTTTGTATCGTTCATTGGCCGAAGATTGGTGGAGGAGGGCTTATTTGCATTGTTGCAAATAAGTATTTGTGGAGGGGTTCTTTGCATATTGGTTGGATCATCATGGTTGCTCCTTTGACCTTGACTTCTTGACCTCTTCGTGATGGCTTGACCATTTGGAGTCATCATGGTTGTTTTGGAGTGTTTGTTTATGTTTGTGATGATTTTGTTTTAATCATCACTCTTTATCCATGCTTGCATGATAGCTCACTTTCCACCCACCCCCTTGTTTTTGTTCTTTCTCTCTCCAATCACACATGGGGGGGCCGGCCATTCCTTGAGAATGGAGGGGATTCATTTCATTATGTGGGGGATTTTTGTATCTTGAGCTTTGAGAAATCCCTACAACTCCCTCTCCAAAAGTTCACTTCAATTCCTCCACAAAAGGCAACTCCATAATCCCAAATGAGACATGTAATCCACATTATATTCTACAGCAAATCTTGGGCACGTCGACTAGCCAGCTTCGTGCCCGAGTTGCCTCGGCATTGAGGTTGGAGCCCGTAAAAGAAGTAGGCGATGTGGTGCACTTCCGGCGACGAGGAGGAGACGGGACATTCCGCAGGAGATCGGGACGACGACGAGAAGACCGGAGGACTCGGATCTGTCGGTATATCTCTCTTCCCTTTCTTGTAGATAGCTAGGACTAGTTAGTGGTTCGATCCGGCTATTAGTGCGCGGCGGTTTGCCAGTCCAAGAAAAATTAAAGTTTATCACCGCTTCCGCATTTAGCCGTCGGATTGACGGCCGGGGCGCCGCCGTGCACTTACAGCGGTCACATCCGTGCACTTGTGCACGTACAGTGTCCGGACAGTTAACACTAGCGGGCTTTGGTTTAAGCCAGATCCTAGTGTACGTTTTGGGATTGGTTTTTCTAGTATGTATTCGTGTTCCTCGGAACGCGGATGCGGGTGTGTATGAACAGTTGACGGAGAGATAGAGGCAGAGGATTCTCATTAGGGTTGTTGACTGTTGACTGTTGACCATTGACTTCTTGCTAAACCCTAATGAGAATATGATATATGATTAACAATAATATTAATTAAGTATTATGGTGACATGGTTGTTGAGGGGTTGACTTTGTTGACTTTGTTGACCGGTTGACTAGGTTGGACTAGTTGACCATCATGATGACAATGGTTATCCTTTCATGGCAAAGACTTTTTGCTTGCTTGTTCTCTTGTGAAAAATGAGTGCATGAAATGATATGGCTATTGTAGCTTAAACCATCACATAATACTCGATTGCTATGATTTGTTATGATGGCTTTGGATTATGAGAGCCAAGAGAGAAATGTCTTTCTCATTCTTTCATTTCCTTTCTCTCTCTTGTGTTTTGAGCTCTCATCTTCTTCCTCTTGCTCTCCCTCTCTCTAGTCTATGGTTCACTTGTCTCATGTGTTGAGAAGCAAGAACCATAGAGAAAATCCCAACACACTCTCCTCTACTCACTCTAGTTCATAAGGTTTAGCAAACCGAGTGAACTAGTTTCTTCAAAGTTCGAAGAAGCAGCCAAAGGTAGAAGCTTTCGGGTGGATCGATCTTCGGCGCAAGGAGACGACGGGGTGAAGCCTATCCGTACACCATCAAGGTTTGAAGACGAAGGAGTTCAAGAAAGAAAGGTATAACCCCCTAACCGAGTAGTTAACAACTCCTAGTTAGGTTGTTAGTTAGATGTTTAACAAAGATCCGGTTTTGAGTCCATATTACCGCCTCTAGAAAATTGTTTTTCACCAAATTCCGCATGCCCGAAAGTACCGGGAGAGGTAGCATGGACTTACAGGAAGGGACTGGAGAATCAAGTCCGTGCAGAGCTCGTTCTCTAACGTGGTCCCAAGGTCCGCAAGCTCTTCAATGAAGCCAATCATCTTAAGCACGTGTTCCGCTACCGATGATCCGACGGCCAATCTCGTCGAAAACAGCTTTTTCGAGACTTCGTATCTGGCGATACGGGATTGCTCTCCATACAGTTCTTTTGTATGGAGAAATATGGATTCAAGGTCCATATTCTCGTGCCTCCTCTGATGTTCATTGTCCACAGAGGCAAGCACGAGGCACTTGGCCTTCGCGCAGTCGATTTCCCAGGTCTTACGGATTTCCTTATCCGCGACGCTGGTTTTGGGACCTGGGACAGGGGGAGCTTTGGTGGTAAGGAGATACCCCAACTTGTCATAAGTGATTTCCATTTTGACATTCCTGAGCCAATCTTTATAGTTTGGCCCTGTTAGTATGTTTTTATCTAGTAGTAACTTAAGTCCAGTCATGATGTTTGGTCGCTGCAATTAGAAGAGAGAGAAGAAATACTTTAGCATGATGCTCTTGTAAGTTTAGAGTGGTTTTTAATTTGTCTAAACAGGATGGCTCCTACTGTCTCTCGAATCCCTCCTCAAACCAAAAAGGAAGAATTAGTCAGGATCAATCTCACCGTACAATACTTGCTTAACCGTTCAGCCAGGCTAGTGTCGGTACTTCGAGGGAGGTTTTCCAACGTTTTCGCGAAGTTCCTTAATTAAATAACCTCTTTTCCCTGTGGGTGTAGCCCCGCTAACACCTTTCTAGACACCTACTTGGTTTATAGCATTGATCGTTAAGTGAGAAATTTCCCGAGGAGTAGCATATACTCACAGTAGGATCGGGATCCAAATATCATTGCGTGACAAAACTGAAGGAATCCTACCAGAATTATCACACTCCAAATGGTATGCAGCGCTAGCAAGTTTCAGTTTCTTTTGAAATTCCCGATGTGGATTTTTGCCCCATGCTCTTATGACCTTGACTTTGGCCAACAAATCATAAGTCACATGTCAAGTTCTACCCGTCATTCTCCAGGTTAATTTGAACCCACCCGTACCTACCCTTAACTTTGGCCAACAAGGCAGTGCGATTGTCCCAAACCAACACATCTATCTATGCTGCACATGAATACCCAATAGCTACCAATCACCATGCCTTGACTTTGGCTAACAAACATAGCTTGAATACTATTGACTATCCATCTGAAATGACGGAGGGCTACGAATGGTTTTGGTAAAACCGTGAACGTAGTGAACTTAATATAATCGATGGAACGAGATAGCTTTTAAAAGGAGTGGCTTAAGCTCCACGTTTAAAAGTTGTTTTTGAAAAGAAACCGAGTGGTTTTGAAAGTGTTCCAACGACTCAACTTAGGTTTATTTTCTTGCATTAATTTAATGCGTCCCATCATTTAATCCCACCATTGCAGAAAACAACGAAAATATGACGTACGCTTATACCATCCGCATTCGCCACGGGGCCCCGTTATTACCCGTTAGGTTACTTAACTAACGACAGAGCGGGGGCTGGACTAGCGCGGATGCAAAACATAAGCAACGCCTAAATAGATATCATATATAGATATACACATTCGTCACATGCAATGATAGGCATTCCAGATCACAGATGAACATATTGGATATACTCGGAATTCGCAATCCGTACGAGCCTGTAACGAAGAGCGGATTACACGGTCGCGATGAATTGCCAAGACCCCACCCTAGACCCCTACGGGTGTGGCAAACTACCCGCCAAGTACCCGAAGTGAAGCAACCTCCCTCAACACCGTGAGTAGGCCATTCGGCACTTCGAGATACCCGGTAGTTTGTGCACCCCACCTTGGGTCTATCCTAGGAGAAAAAACAGTAAAAGAAATTATACAATGACGGCTACAACCCCATCCCGGTTGTGCGGCCATATAAATAATATTACATCAATTACAAATTACATGAATTGAAAGAAAAAGAAAACTCTCATCTCACAACCCCCCGGCTATTCATCCGCGATAATCCAATGAATTCATATACACATACCATCAACATTACAGATCACAGATATGTATAACCCCCACTAATCGACGTATAGCGATTAGCAGACGTTCAATACATATATCACATCACAGATATAACCCGTTAGCTTAGGTCTTTAGAAGTTCGATCAAAATACGGATTTTTAAACCCCAAAAACAAATTTTGCTTTCTGTAAATTCTGGGCAGAAAAAACAAATTGTAAAAATCCCAAAACACCCCTAGAAAAACACTGCAGGAAAATTGTGCCACGACCGAGTCAACTCGGCCGCGGATCCGCGGCGGGAGCATGCTCCGGCCGTGGTTCCGCGGTGCCTTGACCGAGTTAGTGGACCAATTTTCTTGCACGTTCTTTAAAAACCCTGAGCCGATTTTTAGTACAAGATTTATTAATTTTTGAGCAGGAAAAAAAATCGGCAGAAAGTATACATTTCGGGCGTGTTTCGTGACTTTTTCTCCGATCGAACTTCTAGTTACTTTGCTAACATGTTAGATAGTGTTTAACCTGGCTCTGATACCACTGTAAGTCCACGTTACCTCTCCCGGTTCTTACGGGCTTGCGGAAATGATGAAAAACGATTTTTCTTTTGGTGGTAACATGGACTCAAAATACGGATCTTTGTTAAACAACTATCTAACAACCTAACTAGGAGTTTTACCTACTCAGTAAGGGGTTATACCTTAACTTGAACTCTTTCTCTTGGACTCTTTGTGGTGGTCGGATGGTTCTCTCCTCGTCGTCTCTTTGTGCCGAAGATGGATCCACCTGAATGCTTCTACCTTTGGCTTCAACCTCAATCTTGAGGAAACTAGAACACTTGGTTTGCTAAACCTTGTATACTAGGATGAGTAGAGAAGTGTTTTGGGTTTTATCTCTATAGTTCTTGCTTCTCAACACATGAGACAATGGAACCATAAACTAGAGAGAGAGCAAGAGGAAGAGGGGGAGCTTGAGGATGAGAGAGAATGAGAATGATAGAATGAGCAAGACTTTTTTCTCACCCTTGCTCTCATAATCCAAAATAATCATAACTAATAATAATAATTGAGTATTATGTGATGGTTGTCATCATATCAAATGGCCATATCATTTCATGCATTAAATGCAATTTGTGAACAAACAAGCAAGCCAAGGTCAATGCCAAGAAATGATAGCCATTGTCATGATGATGGTCAACAAGTCCAACCTAGTCAAACGGTCAACTAAGTCAACAAGTCAACAAAGTCAACCCTTCAACCCAACCATGGCACAATAATACTTAATTAATATTATCATTAATCATATTTCTTATTCTCATTAGGGTTTAGCAAAAGTCAACAGTCAACAACCCTAATGAGAATCCTCTGCCTCTGTCTCTCTATCAACCGTGCATAGACACCCTTATCCGCGTTCCGAGGAACATGAATACAAACGAGATAAAACCAATCCCAAAACGTACACTAGGATCTGGCTTAAACCAAAGCCCGCTAGTGATAACTGCCCGGACACTAAACGTGCACAAGTGCACGGATGTGACCGAACCCTGTCGCAAAACCATGCGACCTCTACTCTTTTGCCTAAAGGCGAATAGCTTTCTTTGTGGTAATCTAAAGACTCGATACTACGCTGGTAGTGGGTTTAACCACAGACCGCAAGCGGCACTAGCTGTGCGTAACGGCCCCCAGGTAGATGCCGATAAGAAGACGGACGAGGTGAAACCCATCTGAACTCCTACTGAGCCTGAATGTGACAATCTGCGTACAGTCCGGTCTGTTCGTCTGAGAATATCGCATGGCAGGCCTAGGGGGCGGTAAACGTCAGTCCCCTAATAGCGGTACAAGTCGTGTCGGAGTGTAGCCCAGAACACCCTGAGATAACACTGGAAACCTACCAGTATATCTCGCTTGCCCTGGCCAGGGACTTTGTGTAATGGCTCTCCTAGACACAGCGCGATATCAACCCCCAATACCGGGAGAGACGAATCCTGTCTAACCGTCATTGCCTCCAAGTGCTTCGGAACTGCACCCAACTACTACCTGTTTTCACGACTCCTTTGAGCCATGGTAGGGTAGTAATCTAAGTACAGTGGGAACACACTCGAGGCGAAGTGACAGTGTCAAGTCAGCGGACTAAGCTGTACTCATATCACCTGGGAACTGATAACTGATGATAGGTATAGTACCAACCAACAGTTCCTGACGAGTCCTGTCCAGTGTACTCGTAACCTAACGAGCACCCGCATACTATCTCAAGTACGACGTACTGACGGCTGTGGGACAGACCGTCTCCCCTGCTGGGATGAGAAGCGCATACGCTAGTCTACTCCGGAGTATCGATGCCCTATCTCGATCGTCCTACGACTAGGGACATGCATAAGGATGTGCTTGTGGATTACGCAGCCCCCACGAGTATGACTGCCATCACAACGCTGGTAATCAAGCAAAGATCCTTAGGGCTCCACTAATGTGTATAGGTGATATACTAAAATAAACACATGTACACATTAAAGTAGAAACAAACCAAGTAGCATACTACTATTTTGAGCAAGATTGTCTATACAAAGTGAATATCCCAAGCTTCCATTAAGTAATATACAAACTAGTATGATACAGTAGTGGCCTCTAGGGCATATACACTAACACTATGGACCCTCTAGAAGAACGAAACCCTAACTCGATTCTGTGACCTTCGGAACCGCCACCAAACCCTTAGGTTTGTGGTAGTTCCGCGGCGCCATAGGTGAGGCAAGGGTTGACCCTTCTACGGTTGGTCCATAGGTGTTGTGGCATGTTCTGGGTACTTTTTTAAACTCCGCTCAAGTGTTGAGATCTTTGGGAAATTTTGGGTGTTTATTGATTCGATCGAAAAGTTTAACATCGTCTAGCAATCTATGATTGTGATACAATATTTGGAATCCACTCAATCGGTTTTGTGAAAACTGATTTGAATTTTATAAATATAGAAAGTTAGTCTCATTTGATCGGTTGCCACGGGATTTTGTTATGGATCAAAAGTCCGTCGCAATTACGTAGTGTACGCGGATACTCGCCGGGTAACCTTACTAGATAGCCACGCCCCATAGCCCCGACCAAGTGACTGTAGGAGAACCCCGTTGCCAAAAGCATCTGTTCGGATGCTCGCGGCCACGGTGTTCCGCCTAAGTGCACTTCGTCAACGGCATCGGGGGGTGCGACTGTCTACTAAAGTTTCTGACGAGCATTCGATCAAGATGTCGGGAATCTTGTTGAATTGCCCGACTTGTTATTGGAAAGTGTTTTCAATATCGAGACTAAAATGCAGGGTTTATAATTGTTAGGCATGTGATGTATAAGGAATTCATAAGGTTAGGCATGAAATCCAAAGTATGTGATACATTGGGTTTATGATGTCTAAGGTGGTTGCGGATTCCAATTGTTGTAGTTTTTCACTTTCTTTTCTACGACCGTAAGTGTAATATGTTGTGTATCGCCGGTTTCGTTGCTATATGTCAACGACAATTGGGATACGCATAATTACTTACGTTGATGACATGTGA
This sequence comes from Agapanthus africanus, assembly GCA_030015575.1. Taxonomy (NCBI): domain Eukaryota; kingdom Viridiplantae; phylum Streptophyta; class Magnoliopsida; order Asparagales; family Amaryllidaceae; genus Agapanthus; species Agapanthus africanus. Next base: position 339,485,386 of record CM057342.1, on the reverse strand, counting down.
TGTTATCTGTTGCTGTGGTATGTAATATTGGATCGTCGTGTTTTGAATAGCCGATTTTTTTTGTGAGATGAGAGTTTTTCATTTTCATTCATGTACAAACTTGTATGTAATATTCTTTTATTGGGGCACTTCCGGGTTGAGGATGATGTCACCATTGATGTATATTATTTACTTTTCCGCATTAGGATAGAGCTAAGGAGGAGAGCATAAGTAACTGGGTTCTAGGGTCCAGTGGGAGACCATCTCGAGGAGTCGAGACCGGGTCTCCTAACTCTAGAATTGGTAGGGTTGCTTACCGCTCTCGTAGGGGTCTAGGGATATGGGTTTGGCTATTCATCGCGACCGTGGAATCCGTGTTTTTTATTGGCTTAATTTAAAACACGGAATTCCTAGTATATCTAATATTTCATATGTGTTCTTCTGCTGCTGATATTCTATGATGTGATCACTTGATATGTTGAGACGGATGCTTATATTATATATAATAAATATTGCTGCTTTCGTTTCTTTTGTGATGCTTAGGAAGCATATATGATGGGACTTCATTAATAAGATTAATGAAATAAAAGAAACCTAAAGATATTGTAGAATCTTGTTTTCAAAACTGGTAGCTCTAGTTCTTGCCTTGCATAGCGGTATTCCTTGTAGAATATCCAGCACCTTATTCGATAAGGAAAGAGCCGAGATCCTTTCACCGGGAGTGACCTCTTTAGTGAAACTGGCAGATGCTACAACCCACTCGGTTTTGTTTTTGATTTCCTTTTTAGTTCATGCTTTCCATAGTGGTATTTGTGAAATATCCAGCACCTCATTCGATGAGGAAAGAGCCGAGATCCGGGAGTGACCTCTTTAGCAAAACTAGTAAAAGCCTCAAAAACACTCCTTTTCAAAATCACTCAATTCTACAGCGATATCAAGTTCATTATGCAAAAGGTTTTCTTAAAAACCTGTCGTAGCCCTCCGTCATTTCAGATAAGTACTATTTAGTAATCGTGCTACGTTTGTTGGCCTGCGTCAAGGCGTAGTGTGCGGTAGCTAATTAGTGCTTATCTGCTGCATATGATGCGATTGGATTAGGGTAGTCGTGTGACTTTGTTGGCCTGCGTCAAGGGTCGTGCGGGTGGGATTAATTCAACCATGAAATGTACAGGTTGAACTTGAGTAGTGGACTATGGTTTGTTGGCCTGCGTCAAGGTCATAGGACGCTAGGGGCAGAGTATTATCGGGAATTTCAACTGTTGAAATTTGCAATGAGATTGCATACCTTCTATGAGATAATTGGATCCCGATACCCACTGCGAGTAAGAGATACTCCTGGGAGAGTTTTGCACATTACAATTAGCCGATCAAGTAGGTGTCTAGAAAGGTGTTAACGGGGTTACGCCCTTGGAAAAACGAGGTTTATTTTAATTAGATCGTGCGAAAGCACGGGGAACCTCCCTCAAAGTACCGACACTGACCCGGCCGAAAGATTGGCGAAGTTGTACGGTGTAATTAATCCCGGCTAGTCTTACCTTTTAGGGTTTGAAGGAAGATTTGATAAAAACAGTGGGAGTCATCCTGATTAGATAAAATAATAACCAATCTGATCTTGCAAGAGCTTACGCAGAGTGTTTTCTTCTCTCTCTCTCTCTCTCTCTCCCCTGGTAGTAACCATGTCACGCCTTAATCAATATAATAATATGGATGCATTGACCGAACCTGCTTATTATACTGAGCCGGGGAACGTTGGTTCTGCTCTATCTTATAATTGTTATAAGTCCGAGCAGGAAATAGGGGATTATCCGGATTTTCACACAACCCAATTGAGGAATAAGCATGTTGATGCATATTCTTCGGGTGTGTTCACTACCAAGAACTGTTTCTCAGTGTCCTCTACGTCCTAGGTATGAGATATCAGAACAGGATCCCATATATGTAATTTGTTACATGGGCTACAGAAAGGTAGAGAACTGGGATTGGGTGATATGTCTCTAAGTGTTAGAGAATGGTGTAATTGTTGCAGCCAAGATAGTTGGCAAATATCACCTTGTATTACCAAGTGGTAAATACATTGATTCTGAACAAATAGTATTACATGCTGAACCTGATATACAATGTTACATCGGTTTCTTTATTAAGTTAAAGAAGGATATAATTTTGTATTACAGGATAATGTTGTGAACATTTTCCTGAATCAAGAGTTGATTGGATCATGCATGTTATGTAATGGCATATACGTTCTAAATCAAACCACAGTTCAAGGTATATAAAACACACACAAGAGGAGTAGTCCAGAAATGAATGAATCCTTCTTGTGGCATTGTAGTCTAGGTCATATCAATGTGACACAACTAGCTTAGTTACATAAGGATGAATATTTGAATCTGTTCGAATTTTCATCCTATGATACTTGCCAGTCTTGTCTCAAAGGTACAATGACCAAAACTCCATTTACTGGAAATAGAGAAAGAGTTATTGAACTCTTGGGACGGATACATGATGATGTATACAGTCCCATGTCCACAAATGCCAGGGCTGGTTTCTCGTACTTCATTTTATTCATTGAACATCTCTCAAGATTCGGACATATGTTCCTGTTGAAACACAAGTCTGAAACTTTTAAGAAATTCAAAGAATATAAGCTTGAAGTTGAGAACCATACGGGTAGAAGTATTAAAGTCCTTTGATGTGATCGAGGAGGAGAATACTTGGGCATAGAGTTCCTGGATTATTTAAAAGAGAATGGGATTCTCTCTGAGATTACTCCTCCGAGTACACCACAGCACAATGGTGTATCGGGACGGAGGTATCGCACCCTATGAGATATGGTGCGCTCTATGATGAGTACTGTTGAGTTGCCTGTTTTCTTTTGGAGTTATGCACTTGAGAAGCTGCATACCTATTGAATGGGGTTCCATCCAAATCTGTGCCTACCACTCCATATGAGATATGGTATGGGAAGAGACCATGTCTTAAACGAGTTAAGATATGGGGTTGTCCGGCCTATGTTGAAAAACAAAATCCGAACAAGCTCGAGGCAAAGTCAGTTCTGTACAAGTTTGTTAAGATATCCCAAACATTTGCGAGGGTATATCTACTACCTAACTGAGGAGCAAAAGGTGTTTTGTTTCTCAGCTTGCCGCCTTTTTAGAAAAGTAAGTTCTTATGAAGAAATTTGTGGTAATGAGGTAGAACTGGAATTTCACGACCCAAAATTTGGCACGTGACCAGCACTTAAACCACGTGATGTCAACAGGAGTAACGCAATTTAAGTAAGCCGAAAACCCAGAAATCTAAACCATAAAAAGATGTAAGTGATAAAACATTTGGAAATCTCAAGTAAAAATCTTAAAGCTTAAGTTTATTTTCTTAAAAATTTCAGCAGCACCTCCATTGTAAAACTAGACCGAAACGGGTACAAACACAGGATATAAATAAAGCATTCCCAAACAGGAGAAAATCACGCCCAAAGGAGAAAACAACCACCAAAAGCATATATACGATGCCGTAGCGAAGAAATAGACAATATAAATGAAAAACAGCATAAAGAGGTAAGACTACATAATAAAGGCCGGCTCACATGTGCACGACACCCAAAGTCAAAAAATATACAATATCGATCCTCACAACTCGTCTCTAAGTCAATACATGAAAGTGGTAGATTGAGAGTACTAGATACATTGAGATATACAATGAACATAAACGGATAACCACAACCCACCTACAACAACTAGGCCTCACAACCAACCTTAGCGGTATCCACTGAAAAAGATACAACAAGAAGCCCTGCCTCGACTACTCTGAGGGTTAAGCCTGCAAAACACTATGGCACAACGGGGGTGAGTTGCCAAATCGTGAATAGTAAGTAACATCATACAGATAATCGCAGGTATGCACGAACAACGATAATCTATAACATGCAATCTGATAGCATAAGTATGGAAATATGGATATGCAACAATCATGATCAAGGTACTCCATCAGGTACTAAAAATACATGAAGCATCGCATATCAAATAACTACTGAGTATGGGATAAAACATATCATCATCAATGTGGAAAATCCGGTGTCCATCAACGACACCCCAAATCCCAATATCTCAGGCGCCGTCACTTTGATCGGCCTTTATATCATGTAAATCTCATAGAACCTGAGTGCCCAACTTCGGCACTCGAAAACATCATGAAAACTCATGTCCAACATCGACACGTAAATCCACATAACTCGGGCTTCGTCAATTCGGATCGGCCTATGATCTCCGTCAGTCCGGATCGGCCCATATCCATCTCACGACTCCGGTCGGTATCCTCCGGATAACTTCCAGGTCCAACCAATCACCGGTAGGTAGTAGTCCCTCTGCCAGGCTCATCGTCTACTGCACAACATCGCTTTCAAGCTCCGGGGTACCATACCGGGTCCACCATGAACCCGCAAATGGATCATCCATCTCCTCGAATCGGGTTTCTAACACAAGTCTCAGAACCGAGAAAACTCATGGTGGACGCATCGAAATATCATATCAAGAGAAATCGGGTTTTCAAAACAATGCATACTTTCTTGAAATATCCCCACGGTTCTCAATTCCATAAATCACATGAAATCCGTATCTCAATGCATAAATCCATGAAATATGATATATGCAGCATAAAACATTAATATGAGCATATCAAGGTAAAACCGCCCTTTTAAATGAATCCAGTTTTTAAATATATCATGTGGTTCCCAATTTCTCCAAAATCAAATGCAACATCATATAAAGGTGTACATGTAGCTATGTATGCAGGATGCATTTCATATGCGCAATAGAACAAGAATCAACGTCTCAATATCAATAACGAATACAATACCACATAGGTGTATATGTTGTGTGTGTCATGGCAATTACCAATGGTGTGGGTGTAGCATACAATTTAGTGTTCGTGCAACATGAACCGTCAGTAATGGTGCAGTGTCCAATGGGTACTAAGTCAAGGCACAACAAGTAATAGTATGCAATGATGCTCATATACAATTAACTCATATGCATATAACATGTGGTGATAATATCATATCTAGCCCTGACGCTTAATGCCATACGAGCGATTTCTCCATAGATGTTAAATCTACTCACCGATGATCTCGAGCTAGGTAAATCCAACCACCTGCTTTCCCTTCTTTGTAGCGTCCGAAGTCCCCGGCTGCGATCCTATTAACATACAACACAATAACGCGTGGATTTACCAAACTACCCAATAATAAACGAACACAACGCCAATTAACGAATCGGTTCTCTTAAGCTACAAAAGGGTTCGCTTAGCGTCTAACGTGTGTATCGACATCATCAAAACAAAACCACGACTGCAAGCTACCCAAAACACTTAAACTACGCCGGATCAATCGTATCGCACATTGCCGAAACACCTAAAATTAGCTAAGTGGTCCCAGATTCTGCATACAAGCAATACATAAAAATCTAGCAGTACAAAACACCCCAAAATACCTACAGACAGCTACTCTACAAAGCACAACCCCCCAGGTTCCCAGAAATTCGAGCTCGCCAGAAAATCCTCAAATGTCGTCGCCCAAAACAGGTGGGATTGGGTTCGATTTTCAGGTGAACACTCAGGACCTCTAGTACAACACTACTACACTGCTACATTTCACAATAAAAATTCGTGGTGATAGCAGATCACAGACACTCTAAAATGAGACTCAAAATACGATATGTACTCAAAACTACATCTTTAGTGTTCTAAACAACATCTACTAAGCAACACAACAATATAAGGACCTAATTAACAGTTAGGGATCATTACCTATCCACACTTGCTCAAAAATCCTAGCTTTCCATGCTCCAAGTCATCTTAGTGGCTTAATCTTGACTTGTGAAGGGTTTTAGTGGGGTTTAGTAAAGATTTTGCTTGGTTTTGAGATGATTTGTTTAGGGTTTAGTTGAGGGGAGTGGAGAATGAGAAGAGAACACAATGTGTGAATGAGAGAGTGAAGTGAGAATGAAGGAGTGTATGGGTGAGAGATGAGGGAAATGAGGGTGTGAGATTAGAGAATGAACCATCCCCATTCTCTCTCCTCATTAAATGCTCCCCATGCTTGCCCATACTTCATCATGCCATTGTCACTCTCTCTCTCTCAAGTCAACCCTAATCAACCCTTATTTAAAAAAACTAAATAATTTATATAATTACATAAAACTTAATGGAAATGGGGTTAATGTGCCATGGCTACTTAAGCATGGTTAACACTAATTAACCCTAGGTTAACATGCACATATGTGTGCGCCAAAATAAATAATAATAAAATATTAACAAATTTTTATAAAATATGTGAAAACTATTTTGGTTAACTTTTTACTAAAAACTGGCATTATCGCTTAATTAACACTAATCGCATTCTAAGGTGTTACAATCTTCCCCTCTTAAAGAAATTCGTCCCCGAATTTAAAAATCTTACTATGCGTACCTTCAAGAGATGAGGGAATTTCTTCCGCATCTCACTCTCGGCCTCCCAAGTGACCTCTTCACTATTCGGGCCACGTCAAAGAACCTTCACAGATGACAAGACTTCTGACCGAAGTTTCTTCACCTGCTGATCCAATATAACTACCGGCTGCTCGGTGAACGAAAGATTGCGCTCTAGCTGAACGGTCTGGTGCTGAATCATGTGAGAAGGGTCATGAAGGTACTTTCGAAGCATCGATACATGGAATACGGGGTGAACATCCGGAAAACTGGGTGGAAGTGCCAAATTATAGGCAGCGGTACCAACTCGCTCAAGGATTTCAAAAGGACCTACAAATCTGGGACTAAGCTTCCCTTTCTTACAAATCTCATCACGCCCTTCATCAGAGAAATCCGTAGGAATACATGATCCCCCACTACGAACTCGAGCCTGCGGCGACGATGGTCGGCATAAGACTTCTGTCTGCACTGGGCTGCTCTCATCCTATCCTGAATCAACTGAATTTTCTTCGTAGTCTCTTGAACTAGCTGGGGTCCCAAAATCCTTCTCTAGCTGAGTTCGGTCCAACAAACTGGCGATCGACACTTTCTACCATACAAAGCCTCAAAAGGCGCCATCTGAATCGTCTCCTGATAACTGTTATTGTAGGAGAACTCTATCAACGGCAAGTGACGATCCCAACTGCTACCAAAATCAAGCACGCACGCACGAAGCTTATCCTCCAGAGTCTGTATTGTCTGCTCTGACTGACCATCGGTCTGCGGATGGAAAGCGGTGCTAAAACTCAATCGGGTACCCAAAGCTTCCTGAAGCTTCTGCCAAAGACGGCTGGTAAACTGGGTGCCCCTGTCGGATACAATGCATATGGGAACGCCGTGCAATCGCACCATCTCATAGATGTACAACTGAGCATACTGAGTACAACCGAAAGTGGTCTTCACTGGAAGGAAGTGAGCCGCTTTCGTCAACCGGTCAACAATCACCCAAATGGAGTCATACCCTCGACTGGACCTGGTTAGACCCACAACGAAATCCATGGAGATCTGTTCCCATTTCCACTCCGGAACGGGTAAAGGCTGCAACTCTCCTGCCGGTCTCTGATGCTCAGCCTTGACTTGCTGACAAGTCAGGCACCTCGAAACGAAATTCGAAACATCACTATTCATCCCTGTCCACTAGTAGATATCTCACAAGTCACGATACATCTTGGTGGAACCTGGGTGAACACTAAAAGCTGACTGATGTGCCTGCTCTAGGATCTCGCATATCAACCCATTGGTATTAGGTACACACAAATGAGTCCCGAAATGTAGCACACCCTGGTCATCAAGCAAGACTCCAAATCTCTACCCTACCGAACATGCTCAAGAATCCCAGACAAATGGACATCGTCAGGCTGTGCCTCATGAATACGATCAAGTGGAAGTGGACGGGCATGGACGTGAGCAAGCTGTCCCCTAGTGGAAGTGAACTCAAACTGTACTCTGCTGTTGCACAAGATCTTCCAATCTGCAGAAGTCTGTCTCTGAACTGCGCTCAACTGGGACAAGCTACCCTCGGGCCTACGACTCAAAGCATCGGATACGACATTCGCCTTGCCTGGGTGATAAAGGATCTCACAATCATAATCCTTCACAAGCTCTATCCAACGGCGCTGTCTCAAATTCAGATCCCGCTGCTGGAAGATGTACTTTAAGCTCTGGTGGTCTGTGAAAATCTGACACGACTCCCCGTACAAGTAGTGTCTCCAAATCTTAAGCGCGAAGACCATCGCTGCCATCTTAAGATCATGAGTGGGATAATTCTGATCGTGCCTTTTCAACTGCTGGGAAGCATAAGCGATAACTCTATCATGCTGCATCAATACATAACCGAGCCCCACTCGAGAAGCATTACAGTAAACGACAAAGCCGCCCGATCCAGAAGGCAAAGATAAAACTGGTGCAGTCGTCAACCGAGTCTTCAACTGCTGAAAACTTAGCTTACATGCCTCAGTCCAAAGAAAATGAACCCCTTTCCTGGTCAGTCCGGTCAGCGGTGTAGCGATACTCAAGAAGTTCTGCACGAAACGGCGGTAATAACAGGATATGCCCAAAAAGCTGCGGACCTCTGTCACTGATACAGGTCTGGCCAAAGCTGTACGGCCTCGATCTTCCTCGGGTCCACACGAATACTGTCTCCCATAAGCACATGACCTAAGAAGTCAACACTATCAAGCCAGAAGGAACACTTCGAGAATTTAGCAAACAGCTGGTGCTCTCTCAATGTCTGCAAAGCAATCCTCAAGTACTGCTCATGCTCCTCTCGACTCTTGGAATAAACCAGAATGTCATCAATAAACACAATAATAAATAGGTCGAGGAACGTCCTGAAAATCCGGTTCATCAAATCCATGAACGTTGCTGGGGCATTGGTGAGTCTGAATGACATCACCAAAAACTCATAATGCTCGTAGCGCGTACGAAAAGCTGTCTTCGGAATGTCATCATTCCGAACACGCAACTGATGATAACCCGATCTCAAATTAGTCTTGGAAAAATGTCCCGCACCTTAGAGCTGATCAAACAAATCGTCAATGCGAGGTAAAGGATACCTATTCCGCACCGTAACTCGGTTCAATTGACGATAATCAATGCACAATCTCAAACTGCCGTCTTTCTTATTGACAAACAGAACAGGAGCTCCCCAAAGCGAAACACTCGGACGTACAAGTCCCCCATCAAGCAACTCTTGCAGCTGATCCTTAAGCTCCGCCGGGGCCATCCGGTAAGACGGTATAGAAATAGGCCCCGTGCCGGGGATCAAATCAATGCAAAACTCAATCTCACGCTCTGGCGGCAATCCAGGAAACTCACCGGGAAATACGTCGGGAAACTCTCTCACCATAGGAACCTGGTCTAACGAATCTACTGTGGCTCTAGTATCTCGTATGAAAGCCAAGAATCCTCGACATCCCCTCCTCAAAAGCCGACTACCGCAAAGAGCTGAAATCAAACTGTGAGGGGCGGCACCACGGTCCCCCTGCACAACAAGGACTGACTCGCCGGGAAAACAAAACCTGACCGTCTTCTCACGGCAGTCCACAGACGCATAGCAAGTAGCTAACCAGTCCATGCCCACGAGAACGTCGAAGTCCAACATCTCAAGAAGGATCAATTCGACGGACGAATCTCTATCCCCAATACGGTCGGCACACGACCGAAACACGTGTCGCGCAACAAAAGACTCGCCAACAGGAGTAGTCACGATAAGCGGCTGACTTAGCAAACACGACTCTCGGCCCAACCTCAGCACAAAGTGTGTAGAAACATATGAGTGCGTAGACCCCGGATTAAACAAAACGTGTGCATCAAAAGAACATACTGAAAGAGTACCTGAAACCACTACATTAGATGTATGTGCGTCCTGATGAGTCAAAGAAAACACTCGAGCCTGCCCTCTACCGGCAACTGGCTGTCCTCCGCCTCTGCCACCCCGTACTTTCTGAACAAACCCTCCGCGACCATGACCTCTCTGAGCATAAGTCTGACGTGGAGCAACAACAGGTGCAAGAGGCAACGCTCTCTGAAGTGGAGAAGGTGGTAAGGTAAAATGTGATACGGCTGCCTCGTCCTCGCGTGGCTCAGTACAATCCCTGACGCGATGATAAAAACTCCCGCACCGGAAACATCCAGACGATGACTGCTGACCCTCCTGGGGATAAGAGCTAAGCAACTGGCCTCGTCCCAAGCCTCTGCTACTCCCACAACTTGAACAAAATCTGTCGCGGCGTCTAAACATCTTCCTCCGGGCTGATACACCAGTACGAACCCTCTTCGGTTCCGGAACGACCGAAGTCTCGGAAAGACGCTCCTCAACCAGTAGGACTGCGTCCACTGCGGCTGCATATGTGTCACAATGATGTGCACTGATAGCGAGGAACAACTGGGTAAGCAGGCCTCGCACAAATCTCTTGATCCGCATCTCCTCAGTGTCCACCAAATATGGAGAATACACAGATAGCTGGGTAAACTGAACATTGTACTCTGCCACTGTCATACCCGGAGTATGGCGTAATGACTTAAAACTGCGAGCTCGAGCATCCCTGACGCTCTGCGGAAGAAAACGGGCGAGAAAAACCGTCACGGACTCAGCCCAGGTCATAGGAGAAAGACCTGCGGCTTTTCCCCTCTCTAAAGACTCGCACTAAGTCTGGGCAAGACCCTCTAGACGAAAACTCGCGAACTCTACCCATCTCGCGTCGGAGCATCTCAACGAACGACAGATCCTGGCCATCCGATCGATAAATGACTGGGGATCCTCAGCTGCATCAATGCAAGTGAAAACCGGAGGCTTCAGCCTCATGAACTCAGATAATGATACGGTGATAACCTCCGTAGCTATAGATACAACTGCCTGAACAGTAGGCACCATCGCGGTCCCCATGATAGGTGGGACAACCTCCTGTCTCTGCACTCGACTGGCCTCAACTAACGACCCCATCATCTGGCGCAAATCCTGCATACCGGCCTCTAGCCTAGTAATACGATCTAGCAAAGGTGGATCAATATGCTCCTGTAGAATAGGCGCACCGCCCTGGTTAGTCTTCGTCTCCGACGAGCCTACCCTAACCTTGGCTCTCGTGGCCGCTCTCTGTGCCTTCGTAGTCTTCGGCGGCATAATGGCTGGAAACAAAAATGGGATTCGATAAGAACATAGAAATCGAATCATAAGGATGTATATAATCACGGAAGGAATTTCAACCAACAAGTCCTAAGGTCACTTAGGCGGAGTACCGTGTCGTAAGTATGCCGCGGAACATATACACGCAACATCATTTTGTTTAAGCTACCTACTCCATCATACCAAAGTCATCCTACACTCCGAAAGGTAAAACCTAGCGCTCTGATACCAACTTTTTTACGACCCAAAATTTGGCACGTAACCAGCATTTAAACCACGTGACGTCAACAGGCATAACGCAATTTAAGTAAGCCAAAAACCCAGAAATATAAACCATAAAAAAGAAGTAAGTGATAAAATATTGTTAAAAACATTTGGAAATCTTAAGTAAAAATCTTAAAGCTTAAGTTTATTTTCTTAAAAATTTCGACAGCACCTCCTTGGTAAAACTAGCCCCGAAATGGGTACAAACACATGATATAAATAAAGCATCCCCAAACAGGAGAAAATCATGCCCAAAGGAGAAAACAACTACCACAAGCATATATACAATGCCGTAGCGAAGAAATAGACAATATAAATGAAAAACAACATAAAGAGGTAAGACTATATAATAAAGGCCGGCTCACACGAGCACGACACCCAAAGTCACAAAATATACAATATCGATCCTTACAACTCGTCTCTAAGTCAATACATGAAAGTGGTAGATGGAGAGTACTAGATACAATGAGATATACAATGAACATAAACGGATAACCGTAACCCACCTACAGCAACTAGGCCTCACAGCCAACCGTAGCGGTATCCGCTGAAAAAGATACAATAAGAAGCCCTGTCGCGTCAACTCTGAGGGTTAAGCCTGCAAAACACTATGGCACAACGGGGGTGAGTTGCCAACTCGTGAATAGTAAGTAACATCATATAGATAATCGCAGGTATGCACGAACAACGATAATCTATAACATGCAATCTGATAGCATAAGTATGGCAATATGGATATGCAACAATTATGATCAAGGTACTCCATCTGGTACTACAAATACATGAAGCATTGCATATCAAAAAACTACTGAGTATGGGATAAAACATATCATCATCAATGAATCATCATTGTGGAATATCCGGTGTCCATCAACGACACCCCAAATCCCAATATCTCAGGCGACGTCACTCTGATCGGCCTTCATATCCTGTAAATCTCATGGAACCTGAGTGCCTAACATCAGCACTCGAAAACATCATGAAAAATCATGTCCAACATCGACACATAAATCCATATGACCCGGGCTCCGTCAGTCCGGATCGGCCCATATCCATCTCAGGACTCCGGTCGGTATCCTCCGGATAACCGCCAGGTCCAACCAATCACCGGTAGGTAGTAGTCCCTCTGCCAGGCTCATCGTCTGCACAACATCCCTTTCTTGCCCCGGGGTACCATACCGAGTCCACCATGAACCCGCAAACGGATCATCCATCTCCTCGAATCGGGTTTCTAACACAAGTCACAGAACCGAGAAAACTCATGGTGGACGCATCGAAATATCATATCAAGAGAAACCAGGTTTTCAAAACAATGCATACTTTCTTGAAATATCCCCACGGTTCTCAAATCCATAAATCACATGAAATCCGTATCTCAATGCGTAAATCCATGAAATATGATATATACAACATAAAACAGTAATATGAGCATATCAAGGGAAAACCGCTCTTTTAAATGAATACAGTTTTTAAATATATCATGCGGTTCCCAATTTCTCCAAAATCAAATGCAACATCATATAAAGGTGTACATGTAGCTATGTATACACGATGCAATTCATATGCGTGTAGGGTTACTAGGCACACGCACAAGGGTCTATAAGGCATCAACCATGCCCGATTTAAAATTTAGCCGTGCCGAACAACCCTAAACCAAGATCTTAGACTTGAGATTAGGCGAAACAAAGCATGTTAAACACTTTAACATCTAAGAGTTTAGGATTACAACCTTTGTAGTCCGGTCCTTCACTTCATAAGCTCTGTGTTGTGGTCCCTTCGCTGCGATCATCAAGTTCCGGACTCTCGAGAGCCTCCACGAAGAGAAAGATGCAAGCTTGTTTCCGATCTTCGATAACAAAGATGATCTACCTTGAAGTTTCATTAACACAAGCTCTCACTCACTAAATGAAGTGAAAACCCTAATCTAAATGGCTAGGATAGATTAGGATGATGAAGTAGGATTTTAGCTCTCATTTGTTTTCTTAATCTCACTCATTTTCATCACATAAGAAAAACCTACAAAGCTTTTCAAAAGCTCAATGAAGAAGAAGAAGAATAGTTATCCCTTTGTGATGAATAATGAAAAGTGGTCATATCATTACAAAAGCAACCATAGTTAAGTCAAGAAAATACTTAACCATTGTAGAGATCAAACCATGGTTAAGGGTGTGGGTTGGGTTAAGTAAATATCTTGCAAAATATCTTTGCAAAATCAAAAAGGAAACCTTCTAGAAGGTTCAAGAAAGAATTAACCCAAATCAAACCCTAACCTTGTTTAATCTCCACTAAACATGTTGCATTAGTAATCATATCATGTTACAATATTATATATCACATATACAATATTTATTGCAACAAAATAAAATAATACAATTAACATATATCGCATACATATCAATGTATTATCCGAGTGAGAAAAGAATCTTTTAGTGAGCTTATATCAGTTAATGTAATTTAATATATCAAATATATAATTATACATTAAATTATCGAATCAACACTTGATCCGATAATCCGGCTATTTCACAAATAACCGACTAATATAATCTGTATCAGTTCATCGAATCAACACTTGATCCGATGACCCGGCTATATCACATATACCCGGCCGATATCACATATCGCGAGAATCTAATACGGTATCACATACACGTATTGTTCTCGGTCCCGCACATATCACATATGTGCTCCTACTCTGTTTTGCCTGAGCCAAGAAACCTCTGTGTAGGACTCTAAAGAATCGTCAATACGCCGGCAGTAGGTGATGATCATATCAAACACCCACAAGCTGCAAGCGGTCAGCTAAACGTAACAGCCACCCAGGTATTGAGCGATCAGAAGATCAACAAGCAAGCCTGTATAGTCTCCTGCGAATCGAATCAGTAGTACTCCCGTACAGTCCGGTCTCGTCGTCTGATATGTCGCATATCTCGCCTAGGGGTGGTAAACGTCAGACCCCAGTAGCTTGATAAGTCGTGTCGATATGAGGTCTATAACAGTTCGAGAAACTACTGATAACACTTACCAGTAAATCTCAGCAACCCTGGTCAGGGATTTCCAGTTATAGCCAATCGAACATAGCGCAACATCAACTCCCTATACCGGGAGAGACGAATCCCCTCCTATCGCTCATTGCCTCCATATGATTCGGGACTGTACCCAAAAGCCACCTTTTTGCACGCCCTCTTTGACGTGGTATGATGGAAATCAAAGCACAGTGGGAATCACACAAGACTCTATGACGATCTCGGGTCAACAGACTACTCTGTACCAGTGTCACCGGAGAACTGCCATCTAACGTGAGGTATAATACCATCTGGGAGTTCATGGCGAGTCCGTCCAGTGTACCCAGTCTCTACTGAGCACCCTTACACCATCCTTGATGTCAAACACCGATGGATATGGGATCATCCATCGCCCATCATATGGGTCAAGATGCGTATACGCTAGTCTACTCTGGTGTATTGATGCCCTGTCTCGATACACCCTCGACTAGGAACAGTTATAGGATGTACTCGTCGACTACTGTGGCCCCACTAGTATGATCTCATCATATTCCCAGTGGTCGAGTACATATCCTAAGGGCTTTATCAACATGTAACATAGAGACAATCAGAGTACATGTTAAGATAAAGTACAACCAGATAGCATACTATCATGTCGAGCAAGAAAGTCCTCCCTATATATGTCCAACCATCCATTACAATATACATCATTTGTACAGTAATGGCCTCTAGCGCATACATATAACTAACAATCTCCCACTTGCACTGGGGCCATCTGTTGTGGTATCACATACCCAACAATTAGTTGTGGTTGAAGTATCTCATACTCAACCATCCCATAAAAGTCTCTACTGGGAAAAAGGCCTTTGTGAGTGGATCCACGCTGTTATCCTCTGTGTCTACTCTCCTAAACTCGATCTCCCTGGAGATCAACCATCTCCTTGATCAGGTGATACATCCTAAGAATTATATCTGGATTTCTGATGGGACGGGGGTTCCTAGGCCAAAGCCACAACTCTATTGTCACACAATGGTTGGAACGAAGTTCATCTCATGAACTTATATATTCAGACTGATTCTTTGATAGCATCTTTGGTAACGATGTATCTTGCCTTTAATCGTCTAGTAAGTCACGGTATCTAGCCTGGAACTCTTCCAACATACCGTCCCTCCACTGAGGGTAAAGACAATGCCTGCGACTGACATTCAGTAGTCCTTATCACCCTGGAACCTTTCCAGTGATTCTCCCCAGGATCGTTTGATACCATCTCACTACAACTAGTGAGTATCTTAACATCCAATTAGATCTATCTCATAGATCCAAAACCCAGGATTCAGGAGGTATCGCTTTGATCCTTTATGGAGAATCGTTGTGATAAGCGGAGATTGACCGAGCGTAGCATAGGAAACTCCTTCCCTATCAAGAGTATGTCATCCACGTACTCTACGAGGATCACCACCATGTAAGTCCATGTCATGCACCCTACGAACATGCGGGGAGGCGGAATATATGAAAAACGATTATCAAAGCTTCGTAACACGGACTTGAGCGTATGAATCGTTTCTAAACCGTTACTAGCAAACTACGAAAGGTTTAACTACTCGGATTCGAAGTTATACCTCACGTTACTTGTCCTTCGGGTCTTCATCGCGGTCCTCCACTCCTCATAGGCTCCTTGGAACATCGGCACCTCAACGGCCTGCTCGAGTCAAAGACGATCCACCCGAGAGCTCCTACGCCAAGCTTTATCTCTAACTTGAGATAACTAGGTTGCTCAAAGTGCTAATCTAAGCTACTTAGGGGATATAGAGTGAGGTTATGGATGTATTAGTCTAGCTAACCCTTGATCTCAATACATGAGAGGTTAGGGTTAGGGTTTCAAGAATGAGAGAGCTTGAGGAGAGAGAAGGTGATGATGAGAATGAATTGAAATTGTTTCTCACTTCTAATATATTATGAAGCATAAAGAATTATTAAATGAATAAATCAAATGCATTATCATTATGCTTCATTGAATATGTGCAATGAATCATCAAGTGAGTCATTAAGCAATTAATGCTTCATTAACTCACTTGAATGATTCATCTCATGAGTCACAAAATCAATTAATGCTAATGCCACCTTACCCTCCAAGTCACCATGCTTCTAGAAGCTTCCCGGAAAATTACAAGAACGCCCTTCCAATCCGTAAAAACACGGAAAAACTTTAGACTGTATAAATCTAATAACCTGATACTAGAAACTGGCTTAAACCAAAGCCTACTAGTAAAAACTGTCCGAACGTCATACGTGCGTAAACACAAATATGCGTCCGAACCCTTGTCGTAAAACCATACGACCTCTATATCGTTTCGCCTGGAGCAGGGAAACTCTCTGTGTGGGACTCTAAAGACTCGACACTACGCTGGCAGTGGGTTTAACCACAGACCGCAAGCGGCACTAGCTGTACGTAACGGTCCCCAAGTAGATGTCGATAAGAAAGCCGATGAGGAAAACCATCCGAACTCCTACTGAGCCTGATGTGACAATCTCCGTATAGTCCGGTCTGTTCGTCTAAGACTATCGCATATCGAGCCTAGGGGGCGGCAAGCGTCAGTCCCCTAATAGCTGTATAAGTCGTGTCGGAGCGTAGCCCATTACACCCTGAGAAACTACTGGAACCTACCAGTAAATCTCGCTTGCCCTGGCCAGGGACTTTGCGTAATGGCTCTCTGACACAGCGCGATATCAACTGCCAATACTGGGAGAGACGAATCCTATCTGACCGCCACTGCCTCCAAGTGCTCGGGACTGCACCCAACTGCTACCTGTTTGCACGACTCCTTTGAGCCGTGGTAGGGTAGCAATCTAAGAACAGTGGGACACACTCGAGGCGAAGTAGCAGTGTCAAGTCTGCGGACTATGCTGTACTTATGTCACCTGGGAACTGTTAACTGATGATGGGTATAATACCAACCAATCAGTTCCCCTGCGAGTCATGTTCGGTGTACCTGTAACCTAACGAGCACCTGTATACTATCTCCAGTACGACGTACTGATGGCTGTGGGACAGACCATCTCCCCAACTGGGATGAGAAGCGTACACACTTAGTCTACTCCGGAATATCGATGCCCTATCTCAATAATCCAACGACCAGGGACCTGTATAGGATGTTGCTTACAGACCACCCAGCCCCCACTAGTGTGACTGCCATCACGACGCTGGTAATCAAGCAAAGATCCTATGGGCTCTACTAATATGTATAGGTGATACGTTACAAGAAACATATGCACATATTAAAGTAGACACAAACCAAGTAGCATACTACCATTTTTAGCAAGACTGTTATATACAACTGTGAATATCCCAAGCTTCCATTAAGTAATATACAACTTAGTATGATACAATAATGGCCCCTAGGGCATATACACTAACAATCTCCCACTTGCACTAGGGCCATGAGCTGGCATATCATAGACCTATCATCTCAAATAGCCTCTCGAACTGCGTCTGAGGAAGGGCCTTTGTGAATGGATCAACAATGTTATTCTTCGTCTCTACTCTCTTCACCTCGATCTCCCGGCGATCTACGATCTCCCTGATTAGGTGATACCGCCTTAAGATGATTATGGACTTCTGATGGGACCTGGGTTCCTTCGCTAAAGCTATAGCGCCGTTGTTGTCACAATACAGAGGTATTGGATCAACACTGGTAGGAACTACCTGAAGTTCTGTGAGGAACTTCTTCATCCAGACAGCTTCTTTTGCGGCATCGCAAGTAGCTATGTACTCTGCTTCCATTGTCGAGTCAGCAACGGTCTCCTGCTTGGAACTCTTCCAACAGACCGCCCCTCCATTGAGGGTAAAGACATAACCCGACATGGACTTGGAGTCATCTTTGTCACTCTGGAAGCTGGAGTCGGCAAAGGACTCCATCTGGAGGTCTTTTCCGCCATACACCAAGAACATCTCCTTAGTCCTTCTCAGGTATTTGAGAATGTTCTTTACTGCTATCCAGTGCTTCTCCCCTGGGTTTGCCTGATACCGGCTTACAACGCACAATGCGTATGCTACATCTGGTCTGGTACATAACATTGCATACATTATAGAGCCTACCGCAGAAGCGTAGGGTATAATCGACATGTGATCCCTTTCCAAATCAGTCTTGGGAGACATCTCTTTGGAGAGGGTGATTCCGTGACAAGCCGGTAGGTTACCGCGCTTAGAATCATCCATACTGAATCTCTTCACTATGGTGTCTATGTACCTGGACTGCGAAAGTCCCAACATCCTCTTTGATCTATCACGATAGATCCGGATTCCCAGAATGTAGGTGGCATTACCCAGGTCTTTCATGGAGAATTTATGTGACAAGAATCTTTTGACTGACTGTAACATAGGAATATCATTTCCTATTAGGAGAATGCCATCCACATACAAGACGAGGAATACTACAGCTCTCCCTACAATCTTACTGTATATGCATGGTTCATCTGGATTTTTGATAAAGTCGAATTCTTTGACAGCATCATCAAAACAGATGTTCCAACTCCGTGATGCCTGCTTTAGACCATAAATGGACTTAAGCAACTTGCATATTTTACCGATGCTCCCACTCTGAATGAATCCCTCTGGCTGATCCATATAGACGTTCTCTTCCAAATTACCATTTAGAAAGGCCGTCTTTACTATTGGAGATAGTGCCCTCAGAGTCAATTATTGGATCACATGCACGTGATTGCAATGATTGAGGGAGGACCTATCCCGGTAGGACAGTCTTACTCGAGATGATAGTATGCTATCTGGTTTATCTTTATCATCGTGTACTGCTTTAGGTAACCTGACAGGTCGCTATTACACGTTGGTAGAGCCCCTAGGATTCTTGCTTGACTGCCAGCAGTATGAGGGCGATCATATACGTGGGAGCTGGTAGTCTATAAGCACATCCTTAAAAGGTCCCTAGTCGTGGGAGTTTCGAGACAGGGCATCGATACTCCAGAGTAGAATAGTGTATACAGTCGAGACCCCGACGAGGGGCGGTGGCCGGTCTCACAAGCCACTGGTGTCAGTTGGTTCACCTGAGATGTATACAGGTGCTCATTGGGTTATGAGTACACCGGACAGGACTCGCCAGGAACATGCTAGTTGGTCTTATACCTGACGTCAGATAGCAGTTCCCTGGTGACATGTGTGCAGGTTAGTTCATCGACCTGAGGATCGTCATTTGTCTCGTATGAGTTCCCACTGTGCTTTGATTACTACCCTACCACGCTCAAAGGAGACGTGCAAACAGGTTTTAGTTGGGTACAGTCTCGAGACACATGGAGACAGTGAGCGGATCTTCAGGGGTTCGTCTCTCCCGGTATTGGGGGTGAGGTCGCGCTGTGTCTAGGAGAGCCATTACACGAAGTCCTTGGCCAAGGCAGGAGATTTACTGGTAGTTAATCCAGTAGTATCTCAGGGTGTTCTGGGCTACACTCTGACACGACTTATACCGCTTTTGGGGGTCTGACTTTTACCAACCCCTTAGGTCCGCCATGCGATGCTCATAGACGAACGGACCGGACTGTACGAATATTGTCACTGACAGGCTCAGTAGCGTGTCAGGATGAGTTCGCTCATCGACGTCCCTTTTGGTCGATAGCTGGTAGCCCGTCACGTATGGCTAATACCTCTGACGTTCTAGTGGTTAAATCCACAGCCATAGTATTGACGAGTCTTTAGATTCCCCCACATTCAGTTACTCAAGTTTCGGGCGAACCGCTGTAGAGGCATTATGGAGATATGGCAGGGTTCGATCAGATACGTGCGGTATTGCACGGATCAGGATCGGACGGTTAGTACTAGAGGCCGTATGGATATATGGCAGGGTTCGATCAGATACGTGCGGTATTGCACGGATCATGATCGGACGGAAAATACTAGCGGGCTTTGGTTTAAGCCGGATCCTAGTATAGTACAGTGTAGATTTTGTCTCATTGCATTTGTATTCAGTCGGAATACAAATGCGGGTGTGTATACACAGCAACGGGGTTTTCCTGTAATTTATTACGGGATCAGTTTTTGGAGTTGCCAGTTTGTTTTTTGTTTCAGCCATATTTCTTTGTATCTTTCATTAGCTGAAGATTGGTGGAAGAGGGCTTATTTGCATTTCTGCAGATTAGCATTTGTGGAGGGTAGCCTTTGCATATTGTTGGATCATGATGGGTTTGCCTCCCTTGACTTTCTTGACTTCATGATGGCTTGACCTTTTTAGTGATGATTGGTTGATGTTGGAGTGTGGTTTTGGTTGTGATGATTCTTGATCATCATCACCCTTTGTCTCTCTCTCCTTGGTGTATGATAGCCCCTTCCCCCTTTGGCTTTTCCCACTCACTCCCATTCTTCTTTGCTTGGCCGGCCATGCTCCTAAGGGGCTGTCCAAATTTTGTTTGTGGGAATAGTTGTTGTTTTCATGCTACAAATTTCCCAAGTTCATCACAAACTTCCACTACTTCATTTCCTCCACCAAAGGGCAACTTCCATTAACCCCTAGAGACACAAAGATCACTATACTTATTCTACAGCAAATCATGGGCACGTCGACTCGCCAACTTCGTGCCCGAGTTGCCTCGGTCCAGAGGTGGGAGCCCGTAAAAGAAGCAGGCGACGTGGTGCGCTTCCGGCAACTTGGTGGAGACCGCAGATTCCGCGGGGAGATCGGGACAACGACGAGAAGACCGAAGGACATGGATCACTCGGTATATCTCTCTACCCCTTCTCTTGATTGCTAGGACTAGATTAATGGCACGATCCGGGTTTATAGTGCGCGGTGGTGCCGGTTTGAAAAATCAAAGAAAAGCATCGCTTCCGCATTCCGGCGTCGGAATGACGGCCGGGGCGCTGCCGTGCACTTACAGCGGTATCAGAGCCTCTCCATTAACCTAGTCTAGCTTGGTCTAATGTGTTTACTCTTTCGATCGAACAAAATCCCGAAAACCCGATTTCAAGTTGCACAGTTTCTGTCGAAATTTTTTTGGAGTCTAAAAATTTTTCAGGTTGTTTCAGAATGATGTGCAAGGTGTTTTAAGAATTCTGTGAAAATTTGGTCTCGTGAACAGTCTACACCACCGTGGAACCGCGGCCAAACCCATGCTTGGGCCGCGGTTCCGCCGCGACTTACACTGTTCAGTGCACCAAAATTTTGCAGAAAGCTCCTGACTTGAAAATAGGGCTTTTGGAACATTCTTTTTGGGCCCAGAATTTCTTTATGTGCTACAGTAATGCTTGGGGCCCACTTGGTAAATTTTGATCGATCGGATATTTTAAACACATTAGTTCACAGTATTTACATTATATCTGCGACCGTGATTGTCACTTGATCGGTAAATCCCGTCTAACTGCTATAGCCCGGTTAGACGGATTTGCGAACGTGACATTCACGTTGATGTTCTGTGTTATGCTGTGATGTTGCGGATTGGTCATGGGGGATAGCCTGGATGCAATGCTAGTACAGTTTTTGTTGTATTATTTAAATTTGATATTGCGGGGCGAGCATCCGACATGTGGACTGCCGTCACTGCCTGATTGTATATTATTCTTTTGGGGCACGACCAGGTCGAGGTCGATGTACCCGTTGTATGTATATTTTACTTTCTGTACTAGGATTACCCCGCGGAGGGGTGCACGGATAGCCGGGTTCTAGAGGGCAACGAGCCCGCATCTCATAGCATTGAGACGGAGGGGGCCTCACTCTAGAAGTGGCAGGCTATTCGCCGCACTCGTAGGGGGTACAGGTTGACCCAGGAGGGGTGCCCAAGTTACCGGATTCTGTGAAGTGCTGGGTGGTCCATTCACGGTGCTGAAGGGGGCTGCCTCGCTTCAGGTTTTGGCGGGTAACTTGCCGCGCCCGTAGGGGTCTAGGATTTCATTGCACAGGCTATCCACACGACCAGGGGAACGTCGGGTTTTAGTAGCGGCTCTGTGAAACCGGGGATCCCAGATATCTGTATTGTTCTGTGATGCTGTACATTTCTGTGATGTTGCATTTTATCACGCCTTGAGCGAAAGATTATATATTGATATATATATTAGTAGATGTTGTATATGTTTTGCATCCGCGCTAGTCCAGTCCCCGCTCTGTCGTTAGTTAGCCAACCTAACGGGTAATGACGGGACCCAGTGGCGAATGCGGATGGCATATACGTACAGCATTATATTTCGTTCTTTGTGGTGTGATCAATTGATGGGACTGCGTTGATTCGGATCAATGCAAGTTAAAAACAAACCTATTCTGATGTTGTTGGAACACTTTTCAAAAAATGCTCTTATTGCAAGGACGTTCTCTTTTGTTTTGCATCGTGGTATTCAGTTGGAATATCCTGCTCCTCAGTCGACGAGGCAAGGGACGAGATCCCTTCACCGGGAGTGACCCCTTGGACAGAAGTTTGCGTCAGGGCTTTAACTTCACTATAGCCGATTACTTTTACTTTGCACCGTGGTATTCAGTTGGAATATCCTGCACCTCATTCTACGGGGAAAGAGCCGAGATCCCTTCACCGGGAGTGACCTCTTTAGCAAAGGTTTTCGTCACTATATTTTCAAAAAGCTATCCGGTTCCTTCAACGATATCAAGTTCATTACGTTAAAGGTTTTCGCCAGAAACCATTCGTAGCCCTCCATCATTTCGGTTAAATATTCGGTAGTATTCAAGCTATGTATTTTGACCTCACGCCAAGGCATAATGATTGGTAGCTGCCGGATATTTATCTGTAGCATAGATAGATGAGTTGGTTTGGGATAGCCGTACTACTATTTTGGCCTACGTCAAGGGTATGTACGGGTGGGTTCAAATTAACCTCGATAATGATGGGCAGAACTTGACATGTGACTTATGATATATTGACCTCACGCCAAGGTCATAAGAGCATGGGGCAAAAAAATCACATCGGGAGTTTCTAAAGAAACTGAAACTTGCCAGATATGCGCATACCTTCTGGAGTGTGATGACGTGAGCGGATTCCGTCACGTTATCATGCGATGACAGTTGGATCCTGATTCCCACTGATGAGTTGGTTTACTCCTCGGGTGATCCCGACTAATTCTTCTTTCAGGTTTGGAGGAGAATTTGACGGTACAGTGGGAGGTTTCCTGATTAGATAAATTGGTAACCATTCTGATCTAGGTTAGAGTGCACGCTGAGTGTTTCTTTTCTCTCTCTCTTTGGCAGCGACTATTGACCCGACCCTAAGACTATGACTCAGTGACCAAGTTGACCGAACCTTCTTAAACACTGGCTTTTGGATTGTCAGAGTTGCAAACCTCTTTGCCACTCCTACTTTTACCCTTTTCTCCAGGACACCCCGTATTACTACGAATGTCCACTTCCATTGGACAAAACCATCGAATGGTTATATACGAACTCGAAGGAATTTATTCGAGGATGGTTTCCAGTTCTGGAGAAAACGGATAGGACTATTCAGTTGTCTTTTCCTTTTACCTTCTCTCAGGTTGCGAGTACTCCTTGGTTTAGGAGATAGTACACCTATTACGCAAATTGGATAGTCTTCTTCCAAACCTTAGGCTGGTGCCGAACGGTGGGGAATGAAGAAAACCAATTAGCATAACGATGGTGTACAGAAGGTATTAAGTTAAGACAAAGCAAGGGATTAGTAAGAGGGCAAAGTAAACTGCGGCTGCTATTCACGACCAAACCAAGTATTTCTTCGCCAATCCTAAAATCACCTTTGTATTTCTCCAGAACACTCTGTATCACTACGAAGATTCACAGTTTATTGGATACTCCATCGTATGGTTATATACGAACTCGAAAGGAACTTGTTCCAGTTCGGGGATGGATTCTGGTTCAGGAGAAATAGGAATAAGGTTTATTCGGTTGTCTTTTATCTTCACCTTCTCTCGCATTGCGAGTGCTCCTAGGATTAGGACAGTACACCCATTATGCTTATTGGATAGTCTTCTTCTAAACCATAGGCTGGTGCCGAACGGTAGGGAAGGAAGAAAACCATTTGGCCTAAAGGGGTGTACAGAAGGTAATGACTAAAGACATATAAAGGGATTTGGATAGGTGGCAAAGAATTACACGGTTACAGTTGTGAATCTGGATAATGGAAGAGGCATTACTAGGAATACCAGGATACCCCTACGAAACATTTTAATGTTTCAGTTTCACTGTGTACTGTTAAAAGAAAACTGATTTCCCAGTTAGTCCTTACTCCAGGGTATGTATTTATCTGGTATGATTCTCACATCTATATGGTTATACAGATGATGAATGGGAGTAAGTTATTGGGAATTAGGTGATCATCCTCATTGTATCGGGATTCGTTGTAATCGGTGATATTTGAGGAAGTCACCTGGGTTGTTTTCCGGATGGAAAATATTTGGTTTTGAATATCCGTTGTTGTGCACCAATTTCAAATTGATATATCTGTACGTCTATTTTCATAGAGTGAGATATACCTTTTTGAAATTATGTCTGTGACATTTACCTATATCAGTGGATGGTTAGGTAAGGAGCATTAAACAGCGGTGTAATTCTTCATAACCATAATACAGTTTTCAACCTACGACACACAGGGAGTGAGTTATCAGACTCAAGGGACTTATACAGAGTATTGTATGTTGTCCAGCGTCCATGAGGACAGAGGGGTTGGTCCTCATACTATATTCGGTTTACTTATGACTTATCTAGTTTTTAGACAGGTGTTTCGTGGAAACACAGGGTCTAAGTTTTGAGAAGTCATAGGTATATGGATAAAGTAGAGAACTAGGTGTTGCAAGTATCGGGGTTCTTCAAGATTATCGAAGATGTAGATACTTGAGTATGGTATTCAGTTGATAGTAATGGTTAAGAGAACTTGCTTCTCTTTCAGGTTACTCATAATTGGAAGCATTCCTAAGTTGAGTAACGCTGATCGGCCTCTTTCCATTTAGTTGACATGCACTGGAGACAGCTGCATGATTTGAATCTGGTTCAATTAAATCAGTGCCTCTGGTTCTATATTGGATATAGAACAGTTCATATCTTAACGATGTTAAGGTACGGGGAGTTGTCCGGCTTATGCTTAAAACCAGACTCTGGATAACTCAAGGCACGTTTCTGTAATGGCTGTTTGTGGGTTGACCCAGGCTATGACGAGGGTTGACTTTCAACCATCTGGAAGATCAATAATGATATTGTTCTTGACTCGCCACAGTTTTATTAAAAATGGATTTTTTCAGAAAAACAGTAGTGGGAGTATGGTAGAACTGGAAGTGATTCCAGAACCACAAACGATTATTGAAGATTTCATAGGAACCTAAAGATTCAATCTGGCTTGACATTCTATTGGCCACTCCGCAGATAAGGTGGGTAACCTCAGGCACCCGAGAGGTACTCCGGTAGCCTCAAGGACGCTGACAGGGAGGTTCTTGTTTACCCATACTTTCCATTGTTGTTGTTCCAGACTGTGAGACCCGGCAGGAGGATGAGTATAGCGTCGTTCTGAACTAGCTTTAGAAGTGTACGTCTATATGACTCTTCCAGAGGGCTGTCGTAGTCAGTGGGAGCAGCGGAAGCATTGGTGGACAAGTGGCTTATGTCTATTTATAGACTAAAGCAGATGTAGCGGAGAAAGATCATCTATTTCTGACGTGACAGTCATAGGTTTGACTTCGTCAGAATAGGGGATGGATCTGTTGAGAAGGTAGTAGGGTGTGATGTCCTGGTATTTGGATGACATACACAGAGTAGGAAGTGATATTCCTATACTACGATCGGTTATACTTTGGTCGTCACACAGTGGTTTCTCCACATGGGACTTGGACATTATATCAGACATACTGGTTACTAGATCTATGGTTTTAGATCTAGATTTGGGTGGTCTCCCAATCAGGGTACTTAGACAACATTCTAAGAGTATTTAGAATGGATGACTCCTGCCATGGTGGTGTACCTGCAGGTGATGGAGTCACCCTATCTAAAAGTGTCTTACAGACTAAAGGGGAGAGGGATGTGCATGATTGACAGATCACTTGCTCAGGCAATTGAGTCAATCATGAGATGTCAAGTACCACACCAGATGTTGTTCTTGCACTAGATGCAATAAGTTGACATTGATCCAATCCTGGGGAAACAGTCGGAAGCAGTTTTAGAACATAAGTGGATGTTCTAGGGATATGATAACGACAGCCTCATTCGGGAGACAGTTATCATTCCAGGTTCCAAGGTGACCTGGACGACAAGGAGGTTGTCAGAGTTATAGTTTCCTTCTGATGAGGGACAGTATTTTGGACAGGTGGTCCAAGGCAATACTGAGGGAGGCATGGCGCAGGATACTGATTAAGTTCAGTTGACGATACAGTCTAAGAAGTTTGGATTTGGAGTTCATTTATGAGCTAGGTCCCATCAGACATCCAGACACATTCTAAGACAGGTATTGCTCATTTCGGGAGATGGTTTTCTTCGCGAACTTGAGATATAGAGAGACATAGAAAGAAACATCAAAGCGGATCCACTCACTAAGGCTATTCCTCGAACGCAATAGTTTCGCAAACGAGCTTTGTGAGACTGACTAGTAGCGGAGTTGGGTGTTCGGTATCACACGGGCTGTGAGTATGCGACATCGCAATAATTAGCCTTGAGTGCAAGTGGGAGATTGTTGGAGATAGTGCCCTCAGAGTCAATTATTGGATCACAGGCACGTGATTGCAATGATTGAGGGAGGACCTATCCCGGTAGGACAGTCTTACTCGAGATGATAGTATGCTATCTGGTTTATCTTTATCATCGTGTACTGCTTTAGGTGACCTGACAGGTCGCTATTACACGTTGGTAGAGCCCCTAGGATTCTTGCTTGACTGCCAGCAGTATGAGGGCGATCATATACGTGGGAGCTGGTAGTCTATAAGCACATCCTTAAAAGGTCCCTAGTCGTGGGAGTTTCGAGACAGGGCATCGATACTCCAGAGTAGACTAGTGTATACAGTCGAGACCCCGACGAGGGGCGGTGGCCGGTCTCACAAGCCACTGGTGTCAGTTGGTTCACCTAAGATGTATACAGGTGCTCATTGGGTTATGAGTACACCGGACAGGACTCGCCGGGAACATGCTAGTTGGTCTTATACTTGACGTCAGATAGCAGTTCCCTGGTGACATGTGTACAGGTTAGTTCATCGACCTGAGGATCGTCATTTGTCTCGTGTGAGTTCCCACTGTGCTTTGATTACTACCCTACCATGCTCAAAGGAGACGTGCAAACAGGTTTTAGTTGGGTACAGTCCCGAGCCACATGGAGGCAGTGAGTGGATCTTCAGGGGTTCGTCTCTCCCGGTATTGGGGGTGAGGTCGCGCTGTGTCTAGGAGAGCCATTACATGAAGTCCTTGGCCAAGGCAGGAGATTTACTGGTAGGTATTCCAGTAGTATCTCAGGGTGTTCTGGGCTACACTCCGACACGACTTGTACCGCTTTTGTGGGTCTGACTTTTACCAACCCCCTAGGCCCGCCATGCGATGCTCATAGACGAACGGACCGGACTGTACGGATATTGTCACTGACAGGCTCAGTAGCGTGTCAGGATGAGTTCGCTCATCGACGTCCTTTTTGGTCGATAGCTGGTAGCCCGTCACGTATGGCTAATACCTCTGACGTGCTAGTGGTTAAATCCACAGCCATAGTATTGACGAGTCTTTAGAGTCCCCCACATTCAGTTACTCAAGTTTCAGGCGAAACGCTGTAGAGGCCGTATGGAGATATGGCAGGGTTCGATCAGATACGTGTGGTATTGCACGGATCAGGATCGGACGGTTAGTACTAGAGGCCGTATGGATATATGGCAGGGTTCGATCAGATACGTGCGGTATTGCACGGATCATGATCGGACGGAAAATACTAGCGGGCTTTGGTTTAAGCCGGATCCTAGTATAGTACAGTGTAGATTTTGTCTCATACCATTTGTATTCAGTCGGAATACAAATGCGGGTGTGTATACACAGCAGCGGGGTTTTCCTGTAATTTATTACGGGATCAGTTTTTGGAGTTGCCAGTTTGTTTTTCGTTTCAGCTATATTTCTTTGTATCTTTCATTGGCTGAAGATTGGTGGAGAAGGGCTTATTTGCATTTCTGCAAATTAGCATTTGTGGAGGGTGGCCTTTGCATATTGTTGGATCATGATGGTTTTACCTCCCTTGACTTTCTTGACTTCATGATGGCTTGACCTTTGTAGTGATGATTGGTTGATGTTGGAGTGTGGTTTTGGTTGTAATGATTCTTGATCATCATCACCCTTTTTCTCTCTCTCCTTGGTGTATGATAGCCCCTTCCCACTTTGGCTTTTCCCACTCACTCCCATTCTTCTTTGCTTGGCCGGCCATGCTCCTAAGGGGCTGTCCAAATTTTGTTTGTGGGAATAGTTTTTGTTTTCATGCTAAAAAATTCCCAAGTTCATCACAAACTTCCACTACTTCATTTCCTCCACCAAAGGGCAACTTCCATAAACCCCTAGAGACACAAAGATCACTACACTTATTCTACAGCAAATCTTGGGCACGTCGACTCGCCAACTTCATGCCCGAGTTGCCTCGGTCCATAGGTGGGAGCCCGTAAAAGAAGCAGGCGACGTGGTGCCCTTCCGGCGACTTGGTGGAGACCGCAGATTCCGTGGGGAGATCGGGACGACGACGAGAAGACCGAAGGACACGGATCGCTCGGTATATCTCTCTACCCCTTCTCTTGATAGCTAGGACTAGATTAATGGCACGATCCGGGTTTATAGTGCGCGGTGTTGCCGGTTTGAAAAATCAAACAAAAGCATCGCTTCCGCATTCCAGCGTCGGATTGACGGCCGGGGCGCCGCCGTGCACTTACATTTACGTCCATCTGCCAGATTTCATAATCATGGAAGGAAGCAATAGCAAGAAGGACCCGAATAGATTTAAGCATAGCCGCTGGAGAAAAGGTTTCGTCCTAGTCCAAACCAGGTCTTTGACGGAAACCCTTTGCAACGAGTCTAGCCTTATAGGTTTCAACCTGTCTATCTACACCAATCTTCTTTTTGAAGATCCATTTGCATGCTACGGGTTTTACCCCATCTGGAGCAATGTCCAAAGTCCATACTTTGTTAGTGTACATGGACTCCATTTCGGTCCGCATTGCATCCAGCCATTTTACTGAGTCACCGCTCTGAATGGCTTGCTGGAAACTAGTAGGCTCATCATAGTCAATAGTGCAATCCTCTCTATTCCCGTCTATGAGAAAACCATAGTATCTCTCGGGCAGATGAGACTGCCTACTACTCCTGCGGAGTGGTGTCGGGATGTCCTGTTCTTCTTGAACTTTTGGTTCTACCATACTTTCAGCAACAGTTTGTGGTTCTAGAATTTCTTCCAGTTCTATTTCGCTCCCATTTATTCCTTTTTCTAAAAATTGATGTTCTAGAAAATGGGCATTACGAGAAACAAAGACCTTTTGTTCCTCTGCGTAATAGAATAGATACCCCCTGGAGTTCTTTGGATATCCCACAAACTTACACTGTACTGATCGTGCCTCGAGCTTATCCGCATGCTGCTTTTTAACAAAAGCTGGACATCCCCAAATCTTCAGATAATGAAGATAGGGTTTCTTCCCACTCCACATCTGATATGGTGTGGTAGGCACAGTCTTGGTAGGAACTATGTTCAAAAGATATGCAGCTGATTCTAGTGCATATCCCCAGAATGATCGCGGTAACTCAGCCTTACTCATCATGGAACGAACCATATCCAATAGGGTTCGATTCCTCCTTTCTGATACACCGTTGTGTTGTGGTGTGTATGGAGGAGTAAGCTGAGAGAGAATACCATTCTCTTTTAAGTAACCCGGGAACTCGGCACTCAAGTATTCACCACCTCGATCAGATTTCAGTGTCTTGATACTTTTGCCGGTTTGGTTTTCCACTTCATTCTTATATTCTTGGAATTTCTTAAAGGCCTCGGATTTATGCTTCATTAAGAAGACATATCCATACCTAGAGAAATCATCCGTAAAATTAATGAAGTAGGAATAACCACCTCGTGCATGTGTAGACATTGGACCGCACACGTCACTGTGTACGAGTCCCAAGAGCTCGCTTGCTCTTACTCCGTGTCCAGTAAACGGAGTTTTTGTCATCTTTCCTATGAGACAAGATTCATAAGTAGCATAAGATTGATATTCGAACGGATTCAAATATCCTTCTCTATGTAATTTAGTCAACCTTCTCTCATTGATGTGACCTAGTCTACAATGCCATAAGAAAGCCCGATTTAATTCCGGAGACTTTCTTTAAGTGTGTTATGGACATTGAAAACCTAAGCTTGACTCAATACGTATATGCCGTTATCTAAAGTACCGGACCCAATCAAAACTTGATTTAGGTGGATGTTAACTACATCGCTTACGAATGTAAAATCATATCCCTCTCTAGAAAGTGAGGACACTGATATGATATTACAAGTCATACTAGGTACATATAGACAGTTACGTAGAATCAATATCTGCCCACTTGTCAAACCTAGGCTATATTCTCCCACGGATTCAGCATCCACGCTCATTCCGTTTGCAACTCTGAGAGACAAGTCACCTACCTTCATAACTCTACGGTTTCTCAAAGCATGTAATGAATTACAGATATGAGATCCTGCTCCGGTATCTAGTACCCAGGAAGTAGAGTTAATTGACAAACGGTTCTCAATTACAAATACACTTGAGGCTGAAGCCACAACATGCTTCGAATCCTGGCTACTGGCTTTGCTAGCCTTGCAATCATTCTGCCAATGTTCATTCCTGTAACAATAGGAACGTCCCTCTTTTACTATATCCAGTCCCAAAACTTTTGCCCCTCTCTTTCCTTCTACTTCCCTGGTTTCCTTCAGGGTAGAAGGTAGAGACTGTAGAATCAAGTCAGTATCTGACCTATTTCCCAACGTGGTCTTTAGGTCCTGGAGCTCATTAATATAGCTAGTCATTGTAAGGACGTTGTCCCCTACAGATGACCCGACAGCCAACCTCACTTGAATTAATTCGGTCGAGGTCTCATATCTTGCGATATGAGACTGCTTTCCATATAAATCTTTGTTATGGAGAAAGATGGAAACTGAGTCCATCTTCTCGTGCTGCTTCAGGTATACACCATCAACTGAAGCTAACACGAGGCATTTGGCTTTCGCTTTATCCTTTTTCCTTGTCTCGTGGATATCCATATCCGTGACGGTGGAAACTGGACCTGGGACGGCGGGATCATTGAGTAGTAATAGGGTGGTCCAGCTTGTCATAGGCAATGGACATCTGGACAGACCTTTGCCAGTCATATAAGTCAGATTCAGTCAATTTGTTATCTAGATGTAACCTATGTGTGGTCACAAGGTCGCTGCAATTTAAGAGAGAGAGAGAAGAATTAGCATGATGCTCTTGCAAGTTTAGAGTGGTTTTTAATTTATCTAAACAGGATGGCTCCCACTGTTTCTCGAATCCCTCCTCAAACCATAAAAGAAGAATTAGCCAGGACTATTCTCACCGTACAATTCTTGCTTAACCGTTCAGCCAGGTCAGTGTCGATACTTCGAGGGAGGTTTTCCAACGCTTTCGCGAAGTTCCTTAATTAAATAACCTCTTTTCTCTGGGGGCGTAGCCCCATTGACACCTTTCTAGGCACCTACTTGGTTTATAGCATTGATCGTTAAGTGACGAATCTCCTGATAAGTAGTATATACTCACAGTAGGATCGGGATCCAAAATATCATCGTATGATAATGTTGAAGGAATCCTACCAACATTCATCAAACTCCAAAATGATATGCTCTCTCTGCAAATTTCAGTTTCTTTAGAAATTCCCGATATAAATTTTTGCCCCATGCTCTTATGACCTTGGCGTTGGTCAAAATATCATAAGTCACATGTCAAGTTCTACCCATCATTATCCTTGTTAATTTGAACCCACCCGTACATATCCTTGACGTTGGCCAAAATGATAATATGACTGTCCCAAACTAACTCATCTATCTATGAAAACAAATGAATATCCAGCAGCTACCAAACAGTATGCCTTGGCGTTGGTCAAAATACATAGCTTGAATACTACTGAATACCCAAATGAAATGACGGAGGGCTACGAATTGTTTTGGAAAAAACCGTGAACGTAGTGAACTTGATATAATCGAAGGAATCTGATACTTTCTAAAAGGAGTGGTTAAAGCTCCGCAATTAAAAATTCTGATCCTTTTTAAAATAACCGAGTGGTTTCTTTTAAATTTGTTCCAACGATTAAACTTTGGTTTATTTTCTTTGCATTATAATAATGCGTCCCATCATTTATCCTATCATTGCAAAAAACAACGAAAATACCACGTCCTCTTATGCCATCCGCATTCGCCACGGGGTCCCGTCATCACCCGTTAGGTTACTTAACTAACGACAGAGCGGGGGCTGGGCTAGTGCAGGTGTAAAACATAAGTGACGTCTAATAGCTATCATATATAGATATTGTACATTCGTCAGACGCAATAATAAGCATTCCAGATCACAGATGAACTTTATTGGATATACTAGCAATCCGCATTTGCTTTGAGCCTGCAATAAAAGACGGATTACACAGTTGTGATGAATAGCCATTACCCCACCCTAGACCCCTACCGGTACGGCAAACTACCCGCCAAGTACCCGAAGTGAAGCGGTCTCCCTCAACAAAGTGAGTATGCCACTAAACACTTCAAAGTACCCGGTAGTTTGTGTACCCCGCCTTGGGTCTATCCTAGGAGCAAAAACAGTAAAAACAAATAATACAACGGTGGTTACAACCGCAACCTGGATGTGCCCCGCAAAAGAATATTACATCATATTACATTTACATCGAATGAATGAATATTAAACCCATCTCAAACCCCGGCTAATCATCACAACACTCCAATCAAGTCCATATACACAAACAGTAAACATTATAGAAATGTGCAACCCTCTGCCAACCGACATACTAGCAGTTAGGGGAGGTTTACGAACACATTAATCATTACAGATAAAAACCCAATTAGCAATTAGTTTAGAACATCGATCAACAACCTTTATCCGTGTCTACCCCAAAAGCAAACCTGTACTGAAGTAACCTGGGTAAACAAAAGAATATACAGGAAAACAAAACACCAGAAAACATGAATAACAGAGCAAATCCGAGTCAACTTGGAGTTGACTCGGCGGCGGATCCGCGGCACAAGCACTCTATTGCCGCGGATCCGCGGACATAACATGAGTTGGAACTTCGTATTTTCCCAGTATTCTTTAATTTCCCTGCTGTGAATTTTAAGGCATATCAAATAATTTTTTAGACATGTTTAAAATTAACAGAAACTTAGGGATCCCGGGGTTTCGTTTTCGTGTTTTCCGTCGATCGAACTTCTAATTAGTTGCTAACAAGCTAGTAATGGTTTGGTTGGCTCTGATATTACTGTAAGTCCATGTCACGCACCCCACGAACTTGCGGGGAGGCAGAATATATGAAAAACGATTATCAAAGCTTCGTAACACGGACTTGAGCGCATGAATCGTTTCTAAACCGTTACTAGCAAACTACGAAAGGTTTAACTACTCGGATTCGAAGTTATACCTCACGTTACTTGTCCTTCGGGTCTTCATCGTGGACTTCCACTCCTCATAGGTTCCTTAGAACATCGGCACCTCAACGGCCTCCTCGAGTCAAAGACGATCCACCCGAGAGCTCCTACGCCAAGCTTTATCTCTAACTTGAGATAACTAGGTTGCTCAAAGTGCTAATCTAAGCTACCTAGGGGATATAGAGTGAGGTTATGGATGTATTAGTCTAGCTAACCCTTGATCTCAACACATGACAGGTTAGGGTTAGGGTTTCAAGAATGAGAGAGCTTGAGGAGAGAGAAGGTGATGATGAGAATGAATTGAAATTATTTCTCACTTCTAATATATTATGAAGCATAAAGAATTATCAAATGAATAAATCAAATGCATTATCATCATGCTTCATTGAATATGTGCAATGAATCATCAAGTGAGTCATTAAGCAATTAATGCTTCATTAACTCACTTGAATGATTCATCTCATGAGTCACAAAATCAATTAATGCTAATGCCACCTTACCCTCCAAGTCACCATGCTTCTAGAAGCTTCCCGGAAAATTACGAGAATGCCCCTCCAATCCGTAAAAACATGGAAAAACTTTAGAATGTATAAATCCAATAACCTGATACTGGAAACTGGCTTAAACCAAAGCCTACTAGTAAAAACTGTCCGAACGTCGTACGTGCGTAAACACACGTATGCGTCCGAACCCTTGTCGTAAACTCATACGACCTCTATATCGTTTCGCCTGGAGCAGGGAAACTCTCTGTGTGGGAATCTAAAGACTCGACACTATGCCGACAGCGGGTTTAACTGCAGACCGCAAGCGGCACTAGCTGTACGTAACGGTCCCCAGGTAGATGTCGATAAGAAGGTCGATGAGGAAAACCATCCGAACTCCTACTGAGCCTGATGTGACAATCTCTGTACAGTCCGATCTGTTCGTCTAAGACTATCGCATATCGAGCCTAGGGGGCGGCAAGCGTCAGTCCCCTAATAGCTGTATAAGTCATGTCAGAGCGTAGCCCATTACACCCTGAGAAACTACTGGAACCTACCAGTAAATCTCGCTTGCCCTGGCCAGGGACTTTGCGTAATGGCTCTCTGACACAGCGCGATATCAACTCCCAATACCGGGAGAGACGAATCCTATCTAACCGCCACTGCCTCCAAGTGCTCGAGACTGCACCCAACTGCTACCTGTTTGCACGACTCCTTTGAGCCGTGGTAGGGTAGCAATCTAAGAACAGTGGGACACACTCGAGGCGAAGTAGCAGTGTTAAGTCTGCGGACTATGCTGTACTTATGTCACCTGGGAACTGTTAACTGACGATGGGTATAATACCAACCAATCAGTTCCCCTGCGAGTCCTGTCCGGTGTACCCGTAACCTAACGAGCACCTGTATACTATCTCCAGTACGACGTACTGATGGCTGTGGGACAGACCATCTCCCCAACTGGGATGAGAAGCATACACACTTAGTCTACTCCGGAATATCGATGCCCTATCTCGATAATCCAACGAACAGGGACCTGTATAGGATGTTGCTTACAGACTACCCAGCCCCCACTAGTGTGACTGCCATCACGACGCTGGTAATCAAGTAAAGATCCTATGGGCTCTACTAATATGTATAGGTGATACGTTACAAGAAACATATGCACATATTAAAGTAGACACAAACCAAGTAGCATACTACCATTTTTAGCAAGACTGTTATATACAACTGTGAATATCCCAAGCTTCCATTAAGTAATATACAACCTGGTATGATACAATAATGGCCCCTAGGGCATATACACTAACACACCATACTCCCTACTACCTTTTTGTATATACAAGGTTCATCTACCATTTTGATTAAGTCAAACTCTTTGACTACCACATCAAAACAGACGTTCCAACTCCGCGATGCCTGATTTATCACATAAAACATCTTGCTCACATTTCCGCTGCTCCCACTGTCTACGAAGCCCTCTGGCTGTGTACTTATAGACGCTCTCTTCCAAATCAATATTTAGAAAACCAGTCATGACACCCAACCGCCAGATATCGTAGCCATGGTATGTAGCCGTGGCAAGTAGGATCTGGATGGACTTAAGCATAGCTTTGAAAGTCTCAACTTTTCTATGTACACCAAGTAATCTTCTCAAGATTTACTTGCTCCTGATGGGGATTTAGCCCTTCAGATAAAGCAACCAAAGTCCATACTTTGTTGGTGTATAAGGATTCCATCTCAGATCGCTAAGCATCCAGCCATTCTTACAGAGTCCCACTCCTGATGGCCTGCTTGAAACTAGTTGGGTCATCATCTCATGATGTAATCCTTGCTCCCACTGTCATAGAGAAACCGAAGTATCTCTCAGGTGGGTGAGGAACTCTACTAGATCGGCGGAGAGGCTGAGATTTTTTGGAAACTACTTAATCCTTTGGTTCAACCAAATCATCAGCTACAGTTTTGTATAGCTGGAACTCTTTCCAGTTCTACCTCATGACCACTAATTTCTTCACAAGAAATTCCCTTTCACAAAGGTGGCATGTTGAGAAACAAAACATCTTTTGTTCCTCGGTTAGGTAGAAGATATTCCCTTGCGAATGCTTGGGATATCAAACAAACTTCCACAGATCTGTCTTTGCCTCGAGCTTATCCGGATTTTGCTTTTAGACATAGGCCGTACAACCCCAAATCTTAACAAACTTAAGATATGGGCTTTTCCCTTTCCATATCACATATGAAGCGGTAGGCAACTGATTTGATTTGAACCCTATTCAATAGGTATGCAGCTTCTCAAGTGCATAACCCCTAAAAGGAAATAGAAAACTCAGTAGTACTCATCATAGAGCACACCATATCACATAGGGTGCTATTGCTCCGCCCCGATATACCATCGTGCTATGGTGTATACGGAGGAGTAATGCTGAGAGAGAATCTCATTCTCCTTTAGAATAGTCCAGGAATTCCGTGCTCGAGTATTCTCCTCCCTGATCTCATCAAAAGACATAATACTTATACCCATTTTTGGTTCTCTACTTCTAACTTATATTCTATGAATATCTCAAAAGCTTCGGGCTTGTGTTTCAACAGGAACACATGTGCGAATCTTGAGAGATCATCAGTGAATATAATAAAGTACAAAGAACCGGTCTTGGCATGTGTAGATAGGGGACCTTACATACATCATCATGTATCAATCCCAAGAGTTCACTAACTCTTTCTCTGTTTCCAATAAACAGAGCCGTGGTCATCTTATCTTTGTGACATGACCGGCAAGTTTCACAAGATGTAAATTCAAACAAATTTAAATATGCATCTATATGTAATTTCAGCTAGTCGGGTCACATTGATATGACCTAGTCTACAATGACTCAAGAAGGATTCGTTCATTTCTGAACTCTTCCTCTTGTGTGTCTTCTGTATACTAAGAACTGTAGTTTGATTTAGAATGTCTATGCTTTTAGATAACGTATCTGAACCGATCAACTCTTGATATAGGAAATGTTCAAAACATTATCCAACAATACAAAATTATATCATTTCTTTACTAATAAAGAGACTGATATGATGATGTATATCAGGTTCAGTATCTACTAACATTCGTTCAGAATCAATGTATTCTGGTAATACAGGGTGTAACAGCCAACAGACTTGGCTGCAACACTTGCATCATTTCCAACTCTTGAAACTTATCACCTGTTCTCAGTTCTCTACCAAACTGTAGCCCATGTAACAAATTACATTTGCGGGATCCTGATGCGGTATCTCATACCCAGGACGTAAAGGATACTGAAAAACAGTTCTCGGTAATGAACACACCCGAAGAAGATGCATCAGCATGCACTTTCTTCGTTTGGGTGGCACGGGAATTCTGGTAATCCCCAATTTCCTGCTCTGTCTTATAACAATTATAAGTTGGAGCGGGACCAACGTTCCCTAGCGCAGTATAACAAGCGGGTTCGGTCAATACATCCGTATTATTATCTTGATTAAGGCGTGACATGGTCGCTACCAGGAGAGAGAGAGAGAAGAAAACACTCAGCGTGCGCTTTTTCAAGATTAGATTGGTTATAAATTTGTCTAATCAGGATGTCTCCCACTGTTTTAGTCAAATCTTCCTTCAAACCCTAAAAGGAAAGACTAGGCGAGATTAATTACACTCTACAAGTTCGCCAATCTTTCAGCCAGGCCAGTGCCGGTACTTTGAGGTAGGTTCCCCGCGCTTTCGCACAGACCTAATTAAAATAAACCTCGTTTCCCAGGGGCGTAACCCCGTTAACACCTTTCTAGACACCTACTTGATCGGCTAATTGTAATGTGTAAAACTCTCCCAGGAGTAACTCTTACTCGCAGCGGGTATCGGGATCCAACTATCTCATAGAAGGTATGCAATCTCATTGCAAATTTCAACACTTGAAATTCCCAATAATATTTTACCCCAAGCCTCCTATGACCTTGACAAAGGCCAACAAACCATAGGCTGCTAGTCAAATTCAACCCGTCATTTCCTGATTGAATTAAACCCACCCGCACGGCCCTTGACAAAGGCCAACAAGGTCGCACGACTACCCTAATCCAATCTTCATCATATGCATAAGCAGATAAGTACTATTCAGCTACCGCACACTACGCCTTGACAAAGGCCAACAAACGCAACACGAATACTAAACAGTCCTTATCTGAAATGACGGAGGGCTTCGACAGGTTTTTAAGAAAACCCTTTGCGTAATGAACTTGATATCGTTGTAGAATCGAGTGATTTTAAATGGAATGTTTTTGAGGCTTTTCTAGTTTCGCTAAAGAAGTCACTCCCGGTGAAGGGATCGTCGGCTCTTTCCTCATCGAATAAGGTGCAGGATATTTCGCAAATACCACTATGCAAAGTAAAAACTATAGAAGCAATCAAAAGACAAACCGAGTATGCAGCATCTGCTAGTTTCACTAAAAAGGTCACTCCCGGTGAAGGGATCTCGGCTCTTTCCTTATCAAATAAGGTGCTGGATGTTCTACAAGGAACACCGCTATGCAAAGCAAAAACTAGAGCTACCAGTTTTTAAACAAGTTTCTACAACATCTTTAGGTTTCTTTTATTTCATTAATCTCATTAATGAAGTCCCATTTTATTATACTTCACAAGCATCACATTTGAAATGAAATCTGCAATATAACATATATCTCATATATATAATATAAACATTCGTCTCAGGCAGTAATATGATCTCATCATAGAACATTGCAGCAGAAGAACATATATGAAATATTGGATATACTAGGACGTCCGTGTTTTTAATACGAGCCTGTATAAAACATGGATTCCACGGTCGCGATGAATAGCCAAACCCACATCCCTAGACCCCTACGAGAGCGGCAAGCAACACTGCTAATTCTAGGGTTAGGAGACCCGGTCTCGACTCCTCGAGATAGTCTCCCACTGAACCCTAGAACCCGGTTACTTATGCTCCCCGCCTTGGGTCTACCTAATGCGGAAAAGTAAATAATATACAATGGTGACATCATCCTCAGCCCGGAAGTTCCCCAATAAAAGAATATTACATAAAAATGAATTTTACATGAATGAAAATGAAAAACTCTCGTCTCACATAAAACCCCCGGCTATTCAATCACGACGATCCAATATAACACATCACAGTAACACATAATATCTCATATCATAAACATAAGTAAGTATGCATACACCGATTGTCGTTGACGTATAGCAACGAAAACTGGCAATACAACTACATACTACACTTACGGTCGCAGAAAAGAAAGTGTAAAACTACAACAGTTGGAATCCGCAACCTCCTTAGACATCTCATGCCTAACCAAATGAATTCCTTAGACATTGCATGCCTAACAATTATAAACCCCGCATTTCAGTCTCATTATCAAAATCTCTTTTCAATATCAAGTCGGGCAATTCAACAAGATTCCCGACATTCTGATCGAATGCTCGTCGCAAACTTTAGTAGACGGCCGCACCCCCGGATGCCGTCGACGAAGTGCACTAAGACGGAACA
Organism: Agapanthus africanus; assembly: GCA_030015575.1. Taxonomy (NCBI): domain Eukaryota; kingdom Viridiplantae; phylum Streptophyta; class Magnoliopsida; order Asparagales; family Amaryllidaceae; genus Agapanthus; species Agapanthus africanus. The sequence goes on along the minus strand of CM057342.1, from coordinate 339,445,439 downwards.
CCGCTGCCGCGAGCACCCGAACGGATGCTTTTGGCGACGGGGTTCTCTTACAGTCACTTGGTCGGGGCTATGGGGCGTGGCTGTCTATTAAGTTTACCCGGCGAGTATCCGCGTACGCTACGTGATTGCGACGGGCTTTTGATCGCATCAAAATCCCGTGGCAACCGATCATCTGAGACTGAACTACTAGATTTATAACATTCTAATTAGTTATCTCATAACTACTTGTGGATTCCAAATATTGTATCACATTCCAGATAAATAGACAATGTTAAACTTTCCGATCGAATAATCAAACACCCAAGTTTTCCCAAATAGTTCTCAACACTTGAAATTAGTTTTAAAACATCCATCATATGCCACAGTACCAATGGTCCAGCCGTAGAAGGGTCAAGCCAACGCCTCACATGTGGCACGCCGTACTGCCCCAAACCCTAAGATTCAGAGGCCGTTCAGACGGTCACATAATCGAGTTAAGGTTTGTTGTCTTCTAGAGGGTCCACCGCGTTACTTGCACGACTTAGAACGTTCTTGAACTACGGAAAAATCCAACACTTGGAAATTTTCCGGCAGTGGAAAAAGTGAGTTATTGATATCCGTTCGAACTTTTTAACACGTTCTAAAATTACCCGGACAAACTAAATGAAGTTATACTTTCCGATCGAATCAACGAGCTCCCAATACAACCCAGAAAACTCAACACTTGAGTATAATTAAAAATACCCAGAAATATGAGGAAACACCTACGGACATTACTGTGTAAACACGTGTCATGATTCTACTGTTTGGCCGCGGAACCGCCGCGCAAGCCATGGCACGGCCGCGGTTCTGCGGCGCTTTAATGGTATTAAAGGCACTTGTTTCACAGTAATTCTTGTATTTCCCTGCTGATTTTTTTGAGTATTTTTAATATGAAAAAGTCAACTCTTTTGAAAAATTTCTAGAAAAGGGTATAAATCGGGGTTTCCGGGTTCGATCGGACTTTAAACTTCGTCTAAAGCTCTAGCTTGTCTCTGATACCACTGTAGGGTTACTAGGCACACGTACAAGGGTCTATAAGGCATCAACCATGCCCAATTTAAAATTTGGTCGTGCCGAACAACCCTAAACCAAGATCTTAGACTAGAGATTAGGCGAAACAAAGCATATTAAACACTTTAACATCTATGAGTTTGGGATTACAACCTTTGTAGTCCGGTCCTTCACTTCATAAGCTCCGAGTTGTGGTCCCTTCGCTGCGATCATCAAGTTCCGGACTCTCGAGAGGCTCCACGAAGAGAAAAATGCAAGCTTGCTTCCGATTTTCGATAACAAAGATGATCTACCTTGAAGTTTCATTAACACAAGCTCTCACTCACTAAATGAAGTGAAAACCCTAATCTAAATGGCTAGGATAGATTAGGATGATTATGTAGGATTTTAGCTCTCATTTGTTTTCTTAATCTCACTCATTTTCATCACATAAGAAAACCCTAGAAAGCTTTTCAAAAGCTCAAGGAAGAAGAAGAAGAATAGTTATCCCTTTGTGATGAATAATCAAAAGTGGTCATATCATTACAAAAGCAACCATGGTTAAGTCAAGAAAAGACTTAACCATTGTAGAGATCAAACCATGGTTAAGGGTGTGGGTTGGGTTAAGTAAATATCTTACAAAATATCTTTCCAAAAACAAAAAGGAAACTTTCTAGAAGGTTCAAGAAAGAATTAACCCAAATCAAACCCTAATCTTGTTTAATCTCCACTAAACATGTTGCATTAGTAATCATATCATGTTACAATATTATATATCACATATACAATATTTATTGTAACAAAATAAAATAATACAATTAACATATATCGCATATATATCAATGTATTATCCGAGTGAGAAAAAGAATCTTTTAGTGAGCTTATATCAGTTAATGTAATTTAATATAAAATATATAATTATACATTAAATTATTGAATCAACACTTGATCCGATAATCCGGCTATTTCACAAATAACCGACTAATATAATCTGTATCAGTTCATTGAATCAACATTTGATTCGATGACCCGGCTATATCACATATACCCGGCCGATATCACATATCGCGAAAATCTAATACGGTATCACATACACATATTGTTCTCGGTCCCGCATATATCACATATGTGCTCCTACTCCGTTTTGCCTAAGCCAAGAAACCTCTGTGTAGGACTCTAAAGAATCGTCAATACGCCGGCAGTAGGTGATGATCATATCAAACACCCACAAGCTGCAAGCGGCCAGCTAAACATAACAGCCACCCAGGTATTGAGCTATCAGAAGATCAACAAGCAAGCCTGTACATTCTCCTGCGAATCCAATCAGTAACACTCCTGTACAGTCCGGTCTTGTCGTCTGATATGTCGCATATCTCGCCTAGGGGTGGTAAACGTCAGACCCTAGTAGCTTGATAAGTCGTGTCGATATGAGGTCTATAACAGTTTGAGAAACTACTGATAACACTTACCAGTAAATCTCAGCAACCCTGGCCAGGGATTTCCAGTTATAGCCAATCGAACACAGCGCAACATCAACTCCCTATACCGGGAGAGACGAATCCCCCTCCTATCGCTCATTGCCTCCATGTGATTCGGGACTGTACCCAAAAGCCACCTTTTTGCACGCCCTATTAGACGTGGTATGATGGAAATCAACGCACAGTGGGAATCACACAAGACTCTATGACGATCTCGGGTCAACAGACTACTCTGTACCAGTGTTACCGGAGAACTGCCATCTGACGTGAGGTATAATACCACCTGGAAGCTCTCGGCGAGTCCGTCCAGTGTACCCAGTCTCTAATGAGCACCCGTACACCATCCTTGATGTCAAACACCGATGGATATGGGTCCATCCATCGCCCATCATATGGGTCAAGATGCGTATACGCTAGTCTACTCTGGTGTATCGATGCCCTGTCTCGATACACCCTCGACTAGGAACAGTTATAGGATGTACTCGTCGTCTACCGTGGCCCCACTAGTATGATCTCATCATAGCCCCAGTAGTCGAGTATATATCCTAAGGGCTTTATCAACATGTAATATAGAGACAATCAGAGTATATGTTAAAATAAAGTACAACCAGATAGCATACTATCATGTCGAGCAAGAAAGTCCTCCCTATATATGTCCTAGCATCCATTACAATATACATCATATGTACAGTAATGGCCTCTAGGGCATACATATAACTAACAATGTGCAATAGAACAAGAATAAACGTCTCAATGTCAATAACGAATACAATTCCACATAGGTGTATATGTTGTGCGTGTCATGGCAATTACCAATGATGTGGGTGTAGCATACAATTTAGTGTTCGTGCAATATGAACTGTCAGTAATGGTGCAGTGTCCAATGGATACTAAGTCAAGGCACAATAAGTAATAGTATGCAATGATGCTCATGTACAATCAACTCATATGCATATAACATGTGGTAATAATATCATATCTAGCCCTGACGCTTAACGACATACGGGCGATTTCCCCGTAGATGTTAAATCTACTCACCGATGATCTCGAGCTAGGTAAATCCACCACCTGCTTTCCCTTCTTTGTAGCGTCCGAAGTCCCCACCTGCGATCCTATTTTGTGATGACCCGAAAATTTAGCTCATGACCGGCACATAAATAACGCCACGTCTACAGGCGTAACGTAATCCAAGTAAGCCGAAGCCCAGAAATCTAAACCTTTTTAAATAAAATAAAGAGGTGAAGTTTTGAAATAAAGGTACGATGAAATCAAACGTTTTCTTAAATGCATAAATAGTGGAACATGAAAAATGCAAGTGGATTTTACTAGTTGGAATACATGTTTCGTCTTTTGAAAATTTGGGCAGCACCTCCTTTGTATATTTTGATCCAAAACCACATACACATAATAATATAAAAGGTATCCCCAAGCGGGAGCTAGCTCTTCGCCAATCGGCGGAATCACACCACGCAAGTCATAATATAAGTATACGATGCCCAACAACGAAGATCAACACAAGGAAAAATGAATAAATAAAGACATCAAACCCACCAAGAGAACATATAAACCATCACTCTAAGTCTCGCAACCACAAGTCTTTCTAAGTCTTACCACTTATACAAATACTAGTTTCTGATTGATGGAGTTAACTAGATACAACAGGAATAATAAATACAAGAGTGGCACGATCCAATATGCACCACTTACCAAAGCAAATCACCCAAATGCAAGCTGTGCGCCAGCGATGCCGCTACTGATCCATGCGGTTAACCTGCAAGAACTGTGGCACAACGGAAATGAGTTGCCAACTCGTGAGTAGAAAAGATCATCAGGTAGAAATGGAATAAACAACGATTCCTAGGTCAACTATATCATAAAGGTAATACTATGATAGCTATGGTGACCGTATGTGCATATGTGCCAACAATATAATCAATGCCTGTAAGAATGTGGATATCATCCACGTGTCCATCAATGACACAACAACATCATGCATGTAAATATCATGAAAGCATATGCATGTAAATATGAGGATATCAATCAACGTGTGTCCATCAACGACACATCAAATCATAGAACCTGAGTGTCCAACATCGACACTCGAAACATCATGAAACCCGTGTCCAATATCGACACGTAAATCCTCATTGTTGGAGATAGTTCCCTCAGAGTCAATTATTGGATCACAGGCACGTGATTGCAATGATTGAGAGAGGAACCTATACCGTTAGAACAGTCTTACTCAAGATGATAGTATGCTATCTGGTTTATCTTTATCATCGTGTACTGCTTTAGGTGACCTTACAGGTCACTATTGCGTGATGATAGAGCCCTTAGGATTCTTTCTTAACTGCCAGCGGTATGATGGCGATCATATACGTGGGAGCTGGGGTCTATAAGCACATCCTTAAAAGGTCCCTAGTCATGGGAGTTTTCGAGACAGGGCATCGATACTCCATAGTAGACTAGTGTATACAGTCGAGACCCCGACGAGGGGCGGTGGCCGGTCTCACAAGCCACTAGTGTCAGTTGGTTCACCTAAGATGTATACAGGTGCTCATTGGGTTATGAGTACACCGGACAAGACTCGCCGGGAACATGCTAGTTGGTATTATACCTGACGTCAGATGGCAGTTCCCTGGTGACATGTGTACAGGTTAGTTCATCGACCTGAGATCGTTATTTGTCTCGTATGAGTTCCCACTGTGCTTTGATTACTACCCTACCACGGCTCAAAGGAGTCGTACAAACAGGTTTTAGTTGGGTACAGTCCCGAGCCACATGGAGGCAGTGAGCGGATCTGCGGGGGTTCGTCTCTCCCGGTATTGGGGGTGAGGTCGCGCTGTGTCTAGGAGTGCCATTACACGAAGTCCTTGGCCAAGGCAGGAGATTTACTGGTAGGTATTCCAGTAGTATCTCAGGGTGTTCTGGGCTACACTCCGACACGACTTGTACCGGTTTTTGGGGTCTGACTTTTACCAACCCCCTAGGCCTGCCATGCGATGCTCATAGACGAACGGACCGGACTGTACGGATATTTTCACTGACAGGCTCAGTAGAGTGTCAGGGTGAGTTCGCTCATCGACGTCCCTTTTGGTCAATACCTGGTAACCCGTTACGTATGGATAATACCTCTGACGTGCTAGTGGTTAAATCCACAACCAAAGTATTGACGAGTCTTTAGAGTCCCTCACAGACCGTTTCTCAAGTTTCGGGCGAAAACGCTGTAGAGGCCATATGGAGATATGGCAGGGTTCGATCATATACGTGCGGTATTGCACGGATCATGATCGGACGGATAATACTAGCAGGCTTTGGTTTAAGCCGGATCCTAGTATTGTACAGTGTCGATTTTGTCTCATTGCATTTGTATTCGGTCGGAATAAAAATGCGGGTATGTATATACACTCGCGTGGTTTTCCTGTAATTTATTACGGGATCGTTTTTCTGAAGTTGCCAGTTTGCTTTCCGGTTTCGGCCATTTTCCTTTGTTTCTTTCATTGGATGAAAATTGGTGGAGGGGGTTATTTGTAATTGTGCAATTAACAATGGAGAAGACTTTTTATGGTACATGATAGCTTCATGATGGTTCCACCATCATTTGACTTCTTGGTTCATCATTGCTTGACTTTTGACTTGATGATGATGAAGGGTTATGATGATGGATGTGAGACTTACTTTTTCCCTTACACTCAACCTTGCCTTTTTTTGTGCTCACCTCCCTTGTATATTTTCTCTCCTCTCTCTCATTTTTCTTGATGAGAAAATGGCCGGCCACTATGGGAGGGGCTGTCCCATTTTTCAGTGTGGGATTGTTCTCATTTGGTTTGCCCAAAAATCCCTTTGTTCATCCAAAAACATGGATCTCATTCCTCCACCAAAAACCATGGCAACTTCAATCCCAATAGAGACATATAGTTCAACACTATCCTACAGCATTCTTGGACACGTCGACTCGCCAACTTCGTGCCCGAGTTGCTTCGGTCCATAGGTGGGAGCCCGTAAAAGAACCCGGCAATGTGGTGCCCTTCTGATGAGGAGATGAATACCGGAGATTCCGCGGGGAGATCGGGACGACGACGAGAAGACCGAAGGACACGGATCGCTCGGTATATCTCTCTACCCCTTCTCTAGTTTGCTAGGATTATGTTAATGGCCCGATCCGGGTTTAAAAGTCTGCGGTAGCGCCGGTTCTAATTTTTAGAAAAGTTCTTGTATTCCGTATTGTGGCCTCGTACAGACGGCCGGGGCGCTGCCGTGCACTTACATTGGTATCAGAGCCAGGCCATTAACCTAGTCTAGCTTACTCTAACGTGTTTACAAGTTCGATCGAATGAATTTTAAAAAACCGCGTTTCCATTTGCATCAGTTTCTGTCGAATTTTTTTTGGCTCGAAAAATTATTTTAAGTGTTGCAGAAATTTGTGCAGGCAATTTTAAGAATTCTGTGAAAAATGGTAGTGTGATACTGTAGCAGGACCGCGGAACCACGGCCAAACCCCTCTTCTGGCCATGGTTCCGCCGCAATACAGTGTCTTCACTGTACCATTTTTACACAGATCTCTTTTGACATGGAAATAGGGTTTTTTGTATGTTCTGTTTGGGCCCAGATTTTCTTTGAGTGCTACAGTAGTGCTTGGGGCCTACTTCAGAAAATTTGGTCGATCGAAAATTTTAAATATATTAGTTCACAGTATTTACATTATATCTGCGACCGTGAATGTCATTTGATCGGTAAATCCTGTCTAACTGCTATAGCCCTTTTAGACGGATTTGCGAACGTGACATTCACGTTGATGTTCTGTGTTGTGCTGTGATGTTGCGGATTTGTCGTGGTGGATAGCCTGGATGCAATGTTAGTACAGTTTGATTGTATATGTACATTTGATTTTGCGGGGCGAGCGTCCGACATGTGGACTGCCGTCACTGCTTGTTTGTATATTATTCTTTTGGGGCACGACCGGGCTGAGGTCGATGTACCCGCTGTATGTATATTTTACTTTTTGTACTAGGATCACCCCGTGGTGGGGTGCACGGATAGCCGGGTTCTAGAGGGCAACGAGCCCGCATCTCATGGCTTTGAGACGGAGGGAGCTTCCCTCTAGAATTGGCGGGCTATTCGCCGCACTCGTAGGGGGTACAGGTTGACCTAAGGAGGGGTGTCCAAGTTACCAGATTCCGTGAAGTGCTGGGTGGTCCATTCACGTTGCTGAAGGGGGCTGCCTCGCTTCAGGTTTTGGCGGGTAACTTGCCGCGCCCGTAGGGGTCTAGGATTTCATTGCACAGGCTATCCACACGACCAGGGGAACGTCGGGTTTCAGTAGCGGCTCTATGAAACCCGGGGATCCCAGATATCTGTATTGTTCTGTGATGCTTATTACATTTCTGTGATGTTGCATTTTATCACGCCTTGAGAGAATATTATATATTGATATATATACTAGTAGATGTTGTATATGTTTTGCATCCGCGCTAGTCCAGTCCCCGCTCTGTCGTTAGTTAAGTAACCTAACGGGTAATGACGGGACCCAGTGGCGAATGCGGATGGCATATACGTACATCATTATTTTCGTTCTTTATTGGTGTGATCAATTGATGGGACTGCATTGATTCGGATCAATGCAAGCTAAACAAACCTATTCTGATGTTGTTGGAACAATTTTCAAAAAGCTGTTATTACAAAGACGTTCTCTTTTGTTTTACACAGTGGTATTCAGTTGGAATATCCTGTACCTCAGTCGATGAGGCAAGGGCTGAGATCCCTTCACCGGGAGTGACCCCTTGGACAGAAGTTTGCGTCAGGGTAATAACTTTACTATAGCCGATTATCTTTTGCTTTGTATCGTGGTATTCGGTTGGAATATCCTGCACCTCATTCTACGGGAAAAGAGCCGAGATCCCTTCACCGGGAGTGACCTCTTTAGCAAAGGTTTTCGTCACTATATTTTTATAAAAGCTATCCGGTTCCTTCAACGATATCAAGTTCATTACGTTAAAGGTTTTTCGCCAAAAAAGCATTCGTAGTCGTCCGTCATTTCATATGGATAGTCAATAGTATTCAAGCTGTGTTTGTTGGCCAAAGTCAAGGCATGGTGATTGGTAGCTATTGGATATTCATATGCAGTATAGATAGATGCGTTGGTTTGGGACAGTCATACTGTCTTGTTGGCCAAAGTCAAGGGTAGGTATGGGTGGGTTCAAATTAACCTGGAGAATGACGGGTAGAACTTGACATGTGACTTATGATTTGTTGGCCAAAGTCAAGGTCATAAGAGCATGGGGTAAAAATCACATCGGGAGTTTCTAAAGAAACTGAAACTTGCCAGATATGCGCATATCTTCTGGAGTGTGATAACGTGAGTGGATTCCATCACGTTATCATGCGATGATAGTTGGATCCCGATTCCCACTGATGAGTTGGTTTACTCCTCGGGTGATCCCGACTAATTCTTCTTTCAGGTTTGGAGGAGAATTTGACGTTACAGTGGGAGGTTTCCTGATTAGATAAAGTGGTAACCATTCTGATCTAGGTTAGAGTGCACGCTGAGTGTTTCTTTTCTCTCTCTCTTTGGCAGCGACCATGACCCGACCCTTGACTATGACTCAGTGACCAAGATTAACTGAACCTTCTTAAAACACTGACTTTTGGATTGTCAGAGTTGCATACCTCATTGCCACTCCTACTTTTACCCTTTTCTCCAGGACACCCCGTATTACTACGAACGTCCACTTCCATTGGATAAAACCATCGTATGGTTATATACAAACTCGAAGGAATTTATTCGAGGATGGTTTCCGGTTCTAGAGAAAAAGAATAGGACTATTCAGTTGTCTTTTCCTTTTACCTTCTCTCAGGTTGCGAGTGCTCCTTGGATTAGGGCAGTACATCCATTACGCAAATTGGATAGTCTTCTTCCAAACCATAGGCAGGTGCCGACCGGTAGGGAATGAAGAAAACCAATTAGCCTAACGATGGTGTACAGAAGGTATTAAGTAAAGACAAATAAAGGGATTGGTAAGAGGGCAAAGTAAATTGCGACTGCTATTCACAACCAAACCAAGTATTTCATTACCACTCCCATTTCACCTTTGTATTTCTCCAGAACACTCCGTATCACTACGAAGATCTACAGTTTATTTGATATTCCATCGTATGGTTATATACGAACTCGAAAGGAACTTGTTCCAGTTCGGGGATGGATTCTGGTTCAGGAGAAATAGGAATATGGTTTATTCAGTTGTCTTTTATCTTCTCTTTTCTCGCATTGTGAGTGCTCCTAGGATTAGTACAGTACACACATTATGCTTATTGGATAGTCTTCTTCCAAACCATAGGCTGGTGCCGAGCGGTAGGGAAGGAAGAAAACCATTTGGCCTAAAGGGGTGTACAGAAGGTAATGACTAAAGACATATGAAGGGATTTGGAGAGATGGCAAAGAAATATACGGTTATAGTTGTGAATCTGGATAATGGAAGAGGCATTACTAGGAATACCCTAATACCCCTATGAAACATTTCAATATTTCAGTTTCACTGTGTACTGTTAAAAGAAAACTGATTTCCCAATTAGCACTTTCTCCAGGGTATGTATTTACCAGGTTTGATTCTCACATCTGTATGGTTTTACAGATGCTGAGTGGGAGCAAGGTATTGGGAATTAGGTGATCATCCTCATTATATCGGAATTCGTTGTAATTGGTGATATTTGAGGAAATCACCTGGGTAGTTTTCCGGAAGGCAAATATTTGGTTTTGAATATCCGCTGTTATGTACCAATTTCAAATTGATATATCTGTACGTCTATTTTTATATAGAGTGAGATATACCTTTTTGAAATTATGTCTATGACATTTACCTATATCAGTGGATGGTTAGGTAAGGAGCATTAAACAGCGGTGTAATTCTTCTTAACCATAAGTACAGTTTTCAACCTACGACACACAGGGAATGAGACATTAGACTCAAAGGACTTATACAGAGTATTTTATGTTGTCCAATGTCCATGAGGACAGAGGGGATGGTACTCGTACTATATTCTGTTTACTTGTGACTTCTCTAGTTCTTAGACGTGTGTTTCGTAGAAATGCAAGGTCCAAGTTTTGAGAAGTTATTGGTATATGAATAAAGTAGAGAACCAGGTATTGCAAGTATCAGGATTCTTCAAGGTGGTCGAAGATGTAGATACTTGTGTATGGTATTCAGTTGATAGTAATGATTTTGAGAAACTTGTTTCTCTTTCAGGTCACTCATAATTGGAAGCTTCCTAAGTTGAGTAACGTTGATCAGCCTCCTTCCATTTAGTTGACATGCACTGGAGACAGCTGCATGATTTGAATCTGGTTCAATTAAATCAGTGTCTTTGATTCTATATTGGATATAGAATAGTTCATATCTTAACATTGTTAAGGTACGGGGAGTTGTCCGGCTTATGCTTAAAACCAGACTCTGGACAACTCAAGGCACGTTTCTGTAATGGCTGTTTGTGGGTTGACCCGGGCTATGACGAGGGTTGATTTTCTACCATCTGGAAGATCAATAGTGATATTGTTCTAGACTCGCCACAGTTTTAAGTAAAATGGATTTTTCCAGAAAACAGAAGTGGGAGTATGGTAGAACTAGAAGTGATTCCAGAACCGCAAACGATTACTGAAAATTTGATATGAACCTAAAGATTCAATCTGACATTCCATTGGCCACTCCGCAGATAAGGTGGGTAACCTCAGGCACTCGAGAGGTACTTCGCTATGCTCAAAGACGGTGATAGAGAGGTTCTTGTTTACCCAGACTTGCCATTGCTGTTGTTCCAGACTATGAGACCCGGCAGGAGGATGAGTATAGCGTCGTTCTAAACAAGCTTTAGAAGTGTACGTCTTATGACTCTTCCAGAGGGTTGTCATAGTCAGTGGGAGCAGCGGAAGCATTGGTGGACAAGTGGCTTATGTCTATTTATAGACTAAAGCAGAAATAGCGGAGATAGATCATCTATTTTTGATGTGACAGTCATAGGTTTGACTTCATCAGAATAGAGGATGGATCTGTTAAGAAGGTAGTAGGGTATGATGTCCTGGTATCTGGATGACATACACAGAGTAGGAAGTGATGTTCCTATACTACGATCGGTTATACTTTGGTTGTCACACAGTGGTTTCTCCACATGGGACTTGGATATAATATCAAGACATTCTGGTTACTGGATCTATGGTTTTAGATCTAGATTTGGATAGTTTCCCAATCTGGGTATTTAGACAGCATTCTAAAGGTGTTTTAGAATGGACGACTCCTGGCACGGTAGTATACCTGCAGGTGTTGGAATCACCCTCTCTAAAGGAGTCTTACAGACTAAAGGGGAGAGGGATGTGCATGATTGGCAGATCACTTGCTTAGGCAATTGAGTTGATCATGAGATGTCAAGTACAACACCAGATGTTGTTTTTGCATGAGATGCAATAAGTTGATCCAATCCTGGAGAAGCATTCGGAAGAAGCTTTAGAACATAAGTTGATGTTCTGGGGAAATGATAACGACATCCTCCTTCGGGAGACAGTTATCATTCCAGGCTTCCAAGGTGACCTGGACGGCAGAGTGGCTGTCAGAGTTATAGTTTTCCCTTTGACGAGGGGCAGTATTTTGGACAGATGGTCCAGGCGGATACTGAGGGAGGCATGGCGCAGGATACTGATTAAGTTCGGTTGACGATACAGTCTAAGAAGTTTGGATTTGGAGTTCATTTATGAACTAGGTCCCATCAGACATCCGAACATATCCTAAGACAGGTATTGCTCATTTCGGGAGATGGCTTTCTCCGCAAACTTTAGATAAAGAGAGACATAGAAAGAAACATTAGAGTGGATCCACTCACTGAGGCTATTCCTCGAACGCATTAGTTTCGCAAATAGTTTTTGTGAAACTGATTAGTAGAGGAGTTGGATGTTCGGTATCACACGGGCTGTGAGTATGCGACATCGCAATAATTAGCCTTGAGTGCAAGTGGGAGATTGTTGGAGATAGTGCCCTCAGAGTCAATTATTGGATCACAGGCATGTGATTGCAATGATTGAGAGAGGACCTATACCGTTAGAACAGTCTTACTCAAGATGATAGTATGCTATCTGGTTTATTTTTATCATCGTGTACTGCTTTAGGTGACCTTACAGGTCACTATTGCGCGTTGATAGAGCTCTTAGGATTCTTGCTTGACAGCCAGCAGTATGATGGCGATCATATACGTAGGAGCTGGGGTCTATAAGCACATCCTTAAAAGGTCCCTAGTCGTGGGAGTTTTCGAGACAGGGCATCAATACCCCAGAGTAGACTAGTGTATACAGTCGAGACCCCGACGCGGGGCGGTGGCCGGTCTCACAAGCCACTGATGTCAGTTGGTTCACCTAAGATGTATACAGGTGCTCATTGGGTTATGAGTACACCGGACAGGAATCTGCTAGTTGGTATTATACCTATAGTCAGATAGCAGTTCCCTGGTGACATGTGTATAGGTTAGTTCATCGACCTAGGGTCGTCATTTGTCTCGTGTGAGTTCCTACTGTGCTTTGATTACTACCCTACCACCTCTCAAAGGAGTCGTGCAAACAGGTTTTAGTTGGGTACAGTCCCGAGCCACATGGAGGCAGTGAGCGGATCTACAGGGTTTCGTCTCTCCCTGTATTGGGGGTGAGGTCGCGCTGTGTCTAGGAGTGCCATTACACGAAGTCCTTAGCCAAGGCAGGAGATTTACTGGTAGGTATTCCAGTAGTATCTAAGGGTGTTCTGGGCTACACTCCGACACGACTTGTACCACTTTTGGGGGTCTGACTTTTACCAACCCCCTAGGCCCGCCATGTGATGCTCATAGACGAACGGACCGGACTGTACGGATATTGTCACTAACAGGCTCAGTAGGGTGTCAGGATGATTTCGCTCATCGACGTCGCTTTTGGTCAATACCTGGTAGCCCGTTACGTATGGCTAATACCTCTTACGTGCTAGTGGTTAAATCCACAACCAAAGTATTGACGAGTCTTTAGAGTCCCCCACAGACTGTTTCTCAAGTTTCGGGCGAAACGCTGTAGAGGTCGTATGGAGATATGGCAGGGTTCAATCATATACGTGCGGTATTGCACGGATCATGATCGGACGGATAATACTATCAGGCTTTGGTTTAAGCCGGATCCTAGTATTGTACAGTGTCGATTTTGTCTCATTGCATTTGTATTCGGTCGGAATACAAATGCGCGTATGTATATACACTCGCGTGGTTTTCCTGTAATTTATTACGGGATCGTTTTTCTGAAGTTGCCAGTTTGCTTTCCGGTTTCGGCCATTTTCCTTTGTTTCTTTCATTGGCTGAAAATTGGTTGAGGGGGTTATTTTCAATTGTGCAATTAACAATAGAGAAGACTTTTTATGGCACATGATAGCTTCATGATGGTTCCACCATCATTTGCCTTCTTGGTTCATCATTGCTTGACTTTTGACTTGATGATGATGGATGTGAGACTTACTTTTTCCCTTACACTCAACCTTGCCTTTTTTTGTGCTCACCTCCCTTGTATATTTTCTCTCCTCTCTCTCATTTTTCTTGATGAGAAAATGGCCGGCCACTATGGGAGGGGCTGTCCCATTTTTGAGTGTGGGATAGTTCTCATTTGGTTTGCACAAAAATCCCTTTGTTCATCCAAAAACTTGCATCTCATTCCTCCACCAAAAACCATGGCAACTTCAACCCCAATAGAGACATATAGTTCTACACTATCCTACAGCATTCTTGGACACGTCGACTTGCCAACTTCGTGCCCGAGTTGCCTCGGTCCAGAGGTGGGAGCCTGTATAAGAACCCGACGATGTGGTGCCCTTCCGACGAGGAGATGAAGACCGGAGATTCCGCGGGGAGATCGGGACGACGACGAGAAGACCGAAGGACACGGATCGCTCGCTATATCTCTCTACCCCTTCTCTAGTTTGCTAGGATTATGTTAATGGCCCGATATGGGTTTAAAAGTCCGCTGTAGCGCCGGTTCTAGTTTTTAGAAAAGTTCTTGTATTCCGCATTGTGGCCTCGTACAGACAGCCGGGGCGCTGCTGTGCACTTACACTCATATCTCGGGCTCCGTCAGTCCGGATCGGCCCACGTGCTCCGTCAGTCCGGATCGGCCCGTATCATCTCACGGCTCTGGTCGGTTTCCTCCGGATAACCGCCGAGTCTAAATACTACCACCGGTAGGTAGTAGTCCCTCTGCCAGGCTCATCATCTACTGCACAACATACCTTTCTTGCCCTGGGATACCATACCGGGTCCACCATGTATCCGCAAACGGCCCCGTCCATCTTCTCGAATCGGGTATCACATAACTCATAACTGAGAAAACACATGGTGGACGTCTCGAAATATCATATCAAGAGAAACCGGATTTTTAAAACAATACACTCTTTCTTTTGAAATATAACTACGGTTCTCAAATCCAGAATCTCATGAAAACAGCAGCTCATTGCATATAATCGTAAAGCATAATGTATGCAAACATATAACAGAAAGGTGAGCAGATACGTATATCATGCAACATAAAACAGTGATGTGAGCATATCGGTATATCATGCGTCATATCCTAATGATGTGAGCATAGCAAATATATCATGCAACATAGTATAATGATGCGGAAATTCTACTGTGTAAGTGACAGAGCAATTATCGATGATGAAAGTGTGTGAGCCGGCAAATCTGTGTAAGTGTAACATACACATCATCGATAATGGTGTAGGTGTACTAGCACAGGTATATATAATGCAATGAGAATAAATGAGGGTAGCATAAGGTACATCGTAAGCGGAATGCTATTAGGTATACGTATCTACAATATATCCGAGTCGGTGAATCTATCAATCGGCATCTAGCCTCACAACATCACGTACGGTATAACCCATCGTACGACATCCTCTAGTCAAGGGTATGGATCAATCATCAAGTAAAACTCATCACGTACGGTATTCATCGTACGGCGGCATTAAACCATTAGGGATCCTATCAACCTATATGACAATTAGGGTACGGACCTATATCCCAGGTCACATCCGTATACCTATTCACAACATTATATATCTATATACCTATATCCCAGGTCATATCCGTATCAATCTCATATCATGGGACCAACAAAGGTATCAATTATTTCATATCGACTTGCATCCGTATAACGACATATCAATCCAAGTCATCATATCTCATCGTATACTCTTTTCATCACATCAATATCTCACACCAAGTCACCTTCTTAATCTCATATCATATTTATCAACCTCATACATACCACTATAATCTCATACTGATTCTCTATCACTACATATATATCACACTAAACCATAAACTATAACCTTAAGTCGGGGTATATCTTGTCTCCTACTAATTTTTTAACCATACCCATAAGTTTCTAACACGGTTTCCTTAACCGTATTCTATATATCGGTTTCCATTATAGTTTGCGGGGGTGCTATACGCCATCCACCCGACTTCCCCCGTAGATATAAATCTACTCACCTGCGGAACTCCTTGTTCAGCCGTAGTCGATGTGCTCCGTCGTCTCGGAATCGATGCGAAGGTACCTACAAATCAACACATATCGCAATACCATTAAAATCAATATCCGAAAACCGATACGGCACACGGTGCGCTCATAGATTAGAACCTATAGCCTACGCATGCGAAAACAACCAAACAACCCTCATCGTCGACGTACAAACATCCAACGACCGAATACAATATCAAATCTCAAAACCAATAATCCCAATTTCATAAATCCCAAATACCAAATTCAGCAACTCAGGAAATCCCTCCCAGATTTCATCTCAGGTAAATTGGGACAAAACTAGCAAGTACAGGGAGTTGTTTATAGGAATTAGGAGCTGCAGTCTAAATTCCATCACCTTAGCCCACAACTTGGCTGGCGACAATGCCCAGAAATCCGGCCTGCTCGGCCTGGGGTGCTCTGATTGAGTTCGTATTCTCAGGGGGGGTCTTCTAGTGGTCCATCTAGGTCTCTGGGGTTGCTAGTTTTTCTCGTACTGGTCTCAGGTGTCACGACCCGAAAGTACGGAACATGACCGACACTTAGACTACGAAACGTCTCGAGGCGTACGTAATCCAAGTAAGCCGAAAAACCCAGAAATCCAAACCAAGAAAAGTAGTAGAGTGAAGGAAAACCAATTTAAATCAAGTAGTTTTAATAGCATAGCCGAATTATGCGTTTAAAAAAAACATCAAATATTTCCTGAAAATTTCGGCAGAGTCTCCTTTGTAAATACTGGCCCCCAAACTGGATACAACATGAATAGTATACGAAATCAATAAAAAGGCATCCCCAAGCGGGAGCTAGCTCTTCGTCAATCGACGGTCACAACCATACAAGCAATATAATATACAACGCCAACGGCGAGGATCAAAAACTCAAAACCACAAGAAAACCACAGAAATAAAACGCGCGACTCTAAGGTCGAAAGAATAGCATCTCTGGTCTCTATCTCAAAAAATACATTTTTGGTTGATGGAACTCTAGATACAACAGAGTAATAATATACAAGTTATATAGCGGGGGGTACGATACAAGTAAACCCACCTACTAGCAAATCACCCGAAGGAAACTATGCCCGCAAGCCATAATGAAACCTGTACGGCAAACCTGCAAGAAACTGGGGCACAACGGGGGTGAGTTGCCAACTCGTGAATAGAAAAACATCTACGGAAAGAAATCGCATAAATAACGCAACCTAGGTCAAAGATCATAATATATCCTCAAATATATGTATAACATGCAGCCTATAACAATGGCTAGGGTAATATCTAACCCGAGTGTAATCTCATGTGCCCGTGTCAGTGCCGCGGGTAGCAATATATCATATGAATGAGGTATGAATGCACGGAACAGAATGCATGTACTGACGAAAACCGCTTTCATAAATCAGTGAGATTACTGTATTTTTAAAGTGAGGTACCATAAATGAAATCAGCATAAAACAGTGCCCAGCATCGACACAAAACAAGTGTCCAAATATCTCGATATCTCTGTATCACAATCTCTGTACCTCAATATCTCAAAATCAATATCTAGGGTGCCGTCAATCCAGAGCGGCCCCTACCATCCATCTCAAGACCACGACGGTATCCTCCGGATATCCGACGCGTCGGGTAATATCACCGGTCGGTAGTGCTCCCCTGCCGGGCTCAACGTCAACAACACATTCCTCTTGCCCCGGGGTACCGCACCGGGCCCACCATGTACCCGAAACGGTTCCTCCACTCCTCGAATCGGGTATCGAAATCCATCAGCAAACTCATGGTGGACGACTCATACATCATGGGAAAACCGCACTTTTTATTTTAAAAGAGAGAAAAGGTTTATTTATGTTTTTGCGGTTTTCCTCCAAATCCAGAAAATCTCATGGAAATCCGAATCCAAAATCTCAATAACACGTAAAATAGTGAATATATGCATGAGAATCCATGAATGCGGCATAACAATGAATAACAGTATGCATGAAGTAGCAGGTAATAACTACAATGTCTAAACTATTAGCTAACAGGCTATGTCAAGCAATAATATTTTCTAAGGTGTACGTGACATGGCAATTACCGATGAAGATGTGTGTGAGCCGGCAAGTAAGTGTACGTGGTACATACGCATCATCGGTAATGGTGCTGGTGTCCTAACAGCATGATATCAATAGTTCAATAAGAAATTATAACATAAGTATGCGATGCGAAGCGAACCACAATAATAAGCGGGAGCTGAATACTAGACGCAACTGTAACTAACCTGCATTAATCTAATATAAGTCCTACAAATGGTGCCTTTTGAAATAACAAAATCATGGGGTTTTGAAAATAGGGGCTACGGTGTTTTTATGAAAAGATACATCTTTTGAAATATCTGTAGGATCCCTTGGGCTGTCTTTTAAAATACCCACGATTCGTTAGTTTTTGAAATAGGTAAGAATCGAATCTAATCTAACAACTAAACTAAACAAAAGGGCTAAGCTAACAAGCTGGACTACAGGTAAGGAAACCGCCTAACATCTGAGTCGATCCATATACATACCTGTATATATATTAGTCGGTGATCCTGTTGCGCCACGGCAGCGTCCCGGCCGTCTATCCGAGGCCAAAATGCGGAATCAAAAATTTTCCTTACTTGGAAACCGGCGCTACCGCGGACAAAGAAAACCCGGATCGTTAACCATTAACCTATACTAGCTAACAAGAGATGGGAAGAGAAGTATACCGAGTGATCCGAGTCCTCCGGTCTTCTCGTCATCGTCCCGATCTCCCGCGGAAAGTCTTGCCTCCACATCGTCGCCTCCTCGCCGGAAGGGCACCACATCGCCTGCGTCTTTTACGGGCTCCCGCCTCAATACCGAGGCAACTCGGGCATGAAGCCGGCAACTCGACATGCTCAAGATATGCTGTAGAATGTATAGTGTAGAGGCTATGTCTCATTTGGGGTTTGTTGCCTTTGAAGATGATGGAGGAATCAAGATTAGAAAAATAGTGCTTGCATTTTTCTAGCATGAAAATGAGATCAAGAATGAAACTCTCAAGATGAAGCTCTCATCTTTTTCTTTTCTCTCAAAATGTCTTCAACCATGAACTAATGAGAATGGTGGAGGAAGGAATTACATAAGCAAGAGGGAGGTGAGTGTAGGAAAAGAGAGAGGGTGACCATATCCAAACAACATCATCACAATCTCACATCAACTCCAAATCAATCTTAATCCTATCTCATCAACAAAAAGCAAATGATAATGATGGATAAGAAAGGTATCAAAAAGATGCTATCATAATAAATCATCTTACAAATAAAACCTCCACAATATGTTATTTGCAAACTTGCAAATAACACCCTCCATCCTAAAAGTCCGGCCGGGAAAGAACAAAGAAAAACCGGCCGGAACGGAATGCAAACTGGCAACTCCAGAAAACTGGTCCCGTAATAAATTACAGGAAAACCCCGATACTGTGCATACACACCCGCATCTGTATTCCGACCGGATACAAATGTAATGAGACAAAATCTACACTGTACTAAACTAGGACCGGCTTAAACCAAAGCCGGCTAGTAAAATCCGTTCGATCCTGATCCGTGCAATACCGCACGTATCTGATCGAACCTTGCCATATAACTATACGGCCACTAGTACAAACCGTCCGATCCTGATCCGTGCAATACCGCACGTATCTGATCGGACCCTGCCATATCTCCATACGGCCTCTACAGCGTTTCGCCCGAAAGCTTGAGTAACTGTAAGTGTGGTGGACTCTAAAGACTCGTCAATACTATGGCTGTGGATTTAACCACTAGCACGTTAGAGGTATTAGCCAATACGTGACGGGCCACCAGCTATTGACCAAAAGGGACGTCGATGAGCGAACTCATCCTGACACCCTACTGAGCCTGTCAGTGACAATATCCGTACAGTCCGGTCCGTTCGTCTATGAGCATCGCATGTCGGGCCTAGGGGGTTGGTAAAAGTCAGACCCCCAAAAGTGGTACAAGTCGTGTCGGAGTGTAGCCCAGAACGCCCTGAGATACTACTGGAATACCTATCAGTAAATCTCCTGCCTCGGCCGAGGGCTTTGCATAATGACTCTCCTAGACACAGCGCGACCTCACCCCCAATACCGGGAGAGACGAACCCCTGAAGATCCACTCACTGCCTCCATGTGGCTCGGGACTGTACCCAACTAAAACCTGTTTGCACGACTCCTTTGAGCCGTGGTAGGGTAGTAATCAAAGTACAGTGGGAACTCACACGAGACAAATGACGATCCCCAGGTCGATGAACTAACCTGTACACATGTCACCAGGGAACTGCTATCTGACGTCTGGTATAATCCCAACTGGCAGGTTCCCGGCGAGTCCTGTCCGGTGTACTCATAACCCAATGAGCACCTGTATACATCTTAGGTGAACCAACTGACACCAGTGGCTTGTGAGACCGGCCACCGCCCCTCGTCGGGGTCTCGACTGTATACACTAGTCTACTAATGGAGTATCGATGCCCTGTCTCGAAACTCCTACGACTAGGGACCTTCTAAGGATGTGCTTATAGACTACCAGCTCCCACGTATATGATCGCCATCATACTGCTGGTAGTCAAGCAAGAATCCTAGGGGCTCTATCAACATGTAATAGCGACATGCCAGGTCACCTAAAGCAGTACACGATGATAAAGATAAACCAGATAGCATACTACCATCTCGAGTAAGACTGTCCTACCGGGATAGGTCCTCCCTCAATCATTGCAATCACGTGCCTGTGATCCAATAATTGACTCTGAGGGCACTATCTCCAACAATCTCCCACTTGCACTCAAGGCTAATTATTGCGATGCCGCATACTCACAGCCCGTGTGATACCGAACACCCAACTCCTCTACTAGTCAGTCTCACAAAGCTTGTTTGCGAAACTATTGCGTTCGAGGAATAGCCTCAGTGAGTGGATCCGCTGTGATGTTTCTTTCTATGTCTCTCTATATCTCAAGTTCGCGGAGAAAGCCATCTCCCGAAATGAGCAATACCTGTCTTAGAATGTCTGGATGTCTGATGGGACCTAGCTCATAAATGAACTCCAAATCCAAACTTCTTAGACTGTATCATCAACTGAACTTAATCAGTATCCTGCGCCATGCCACCCTCAGTATTGCCTTGGACCACCTGTCCAAAATACTGCCCCTCGTCAGAAGGAAAACTATAACTCTGACAGCCACTCTGCCATCCATGTCACCTTGGATGCCTGGAGTGATAACCGTCTCCTAAAAGAGGCTGTCGTTATCACATCCCTAGAACACGCACTTAAGTCCTAAAACTGCTTCCGATTGTTTCTCCAGGATTGGATTAATATCAACTTATTGCATCTACTGCAAGAACAACATCTGGTGTGGTACTTGACATCTCATGATTGACTCAATTGCCTAAGCAAGTGATCTGTCAATCATGCGTATCCCTCTTCCCTTTAGTCTGTAAGACACCTTTAGAGAGGGTGACTCCATTACCTGCAGGTGTACTACCGTGCCAGGAGTCGTCCATTCTAAATACTCATAGAATGCTGTCAAGGTACCCAGATTAGGAAACCACCCAAATCTAGATCTAAAACCATAGATCTAGTAACCAGAATGTCTGATATAATATCCAAGTCCTTTGTGGAGAAACCACTGTGTGACGACCAAAGTATAACCGATCGTAGTATAGGTGTTTCTTTTCCTACTCTGTGTATGTCATCCAAATACCAGGATATCACACCCTACTACCTTCTCAACAGATCCATCCCCTATTCTGATGACGTCAAACCTATGACTGTCATGTCAGAAATAGATGATCTATCTCCGCTATATCTGCTTTAGTCTATAAATAGACATAAGCCACCTGTCCACCAATGCTTCCGCTGCTCCCACTGACTACGACAACCCTCTGGCAGAGTCATATACACGTACACTTCTGAAGCTAGTTCAGAACGATGCTATACTCATCCTCCTGCCGGGTCTCGCGGCCAGGAACAACAGCAATGGCAAGTGTGGGTAAACAAGAACTTCCCTGTCACCGTCCTTGAGGCTACCGGAGTACCTCTCGGGTGCCTGAAGTTACCCACCGTATCTGCGGAGTGGCCAATGGAATGTCAAACCAGATTGAATCTGTAGGTTCCTTATCAAATCTTCAGTAATCGTTTGCGGTACTGGAATCACTTCCAGTTCTACCATACTCCCACTACTTTTTCTGAAAAAATCCATTTTTAATAAAACTGTGGCGAGTCTAGAACAATATTGCTATTGTTCATCCAGATGGTAGAAAATCAACCCTCGTCATAGCCTGGGTCAACCCGCAAACAGCCATTACAGAAACGTGCCTTGAGTTGTCCAGTGTCTGGTTTTAAGCATAAGCCGGACAACTCCCCGTACCTTAACATCGTTAAGATATGAACTGTTCTATATCCAATATAGAACCAGAGGCACTGATTCAATTGAACCAGATTCAAATCATGCAGCTATCTCCAGTGCATGTAAACTAAATGGAAGGAGGCCGATCAGCGTTACTCAACTTAGGAATGCTTCCAATCATGAGTAACCTGAAAGAGAAGCTAGTTCTCTTAATTATTACTATCAACTGAACACCATACACAAGTATCTACATCTTCGATCACTTTGAAGAATTCCGATACTTGCTACACCTGGTTCTCTACTCTATTCAAATACCTATAACTCCTCAAAACTTAGACCCTGTGTTTCCACGAAACACATGTCTAAGAACTAGAGAAGTTAAAAGTAAACAGAATATAGTACGAGGACCAACCCCTCTGTCCTAATGGACACTGGACAACATACAATACTCTGTATAAGTCCGCTGAGTCCAACAACTCTTTCACTGTGTGTCGTAGGTTGAAAACTGTACTTATGGCTAAGAAGAATTACACCGCTGTTTAATGCTCCTTACCTAACCGTCCACTGATATAGGTAAATGTCATGGACATAATATCATAAGGTATATCTCACTCTATGAAAATAGACGTACAGATATATCAATTTGAAATTGGTGCACAACAGCGGATATTCAAAACCAAATATTTGCCGACCGGCAAACAACCCAGATGATCTCCTCAAATATCACCAATTACAACGAATCCCGATATAATGAGGATGATCACCCTATTCCCAATAACTTACTCCCACTCATCATCTATAAAACCATACAGATGTGAGAATCATACCTGGTAAATACATACCCTGGAGTAAGTATCTAATCGGGAAATCAGTTTTCTTTTAACATTACACAGTGAAACTGAAACATTGAAATGTTTCGGTGGGGTATTCCGGTATTCTTAGTAATGCCTCTTCCATTATCCAGATTCACAACTGTAACCGTATATCTCTTTGCCATCTGTCCAAATCCCTTTATATGTCTTTAGTCATTACCGTCTGCACACCCCTTTAGGCCAATTGGTTTTCTTCCTTCCCTACCGTTCGGCACCAGCCTATGGTTTGGAAGAAGACTATCCAATAAGCATAAAAGGTGTACTGTCCTAATCCTAGGAGCACTCGCAAAGCGAGAGAAGGTGAAGATAAAAGACAACCGAATAAACCTTATTCCTATTTCTCCTGAACCAGAATCCATCCCCGAACTGGAACAAGTTCCTTTCGAGTTCGTATATAACCATACGATGGAGTATCCAATAAACTGTGGATCTTCGTAGTGATACGGAGTGTCCTGGAGAAATACAAAGGTGATTTAGGATTGGCGAAGAAATACTTGGTTCGGTCGTGAGTAGCAGTCGCAATTTACTTTGCCCTCTTACTAATCCCTTGCTTTGTCTTAATCTTAATACCTTCTGCACACCTTTTAGGCTAATTGGCTTTCTTCATTCCCTACCGGTCGGCACCAGCCTAAGGTTTGGAAGAAGACTATCCAATTTGCGTAATAGGTGTACTATCTCCTAAACCAAGGAGTACTCACAACTTGAGAAAAGGTAAAAGGGAAAAGACAACTGAATAATCCTATCCGTTTTCTCCAGAACCGGAAACCATCCTCGAATTCCTTCGAGTTCGTATCTAACCATACGATGGTTTTGTCCAATGGAAGTGGACGTTCGCAGTAATACGGGGTGTCCTGGAGAAAAGGGTAAAAGTAGGAGTGGCAATGAGGTCTGCAACTCTGACAATCCAAAAGCCAGTGTTAAGAAGGTTCGGTCAATTTGGTCACTGAGTCATAGTCCAGGGTCGGGTCAATGGTCACTGCCAAAGAGAGAGAGAAAAGAAACACTCAGCGTGCACTCTAACCTAGATCAGAATGGTTATCACTTTGTCTAATCTGGAAACCTCCCACTGTACCTCAAATTCTCCTCCAAACCTGAAAGAAGAATTAGTCGGGGTCAACCGAGGAGTAAACTAACTCATCAGTGGGAATCGGGATCCAACTATCATCGCATGATAACTTGACGGAATCCACTCAAGTCACCACACTCCAGAAGGTATGCGCATGCCTGGCAAGTTTCAGTTCTTTTGAAACTCCCGATGTGATTTTTACCCCTAGGACCCAAGTGACCTTGACACAGTCAACAAATCAAAGAGTCCTAGTCAAGTTCAACCCGTCATTATCCTGGATTGCATTAAACCCATCCGTACGAGCCCTTGACACAGTCAACAAGGCCGCACGATTGTCCTAACCAATCCCATTAATATGCTGCAAACAAACACTACTTAGCTACCGCACACTACGCCTTGACACAGTCAACAAACGCAGCACGAATACTAAGTAATACTTGTAAGAAATGACGGAGGGCTACGTCTAGTTTTTGGCGAAAAACTTTTAACGTAATGAACTTGATATCGTTGAAGGAACTGCATAGCCTTTTATAAAATATAGTGACGAAAACCTTTACTAAAGAGGTCACTCCCGGTGAAGGGATCTCGGCTCTTTCCCCGTAGAATGAGGTGCAGGATATTCCAACTGAATACCACGATGCAAAGAAAAAGTAATCGGCTATAGTGAAGTTAATGCCCTGACGCAAACTTCTGTCCAAGGGGTCACTCCCGGTGAAGGGATCTCGGCCCTTGCCTCGTCGACTGAGGAGCAGGATATTCCAAATGAATACCACGATGCAAAACAAAAGTGAACGTCCTTGCAATAACAGCTTTTTGAAAAATGTTCCAACAACATCAGAATAGGTTTGTTTATCTTGCATTGATCCGAATCAACACAGTCCCATCAATTGATCACACCACAAAGAACGAAAATATACTGATGTACGTATATGCCATCCGCATTCGCCACTGGGTTCCGTCATCACCCGTTAGGTTACTTAACTAACGACAGAGCGGGGACTGGACTAGCGTGGATGCAAAACATATACAACATCTACTAATATATATACCAATATATTATATTCGCTCAAGGCGTGATAAGAAATGCAACATCATAGAAATGTACAGCATCACAGAACAATACAGATATCTGGAAGCCCCGGGTTTCACAGAGCCGCTGCTGAAACCCGATGTTCCCCTGGTCGTGTGGATAGCCTGTGCACTGAAATCCTAGACCCCTACGGGCGCGGCAAGTCACCCGCCAAAACCTGAAGCGAGGCAGCCCCCTTCAGCACCGTGAATGGACCACCCAGCACTTCATGGAATCCGGTAACTTGGGCACCCCTCCTGGGTCAACCTGTACCCCCTACGAGTGCGGCGAATAGCCCGCCAATCCTAGAGTGAAGCCCCCTCCGTCTCAATGCCATGAGATGCGGGCCCGTTGCCCTCTAGAACCCGGCTATCCGTGCACCCCTCCGCGGGGTAATCCTAGTACAGAAAATAAAATATACATACACCGGGTACATTGACCGCAACCAGGTCGTGCCCCAAAAGAATAATACAAACAGGCAGTGACGGCAGTCCACATGTCGGACGCTCGCCCCGCAATATCAAATGTACATGATACAACCAAACTGTACTAACATTGCATCCAGGCTATCCCCCACGACCGATCCGCAACAACACAGCATAAACATAGAACATCAACGTGAAAATCACGTTCGCAAATCCGTCTAACCGGGCTATAGCAGTTAGACTGGATTTACCGATCAAGTGATATTCACGGTCGCAGATATAATGTAAATACTGTGAAATAATGTGTTTAAAATATCCGATCGATCAAAAATTAACAAGTGGGCCCCAAAGCAATACTGTAGCACTCACAGAAATTCTAGGCCCAAAATTAATATTCCAAAAGCCCTATTTTCAGTCCAGAAAGCAACTGAAGAAAAACGACCAAGTGACATTACCATAGTGCGGCGGAACCGCGGCCCAAAGGGGGTTTTGGCCGCGGTTCCGCGCTCCAACTAGGGAATCACTCTGTCGTTTTTCTACAGTAGCCTTATATTTTTCAGTACATCATTTTTCTGCCACCTGAAAAAAATTTTGAGCAAGAAAAAAATCAACAGAAAACTGATGCAAAGGAAACGCGTATTTTTGGAATTTTGGTCGATCGGAAATGTAAAACACATTAGAACAAGCTAGACAAGGTTAATGGCGTGGCTCTGATACCATGTTGCGCCACGGCAGCGCCCCGGCCGTCTATCCGAGGCCAAAATGCGGAATCAAAAATTTTCCTTACTTGGAAACCGGCGCTACCGCGGACAAAGAAAACCCGGATCGTTAACCATTAACCTATACTAGCTAACAAGAGATGGGAAGAGAAGTATACCGAGTGATCCGAGTCCTCCGGTCTTCTCGTCATCGTCCCGATCTCCCGCGGAAAGTCTTGCCTCCACATCGTCGCCTCCTCGCCGGAAGGGCACCACATCGCCTGCGTCTTTTACGGGCTCCCGCCTCAATACCGAGGCAACTCGGGCATGAAGCCGGCAACTCGACATGCTCAAGATATGCTGTAGAATGTATAGTGTAGAGGCTATATCTCATTTGGGGTTTGTTGCCTTTGAAGATGATGGAGGAATCAAGATTAGAAAAATGATGCTTGCATTTTTCTAGCATGAAAATGAGATCAAGAATGAAACTCTCAAGACGAAGCTCTCATCTTTTTCTTTTCACTCAAAATGTCTTCAACCATGAACTAATGAGAATGGTGGAGGAAGGAATTACATAAGCAAGAGGGAGGTGAGTGTAGGAAAAGAGAGAGGGTGACCATATCCAAACAACATCATCACAATCTCACATCAACTCCAAATCAATCTTAATCCTATCTCATCAACAAAAAGCAAATGATAATGATGGATAAGAAAGGAATCAAAAAGATGCTATCATAATAAATCATCTTACAAATAAAACCTCCACAATATGTTATTTGCAAACTTGCAAATAACACCCTCCATCCTAAAAGTCCGGCCGGGAAAGAACAAAGGAAAACCGGCCGGAACGGAATGCAAACTGGCAACTCCAGAAAACTGGTCCCGTAATAAATTACAGGAAAACCCCGATACTGTGCATACACACCCGCATCTGTATTCCGACCGGATACAAATGCAATGAGACAAAATCTACACTGTACTAAACTAGGACCGGCTTAAACCAAAGCCGGCTAGTAAAATCCGTTCGATCCTGATCCGTGCAATACCGCACGTATCTGATCGAACCTTGCCATATAACTATACGGCCACTAGTACAAACCGTCCGATCCTGATCCGTGCAATACCGCACGTATCTGATCGGACCCTGCCATATCTCCATACGGCCTCTACAGCGTTTCGCCCGAAAGCTTGAGTAACTGTAAGTGTGGTGGACTCTAAAGACTCGTCAATACTATGGCTGTGGATTTAACCACTAGCACGTCAGAGGTATTAGCCAATACGTGACGGGCCACCAGCTATTGACCAAAAGGGACGTCGATGAGCGAACTCATCCTGACACCCTACTGAGCCTATCAGTGACAATATCCGTACAGTCCGGTCCGTTCGTCTATGAGCATCGCATGTCGGGCCTAGGGGGTTGGTAAAAGTCAGACCCCCAAAAGTGGTACAAGTCGTGTCGGAGTGTAGCCCAGAACGCCCTGAGATACTACTGGAATACCTACCAGTAAATCTCCTGCCTCGGCCGAGGGCTTTGCGTAATGACTCTCCTAGACACATCGCGACCTCACCCCCAATACCGGGAGAGACGAACCCCTGAAGATCCACTCACTGCCTCCATGTGGCTCGGGACTGTACCCAACTAAAACCTGTTTGCACGACTCCTTTGAGCCGTGGTAGGGTAGTAATCAAAGTACAGTGGGAACTCACACGAGACAAATGACGATCCCCAGGTCGATGAACTAACCTGTACACATGTCACCAGGGAACTGCTATCTGACGTCTGGTATAATCCCAACTGGCAGGTTCCCGGCGAGTCCTGTCCGGTGTACTCATAACCCAATGAGCACCTGTATACATCTTAGGTGAACCAACTGACACCAGTGGCTTCTGAGACCGGCCACCGCTCCTCGTCGGGGTCTCGACTGTATACACTAGTCTACTAATGGAGTATCAATGCCCTGTCTCGAAACTCCTACGACTAGGGACCTTTTAAGGATGTGCTTATAGACTACCAGCTCCCACGTATATGACCGCCATCATACTGCTGGTAGTCAAGCAAGAATCCTAGGGGCTCTATCAACGTGTAATAGCGACATGCCAGGTCACCTAAAGCAGTACACGATGATAAAGATAAACCAGATAGCATACTACCATCTCGAGTAAGACTGTCCTACCGGGATAGGTCCTCCCTCAATCATTGCAATCACGTGCCTGTGATCCAATAATTGACTCTGAGGGCACTATCTCCAACAGATCCCACCTCAATAATATCATATCCGATACCATATCTACAATCAGACATCCCAAGTCAAGAGTGCGGATCAATCATCAAGATATAGCTCGTACGTAAATCCGTCGTACGGCATCCCCAAATCTGGGTACGGGTCAATATCATATTCCTCACACCATTCCTCTGGTATCCTCTTTATTCAAGATCATAGTCTAGGGTACTGACCTATGTCTAGTACAATACTAATATCCTCAATATACTCATGATCTGACTACAGATCGACAATCTCGTACAACCCGATACCGTCAGCACATATCATCATCAAGGGGTATACATCGCCCGATACGGCCTAATATCAATATCCTAGCATATCATGCCTCATATCACGATCACATGTCGACCATTTTATTTATAACACTATTCACCCGTATCGCCGCCCCAAGATCCGATATAACACCAGGACGTACCTCAAGTACGAATCCTGCCATATCACCGATATCACAACCACAAAACAAATCTCATCTACTCAGCTCAATCCCAAGTATCATCCTCAAATCCGTATGTGAACACATAGTCCCATACCCATGTGAACACATAACTATAAAGAATCCCATGAGCACATATAAATAGGAATGTATGCAAGTATGTATGTGTGTATGTGTAGTGCAACACTAACCTAGGGTTCGCAACACTAAAATAATCCATCCTAAACATCGTTATTAATCCCAAATAACATATAATAAATGTTGGTGTGTATACGCATCCGTATACACCACCACGGACTGCGGGGGTGCTATACGTCATCCACCTGACTTCTCCCCGTAGATATAAATCTACTCACCTGGTCCTCGCTCGCCGATGCCGACGTCGCCATGCGCTTGCTTGTCGTCTCGAAGTCCATATGGGGTACCTACATATCATAACGCACCGTATAGCATTAAAACCAAATTCGAAATCGAAACGGCATACGAAAATCAAATCGGCACGCGTATCACGCATAGATCAAAACCTATCGCCTACGCATGCAAGAATAGTCAAACCAACCCTCGATGTCGATGTACAAACGTCAAACCATCGAGAAAACCCAAACACACTCATTTGCGCATCCACGAACACTAACTATAATATAAAATAGGTTAAAATTCACAAAAACCACAAATTCACCTTAAAAGCCATTTTTCCGAAAATCTAGCAAGCAAAAATTACCCGTTTTTAGTACAAAACTCGACGTTTAAACAAATCTAGCGGCCATAATACTTATTAAATATCTTAAATAAGTCATAAAAACAATTCCCATAATTTAATCTCATTAAATTCCATTGACCCCAAAATTCTAGTTTACAAAATACCCAATTTTAACAATTTTATAGCAAAAATACACAAACAACAATTTAGCTTGGATTTTCATGAACAAAAGGCATTAAACCACTCAATATAATATTAATAATGATATGAAACCATAATTATATTTAATCTAAAGCATTTAATAATTTTCCAAAAACGCTAGTTAGCAAAATAGCTTAATTAGACAAATTTTAAAATAACAATTAGCAAACTAGTTACTAGGTAAGATTTTACATGCCATAATATGTTAAATTATATACTTAAACCATGATCAAGTGATATAAAACCCTAACTTGATCCATACCCAATTCTAGAATTTCCAAACTTACAACTATAGCCTAATTAACACTTAAATAAATTAGCTTTAAGAAATTAACTAACAAATTAAGCAAAAGGTTTAGAAATTATACCCAAAAACATTTGAAGATCCACAAGCACCCATAGCCTCCCAAATTGAAATCTTATTCCCTAGATCCATGCTAGATAGGCAAATGAAAAATGGGTAGGAGTTGGATTTTGATTTTGTTTTGATTTTGGATGGGATTTGATGAATTTTTGAAGGTAAAAAGGGTGGGATTTTTGGAGAAGTGATGAGATGAGGTAAAGAGAGGGGAGGGCTGTAGGAAATTCAGAAATGGCTCGGCTAATGAGGGGAGAGAAGAGAGTGTGAGGTGATTGGAGAGAGAATGTGGTCAAAAAGTCAACATTTTACTTCTATCATTCTCTTTTCTTTTCTTTCTTTTCTTTTGCAACACAAGTGGGGACAATTGAGGGGGGGACTGCTGAAATCAGCCATAGGGAAGGAAAAATGGGGGTGTGTGAGTGTGGGTATGGGTGTGAGGTGATGAAAAATGATAAATACTATACCCCAAACATCCATTTACACTAAATTCACTAAAAAAGCCTTTTTCTTCAATATTTTCTAAACCGTTTTGGCAAACGATTTCATTTCAAAAACCACATGATAAAATTTTATTTAATATGATATGATGCACAAAATTTGTTTCAACTCATTCCAATTTATAATTTTCCCTAATTAAATGTATTAGTGACGGCTTAAAATAATAATAAAATATATTTTTTTATAAAATTTGAAATTTCACCAGTGGCTCAATAAACACCAAATACTAGCAATTACATAGCTAGAATATGCATATTTAATTTTATAATAAATATATTTGTATTTTGACTTTTTACAGAAAACCCCCTTATTTTACCGTTTTTCCGAAATTTCACCGAAACGATTTTCAAAACGTTACAATCTTCCCCCCTTAAAGAAATTCGGTCCCCGAATTTAAATTAAAAATTCCCCCAAATACTAAAACACCTAAGCAAAACCATCAAGTCGTCGGGGCTCCGAAATCGTAAATACATAAAACAAATCGTTGCGCAGCGCATGCGCATGAAAAATGAACATATAACTCAAAATCAAAACTCCGTCAAGCATCCCGCAATCATCGGAGTCATGGGGAAGACATCAATGTCAAGATCCAATACGAAAACCAATATGATATACATCATTAAAACATCTAGAAGCAATGAATGCCAAACCTTTTTCAAATCGCCGTGCGATGTTCGCAACACTGCACAGTGGCGGACGTCTATTGTAAGAAAATAACTACATATATGTATATCCTTTGTTTAATATGCACGTTCCGCCGTTTTGAAAGCAATTTATAAGGGGTCCTTGTTTTAAACGTTTCGTGTCAGGTCAAACACGTAGGTAAATACTGAGACTATAGCTCGCTTTTTTTTTTTAGAAATCCCTTCGATAACTATCAATGCATGCAAAATATATTCAGGTACTGTCCTCTGGCTAGTCCTGCTCAGTACGAATACAATAATCACATCATAAAAAACGTACTGCTCCAACATAAATCAGTCCCAAATAAATATATGAATGTCGTGTGCGTCTGGTGCGCACGGAAATTAAAATCCATGAATGTGCCATACATGCGCACAGAAACAATATCTAAGTGCATCGGGTGTGCACGAAACATCTGTCAAAGGCAACAGGTGTGCCTGCCAGCAAAAACGGGTGCATCTGACATGCACGAAGAATCTCGATTTAGTGCATCTGATGTGCACCAAAATCGTATCTCAAACATGCGCTCAACATGCGCGAAAATCCAAATCAGGTGCATCCCTCGAGCACGAAATCATGAAATCCATAAAATCATAAACATGAGAAACCAAGGCACGAAAACGATATCAAGTGCAACAACTGTGCAAAAATCTTAAATACTCAGTAGGTGCGACCATGGTCCATGAAAACAAATATCATGAAACTCAATCATCAAAATCAATCATGCGAATAGATCACCCAAAATACCGAAATCAAGTATGGCAGAATAGTCCCGCTCAAGCACATCCTCAAGAATCTCTGGACAACTGTCGTGGTCACTCATAGCATGTCTCGTCGACGATCCTGAACTCTGGCCTGCCGGTGTGCGTAACATGACCACTCCTGGGTCCAAGTATTCTCGTAATTCATCCCAGAAAGGTCCTGTCGAGATCTCTCCCAAATTTCATCTCTGCCAAACTGTCCGAAAGTCATCGTCCTTTACCATATCAATTTCTTGTTCCGGAACGGCTGCATACTCATCGCGACTCCTTCTGGAAGGTAAATCCAAGTACCATACCTCGGCATGCTCATCGCATCTCTGATGTCGGCGGAGTGGAACGCCATCTTATCTAGATCTGGTACGAACCTCTTACTTCACTTTTCTCTAATGTCGTCTTCTTTGGACTCGTCTCGTCGCGGCTGCATGGACTGAGCTCCAACGGCTATCCTCGTATCGGGAGTCTCCCAAGAAATGCATCTCACCACCTAGCATCCGAATTAAGTCGAGCCATCCGATCGAGTCGTCAAAACTTCATAATCCCCCAAGAGCTCAACATCTTGGGCACAGTTTAATAGTATCGAGTATATACCACAGCATCGGTGGTCCAGCCGTAGAAGGGCAAACCCAAGCCTCACTAATGGCGCCGTAGAACTACTGCAAACCCGAAGGTTCAAGGCTTTCATACGGTCGTTAAGTCGAGTTAGGGTTTCATTCTTCTAGAGGGACCATAGAATTGCCTGCATGTCTTTCCGACTACTTTAAACTTGGAATAATAGGTTTCTGACATTCGATCGTCTCTGTCGACTCCCAACGTCTCCGCGTGAAGTCGTCTCTAGCTGGAATCAATCTATATGATGACCTCGCATCGGGGTAGGCGAACGATCCACATGTCCTAGTCATTCATCCTCGATGACTAGCGACTTCTATCATCTCTTAGTACAACTCGTTCTGCACTAACGCCAGCATCTGGGGCAATATCTCGTCGTTCGCAGCAATAACTGGCTCGCTCGTCTGCACGCTGAACAGTGCCTCGACCATCATGAATAAGCAACACACCAACGGTCATCAAAATCTGGCTGGCCTCTGTCAGTGGCCCAATCCTCTGATACTGATCGGCACGTCCGAGAAATCTCATAAAGGCGATCCGCCAAACGCTCGTGGCGCGGCAACACAGTAAAAAGACACATCTCCGCAATCGTGTGTCGCCGGAATTTCGCCCTGGTCAGTCCTCGTTCGTGACGAGCTCGTGCTGACCACAACTCGAGCCGTAGCTCTCCTTGCCCGTAATCGTGGCAGCAAAACCATAACTGGTACTGATGAGGCTAGATCGGAATGAATATAATACTGAGCAAAGAAATGTACATCCTAAGGCTTCTTAAGTGGAGTAGCGTATCGTAAGTATGCCGCGGAACATACCCACGGTACGTCACTCTACTTTAGTCACCTATTCCATCAACCAAGGGTCATCCTACGCTCCGAAGGTAAAACCTAACACTCTGATACCAACTTTGTCACGACCCGAAAGTATGGAACATGACCGACACTTAGACTACGAAACGTCTCGAGGCGTACGTAATCCAAGTAAGCCGAAAAACCCAGAAATCCAAACCAAGAAAAGTAGTAGAGTGAAGGAAAACCAATTTAAATCAAGTAGTTTTAATAGCATAGCCGAATTATGCGTTTAAAAAAAAACATCAAATATTTCCTGAAAATTTCGGCAGAGTCTCCTTTGTAAATACTGGCCCCCAAACGGGATACAACATGAATAGTATACGAAATCAATAAAAAGGCATCCCAAGCGGGAGCTAGCTCTTCGTCAATCGACGGTCACAACCACACAAGCAATATAATATACAACGCCAACGGCGAGGATTAAAAACTCAAAACCACAAGAAAACCACAGAAATAAAACGCGCGACTCTAAGGTCGAAAGAATAGCATCTCTGGTCTCTATATCAAAAAATACATTTTTGGTTGATGGAACTTCTAGATACAACAGAGTAATAATATACAAGTTATATAGCGGGGGGTACGATACAAGTAAACCCACCTACTAGCAAATCACCCGAAGGAAACTATGCCCGCAAGCCATAATGAAACCTGTACGGCAAACCTACAAGAAACTGGGGCACAACGGGGGTGAGTTGCCAACTCGTGAATAGAAAAACATCTACGGAAAGAAATCGTATACATAATGCAACCTAGGTCAAAGATCATAATATATCCTCAAATATATGTATAACATGCAGCCTATAACAATGGCTACGGTAATATCTAACCCGAGTGTAATCTCATGTGCCCGTGTCAGTGCCTCGGGTAGCAATATATCATATGAATGAGGTATGAATGCACGGAACAGAATGCATGTACTGACGAAAACCGCTTTCATAAATCAGTGAGATTACTGTATTTTTAAAGTGAGGTACCATAAATGAAATCAGCATAAAACAATGCCCAGCATCGACACAAAACAAGTGTCCAAATATCTCGATATCTCTGTATCACAATCTCTGTACCTCAATATCTCAAAATCAATATCTAGGGTGCCGTCAATCCAGACCGGCCCCTACCATCCATCTCAAGACCACGACGGTATCCTCCGGATATCCGACGCATCGGGTAATATCACCGGTCGGTAGTGCTCCCCTGCCGGGCTCAACGTCAACAACACATTCCTCTTGCCCCGGGGTACCGCACCGGGCCCACCATGTACCCGAAACGGTTCCTCCACTCCTCGAATCGAGTATCGAAATCCATCAGCAAACTCATGGTGGACGACTCATACATCATGGGAAAACCGCACTTTTATTTTAAAAGAGAGAAAAGGTTTATTTATGTTTTTGCGGTTTTCCTCCAAATCCAGAAAATCTCATGGAAATCCGAATCCAAAATCTCAATAACACGTAAAATAGTGAATATATGCATGAGAATCCATGAATGCGGCATAACAATGAATAACAGTATGCATGAAGTAGCAGGTAATAACTACAATGTCTAAACTATTAGTTAACAGGCTATGTCAAGCAATAATATTTTCTAAGGTGTACGTGACATGGCAATTACCGATGAAGATGTGTGTGAGCCGGCAAGTAAGTGTACGTGGTACATACGCATCATCGGTAATGGTGCTGGTGTCCTAACAGCATGATATCAATAGTTCAATAAGAAATTATAACATAAGTATGCGATGCGAAGCGAACCACAATAATAAGCGGGAGCTGAATACTAGACGCAACTGTAACTAACCTGCATTAATCTAATATAAGTCCTACAAATGGTGCCTTTTGAAATAACAAAATCATGGGGTTTTGAAAATAGGGGCTACGGTGTTTTTATGAAAAGATACATCTTTTGAAATATCTGTAGGATCCCTTGGGCTGTCTTTTAAAATACCCACGATTCGTTAGTTTTTGAAATAGGTAAGAATCGAATCTAATCTAACAACTAAACTAAACTAAAGGGCTAAGCTAACAAGCTGGACTACAGGTAAGGAAACCGCCTAACATCTGAGTCGATCCATATACATACCTGTATATATATTAGTCGGTGATCCCACCTCAATAATATCATATCCGATACCATATCTACAATCAGACATCCCAAGTCAAGAGTGCGGATCAATCATCAAGATATAGCTCGTACGTAAATCCGTCGTACGGCATCCCCAAATCTGGGTACGGGTCAATATCATATTCCTCACACCATTCCTCTGGTATCCTCTTTATTCAAGATCATAGTCTAGGGTACTGACCTATGTCTAGTACAATACTAATATCCTCAATATACTCATGATCTGACTACAGATCGACAATCTTGTACAACCCGATACCGTCAGCACATATCATCATCAAGGGGTATACATCGCCCGATACGGCCTAATATCAATATCCTAGCATATCATGCCTCATATCACGATCACATGTCGACCATTTTATTTATAACACTATTCACCCATATCGCCGCCCCAAGATCCACTATAACACCAGGACGTACCTCAAGTACGAATCCTGCCATATCACCGATATCACAACCACAAAACAAATCTCATCGACTCATCTCAATCCCAAGTATCATCCTCAAATCCGTATGTGAACACATAGTCCCATATCCATGTGAACACATAACTATAAAGAATCCCATGAGCACATATAAATATGAATGTATGCAAGTATGTATGTGTGTATGTGTAGTGCAACACTAACCTAGGGTTCGCAACACTAAAATAATCCATCCTAAACATCGTTATTAATCCCAAATAACATATAATAAATGTTGGTGTGTATACGCATCCGTATACACCACCACGGACTGCGGGGGTGCTATACGTCATCCACCTGACTTCTCCCCGTAGATATAAATCTACTCACCTGGTCCTCGCTCGCCGATGCCGACGTCGCCATGCGCTTGCTTGTCGTCTCGAAGTCCATATGGGGTACCTACATATCATAACGCACCGTATAGCATTAAAACCAAATTCGAAATCGAAACGGCATACGAAAATCAAATCGGCACGCGTATCACGCATAGATCAAAACCTATCGCCTACGCATGCAAGAATAGTCAAACCAACCCTCGATGTCGATGTACAAACGTCAAACCATCGAGAAAACCCAAACACACTCATTTGCGCATCCACGAACACTAACTATAATATAAAATAGGTTAAAATTCACAAAAACTACAAATTCACCTTAAAAGCCATTTTTCCGAAAATCTAGCATGCAAAAATTACCCGTTTTTAGTACAAAACTCGACGTTTAAACAAATCTAGCGGCCATAATACTTATTAAATATCTTAAATAAGTCATAAAAACAATTCCCATAATTTAATCTCATTAAATTCCATTGACCCCAAAATTCTAGTTTACAAAATACCCAATTTTAACAATTTTATAGCAAAAATACACAAACAACAATTTAGCTTGGATTTTCATGAACAAAAGGCATTAAACCACTCAATATAATATTAATAATGATATGAAACCATAATTATATTTAATTTAAAGCATTTAATAATTTTCCAAAAACCCTAGTTAGCAAAATAGCTTAATTAGACAAATTTTAAAATAACAATTAGCAAACTAGTTACTAGGTAAGATTTTATATGCCATAATATGTTAAATTATACACTTAAACCATGATCAAGTGATATAAAACCCTAACTTGATCCATACCCAATTCTAGAATTTCCAAACTTGCAACTAAAGCCTAATTAACACTTAAATAAATTAGCTTTAAGAAATTAACTAACAAATTAAGCAAAAGGTTTAGAAATTATACCCAAAAACATTTGAAGATCCACAAGCACCCATAGCCTCCCAAATTGAAATCTTATTCCCTAGATCCATGCTAAATAGGCAAATGAAAAATGGGTAGGAGTTGGATTTTGATTTTGTTTTGATTTTGGATGGGATTTGATGAATTTTTGAAAGTAAAAAGGGTGGGATTTTTGGAGAAGTGATGAGATGAGGTAAAGAGAGGGGAGGGCTGTAGGAAATTCAGAAATGGCTCGGGTAATGAGGGGAGAGAAGAGAGTGTGAGGTGATTGGAGAGAGAATGTGGTCAAAAAGTCAACATTTTACTTCTATCATTCTCTTTTCTTTTCTTTCTTTTCTTTTGCAACACAAGTGGGGACAATTGAGGGGGGGACTGCTGAAATCAGCCATAGGGAAGGAAAAATGGGGGTGTGTGAGTGTGGGTATGGGTGTGGGGTGATGAAAAATGATAAATACTATACCCCAAACATCCATTTACACTAAATTCACTAAAAAAGCCTTTTTCTTCAATATTTTCTAAACCGTTTTGGCAAACGATTTCATTTCAAAAACCACATGATAAAATTTTATTTAATATGATATGATGCACAAAATTTGTTTCAACTCATTCCAATTTGTAATTTTCCCTAATTAAATGTATTAGTGACGGCTTAAAATAATAATAAAATATTTTTTTTTAGAAAATTTGAAATTTCACCAGTGGCTCAATAAACACCAAATACTAGCAATTACATAGCTAGAATATGCATATTTAATTTTATAATAAATATATTTGTATTTTGACTTTTTACAGAAAACCCCCTTATTTTACCGTTTTTCCGAAATTTCACCGAAACGATTTTCAAAACGTTACATCAGGTCATCCCAGATTCTCTGTAGGCACACAATACTTCACAAAACCGACACGGGGAATTTCCTTAGTCCGTATTTTGGTTTCACAAAACCACTACAGATCATAATTCCACACAAACACCCAAACCCTCTCTTGGAATTTCTAAGTTCACAAATCCACACTTAATCAATTCTAAACTAAAATAGAAACTAAAGAAACTAAATTACTAATCTAATGGTGTAGGAAATATCTCATTTGGCAACTCAAGAATTTTCTTGAGTTGCTCAAAGTCTTCAAAATCCATCTTTGAAAGGTCCAATGGGTGTAGCATGAGGTGGGGATCAACTTTAATGAAGGGAGTATAGGGTTTTGATGAAGATTTTGGGATGATACTTGGAGGTGGAGGTGGAGGGAACATGAGGATGGGGAAGATGAAGGAAACAAATGGGGGAGGAAAATGATGGCTACCCTCTCTCTCACTTTCTTATTCTCACCCTCTCACAACTCATGTCTTGACTTTTGAGCCCCCTCTCTCTCTCCAATAATTCACTCTTTTTCCCTTTTCTCTTTTCTTTTCTCTAAAAGCAAAATATCAATAAAGACCAATGAAACAACATCCAACCAAATGCAACATGACATGGTGCACCAACCATGGAAAAATGTAGAAACACGGATTTTGCTTAATCGCGATTAGTAGTGCACTAATCAATTTTTATTCAAACTGCATATAATTAATTATAAAAATGTCAAATCCGATAAATATATTTTTAAATGAATAAATCATTTTAATCTTCAATTATTTCATAAATATTGGTATATATTTATACCATTTTACGAAAACCCCAAATTCGCAATTCGGGTAATTTTTGCGAAATATATAATTTTAATATTAAATTCCAAAAATAATATTTTATATTTTCTGAAATGTTACAATCTTCCCCCTTAAATAAATTCGATCCCCGAATGTTAAATTTAACCCTCAAATGCTAAAACATTTCAATAATCAGCTCAAATCAACGGTGCTCCGAAATCACAGAAGATATAGAAATAACACAGTGCATCGTGTGCGTCTGAAAACGAGTATGAAACTCAAAATCGAACTCCGTCAAGCGTCAGGCAAATCATCGGATTTACACGCAAATCATCAGAGTTACAATGGAGATCCAGATCTCGAAATCCACTACTGAAATCCAATATGCACTAGTCAAATACTATAATACGTATATAGTACGCATCCTTGGAAAAATCTCTTAAAACGGAATAAAACACATGAAAAATCTTTTCTGAATCGCCGTGTGATGCGCAACTCACGGCACAAGTGACGGACGTTCATTTGTAAGGTAATAAATATACGTTCATATAGGTTTTGCTCAAATATACGTTCCACCGTTTTGAAATATCCCAAAAGGTTTTACTTTGTAAACGTTCGTGTCGCTCGCGGACACGTAGGAAATAGCGAGACTATAGCTCCTTTTTGAAAACCTCTTGTTAAACTTTTATGCATGCAAAGTACTCATTACTGTCCTCAGATCAGTCTTGTTCGGCTCCTATATAATATAGTGCCTATCATAAAAAAAAGTGCTTAAGAGCAAAATCAGCCTCAAAAGGCGGTGAATGAATAGCCGTACAAAAGAGTCTATCAAGAGAATAAGGAAAGGGAAGTGTGCCCTCGGATAGTCAAGGAAAGTCACATAATGTGGAAAGAATCAACAATCACGTACGTCTGGTGCGCACGGAAACCAACTAAATACAAGTGCTACGAATGTGCACAAAACCAAACTAAGTGCAACGGATGTCCACGAAAGCATCTGTCCAGTTCAACGGATGTGCACGACAACAATATCAAGTGCATCTAGAGTGCACGAAAATCTCAACCCAGTGCAACTAACATGCACGAATGGAAATCCCAATCCAGTGCATCCGGTATGCACAAAATCACACTTCATATCATGCGCCCAACATGCACAAAATCCAAATCAAGTGCATCCGTCATGCACAAATAAAATCTAAATCAAGTGTATCCAACATGCACGAATAAAATCTCACTCAAGTGCATCTGATGAGCACGAAATCCAATACCAAGTGCCTAATATGCGCAAAAATCCAACCCAAGCACGGCAGGTCCGTAAAAAGCATCTAGTGCAGTAAAGCGCACGAAAACGAACATCAAGAGCAAACGCGCACAAAACATAAATCTGGTAAAACAAATGCTCAAGACATAAATCGGGTGCAACCAATGTACGGAATAAGAATCCGGTGCATCCAGTGCACGAAATAAAAATCCGGTGCAACAAATGCACGGCGTAAAAATCTAGTGCAACAAATACACAAAATACAAATCCGGTGCATCCAGTGTACAAAATCAATTCCAGTGCAACCAATGCACGGAAACTCATCAATAACTCAAATGCGTATAAAAAGAAACACCGAGTGTACAAAGGCATATAAAATCATAAATGTGTGCAACTGCATGCACAAAACACGTATCAATGCACTGCAAGCATATGTGAGCTATACCGAGTGCAAAAATCAAATCGGGTGTGCGTACCACATGCACAAAATCAAATCAACTGTATAAATCCACGAAATCATAAATGTGTGCAACCAAGGCACAAAACCGATATCAAGTGCAATGGATATGCATAAAATATAAATACCCAGTAGGTGCAGCCATGGTGTACGAAAACAATATCACGAAATTTAATCACCAAAACTCAAATCCAAGCAATATAAGCATGATACTCGGATCACAAACGCAAATCGCAATAAATGACACTGAGGTACACCTCCTACAATGTCGAAAAATATCGGTACGCCTAAAACTGGCAGAGCAAAAACATCCGCTTTCCTCCTGCTCAAGGTCTGGCGTCCTCTATCTCTGGGTCCTCATTTCTCTGCGGATTACCAATCTCGCAATCCATCGGCTCGTCGGCCCGGTCAGGTGTACTAACGGAAACGATTCCGCTCTGGCACTCTTCTGGTCATCCCTCGACCAATTAACATAACCATTCGTAAGGCAGCATATCACGGGCGTCGGCCTCTGGCCCTCTGAATACACGTGACAAAACTGATCCTCGGTGCAAATCTTATCCTAGCAGTGTCCTGGAAGGCACCTGCTCAAGGTCTCTTCCGATCT
Source organism: Agapanthus africanus (assembly GCA_030015575.1). Classification (NCBI taxonomy): domain Eukaryota; kingdom Viridiplantae; phylum Streptophyta; class Magnoliopsida; order Asparagales; family Amaryllidaceae; genus Agapanthus; species Agapanthus africanus. The sequence goes on along the minus strand of CM057342.1, from coordinate 339,403,747 downwards.
CGCTTATGCCGAACTGTACGGAGGCTGGTACTCTTGCATAATCTCTTCTCGTTCTCTGGACATCTGCGTTCTCAGCACAACATTTCCTCGGGAATTGGCCGTATCCCAACGCCGCTGTATACATATCAGACCTCTAATCTCAACGCGGAGTAACTATAGCTCGTTAACTGTAAGTGCACGGCGGCGCCCCGGCCTCCATCCCGAGGCCAAAATGCGGAAACGGTGATAAACTTTAATTTTTACTTGAACTGGCAAACCGCCGCGCACTAATACCCGGATCGAACCATTAACTTGTCCTAGCTAACTACAAGATGGGGAAGAGAGATATACCGACTGATCCGTGTCCTCCGGTCTTCTCGTCATCGTCCCGATCTCCCGCGGAAACTCCGGTCGTCGCCTCCTTGCCGGAAGGGCACCACATCGCCTACATCTTTTACGGGCTCCCACCTCAATGCCGAGGCAACTCGGGCACGAAGCTGGCTAGTCGACGTGCCCAAGATTTGCTGTAGAATGTGTAGTGCTCAAGTCTCATTTGGGGTTCATGGAGGTGCCATTTTGGTGGAGGGATGATACAAGAACAATGTGGAGGGACTTGGGGATTTTTGGAGCATGAAATGAAGCAAAAACCCACTCCCAAAAATTTGGACAGCCCTTGCAATGTCTTGGCCGGCCATGACATCAAGAATGGGGAGAGTGAGAGAGGAAGTCCATGTATCAAAAGATAATCAATCTCATAATGCAAGAGAGAGAGAGAAAAAGCCTATCATGCATAAGCATGATAACAAACTAAAACCAACACTCCACCACAACCATCATCAAGCATGATGACTTCAAAAAGTCAAGCCATCATGAAGAAGTCAAGAAGTCAAGGTCAAGGAATGGTGCAACCATCATGACACAAGAATATGCAAAGAACCCCTCCACAAATACTTATTTGCAACAATGCAAATAAGCCCTCCTCCACCAAACTTCGGCCAATGAACGATACAAAGGAAATTGCCCGAAACGGAAAGCAAACTGGCAACTCCAGAAAACTGGTCCCGTAATAAATTACAGGAAAAACCCCGATACTGTGCATACACACCCGCATTTGTATTCCGACCGAAATACAAATGCAATGAGACAAAATCTACACTGTACTATACTAGGATCCGGCTTAAACCAAAGCCGGCTAGTAATAACCGTTCGATCCTGATCCGTGCAATACCGCATGTATCTGATCGAACCCTGCCATATACCAATATGGCCTATAGTACAAACTGTCCGATCCTGATCCGTGCAATACCGCACGTATCTGACCGGACCTTGCCATATCTCCATACGGCCTCTACAACCTTTCGCCCGAAAGCTGAGTAACAGAATGTGGGGGACTCTAAAGACTCGTCAACACCTTGGTTATGGATTTAACCACTAGCACGTCAGAGGTATAAGCCAATACGTAACGGGCTACCAGGTATTGACTAAAAGGGACGTCTGTGAGCGAACTCAGCCCGACAACCCTACTGAGCCTGTCAGTGACAATATCCGTACAGTCCGGTCCGTTCGTCTATGAGTATCGCATGGCGGGCCTAGGGGGTTGGTAAAAGTCAGACCCCCAAAAGCGGTACAAGTCGTGTCGGAGTGTAGCCCAGAACACCCTGAGATACTACTGGAATACCTACCAGTAAATCTCCTTGCCTCGGCCGAGGGCTTCGTGTAATGGCTCTCCTAGACACAGCACGACCTCACCCCCAATACCGGGAGAGACGAACCCCTGAAGATACGCTCACTGCCTCCATGTGGCTCGGGACTGTACCCAACTAAAACCTGTTTGCATGACTCCTTTGAGCCGTGGTAGGGTAGTAATCAAAGTACAGTGGGAACTCACACAAGACACATGACGATCCCCAGGTCGATGAACTAACCTGTATACATGTTACCAGGGAACTGCCATCTGACGTCTGGTATATGACCAACTGGCATGTTCCCGGAGAGTCCTGTCCGATGTACTCATAACCCAATGAGCACCTGTATACATCTTAGGTGATCCAACTGACACCAATGGCTTGTGAGACCGGCCACCGCCCCTCGTCGGGGTCTCGACTGTATACACTAGTCTACTCTGGAGTATCGATGCCCTGTCTCGAAACTCACACGACTAGGGACCATTTAAGGATATGCTTATAGACCCCAGCTCCCACTTATATGATCGCCCTCATACTGCTGGTGGTCAAGCAAGAATCCTAGGGGCTCTATCAACGTGTAATAGCAACTTGTCAGGTCACCTAAAGCAGTACACGATGATAAAGGTAAACCAAATAGCATACTATCATCTCGAGTAAGACTGTCCTACCGGGATAGGTCCTCCATCAATCATTGCAATCACGTACCTGTGACCTAATAATTGACTCTGAGGGCACTATCTCCAACAATCTCCCACTTGCACTCAAGGCTAATTATTGCGATGTCGCATACTCACAGCCCGTGTGATACCGAACACCCAACTCCTCTACTAGTCAGTCTCACAAATCTCGTTTGCGAAACTATTGCGTTCGAGGAATAGCCTTAGTGAGTGGATCCGCTTTGTTGTCTCTTTCCATGTCTCTCTATATCTCTAGTTCGCGGAGAAACCCATCTCCCGAAATGAGCAATACCTGTCTTAGAATGTGCCTGGATGTCTGATGGGACATAGCTCATAAATGAACTCCAAATCCAAACTTCTTAGACTGTATCGTCAACTGAACTTAATCAGTATCCTGCGCCATGCCACCCTCAGTATTTCCTTGGACCACTTGTCCAAAATACTGCCCCTCACCAGAAGGAAAACTATAACTCTGACAATCTCCTTGTCGTCCATGTCACCTTGGAAGCCTGGAATGATAACTGTCTCCCGAATGAGGCTGTCGTTATCATATCCCTAGAACATCCACTTATGTTCTAGAACTGCTTCCGACTGTTTCTCCAGGATTGGATCAAATGTCAACTTATTGCATCTAGTGCAAGAACAACATCTGGTGTGGTACTTGACATCTCATGATTGACTCAATTGCCTGAGCAAGTGATCTGCCAATCATGCACATCCCTCTTTACTTTAGTCTGTAAGACACCTTTAGAGTGGGTGACTCCATCACCTGCAGGTACACTACCGTGCCAGGAGTCGTCCATTCTAAATACTCTTAGAATGCTGTCAAAGTACCCAGATTGGGAAACCACCCAAATCTAGATCTAAAACCATAGATCTAGTAACCAGTATGCCTGATATAATATCCAAGTCCTGTGTGGAGAAACCACTGTGTGACGACCAAAGTATAACCGGTTGTAGTGTAGGAATATCACTTCCTACTCTATGTATGTCATCCAAATACCATGACATCACACCCTACTACCTTCTCTACAGATCCATCCCCTATTCTGACGAAGTCAAACCTATGACTATCACATCAGAAATAGATGATCTATCTCCGCTACTGGTGCTTCAGTCTATAAGTAGACATAAGCCACCTGTCCACCAATGCTTCCGCTGCTCCCACTGACTACGACAACCCTCTGGCAGAGTCATATACACGTACATTTCTAAAGCAAGTTTAGAACGACGCTATACTCATCCTCCTGCCGGGTCTCACAGTCTGGAACAACAGCAATGGTAAGTGTGGGTAAACAAGAACTTCCCTGTCACCGTCCTTGAGGCAACCGGAGTACCTCTCGGGTGCCTGAAGTTACCCACCGTATCTGCGGAGTGGCCAATGGAATGTCAAACCAGATTGAATCTTTAGGTTCCTTATCAAATCTTCAGTAATCGTTTGTGGTTCTGGAATCACTTCCAGTTCTACCATACTCCCACTACTGTTTTCTGAAAAAATCCATTTTTAATAAAACTGTGGCGAGTATAGAACAATATCGCTATTGATCTTCCAGATGGTAGAAAGTCAACCCTCGTCATAGCCTGGGTCAACCCACAAACAGCCATTACAGAAACGTGCCTTGAGTTATCCAGAGTCTGGTTTTAATCATAAGCCGGACAACTCCCCGTACCTTAACATCGTTAAGATATGAACTGTTCTATATTCAATACAGAACCAGAGGCACTGATTTAATTGAACCAGATTCAAATCATGCAGCTGTCTCCAGTGCATGTGAACTAAATGGAAGGAGGCCGATCAGTGTTACTCAACTTAGGAATGCTTCCAATTATGAGTAACCTGAAAGAGAAGCAAGTTCTCTTAATCATTACTATCATCTGAATACCATACTCAAGTATCTACATCTTCGATCACTTTGAAGAATCCCGATACTTGCAATATCTGGTTCTCTACTTTATTCAAATACCTATAACTTCTCAAAAATTCGGACCCTGTGTTTCCATGAAACACTTGTCTAAAAACTAGAGAAGTCATAAGTAAACCGAATATAGTACGAGGACCAACCCCTCTGTCCTGATGGACCCTGGACAACATACAATACTCTATATAAGTCCCTTGAGTTTGATAACTCATTCACTGTGTGTCGTATGTTAAAAACTGTACCTTTATGGTTAAGAAGAATTACACCGCTGTTCAATGCTTCTTACCTAACCATCCACTGATATAGGTAAATGTCACTGACATAATTTCAAAAGGGTATATCTCACTCTATGAAAATAGACGTACAGATATATCGATTTGAAATTGGTGCATAACAACGGATATTCAAGACCAAATATTTGCCGACCGGCAAACAGCCCAGGTGATTTCCTCAAATATCACCGATTACAACGAATCCCGATATAATGAGGATGATCATCCAATTCCCAATAACTTACTCCCACTCATCATCTGTAAAACCATACAGATGTGAGAATCATACTTGGTAAATATATACCCTGGAGCAAGTGTCTAACTGGGAAATCAGTTTTCGCTTAACAGTACACAGTGAAACTGAAACAATGAAATGTTTCGTAGGGGTATTCTGGTATTCCTAGTAATGCCTCTTCCATATTCACGACTGTAACCGTATAATTCTTTGCCACCTCTCCAAATCCCTTTATATGTCTTTAGTCATTACCTTCTGCACACCCCTTAAGCCAAATGGTTTTCTTCCTTCCCTACCGTTCGGCGCCAGCCTATGGTTTGGAAGAAGACTATCTAATAAGCATAATGGGTGTACTGTCCTAATCCTAGGAACACTCGCAATGCGAGAGAAGGTGAAGATAAAAGACAACCGAATAAAACTTATTCCTATTCCTCCTGAACCAGAATCCATCCCCGAACTGGAACAAGTTCCTTTCGAGTTCGTATATAACCATACGATGGAGTATCCAATAAACTGTGGATCTTCGTAGTGATACGGAGTGTCCTGGAGAAATACAAAGGTGATTTAGGATTGGCGAAGGAATACTTGGTTTGGTCGTGAATAGCAGTCGCAGTTTACTTTGCCCTCTTACTAATCCCTTTATATGTCTTAACTCAATACCTTCTGCACACCATTGTTAGGCTAATTGGTTTTCTTCATTCCCTACCGGTCGGCACCAGCCTAAGGTTTGGAAGAAGACTATCGAATTTGCGTAACAGGTGTACTACTCCTAAACCAAGGAGTACTCGCAACCGGAGAGGAGGCAAAAGGAAAAGACAACTGAATAGTCCTATTCGTTTTCTCCAGAACCTGAAACCATCCTCGAATAAATTCTTTCGAGTTCGTATATAACCAAATGATGGTTTTGTCCAATGGAAGTGGACGTTCGTAGTAATACGGGGTGTCCTGGAGAAAAGGGTAAAAGTAGGAGTGGCAATGAGGTTTGCAACTCTGACAATCCATAAGCCAGTGTTAAGAAGGTTCTGTCAACTGGGTCACTGAGTCATTGTCTTAGGGTCGGGTCAATGGTCGCTGCCACAGAGAGAGAGAAAAGAAACACTCAGCGTGCACTCTAACCTAGATCAGAATGGTTACCAATTTATCTAATCTAGAAACATCCCACTGTACCGTCAAATTCTCCTCCAAACCTGAAAGAAGAATTAGTCGGGATCACCCGAGGAGTAAACTAACTCATCAGTGGGAATCGGGATCCAACTATCATCGCATGATAACGTGACGGAATCCGCTCACGTCATCACACTCCAGAAGGTATGCGCATATCTGGCAAGTTTCAGTTCTTTTGAAACTCCCGATGTGGATTTTTACCCCATGCTCTTATGACCTTGACTAAGGCCAACAAATCATAAGTCACATGTCAAGTTCTACCCGTCATTATCCAGGTTGATTTGAACCCACCCGTACAAGCCCTTGACTAGGGCCAACAAGGCTATACGACTGTCCCAAACCAACGCATCTATCTATGCAGCATATGAACACCCAATAGCAACCAAACACTGTGCCTTGACTATGGCCAACAAACACAGCTTGAATACTATTGACCACCCATATGAAACGACGGAGGGCTACGAATGGTTTCTGGCGAAAACCTTTAACGTAAAGAACTTGATATCGTTGAAGGAACGGATAGCCTTTTAAAATATAGTGACGAAAACCTTTACTAAAGAGGTCACTCCCGGTGAAGGGATCTCGGCTCTTTCCCCGTAGAATGAGGTGCAGGATATTCCAACTGAATACCACGGTGCAAAGCAAAAGTAATCGGCTATAGTGAAGTCATTGCCCTGACGCAAACTTTTTGTCCAAGGGGTCACTCCCGGTGAAGGGATCTCAGCCCTTGCCTCGTCGAGTGAGGAGCAGGATATTCCAACTGAATACCACAATGCAAAACAAAAGAGAACGTCCTTGCAATAACAGCTTTTTGAAAAGTGTTCCAACAACATCAGATTAGGTTTGTTTTTAACTTGCATTGATCCGAATCAACGCAGTCCCATCAATAGATCACACCACAAAGAACGAAAATATACTGATGTACGTATATGCCATCCGCATTCGCCACTGGGTCCCGTCATTACCCGTTAGGTTAGCTAACTAATGACAGAGCGGGGACTGGACTAGCGCGGATGTAAAACATATACAACATCTACTAATATATACACCAATATATTATATTTCGCTCAAGGCGTGAAAAAAATGCAACATCACAGAAAATGTACAGCATCACAGAAACAATACAGATATCTGGGATCCCCGGGTTTCACAGAGCCACTACTGAAACCCGACGTTCCCCTGGTCGTGTGGATAGCCTGCGCAATGAAATCCTAGACCCCTACGGGCGCGGCAAGTTACCCGCCAAAACCTGAAGCGAGGCAGCCCCCTTCAGCACCGTGAATGGACCACCCAGCACTTCACGGAATCCGGTAACTAGGGCACCCCTCCTGGGTCAACCTGTACCCCCTACGAGTGCGGCGAATAGCCCGCCAATCCTAGAGTGAAGCCCCCTCCGTCTCAATGCCATGAGATGCGGGCTTGTTGCCTTCTAGAATCCAGCTATCCGTGCACCCCTCCGCGGGGTAATCCTAGTACAGAAAGTAAAATATACATACAACGGGTACATCGACCGCAACCTGGCCGTGCCCCAAAATAATAATACAAACAGGCAGTGACGGCAGTCCACATGTCGGACGCTCGCCCCGCAATATCAAATGTACATAATACAACCACAACTGTACTAGCATTGCATCCAGGCTATCCCCCACGACCGATCCGCAACATCACAGCAAAAACAGAATATCAACGTGAAAGTCACGTTCGCAAATCCGTCTAACCGGGCTATAGCAGTTAGACCGGATTTACCGATCAAGTGACATTCACAGTCGCAGATATAATGTAAATACTGTGAAATAATATGTTTAAAATATCCGATCAATCAGATTTTAATAAGTGGGCCCCCAAGCATTACTGTAGCAGATCAAGAAATTCTGGGCCCAATATTAATATTCCAAAACCCCAATTTTAACCCCATAAAGACACTGTAGAAATTTGGTGCAGGGATCCCCACAGTGAGCGGCGGAACCGCGGCCCAAAGGTGGGTTTGGCCGCGGTTCCGCGCCTCAACAGTGGAATCACCCAGTCGAATTTCTACAGTAGCCTTGTAATCTCCAGTACATCAATTTTACACAACCTGAAAAATTTTTGGAGACCAAAAAATTTCAACAGAAAACTGTCGTGAAGGAAATACGGGTTTTGGAACATTTGATCGATCGGAACTGAAAAACACATTAAGGCAAGCTAGACTAAGTTAATGGCGTGGCTCTGATACCACTGTAAGTGCACGCCGGCGCCCCGGCCTCCATCCCGAGGCCAAAATGCGGAAACGGCGATAAACTTTAATTTTTACTTGAACTGGCAAACCGCCGCGCACTAATACCCGGATCGAACCATTAACTAGTCCTAGCTAACTACAAGATGGGGAAGAGAGATATACCGACTGATCCGTGTCCTCCGGTCTTCTCGTCATCGTCCCGATCTCCCGCGGAAACTCCGGTCGTCGCCTCCTTGCCGGAAGGGCACCACATCGCCTACATCTTTTACGGGCTCCCACCTCAATGCCGAGGCAACTCGGGCATGAAGCTGGCTAGTCGACGTGCCCAAGATTTGTTGTAGAATGTGTAGTGCTCAAGTCTCATTTGGGGTTCATGGAGGTGTCATTTTGGTGGAGGGATGATACAAGAACAATGTGGAGGGACTTGGGGATTTTTGGAGCATGAAATGAAGCAAAAACCCACTCCTAAAAATTTGGACAGCCCTTGCAATGTCTTGGCCGGCCATGACATCAAGAATGGGGAGAGTGAGAGAGGAAGTCCATGTATCAAAAGATAATCAATCTCATAATGCAAGAGAGAGAGAGAAAAAGCCTATCATGCATAAGCATGATAACAAGCTAAAACCAACACTCCACCACAACCATCATCAAGCATGATGACTTCAAAAAGTCAAGCCATCATGAAGAAGTCAAGAAGTCAAGGTCAAGGAATGGTGCAACCATCATGACACAAGAATATGCAAAGAACCCCTCCACAAATACTTATTTGCAACAATGCAAATAAGCCCTCATCCACCAAACTTCGGCCAATGAACGATATAAAGGAAATTGGCCGAAACGGAAAGCAAACTGGCAACTCCAGAAAACTGGTCCCGTAATAAATTACAGGAAAAACCCCGATACTGTGCATACACACCCGCATTTGTATTCCGACCGAAATACAAATGCAATGAGACAAAATCTACACTGTACTATACTAGGATCCGGCTTAAACCAAAGCCGGCTAGTAATATCCGTTCGATCCTGATCCGTGCAATACCGCACGTATCTGATCGAACCCTGCCATATACCAATACGGCCTATAGTACAAACTGTCCGATCCTGATCCGTGCAATACCGCACGTATCTGACCGGACCTTGCCATATCTCCATACGGCCTCTAAAACCTTTCGCCCGAAAGCTGAGTAACAGAATGTGGGGGACTCTAAAGACTCGTCAACACCTTGGTTGTGGATTTAACCACTAGCACGTCAGAGGTATAAGCCAATACGTAACGGGCTACCAGGTATTGACTAAAAGGGACGTCTGTGAGCGAACTCAGCCCAACAACCCTACTGAGCCTGTCAGTGACAATATCCGTACAGTCCGGTCCGTTCGTCTATGAGTATCGCATGGCGGGCCTAGGGGGTTGGTAAAAGTCAGACCCCCAAAAGCGGTACAAGTCGTGTCGGAGTGTAGCCCAGAACACCCTGAGATACTACTGGAATACCTACCAGTAAATCTCCTTGCCTCGGCCGAGGGCTTCGTGTAATGGCTCTCCTAGACACAGCACGACCTCACCCCCAATACCGGGAGAGACGAACCCCTGAAGATACGCTCACTGCCTCCATGTGGCTCGGGACTGTACCCAACTAAAACCTGTTTGCACGACTCCTTTGAGCCGTGGTAGGGTAGTAATCAAAGTACAGTGGGAACTCACACAAGACACATGACGATCCTCAGGTCGATGAACTAACCTGTATACATGTCACCAGGGAACTGCCATCTGACGTCTGGTATATGACCAACTGGCATGTTCCCGGCGAGTCCTGTCCGGTGTACTCATAACCCAATGAGCACCTGTATACATCTTAGGTGATCCAACTGACACCAATGGCTTGTGAGACCGGCCACCGCCCCTCGTCGGGGTCTCGACTGTATACACTAGTCTACTCTGGAGTATCGATGCCCTGTCTCGAAACTCACACGACTAGGGACCATTTAAGGATATGCTTATAGACCCCAGCTCCCACTTATATGATCGCCCTCATACTGCTGGTGGTCAAGCAAGAATCCTAGGGGCTCTATCAATGTGTAATAGCAACTTGTCAGGTCACCTAAAGCAGTACACGATGATAAAGGTAAACCAGATAGCATACTATCATCTCGAGTAAGACTGTCCTACCGGGATAGGTCCTCCATCAATCATTGCAATCACGTACCTGTGACCTAATAATTGACTCTGAGGGCACTATCTCCAACATTAACATCTCGCACGAGCCTCTTGTTCCACTTGTCTTTATTATCGTCCACTTTGACGTCATGTCATGCTATCTGCGTACTGCAATTGTTCTCGGCTACAGTCAATCCGGAGTCTCTCACACGGACTCGAAATTATGAACTCGATATCTTCATCACTCTATAAAAGATATCTAGCCGAACACGTCCTCGGGAACTCGTCTCAATCATCGGAGGAATAATCTATATCCGTCCGCTCTTGATCAACTCACAATGCATCTGGGTGAGGTCCTCTATCCGAAGCTGGTCCACTTACTGATCTCCTATCGGATCATCCAACGAACAACGTCATCTCTGGATCGATCTACTCTAGATCTGAGTAAGATTCTCCACACGGGAAATCTCCAACTCAACTGAGCCTGCGTCAGCGCATCAAATCGGACGAATCATCTCAGTCACTCAACTCAACTCAAGATAGACTAGCTATCTCCTGTCGCATCTCTGCCTGAAAGCTCCAGCGATCTCAGCTCTGGAAGCGACATCCCATCAATCTCAGCAACAGCTGGGTCATCTGTCTGCATGGTAGACGGCATCACAAACTCTGAGGTAGGCTGTACATCAACAGTCCTCTCACAACAGGCAGCCTCTAACAATGGCCCGATCATCCGGTGCAAAACCGAACACTCGCCTCAAACGAGAGTTCACAATACAACACTACATCAAGACGTTCCCATGTCACCAAAAAACACGATGGTCAGTCCTCGTCCATGACGAGTTCGCCCTGACCACATCACTAGCAGCAGCTCAATCTGCGCTCAAACCATGGTGACAGGAACCTCAAGCATGTATCGAAGAAGATAGATCACGGGAATGAAAGGAATCAACAGATCCATAATGGATACATGATCATAAGAAGGAACGAAATTAGTGAGAGTATGATCATGGAAACGAATAAAATCAAGGATCTCAAATGGATGTATGATCAAGGGAACAAAGAGAATCACAAGTCTCAAGATATGTACATCCTAAGGTCACTTTAGCGGAGTATCGTATCGTAAGTTTTCTGTGGAACATACGCACGGTATGTCACTCTACTTGAGTTACCTACTCCATCAATCAGGGTCAACCTATGTAACGAAAGTTCGGGTCTAATACCCCCCTGTTTAAGTCTAAGTTCCGTAAGGTCAAGCCTAGGTTCCGAAATAGATTACGCCCTAGACTCCACATAGTCAAACCTAGACTCGAACCAAGGTTAAACCTAGCGCTCTAATACCAACTTTGTCACGACCCGAAAATTTAGCTCGTGACCGGCACTTAAATCACGCCACGTCTACGGGCGTAACGTAATCCAAGTAAACCGAAGCCCAGAAATCTAAACCTTTTAAAATAAAATAAAGAGGTGAAGTTTTGAAATAAAGGTACGATGAAATCAAACGTTTTCTTAAATGCATAAATAGTGGAACATGAAAAATGCAAGTGGATTTTACTAGTTGGAAAACATGTTTCGTCTTTTAAAAATTTGGGCAGCACCTTCTTTGTATATTTTGATCCAAAACCACATACACATAATAATATAAAAGGCATCCCCTTGCGGGAGCTAACTCTTCGCCAATCGGTGGAATCACAACCACGCAAGTCATAATATAAGTATACGACGCCCAGCGGCGAAGATCAACACAAGGAATAATGAATAAAGCAAGACATCAAACCCATCAAGAGAACATATAACCCATCGCTCTAAGTCTCACAACCACAAGTCTTTCTAAGTCTTACCACTTATACAAATACTAGTTTCTGATTGATGGAATTAACTAGATAGAACATGAATAATAAATACAAGAGTGACACGATCCAATATGTACCACCTACCAAAGCAAATCACCCGAATGCAAGCTGTGTGCCAGCGATGCCGCTACTGATCTATGCGGTCAACCTGCAAGAACTGTGACACAATGGGGGTGAGTTACCAACTCGTGAGTAGAAAACATCATCAGGTAGAAATCGAATAAACAACGATTCCTTGGTCAACTATATCATAAAGGTAATACTATGATATCTAGGGTGACCGTATCTACATATGTGCCAACAATATAAGCAAAGCCTGTAAGCATGTGGATATCATCCACGTGTCCATCAATGACACAACAACATCATGCATGTAAATATCATGAAAGCATATGCATGTAAATATAAGGATATTAATCAACGTGTGTCCATCAATAACACATTAAATCATGGAACCCGAGTGTCCAACATCGACACTCGAAACATCATGAAACCCGTGTCCAACATCGACACGTAAATCCTCATATCTCGGGCTCCGTCAGTCCAGATCGGCCCACGGGCTCCGTCGGTCCGGATCGGCTCGTATCATCTCACGACTCCGGTCGGTATCCTCCGGATAACCGCCGAGTCCAAATACTATCACCGGTAGGTAGTAGTCCCTCTGTCAGGCTCATCGTCTACTACACAACATACCTTTCTTGTCCCGGGGTACCATACCGGATCCACTATGTACCCGCAAACGGCCTCATCTAGCTCCTCGAATCGGGTATCACATAACTCATAACCGAGAAAACACATGGCGGACGTCTCGAAATATCTTGTCAAGAGAAACCTGGTTTTTACAATACATACTTTCTTTTGAAATATAACCACGGTTCTCAAATCCAGAATCTCATGAAAACAGCATCTCAATGTATATAATCGTAAAGCATGATGTATGCAAACATATAACAGAAAGGTGAGCATATCCGTATATCATGCTGTTGGGTTCCTTAGGGCGGTAGCAAGGTTTCGGGAGGCATCGCCCATGCCGTTTTCAAAAATTTGCCGTTCTAAAGAACCCTAAGCTAGAATCTTAAGTAGAGATTTAGACGAACCAACATGCAAACATCTTTACATACTAAGTGAATGAGGAATACAACCTTTGTAGACCGGTCCTTCACTTCTAAAGCTCTGTGTAGTAGTCCTTTCGCACCAAGTAGTGATCATCCGAACTCTAGTAAGGTTTCACATGAAGAAATGAACAACCTTGCTCGAAGTCTTCGAGGCCGAATATGATCTACGTCGAGGAGACTCAAGCTCATGCTACCTCTTCACTAATGGTAGATTAGTGAAGCAAGCAACCTAAACTAAATGGCTAATTGTGGAGGACGATGAAGTAGGAAATGGGCTCACTTTAGATTTGTTTTTCTCACAATATTTTCTCACTTTGGAAAAAGCTAGCAAGCTTTTTCTCAATGAAGAAGAAGATGAAGTGATGAAGAGAATGAATCTCATTAGGTGAGAATAGCAACCATGGGTGAGTTAGTGTCATACACTAACTCATGTAGAGAATAAACCATGGCTAACAATAATGGTTAGGTTAATAAATATATACAAGTAAAAAAATACTAGTGGACCAAGTCAAAGATGCTTCAAGCTTCTCCAAGCTTTCAAGCATGACAATTTCCAACTAATATTGAATTATTTTAAATAAATAAAACCTCACATTATTATAAGCTGTCACGACTCGAAAGAGCACGTGACTGGCCCTTGAACCATATGAAGTCTATAGGACCCCATCTGATCCAAGTAAGCCAAAAGCCCAGAAATCTAAAACCATTTAAAGAGTAAATAAGGAAAACTGATTTTAAGAAGTAAGGAAATCACGTTTCGAAAATCAAGTTTTTAAATAACTAAGCCGAATATGCATTTTTAAAATGTGTAACCTTTCCTGAAAATTTCGGCAGAGTCTCCTTTGTAAAAACTGGCCCCAAACGGGGTACAACAAGAATAATATATACGAAATGATAAAAAGCATCCCTAAGCGGGAGCTAGCTCTTCGTCAATCGACGGTCACAACCACGCAAGCAATAATAATATACAACGCCAAAGGGCGAGGATCAAAACCCAAAAAGAAACTCAAAATAGCCAGAAAACCGTAATACTACAAGCGCGACTCTAAGGTCGAAATAATACAACATTGTTTTCTAAGTTTGAAACAATATACAAGTTTTGGTTGATGGAATTACTAGATACAATGAATAATACAGGAGCAATGGCGGTTCTGATACAAAAGAACCCACCTACCAACGCAAGTCACCCATATGGAAGCAGTGTGCCAGAAATGCCGCTATGGAATCTGTACGGCAAAAACCTGCAAGGACTGTGGCACAACGGGGGTGAGTTGCCAACTCGTGAATAGAAAATATCTACAAGCAGAGATCGAATGCATGACCCATCCTAGGTCAATACGATCAGATATATGTAAAAACCTCAATATGAATAAGTCTGAAACATGCTAAACTGGCAATGTAATCTCTATACATGAGTGTAATGCCAAGTGCTCGTGCTAGTGCCTCAGGTAATAGCATATCATAAATGTGAGGTAGAATCAATGTAATCAATCTGCATGTACGTGGATCCCGTCTACTCGTCACCCAATGACAATAACCATCATGCATGTAAATATCATCAGCATATGCATGGAAATATGAGGATATAAACCACCTGTGTCCCTCGCGACACGTCAAAATCATGGAACCGGAGTGCCCAGCATCGGCACTCGAAAACATCATGAAAACTGTGCCCAGCATCGGCACGTAAATCCTCATATATCGGGCTCCGTCAGTCCGGATCGGCCCACAGGCTCTGTCTGCGGTATCGGCCCTCGGCCCCAGCAGTACGCCCATATCCATCTATCGATTCCGGTCAGTATCCTCCGGATAACCGCCAGGTCCAAAAAAATCACCGGTAGGTACTCGCCACCCTGCCAGGCTCATCGTCTACTCCACGAAAAACATTTCTTACCCCGGGGAACCATACCGGGTCCACCATGTACCCGCAATCGGCCTCAAATCGAAGTGAAACGTCATACCATAAAAATGTACTGCTCCAAAAGGAATAAATCCCAAAAGTGCACCTAACACCACCCTGTACGTTTGGTGCGCACGGAAATCAAAATCCATATATGTGCCATACAGGTGCACAAAACAACATCTAGGTGCAACGGTTGTGCACGAAACATCTGTCATAGGCAACGTGTGTGCCTGACAGCCAAAATCCGGTGCATCTGACATGCACGAAGAATCTCAATTTAGTGCATCGGGTGTGCACCAAAATTGTATCTCAAAGCCTGCGCCCAACATGCGCAAAAATCCAAATCGGTGCATCCATCGTGCACGAATGAAAATCTAGACCCTGCGCACTCAACATGCACGGAATCACAAAATCCAATAGCAACACCGAACATGCGTAAGTCCAGTCAAAAGCACGGAGTGCAAGAATCCACATCAATATCACAATCAAAATCGACATACCGAAAGGCATCAAATCGAAGTCAGGTGCAACCGAAGTGCACAAAATATAAATCCGGTGCAACAAAGGCACGAAATATAAATCTGATGCGATAAACGCAAGAAACATAAAACTGGTGCGACAAACGCACGAAGTATAGAACTGGTGCATCCCATGCACAAATACCAGCAATAACTCAAATGCGTAAGCAGCAACACTAAGTGTACCCAGATATAAAGAAAATCATAAACGTGTGCAGCTGCGTGCACAAAACACATATCAATGCACTACAAGCACATATAAGCTATACCGAGTGCAAAAATCAAATCGTGTGCGTAACATATGCACAACATCAAATCAACCGTATGAAATCCATAACATCATAAGCAGGTGCAGCCAAGGCACGAAACGATATACAACGTGGCTTAATCAAAATCAGGTGTACCGCGATGGAAAAACTCACAACCGCGTGCATCAGCGTGCACAAATAAAAACACTAAAAGTACATGAAACTTTGCTGGAAGCGTAAATCAAATCACCGGCATAAAATAGGCATGAATCACAATCAACACCTCAAGAGTAATAACTATGTGCAAGGTATAAATACCCAGTAAGTGCAACCATGGTGCACAAAATCAAATATCATGGAACTCAGTCATCAAGACTAAATCATGCGAATAGATCGCCCAAAATACCGAAATCCAAAGCAACGGATACGTGATAATCAAATCACAAAATCACAAATCATAAATACCGTCGTTGGTATATCCTTCTTCAGGGTCGAGAAGGTACCGGAACATCCGATGCTAGCGGCGCAAGATATCTACCTGCCTCTTGCTCGCGGCTGGCGTCCTCTGCCTCTGGTTCCTGATCTTTCCTGTAGATTACCAATCTCGCAATCCATCGGCTCAACGGCCCGGTCAGGTGTGCTGACAGGAACGATTCCGTTCTGGCACTTCCCTGGTCATCTCTCGGTCAATCCTCACGACCGCTCGTAAAGCAGCACATCCCTGACGCCGACCTCGGGTCCTCTGAATGCACATCACGCATCTACTCCTGGTGCAAATCTTATTGCAGCAGTGTACTGGAAGGAATCCTACTCAAGGTCTCTTCTGATCTTGCCTAAGCCAAACTGTACGGAGGCTGGTACTCTGGCGTAATCTTTCCTCGCTCTCTGGACATCTGCGTCCCGCTTGTCTGTATCATCGACCATTCGACGTCGCGTCTTTATCTGCGCACTGCAATGTCTTCGTCTACGGTCCATCCGAAGTCTCTAACACGGACTCGAAATCACGAACTCGATATCTTCATCACTCAGTAGAAGATATCTAGCCGAACACATCCTCAGCGTGCATATCACATCTCTGATGTCAGCGGAGTGAAACGTCATCTCATCGAAATCTCGTGCAAACTCATTACTCCACTCTGCTTCAATATCGACTGATTCGGACTCACCTCATCGTGGCTACACGGACTGCGCTCCGACGGCTATGCTCGTATCTGGAGTCTCCCAAGCAGTGTCCCATCACATGATATCCGAAAGATGTCGAATCGTCCGATCGACTCGTCAGAACCTCATAATCCCCCAAGAGCTCAACATCTCGGGTACAGTTTAATAGTATCGAGTACATACCACAGCATCGGTGGTCCAGCCGTAGAAGGGCAAACCCAAGCCTCACTAATGGCGCCGAGGAACTGCCGCAAACCCTAAGGTTCAAAGGCTTTCACACGGTCATTATGTCGAGTTAGGGTTTCATTCTTCTAGAGGGTCCATAGAATCGCTTGCATGTCTTTCCGAATACTTTAAACTTGAAAAATGGGTTCCTGACATTCGATCGTCTCAATCGACTCTCAACGAACCTGCGTGAAGTCGTCTCTAGCTGGAATCAATCTACCTGATGACCTCGCATCGGGGTAAGCGAACGAACCACAGGTCCTAGTCATTAATCCTCGGTGACTAGCGACTCACTATCATATCTCTAAGAATATGCTCATGCTGCAGTAGCTCCAATCATCTGGGTGATATCTCATCATTCGCAGCAACAACTGGCTCATTCATCTATACGCTAAACAGCGCCTCAATCGTCCTGAATAAGCGATATATCAACGGTCATCACATTCTGGCTGGCCTCTATCAGTGGCTCAATCCTCTGGTGCCGATCAGCACACCCGGGAAATCTCGTAAAAGCGATCTGTCAAACGCTCATAGTGCAGAAACACAAAATACGAAGCCTCAATGCAACCGTATGTCTCTGGAATCACACCCCGGTTAGCCCTCGTCCACGACGAGCTCATGCTGACGCAACTCGAGCCGTAGCTCACTCTGCCCGTGCAATCGCGGCAGCAAAACCATAACCAGTATCGATGAAGGTAGATCATAGGAAGGAATATAATACTGTGCAAGGGAATGTACATCCTAA
Organism: Agapanthus africanus; assembly: GCA_030015575.1. Lineage (NCBI taxonomy): Eukaryota > Viridiplantae > Streptophyta > Magnoliopsida > Asparagales > Amaryllidaceae > Agapanthus > Agapanthus africanus. The sequence continues at coordinate 339,385,684 of CM057342.1, read as the reverse complement.
GGTTTCTTAAGAGGAGTGGCGTGTCGTAAGTATGCCGCGGAACATACCCACGGTACGTTACTCTACTTTAGTCACCTATTCCATCAACAAAGGGTCATCCTACACGACGAAAGTTCGGGTCTAATACCCCCTCGACTAAGTCTAAATTCTGTAAGGTCAAGCCGAAGTTCCGTATATAAATAACGCCCTAGGCTCCACATAGTCAAACTCAGACTCGAACCAAGGTCAACCTAGCGCTCTGATACCAACTTTTTCACGACCCGAAAGAGCACGTGACTGGCCCTTAAACCATATGAAGTCTATAGGACCCCATCTGATCCAAGTAAGCCAAAAGCCCAGAAATCTAAAACCATTTAAAGAGTAAATAAGGAAAACTGGTTTTAAGAAGTAAGGAAATCACGTTTCGAAAATCAAGTTTTTAAATAACTAAGCCGAATATGCATTTTTAAAATGTGTAACCTTTCCTGAAAATTTCGGCAGAGTCTCCTTTGTAAAAACTGGCCCCAAACGGGGTACAACAAGAATAATATATATGAAATGATAAAAGGCATCCCCAAGCGGGAGCCAGCTCTTCGTCAATCGACGTTCACAACCACGCAAGCAATAATAATATATAATGCCAAAGGGCGAGGATCAAAACCCAAAAAGAAACTCAAAACAGCCAGAAAACCGTAATACTACAAGCGCGACTCTAAGGTCGAAATAATACAACACTGTTTTCTAAGTCTGAAACAATATACAAATTTTGGTTGATGGAATTACTAGATACAATGAATAATACAGGAGCAATGGCGGTTCTGATACAAAAGAACCCACCTACCAACGCAAGTCACCCATATGGAAGCAGTGTGCCAGAAATGCCGCTATGGAATCTGTACGGCAAAAACCTGCAAGGACTGTGGCACAACGGGGGTGAGTTTCCAACTCGTGAATAGAAAATATCTACAAGCAGAGATCGAATGCATGACCCATCCTAGGTCAATATGATCAGATATATATAAAAACCTCAATATGAATAAGTCTGAAACATGCTAAACTGGCAATGTAATCTCTATACATGAGTGTAATGCCAAGTGCCTGTGCCAGTGCCTCAGGTAATAGCATATCATAAATGTGAGGTAGAATCAATGTAATCAATCTGCATGTATGTGGATCCCGTCCACTCGTCACCCAATGACAATAACCATCATGCATGTAAATATCATCAGCATATGCATGGAAATATGAGGATATAAACCACCTGTGTCCCTCGCGACACGTCAAAATCATGGAACCGGAGTGCCCAGCATCGGCACTCGAAAACATCATGAAAACTGTGCCCAGCATCGGCACGTAAATCCTCATATATCGGGCTCCGTCAGTCCGGATCGGCCTACAGGCTCTGTCTGCGGTATCGGCCCTCGGCCCCAGCAGTACACCCATATCCATCTATCGACTCCGGTCAGTATCCTCCGGATAACCGCCAGGTCCAACAAAATCACCAGTAAGTACTCGCTACCCTGCCAGGCTCATCGTCTACTCCACGAAAAACATTTCTTGCCCCGGGGAACCATACCGGGTCCACCATGTACCCGCAATCGGCCTCATCCGCCTTCTCGAATCGGGTTTCACATGTCGCTCTCAGCACCGAGAAAACACATGGTGGACGCACTGAAATATCATATCAAGGATAACCGGGTTTTCAAAACAATTACATATCCTCTTTGAAACACCCACGGTTCCCAAAACCAGAAATATCATGGAAATAGCATATCTCAATGCGTATAATCAGAAAGCAGCATGTATGCGACATATAGCAGAAAGGTAAGAATATCAATATGTCATGCAAGGGTCAAATCCTGAATGCAACAGTACTACAGTGTAGTGACATGGCAATTATCGATGATGAAGTGTGTGAGCCGGCAACAGTGTACGTGGAACATACGCATCATCGATAATGGTGCTGGTGTCCTAGCAGCATGACTGAAATATATCAACAATACAAGCGATGCAATGCAAAAAGCATGAATGTGCGGAATCGAGTAGTCAACGCAACAGTAGAGAACCTGCCTCAATAGATATATCATGCAACCTTGCCTTTTGAAATAAGACGAATCAGGGCTTTTGGTAAAATAAGGGCTACGGTGGTTTAAGAAAAGATGCGCCTTTTGAAAATATCCGTATAAACCCTTTTGCCTATCTTTAAAATATCCCTGATTCGTTAGTTTTGAAATAGGTATGACTCGGGTCTAGTCTAACGCCTACTATGCGAACTACGAACCCACAGTCAAGTCAAAAGAGAGGGGTATGGAAACCGCCTAAATCTGAGTCGATATCACAATATCTCATCATATGACAGGTATCACTACCATCATATCACATCTCCAATACGAACTCTGTCATGTCGCCAAATCTCACGGCCTCAATCGAATCTCATCGACTCATCTCAATCCCACGTATCATCCTCAAATCTCGTATATGAACACATAGTCCCATACCCATGTGTAGATATACACACCATCATATGCGCACAGATATATGAAAGAATGTATGCAAGTATGTGTGTATGTGTGAGTGTGGGTGCAACCACTAATCTAGGGTTCCGCACTATACTCAACCAATACATCCTTATCACCAATAATCCATTATTACCATCAATAATCCTAAACAACACATAATAAATATATGTGTGTATACGTATTCGTATACATCACCACGGACTGTGGGGGTGCTAGGCGCCATCCACCCGACTTCTCACCGTAGATATAAATCTACTAACCTTGCTTCTCATGTGTCGGTGCCGATGTCGCCATCTTCATCTTCTTTGCCTCAACATCTCGTAGGGTACCTACAAGTATATCACAATGCTAAAGCACATGAAAATCACATCGGAAACCAAAATAGCACACGCTACCCGCATAGGTAAAAACCTATCGACTCGCATGTAAACACGTTCAATATCCACTTGTCGTTGACGTCCAAACGCCACCCGACAGGAATGAATCACCAAATACCAAAATCCATGCTAAAACAAGTCGTAAACCATACACCAACTCAAGCAAATCAACCCAGATTTCACCCTATATGGAATCAGTCAAAACTAGACATACCCAGGGTCAAGAATAGAGGAAATGGGGCCATGCACGAAATTCGAGACATTTCCCTCCTGCTCTGGCCGCAATTTGCGGCCAGAAGGGAATAATTGGCGGCCTGGAATTGGAGTTGGGGGCTAGGGTTTGGTGTGGTGGTTCTATGGTGCCTGCACATCTCACTGTCAACTCAGTTTCATTTTTGGGATCTCGGGGTGATAGCAGATTCCACAAAACACTTCTAGATTTACAGTTTTCCCCGATATCGATTCCGTAATTCCGTATTCTGGTTTCAAGTTCAGGTTTGGGTTCAAATTAGCATCACACAAGGGATTCTAAGGTCACCACAATCCTCAATTCCATCTTTGTTCCTTTGGCAACTCAAGAAAATTCTTGAGTTGCTCAAAGTCCTCCAAATCCAATCTTGCTAGGTTCAATATGTAGCTAGTGAGCTTGGGAGTAAGTTTTGTGAAGTGGGAATGGGGTTTTGGCTTTGTTTTCATGGTGGATCTAAGGTTTCATGAAGAGGGAGAGAGAGGGGGAGAGGGAGCAGCAGCAGCTCAGCTCTTGGGGATGGGGAGAGAGAAATGAGATGGGGAAATGATGAAGGAAAGGGTCAAAAGTCAAAGCAACCTACTCTCTCTCTCTCTCATCATCACTTACTTTTTCCTTTTCTTTTCTTTTCCTTCTCACTCCAATAGTGAACCCAAAAGAACAACCATGGCAAAAGAAATGTAACACAAGTGTAACAAGTGTGGAAAATGATATGTGCACATTTTTGCACAAAAATGCTAAAAATCCAATTAGCGATTCTTAATCGCGATTAGCACTAAATTAGCATATAACTAATCTTAAAAACTTTAAAATGGCATAATTCTATAAAATACCCTATTTTAGAATTTTCCATAATTTTTCCCCATTTATTTGTATTTAATTATACCAGAATATTAAAATATTCATTAAAATAATATTAAATTATAAAATTTCCCAAAAATCATATTTTATTATTTTGAAAACGTTACAATCTACCCCCTTAAAGAAATTCGGTCCCCGAATTTAAATTTAAACCCCCAAATACTAAAATATTTCAATACAAATTCCAAGTCATCGGTGCTCCGAAATCATCTATACCTAAAACATCACAGCGCAATGCATGCGCATGAGTACTGAGCAGATAACTCAAAAGCAACACTCCATCAAGCGTCCGCAATCATCGGAGTCATGGTAAAGACACAAATGTCAAATCCAATACAAAATCAATATGATATAAATCAGAACTATACATGTAGACATCCAATCTATACATGTGAATAGCTGATGTAGATGCATGCCAAATCTTTTTAAGTCGCTGTGCGATGCGCGTAACACTGCACAGTGGCGGACGTTTTTCATAAGAAAATAACTATATACGTATATATATCCTTTGTTTAATAGGTACGTCCCGCCGTTTTGAAAACAATTTAGAAGGGTTTCCTTGTTTTTAAACGTTTCGTGTCATATCAGACACGTAGGTATATATATATCGAGATCATAGCTCGGTCTTGGAAATCCCTTCGAACTATCAATGCATGCAAAATATATCCAGGTACTGTCCTCTGACTAGTCCTGCTCAGTATGAAAACAAATATCCAATATCATAAAAATGTACTGCTCCAAAAGGAATAAATCCCAAAAGTGCACCTAACACCACCCTGTACGTCTGGTGCGCACGGAAATCAAAATCCATATATGTGCCATACAGGTGCACAAAACAACATCTAGGTGCAACGGTTGTGCACGAAACATCTGTCATAGGCAACGTGTGTGCCTGACAGCCAAAATCCGGTGCATCTGACATGCACGAAGAATCTCAATTTAGTGCATCGGGTGTGCACCAAAATTGTATCTCAAAGCCTGCGCCCAACATGCGCAAAAATCCAAATCGGTGCATCCATCGTGCACGAATGAAAATCTAGACCCTGCGCACTCAACATGCACGGAATCACAAAATCCAATAGCAACACCGAACATGCGTAAGTCCAGTCAAAAGCACGGAGTGCAAGAATCCACATCAATATCACAATCAAAATCGACATACCGAAAGGCATCAAATCGAAGTCAGGTGCAACCGAAATGCACAAAATATAAATCCGGTGCAACAAAGGCACGAAATATAAATCTGATGCGATAAACGCAAGAAACATAAAACTGGTGCGACAAACGCACGAAGTATAGAACTGGTGCATCCCATGCACAAATACCAGCAATAACTCAAATGCGTAAGCAGCAACACTAAGTGTACCCAGATATAAAGAAAATCATAAACGTGTGCAGCTGCGTGCACAAAACACATATCAATGCACTACAAGCACATATAAGCTATACCGAGTGCAAAAATCAAATCGTGTGCGTAACATATGCACAACATCAAATCAACCGTATGAAATCCATAACATCATAAGCAGGTGCAGCCAAGGCACGAAACGATATACAACGCGGCTTAATCAAAATCAGGTGTACCGCGATGGAAAAACTCACAACCGCGTGCATCAGCGTGCACAAATAAAAACACTAAAAGTACATGAAACTTTGCTGGAAGCGTAAATCAAATCACCGGCATAAAATAGGCATGAATCACAATCAACACCTCAAGAGTAATAACTATGTGCAAGGTATAAATACCCAGTAAGTGCAACCATGGTGCACAAAATCAAATATCATGGAACTCAGTCATCAAGACTAAATCATGCGAATAGATCGCCCAAAATACCGAAATCCAAAGCAACGGATACGTGATAATCAAATCACAAAATCACAAATCATAAATACCGTCGTTGGTATATCCTTCTTCAGGGTCGAGAAGGTACCGGAACATCCGATGCTAGCGGCGCAAGATATCTACCTGCCTCTTGCTCGCGGCTGGCGTCCTCTGCCTCTGGTTCCTGATCTTTCCTGTAGATTACCAATCTCGCAATCCATCGGCTCAACGGCCCGGTCAGGTGTGCTGACAGGAACGATTCCGTTCTGGCACTTCCCTGGTCATCTCTCGGTCAATCCTCACGACCGCTCGTAAAGCAGCACATCCCTGGCGCCGACCTCGGGTCCTCTGAATGCACATCACGCATCTACTCCTGGTGCAAATCTTATTGTAGCAGTGTACTGGAAGGAATCCTACTCAAGGTCTCTTCTGATCTTGCCTAAGCCAAACTGTACGGAGGCTGGTACTCTGGCGTAATCTTTCCTCGCTCTCTGGACATCTGCGTCCCGCTTGTCTGTATCATCGACCATTCGACGTCGCGTCTTTATCTGCGCACTGCAATGTCTTCGGCTACGGTCCATCCGAAGTCTCTAACACGGACTCGAAATCACGAACTCGATATCTTCATCACTCAGTAGAAGATATCTAGCCGAACACGTCCTCAGCGTGCATATCACATCTCTGATGTCAGCGGAGTGAAACGTCATCTCATCGAAATCTCGTGCAAACTCATTACTCCACTCTGCTTCAATATCGACTGATTCGGACTCACCTCATCGTGGCTACACGGACTGCGCTCCGACGGCTATGCTCGTATCTGGAGTCTCCCAAGCAGTGTCCCATCACATGATATCCGAAAGATGTCGAATCGTCCGATCGACTCGTCAGAACCTCATAATCCCCCAAGAGCTCAACATCTCGGGTACAGTTTAATAGTATCGAGTACATACCACAGCATCGGTGGTCCAGCCGTAGAAGGGCAAACCCAAGCCTCACTAATGGCGCCGAGGAACTGCCGCAAACCCTAAGGTTCAAAGGCTTTCACACGGTCATTATGTCGAGTTAGGGTTTCATTCTTCTAGAGGGTCCATAGAATCGCTTGCATGTCTTTCCGAATACTTTAAACTTGGAAAATGGGTTCTTGACATTCGATCGTCTCAATCGACTCTCAACGAACCTGCGTGAAGTCGTCTCTAGCTGGAATCAATCTACCTGATGACCTCGCATCGGGGTAAGCGAACGAACCACAGGTCCTAGTCATTAATCCTCGGTGACTAGCGACTCACTATCATATCTCTAAGAATATGCTCATGCTGCAGTAGCTCCAATCATCTGGGTGATATCTCATCATTCGCAGCAGCAACTGGCTCATTCGTCTATACGCTAAACAGCGCCTCAATCGTCCTGAATAAGCGATATATCAACGGTCATCACATCCTGGCTGGCCTCTATCAGTGGCTCAATCCTCTGGTGCCGATCAGCACACCCGGGAAATCTCGTAAAAGCGATCTGTCAAACGCTCATAGTGCAGAAACACAAAATACGAAGCCTCAATGCAACCGTATGTCTCTGGAATCACACCCCGGTTAGCCCTCGTCCACGACGAGCTCATGCTGACGCAACTCGAGCCGTAGCTCACTCTGCCCGTGCAATCGCGGCAGCAAAACCATAACCAGTATCGATGAAGGTAGATCATAGGAAGGAATATAATACTGTGCAAGGGAATGTACATCCTAAGGTTTCTTAAGAGGAGTGGCGTGTCGTAAGTATGCCGCGGAACATACCCACGGTACGTTACTCTACTTTAGTCACCTATTCCATCAACAAAGGGTCATCCTACACGACGAAAGTTCGGGTCTAATACCCCCTCGACTAAGTCTAAATTCCGTAAGGTCAAGCCGAAGTTCCGTATATAAATAACGCCCTAGGCTCCACATAGTCAAACTCAGACTCGAACCAAGGTCAACCTAGCGCTCTGATACCAACTTTTTCACGACCCGAAAGAGCACGTGACTGGCCCTTAAACCATATGAAGTCTATAGGACCCCATCTGATCCAAGTAAGCCAAAAGCCCAGAAATCTAAAACCATTTAAAGAGTAAATAAGGAAAACTGGTTTTAAGAAGTAAGGAAATCACGTTTCGAAAATCAAGTTTTTAAATAACTAAGCCGAATATGCATTTTTAAAATGTGTAACCTTTCCTGAAAATTTCGGCAGAGTCTCCTTTGTAAAAACTGGCCCCAAACGGGGTACAACAAGAATAATATATATGAAATGATAAAAGGCATCCCCAAGCGGGAGCCAGCTCTTCGTCAATCGACGTTCACAACCACGCAAGCAATAATAATATATAACGCCAAAGGGCGAGGATCAAAACCCAAAAAGAAACTCAAAACAGCCAGAAAACCGTAATACTACAAGCGCGACTCTAAGGTCGAAATAATACAACACTGTTTTCTAAGTCTGAAACAATATACAAATTTTGGTTGATGGAATTACTAGATACAATGAATAATACAGGAGCAATGGCGGTTCTGATACAAAAGAACCCACCTACCAACGCAAGTCACCCATATGGAAGCAGTGTGCCAGAAATGCCGCTATGGAATCTGTACGGCAAAAACCTGCAAGGACTGTGGCACAACGGGGGTGAGTTTCCAACTCGTGAATAGAAAATATCTACAAGCAGAGATCGAATGCATGACCCATCCTAGGTCAATATGATCAGATATATATAAAAACCTCAATATGAATAAGTCTGAAACATGCTAAACTGGCAATGTAATCTCTATACATGAGTGTAATGCCAAGTGCCTGTGCCAGTGCCTCAGGTAATAGCATATCATAAATGTGAGGTAGAATCAATGTAATCAATCTGCATGTATGTGGATCCCGTCCACTCGTCACCCAATGACAATAACCATCATGCATGTAAATATCATCAGCATATGCATGGAAATATGAGGATATAAACCACCTGTGTCCCTCGCGACACGTCAAAATCATGGAACCGAAGTGCCCAGCATCGGCACTCGAAAACATCATGAAAACTGTGCCCAGCATCGGCACGTAAATCCTCATATATCGGGCTCCGTCAGTCCGGATCGGCCTACAGGCTCTGTCTGCGGTATCGGCCCTCGGCCCCAGCAGTACACCCATATCCATCTATCGACTCCGGTCAGTATCCTCCGGATAACCGCCAGGTCCAACAAAATCACCAGTAAGTACTCGCCACCCTGCCAGGCTCATCGTCTACTCCACGAAAAACATTTCTTGCCCCGGGGAACCATACCGGGTCCACCATGTACCCGCAATCGGCCTCATCCGCCTCCTCGAATCGGGTTTCACATGTCGCTCTCAGCACCGAGAAAACACATAGTGGACGCACTGAAATATCATATCAAGGGTAACCGGGTTTTCAAAACAATTACATATCCTCTTTGAAAAACCCACGGTTCCCAAAACCAGAAATATCATGGAAACAGCATATCTCAATGCGTATAATCAGAAAGCAGCATGTATGCGACATATAGCAGAAAGGTAAGAATATCAATATGTCATGCAAGGGTCAAATCCTGAATGCAACAGTACTACAGTGTAGTGACATGGCAATTATCGATGATGAAGTGTGTGAGCCGGCAACAGTGTACGTGGAACATACGCATCATCGATAATGGTGCTGGTGTCCTAGCAGCATGACTGAAATATATCAACAATACAAGCGATGCAATGCAAAAAGCATGAATGTGCGGAATCGAGTAGTCAACGCAACAGTAGAGAACCTGCCTCAATAGATATATCATGCAACCTTGCCTTTTGAAATAAGACGAATCAGGGCTTTTGGTAAAATAAGGGCTACGGTGGTTTAAGAAAAGATGGGCCTTTTGAAAATATCCGTATAAACCCTTTTGCCTATCTTTAAAATATCCCTGATTCGTTAGTTTTGAAATAGGTATGACTCGGGTCTAGTCTAACGCCTACTATGCGAACTACGAACCCACAGTCAAGTCAAAAGAGAGGGGTATGGAAACCGCCTAAATTTGAGTCGATATCACAATATCTCATCACATGACAGGTATCACTACCATCATATCACATCTCCAATACGAACTCTGTCATGTCGCCAAATCTCACGGCCTCAATCGAATCTCATCGACTCATCTCAATCCCACGTATCATCCTCAAATCTCGTATATGAACACATAGTCCCATACCCATGTGTAGATATACACACCATCATATGCGCACAGATATATGAAAGAATGTATGCAAGTATGTGTGTATGTGTGAGTGTGGGTGCAACCACTAATCTAGGGTTCCGCACTATACTCAACCAATACATCCTTATCACCAATAAACCATTATTACCATCAATAATCCTAAACAACACATAATAAATATATGTGTGTATACGTATTCGTATACATCACCACGGACTGCGGGGGTGCTATACGCCATCCACCCGACTTCTCCCCGTAGATATAAATCTACTCACCTTGCTTCTCATGTGTCGGTGCCGATGTCGCCATCTTCATCTTCTTTGCCTCAACATCTCGTAGGGTACCTACAAGTATATCACAACGCTAAAGCACATGAAAATCACATCGGAAACTGAAATAGCACACGCTACCCGCATAGGTAAAAACCTAACAACTCGCATGTAAACACGTTCAATATCCACTTGTCGTTGACGTCCAAACGCCACCCGACAACAATGAATCACCAAATACCAAAATCTATGCTAAAACAAGTCGTAAACCATACACCAACTCAAGAAAATCAACCCAGATTTCACCCTAGATGGAATCAGTCAAAACTAGACATACCCAGGGTCAAGAATAGAGGAAATGGGGCCATGCACGAAATTCGAGACATTTCCCTCCTGCTCTGGCCGCAATTTGCGGCCAGAAGGGAATAATTGGCGGCCTGGAATTGGAGTTGGGGGCTAGGGTTTGGTGTGGTGTTTCTATGGTCCCTGCACATCTCACTGTCAACTCAGTTTCATTTTTGGGATCTCGGGGTGATAGCAGATTCCACAAAACACTTCCAGATTTACAGTTTTCCCCGATATCGATTCCGTAATTCCGTATTCTGGTTTCAAGTTCAGGTTTGGGTTCAAATTAGCATCACACAAGGGATTCTAAGGTCACCACAATCCTCAATTCCATCTTTGTTCCTTTGGCAACTCAAGAAAATTCTTGAGTTGCTCAAAGTCCTCCAAATCCAATCTTGCTAGGTTCAATGTGTAGCTAGTGAGCTTGGGAGTAAGTTTTGTGAAGTGGGAATGGGGTTTTGGCTTTGTTTTCATGGTGGGTCTAAGGTTTCATGAAGAGGGAGAGAGAGGGGGAGAGGGAGCAGCAGCAGCTCAGCTCTTGGGGATGGGGAGAGAGAAATGAGATGGGGAAATGATGAAGGAAAGGGTCAAAAGTCAAAGCAACCTACTCTCTCTCTCTCTCATCATCACTTACTTTTTCCTTTTCTTTTCTTTTCCTTCTCACTCCAATAGTGAACCCAAAAGAACAACCATGGCAAAAGAAATGTAACACAAGTGTAACAAGTGTGGAAAATGATATGTGCACATTTTTGCACAAAAATGCTAAAAATCCAATTAGCGATTCTTAATCGCGATTAGCACTAAATTAGCATATAACTAATCTTAAAAACTTTAAAATGGCATAATTCTATAAAATACCCTATTTTAGAATTTTCCATAATTTTTCCCCACTTATTTGTATTTAATTATACCAGAATATTAAAATATTCATTAAAATAATATTAAATTATAAAATTTCCCAAAAATCATATTTTATTATTTTGAAAACGTTACAATCTACCCCCCTTAAAGAAATTCGGTCCCCGAATTTAAATTTAAACCCCCAAATACTAAAATATTTCAATACAAATTCCAAGTCATCGGTGCTCCGAAATCATCTATACCTAAAACATCACAGCGCAATGCATGCGCATGAGTACTGAGCAGATAACTCAAAAGCAACACTCCATCAAGCGTCCGCAATCATCGGAGTCATGGTAAAGACACAAATGTCAAATCCAATACAAAATCAATATGATATAAATCAGAACTATACATGTAGACATCCAATCTATACATGTGAATAGCTGATGTAGATGCATGCCAAATCTTTTTAAGTCGCTGTGCGATGCGCGTAACACTGCACAGTGGCGGACGTTTTTCACAAGAAAATAACTATATACGTATATATATCCTTTGTTTAATAGGTACGTCCCGCCGTTTTGAAAACAATTTAGAAGGGTTTCCTTGTTTTTAAACGTTTCGTGTCATATCGGACACGTATGTATATATATATCGAGACCATAGCTCGCTCTTGGAAATCCCTTCGAACTATCAATGCATGCAAAATATATCCAGGTACTGTCCTCTGACTAGACCTGCTCAGTATGAAAACAAATATCTAATATCATAAAAATGTACTGCTCCAAAAGGAATAAATCCCAAAAGTGCACCTAACACCACCCTATACGTCTGGTGCGCACGGAAATCAAAATCCATATATGTGCCATACAGGTGCACAAAACAACATCTAGGTGCAACGGTTGTGCACGAAACATCTGTCATAGGCAACGTGTGTGCCTGACAGCCAAAATCCGGTGCATCTGACATGCACGAAGAATCTCGATTTAGTGCATCGGGTGTGCACCAAAATTGTATCTCAAAGCCTGCGCCCAACATGCGCGAAAATCCAAATCGGTGCATCCATCGTGCACGAATGAAAATCTAGACCCTGCGCACTCAACATGCACGGAATCACAAAATCCAATAGCAACGCCGAACATACGTAAGTCCAGTCAAAAGCACGGAGTGCTAGAATCCACATCAATATCACAATCAAAATCGACATACCGAAAGGCATCAAATCGAAGTCAGGTGCAACCGAAATGCACAAAATATAAATCCGGTGCAACAAAGGCACGAAATATAAATCTGATGCGATAAACGCAAGAAACATAAAACTGGTGCGACAAACGCACGAAGTATAGAACTGGTGCATCCCATGCACAAATACCAGCAATAACTCAAATGCGTAAGCAGCAACACTCTGTGTAGGACTCTAAAGACTCGTCAATACTCCGGCAGTAGGTGATGATCGTATCAAACACCCACAAACCGCAATCGGTATGCTAAACGTAACGGCCACCCAGGTATTGAGCGATCAGAAGATCAACAAGCAAGCCTGCTCATACTCCTGCGAATCTAATCAAGTAACACTACCGTACAGTCCGGTCTCTTCTTTAGATATGTCGCATATCGCCGGCCCGGGGGGTGATAAACGTCAGACCCCAATAGCCTGATAAGTCATGCTAATGTGAGGCTCATAACGGTTTGAGAAACTACTGGTACCACCTACCAGTAGATCTCAGTAACCCTGGCCAGGGATTTTCTGTTATGGCCAATCAAGCATAGCGCAACATCAACCCCCAATACCGGGAGAGACGAAATCCCCTCCTATCGCTCATTACCTCCATGTGACTTGGGACTGTACCCAAAAACCACCTTTTTGCTCGAATCAGTAGAGCCGTGGTAAGGTGGAAATCAAAGTACAGTAGGAATCACATAAGACTCTATGATGATCTCGGATCAACAGAATAACCTGTACCAGTGTCACCAGAGAACTGCTATCTGACGATAGGCATAAAACCATCTAGGAGTTCTCGGCGAGTCCGTTCAGTGTACCCAGTCTCCACCGAGCGCCCGTATACCTTCTCTGATGTCAAACACCAATGGATGTGGGATCATCCATCGCCCATAACATGGGTCGAGAAGCGTATACGCTAGTCTACTCTGGAATATCGATGCCCTATCTCGATACTCCCACGACTAGGAATAATTGAAGGATGTACTTGCCGACTACCTCTGCCCCACAAGTATGATCCGCATCATAATCCTGGTAATCAAGTACTCATCCTAAGGGCTTTATCAACATGTAATTGAGAGAGATTATAAGTGTACATGTTAAGATAAAGAGCAACCAGATAACATGCTATCATGTCGAGCAACAAAGTCCTCCCTATATATGTCCAAGCATCCACTACAACATGTTAGTTGTATGTATGCCCTAGAGGCCAGTATTGTACAGATGATGTATATTATATTCGATGCTTGGACATATATAGAGAGGACTTTCTTGCTCGATATGATAGTATGCTATCTGGTTGCATTTTACTTTAACATGTATACTTGTCTCTTTATACTGTCTTATCGTTACATGTTGGTAAAGCCCTTAGGATGTGTACTTGACTACCTGGACTATGATGTGGATCATACTAGTGGGGACATGGTAGTCAATAAGTACATCCTTCAAGGTCCCTAGTCGTGGGTGTATCGAGACGGGGCATCGATATACCAGTGTAGACTAGCGTATACGCTTCTCGACCCATGAGATGGGCGATGGATGATCCCATATCCATTGGTGTTTGACATCAGAGATGGTATACGGGTGCTCAGTGGAGACTGGGTACACTGGACGGACTCGCCGAGAACTCCCAGATGGTATTATACCTTACGTCAGATGGCAGTTCTCTGGTAACACTTGTGCAGGTTAGTCTGTAGACCCGAGATCGTCATAGAGTCTTGTGTGATTCCCACTGTGCTTTGATTTCCACCTTACCACGTCCATGAAGGCGTGCAAAACGGTGGTTTTTGGGTACAGTCCCGAGTCACATGGAGGCAATGAGCGATAGGAGGGGTTTCATCTCTCCCGGTATTGGGGGTTGATGTTGCGCTGTGCTCGATTGGCTATAACAGGGAAGTCCCTGGCCAGGGCTGATTTAGAGATTTGCTGGTAAGTGTTACCAGTAGTTTCTCGACCCGTTATGAGCCTCACATCGGCACGACTTATCGGTTATTAGGGTCTGACGTTTACCACCCCTAGACTTGATATGCGACATATCAGACGACGAGACCGAGCTGTACGGGAAGTGTTACCGGCAGGCTTTTACAGGAGTTGGAGCGGGCTTGCTTGCTGATCTTCTGATCGCTCAATACCAGGGTTGCCGTTACGTCCAGCTAGTACCGCTTACGGCTTGTGGGTGCTTGATGTGATCATCACCTACTGCCGGCGTATTGACGAGTCTTTAGTGTCCTACATAGAGGTTTTACTGGCTCAGGCAAAACGAAATAGGAGCGCATATGTGATATGTGCAGGACCGAGAATAATGCGTGTATGTGATACCGTATTCTATTCTCGCGACTTTTTGTATCGGTCGGTTATATATAGGATATAGCCGGGTTATCGAATCAAGTGTTGATTCGATAAGACGATACATTGGATGTTAGCCGGTTATATGTGATATGACCGGATTATTAAGTCAAGTGTTGATTTAATAATTAAGTGTATAATTGTATATTAGATATACTAATTTACACTTGCTAACACTTGTTCACTTAGGTTTTTTCTCACATGCACACTACTTTAACATATATATGATATATGTTAAAATATGTTATCATATTGTATCATGGTTGATGATACAACATTCATGTGTGTATGAGACATACACCATCCTATTTGTTATGATTGGGTTTAATGTTTAAAAGTAATTACAAAATTAGTGGAAAATTAGAAAATGCATGAAACTTGTGGAAGCTTGTGGATGCATTGACTAAAGTCCACTAGATTTGTTTTTACTTTGGACTTTAACCTAACCATCACACACTTAGCTATGGTTATGGATCTACATGGGTTAGTATATGATACTCACTCACCATGGTTAGCACTCTCACTTGATCATTATCCTCATTTCTTTTCTTTGGTTCATCATCTTCTTCTTTATTGAGCAAGAGAAAAAGCTTAATAGGGTTTTGAAAAAAGTGAGATAGATTGTGAGAAACAAAAATCCAAAGAGAACCCACTTCCTATTTCTTCATCCTCTACTAGACTAGCACTTTAGTTTAGGGTGTTTACTTCACTAATTCTCTAGTTGGTGAAGTAGGAGCTTGAGTCGGAATTCCCTCGACGTAGATCATCTTCGGCCTCGGAGACTTCAAGCAAGGTCGCATCTTCCTCCTCGTGAAGCCATGCAAGAGTCCGGGAGAACCATGATCGCAGCGAAGGGACTTCATCAAGGAGCTTTAGAAGTGAAGGACTGATCTACAAAGGTTGTATTTCGTATTCCCTTTAGAGTAAAGTTGTTTACTTGCTAATTGATTCGCCTAAACTCTAGTATACGATCTTGCTTAGGGTTGTTCGGCACATAAAAATTTAATTTTGGCATGGTCGATGCCTTGTAGAGCCTTGTTAGTGTGCCTAGTAACCCTACAGTGGTATCAGAGCCTAGCTAGTGCATTAGGCGATGCGTTAACGAAGTTAAAACCCCGATCGAACCCGACAATGTCAAAGTTATCCCCCTCTCTGTACACTTTTTAAAAACTGGGTTTTTTCAGAATTAAAAATACCTAAAAAATTCAGCAGGGTTTTATAAGAATTGTGGTGAAATACGACAGCATGCGCCGTACATTCCACCGCGGAACCGCGGCAGTACCCTGCTTGGGCCGCGGTTCCGCGGCCGTACAGATGATACATGCTATTATTTTTCCACAGTAATTATTTATTCTATTTTTAGTATTTTATGGGTATTTTTAAATTAACTCAATTGTTGATTATTTTGGGGTTTATTTTGTAATCGTCAATTCGATCGGAGAATTTAATTTTGTTATGTTATTCCGGATAATTTAGAAAGTACTAAAATGTTCGAACGGATATCATTAACTCAATTTTTCCCGGCACGAAAAACATTCAAGTGTTGAATTTTTCTCGGGTTTAAATCTTTCGGAAAAACGTACATGTGATGCGATGGACCCTCTAGAAGAAAACAAAACTTAACTCGATTATGTGACCGTCTTGAACTGCCCTTTGAACCTTAGGGTTTGGGGCAGTACGGCGTGCCACATGTGAGGCGTTGGCTTGACCCTTCTACGGCTGGACCGTTGCTACTGTTACGTATTCTGGAATTTTTGAACTCCGCTCAAGTGTTGAGCTATTATGGAAATCTTGGGTATTTGATTATTCGATC
The DNA here is from genome assembly GCA_030015575.1 of Agapanthus africanus. Classification (NCBI taxonomy): domain Eukaryota; kingdom Viridiplantae; phylum Streptophyta; class Magnoliopsida; order Asparagales; family Amaryllidaceae; genus Agapanthus; species Agapanthus africanus. The sequence goes on along the minus strand of CM057342.1, from coordinate 339,368,827 downwards.
GGAAAGTTTAATGCTATCTATATATCTGGAATGTGATACAATATGTGGAATTCATACAGTTAGGCATGAAATGCGAAGTATGTGATATTTCGGATTTACGATGTCTAAAGTGATTGTGGATTCCAAATGTTGTTGTTTTACACTTTCTTTTCTGTGACCGTAAGTGTAATATGTGATATCGCCGGTTTCGTTGCTATATGTCAACGACAATTGGGATGCGCATATTTACTTACGTTGATGACATGTGATGTTATGTGTTGCTGGATATGTTATATTGGATCGTCGCGTTTTGAATAGCCGGGGGTTTTATGTGAGATGGGAGTTTTTATTTTCATTCATGTAAATTTAAATGTATGTAATATTCTTTTATTGGGGCACTTCCGGGATGAGGTTGATGTCACCTTTTGTATATTATTTACTTTTCCGCACTAGGATAGACCCAAGGAGGAGAGCACAAGTAATCGAGTTCTGGAGTCCAATGGGAGACCAACTCGAGGAGTCGAGTCCGGGTCTCCTAACTCTAGAATTGGTAGGGTTGCTTGCCGCTCTCGTAGGGGTCTAGGGGTGTGGGTTTGGCTATTCATCGCGACCGTGGAATCCGTGTTTTATAGAGGCTCAAAATAAAACACGGACGTCCTAGTATATCCAATGTTTCATATGTTTCTTCTGCTGCGATATCTGTGATGTGATCATTTGATGTTCTGTGATAAATAATGTATATAGTATATATGATATATTATATAGTCGTTACTTATGTTTTACACCCGCGCTAGCCCTGCCCTGCTCTGCCGTTAGTTACCTAACCTAACGGTGTACGAGGGGACATCGAGGCGAATGCGGATGGCATAAGTGTACGTCGTATTTATCTGTGATGTTTAGGTGACTTAAATGATAGGACTTCATTAATGTGATTAATGAAAGAAAAGAAACCTTAAAGATGTTGTAGAATCAAATTTTAAAATAAAAGGGTAGCTACAGTTTTGCTTTGCGTAGCGGTATATATGATATACCCTGCACCTTATTCGATGAGGAAAGAGCCGAGATCCCTTCACCGGGAGTGACCTCTTTAGTAAAACTGGCAGATGCTACAACACTCGGTTTGCTTTTGATTGCTTTTTGGAGTTTTGCTTTGCATAGTGATGTATATGATATATCCTGCACCTTATTCCATAAGGAAAGAGCCGAGATCCCTTCACCGGGAGTGACCTCTTAAGTAAAACTAATGAAAGCCTCAAAATCACTCCATTTCAAAATTCACTTGATTCTACAACGATATCAAGTTCATTACGCAATAGGTTTTCAGAAAAACATGTCGTAGCCCTCCGTCATTTGAGATAAGAACTATTTAGTATTCGTGTTGCGTTTGTTGGCCTTTGTCAAGGCGTAGTGTGCGGTAGCTAAATGGTGCTTATCTATCCATGCATATGATGCAGATTGTTTTGGGGTAGTCGTACGACCTTGTTGGCCTTTGTCAAGGGTCGTGCGGGTGGGTTTGATTCAATCAAGAAATGACGGGTTGAACTTGACTAACATCCTATGATTTGTTGGCCTTTGTCAAGGTCATAGGGGTTAAGGCAAAATATTATCGGGAATTTCAAGTGTTGATATTTGCAATGAGATTGCATACCTTCTATGAGATAGTTGGATCCCGATACCCTCTGCGAGTAATTGTTACTCCCAGAAGAGTTTTACACAGGACAATTAGCCGATCAAGTAGGTGTCTAGAAAGGTGTCAACGGGGTTACACCTCTGGTAAAATGAGGTTTACTTTAATTAGGTCCGTGCGAAAGCACGGGGAACCTCCCTCAAAGTACCGACACTGGCCTGGCTGAAAGATTGGCGAAGTTATAGGGTGTAATTAATCCCGGCTTGTCTTTCCTTTTAGAGTTTGAAGGAAGATTTGATAAAAACTGTGGGAGCCATCCTGATTAGATAAAATAATAACCAATCTGATCTTGCAAGAGCATACGCTAAAGTGTTTTCTTCTCTCTCTCTCTCCAGGTAGAGACCATATCATGCCTTAATAAAGATAATAATATGGATGTATTGACCAAACCCGCATGTTATACTGTGCTGGGGGATGTTGGTTCCGTTCTTTCTTATAAGAGTTATAAGACTGAACAGGATATAGGGGAATACCAGGATTTCCATGTCACCCGAATGAAGAAAGTACATGTTGATGCATTTTCTTCGGGTGTGTTCGTTACAGAGAACTGTTTCTCCATTTGCTCTACGTCCTGGGTATTAGATACCGGGTCAGGACCCCATATATGTAATCAGTTACATGGGCTTAGGAAAGGTAGAAAACTTGGAGAAGGTGATAAAGACATAAGAGTTGGAAATGGTGCAATTGTTGCAGCTAAAACCGTCGGGGAATATCACCTTGTATTGCCAACTGATAATACATTGATTCTGAACGAATGCTATTTCATGCCGAACCTGATATGCAACATTATATCGGTTTCTTTGTTGAGTAAAGAGGGATATAATTTTGTATTATAGGATAATGTTATGAATATTTTTCTAAACCAAAAGTTGGTTGGATCAGGCACATGTGCAATGGCATTTATGTTCTAAATCAATCAACAGTTCTGAGCATAACAAACACACACAAGAGGAAGAGTTCAGAAATGAACGAATCCTTCTTGTGGCATTGTAGACTGGGTCACATCAATGCGACACGACTAGCTAAGTTGCATAAAGATGGATATTTGAATCCGTTTGAATTTTTATCTTATGACACTTGCCAGTCATATCTCAAAGGAAAGATGACCAAAACTCCGTTTACGGGACACGGAGAGAGAGTTACGAAACTCTTGGGACTGGTACATAGTGATGTATGCGGCCCCATATCTACACATGCCAGGAATGGTTCTGCGTACTTCATTACATTCACTGACGATCTCTCTAGATTCGGATATGTGTTCCTGATGAAAAACAAATCAGAAGCTTTTGAGAAATTTAGAGAATATAAACAAGAAGTCGAGAACCAAACCGGGAAAAGTATTAAAATCCTTCGATCTGATCGAGGAGGTGAATACTTGAGTAATGAATTCCTGGACTTCCTAAAAGAGAATAGGATTCTCTCTCAGCTGACTCCTCCATATACACCACAGCACAACGGTGTATCTGAACGGAGGAACCGCACCCAATTAGATATGGTGCGCTCTATGATGAGCACAGTTGCGTTACCTATTTCCTTCTGGGGGTATGCGCTGGAGACAGCAGCATACCTATTGAATCAAGTTCCATCTAAATCTGTACCTACCACACCATATGAGATATGAAGTGGGAAGAGACCATGTCTTAAACGTGTTAAGATATGGGGTTTTCCGGCCTATGTTAAAACGCAAAATCCGGACAAACTCGAGGCACGGTCAGTTCTATGCAAGTTTGTAGGATATCCCAAACATTCACATGGATATCTTTTCTACCATACTGAGGAACAAAAAGTGTTTGTTTCTCGACATGCCACCTTTTTAGAAAAGGAATTTCTTACAAAAGAAGTTAGTGGCGACCAGGTAGAACTGGAAGAAATTCCGGCTACACAAACTCAAACTGAAGATTTAGTAGAACCAGAGGATTCGGAAGTTCCCAACGAACCTCAGCCTCTCCGCCGATCTAGTAGGGTTCCTCACCCACCTGAGAGATACTACGGTTTTCTCATGGATGGTGGGAGCGAGGATTGCATCATGGTTGATGATGACCCAACTAGCTTCGATCAGGCCATCACGAGTGGGGACTCAGTGAAATGGCTGGATGCAATGCGGCCCGAGATGGAATCCATGTACACCAACAAAGTATGGACTTTGGAAGTTGCTCCTGAAGGGGTAAAACCCATTGGGAGCAAGTGGATCTTCAAGAAAAAACTTGGTGTAGATGGGAAAGTGGAGACTTTCAAAGCTAGAATTGCTGCAAAAGTTTTTCGTCAAAGACCAGGTGTGGACTATGACGAAACCTTTTCTCCAGTGGCTATGCTTAAATCCATCCGGATCATGCTTGACATCGCTGCATATCATGACTACGAAATCTGGCAAATGGATGTTAAGACCACCTTTCTAAACGGTGATTTAGAAGAGTGCATGTACATGACTCAGCCAGAGGGCTTCGTAGATAGTGGGAGCAGCGGGAAGGTGTGCAAGCTGCTTAAATCCATTTATGGATTGAAGCAAGCATCGCGGAGTTGGAACATCTGCTTTGACGTCGTTATCAAAGAGTTTGATTTCGTCAAAATCGTAGATGAACCTTGTATCTACAAGAAGGTGGCAGAGAGTAACGTTGTCTTCCTCGTATTGTACGTGGACGACATACTCTTGATAGGAAATGACATTCCTATGCTGCAATCGGTGAAGCTCTTCTTATCACAAAGATTCTCAATGAAAGATCTTGGTGATGCCTCCTGCATATTGGGAATTATGATCTATAGAGATAGATCTAAAAGGATATTGGGATTGTCCCAATCCAGGTACATTGACACCATACTAAAGAGGTTTAGTATGGATGAGTCCAAACGTGGGTTTTTACCCACGATCTCAGGGCTCACTCTCTCCAAAGAGATGTCTCCCAAGACTGATTTGGAAAGAGCTCGCATGCAAGGGATACCCTATGCTTCGACAGTAGGCTCTATCATGTACGTGATGCTATGTACCAGACCTGATGTAGCATACTCACTAAGTATAGTGAGTTGGTATCAAGCTGATCCTTGACAGAGTCACTGGACAGCTCTGAAGATCATTTTCAAGTACTTACGAAGGACTAAAGAGATGCTCTTGGTGTATGGTAATGGAGAACTCCAAGTAGAGTCCTTTACCGATTCGAGCTTCCAGAGTGATAAGGACGACTCTAAGTCGTAGTCGGGATTTGTCTTTACCCTTTACGGAGGGGCGGTTAGCTGGAAGAGTTCCAAACAGGAAACCGTGGCAGACTCGACGATGGAGGCTGAATACATCGCTGCCAACGATGCTGCCAAAGAGCCTATCTGGATCAAGAAGTTCATCACTGAACTTGGAGTGGTTCCATCCATTGAGCATCCAATACCTTTGTATTGCGATAACAATGGAGCGGTGGATTTGGCCAAGGAACCCAGGTCCCATCAGCGATCCAGGCATATTCTGAGGCGGTATCACCTGATCCGGGAGATAGTTGATCGCCGGGAGATCGAGGTCAGGAGGGTTGACACGAAGAACAACACTGCGGATCCACTCACGAAGGCCATTCCCTAGATACAGTTTGAGATACTCTTCGGGATGCTCGGTATGCGATACTACAGCAGCTGGCCCTAGTGCAAGTGGGAGATTGTTAGTTGTATGTATGCCCTAGAGGCCAGTATTGTACAGATAATGTATATTATATTGGATGCTTGGACATATATAGAGAGGACTTTCTTGCTCGATATGATAGTATGCTATCTGGTTGCACTTTACTTTAACATGTATACTTGTCTCTTTATACTGTCTTATCGTTACATGTTGGTAAAGCCCTTAGGATGTGTACTTGACTACCTGGACTATGATGTGGATCATACTAGTGGGGACAAGGTAGTCCATAAGTACATCCTTCAAGGTCCCTAGTCGTGGGTGTATCGAGACGGGGCATCGATATACCAGTGTAGACTAGTGTATACGCTTCTCGACCCATGAGATGGGCGATGGATGATCCCATATCCATTGCTGTTTGACATCAGAGATGGTATACGGGTGCTCAGTGGAGACTGGGTACACTGGACGGACTCGCCGAGAACTCCCAGATGGTATTATACCTTACGTCAGATGGCAGTTCTCTGGTGACACTTGTGTAGGTTAGTCTGTAGACCCGAGATCGTCATAGAGTCTTGTGTGATTCCCACTGTGCTTTGATTTCCACCTTACCACGTCCATGAGGGCGTCCAAAACGGTGGTTTTTGGGTACAGTCCCGAGTCACATGGAGGCAATGAGCGATAGGAGGGGTTTCGTCTCTCCCGGAATTGGGGGTTTATGTTGCGCTGTGCTCGATTGGTTATAACAGGGAAGTCCCTGGCCAGGGCTGATTTAGAGATTTGCTGGTAAGTGTTACCAGTAGTTTCTCGACTCTTTATGAGCCTCACATCGGCACGACTTATCGGTTATTGGGGTCTGACGTTTACCACCCCTAGACTTGATATGCGACATATCAGACGACGAGACCAGACTGTACGGGAAGTGTTACCGGCAGGCTTTTATAGGAGTTGGATCGGGCTTGCTTGCTGATCTTCAGATCGCTCAATACCAGGGTAGCCGTTACGTCCAGCTAGTACCGCTGACGGCTTGTGGGTGCTTGTTATGATCATCACCTACTGACGGCGTATTGACGAGTCTTTAGAGTCCTACATAGATGTTTTACTGGCTCAGGCAAAACGAAATAGGAGCGCATATGTGATATGTGCAGGACTGAGAATAATGCATGTATGTGATACCGTATTCTATTCTCGCGACCTTTTGTATCGGTCGGTTATATATAGGATATAGCCGGGTTATCGAATCAAGTGTTGATTCGATAAGGCGATACATTGGATGTTAGCCGGTTATATGTGATATGACCGGATTATTAAGTCAAGTGTTGATTTAATAATTAAGTGTATAATTGTATATTAGATATACTAATTTACACTTGCTAACACTTGTTCACTTAGGGTTTTTTCTCACATGCACACTACTTTAACATATATATGATATATGTTAAAATGTGTTATCATATTGTATCATGGTTGATGATACAACATTCATGTGTGTATGAGACATACACCATCCTATTTGTTATGATTGGGTTTAATGTTTAAAAGTAATTACAAAATTAGTGGAAAATTAGAAAATGCATGAAACTTGTGGAAGCTTATGGATGCATTGACTAAAGTCCACTAGATTTGTTTTTACTTTGGACTTTAACCTAACCATCACACACTTAGCTATGGTTATGGCTCTACAAGGGTTAGTATATGATACTCACTCACCATGGTTAGCACTCTCACTTGATCATTATCCTCATTTCTTTTCTTTGGTTCATCATCTTCTTCTTCATTGAGCAAGAGAAAAAGCTTGCTAGGGTTTTGAAAAAAGTGAGATAGATTGTGAGAAACAAAAATCCAAAGAGAACCCACTTCCTATTTCTTCATCCTCTACTAGACTAGCACTTTAGTTTAAAGTGTTTACTTCACTAATTCTCTAGTTGGTGAAGTCGGAGCTTGAGTCGGAATTCCCTCGACGTAGATCATCTTCGGCCTCGGAGACTTCAAGCAAGGTCGCATCTTCCGCCTCGTGAAGCCATGCAAGAGTCCGGGAGAACCTTGATCGCAGCGAAGGGACTTCATCAAGGAGCTTTAGAAGTGAAGGACCGATCTACAAAGGTTGTATTTCGTATTCCCTTTAGAGTAAAGTTGTTTACTTGCTAATTGATTCTCCTAAACTCTAGTATACGATCTTGCTTAGGGTTGTTCGACACATAAAAATTTAATTTTGGCATGGTCGATGCCTTGTAGAGCCTTGTTAGTGTGCCTAGTAACCCTACACAACATACATCACATGTACAGTAATGGCCTCTAGGGCATACATATAAGTAACACATGCAACATAAAACAGTGATGTGAGCATATCAGTATATCATGCGACATATCCTAATGATGTGAGCATAGCAAATATATCATGCAACATAGCATAATTATGTGGCAATTCTACTGTGTAAGTGACAGAGCAATTATCGATGATGAAAGCGTGAGCCGACAAATCTATGTAAGTGTAACATACGCATCATCGATAATGGTGTGGGTGTACTAGCACAGGTATATATAATGCAATGGGAATAACATGAGCGTAGCATAACGTACATCATATGCGGAATGCTATCAGGTATACGTATCTACAATATATTCTAATCGGTGAATCTATCAATCGGCATCCAGCCTCACAACATGACGTACGGTATAACCCATCGTACGACATCCTCTAGTCAAGGGTATGGATCAATTATCAAGTAAAACTCATCACGTACGGTATCCATCGTACGGCGGCATTAAACCATTAGGGATCCTATCAACCTATATGACAATGAGGGTACGGACCTAATGTCTCGTACGACATATCACTCAAGATTCACAACATTATATATTTATATACCTATATCCCAGGTCACATCCGTATCAATCTAATAACATGGGACCGACAAAGGTATCAATTATTTCATATCGACTCGCATCCGTATAACGACATATCAAACCAAGTCATCATATCTCATCGTATACTCTTTTCATCACATCAATATCTCACACCAAGTCACCTTCTTAATCTCATATCATATTTATCAACCTCATACATGCCACTATAATCTCATACCGATTCTCTATCACTACATATATATCACACTAAACCATAAACTATAACCTTAAGTCGGGGTATATCTTGTCTCCTACTAATTTTTTAACAATATCCATAAGTTTCTAACATGGTTTCCTTAACCGTATTCTATATATCGGTTTCCATTATAGTTTGCGGGGGTGCTATACGCCATCCACCCGACTTCCCCCGTAGATATAAATCTACTCACCTGCGGAACTCTTTGTTCAGCCGTAGTCGATGTGCTCCGTCATCTCGGAATCCATGCAAAGATACCTACAAATCAACACATATTGCAATACCATTAAAATCAATGTCCGAAAACTGATACGGCACACGGTGTGCTCATAGGTTAGAACCTATAGCCTACGCATGCAAAAACAACCAAACAACCCTCGTTGTCGACGTACAAACATCCAACGACCGAATACAATATCAAATCTCAAAACCAATAATCCCAATTTCATAAATCCTAAATACCAAATTCAGCAACTCAGAAAATCCCTCCCAGATTTCATCTCAGGTCAATTGGGACAAAACTAGCAAGTACAGGGAGTTGTTTATAGGAATTAGGAGCTGCAGTCCAAATTCTATCACCCTAGCCCACAACTTGGCCGGCGACAATGCCCTGAAATCCGGCCTGCTCGGCCTGTGGTTCTCTGATTGAGTTCGTATTCTCAGGGGGGTCTTCTAGTGGTCCATCTAGGTCTCTGGGGTTGCTAGTTTTTCTTGTACAGGTATCAGGTCATCCCAGATTCCCTGTAAGCACACAATACTTCACAAAACCGACACGGGGAATTTCCTAAGTCCGTATTTTGGTTTCTAATCCGGGTCTTGGCCAGTAAAATCGACACTAAGGTCTTGTAGACACCCAGTACAGATCATTATTCCACACAAAAACCCAAACACTCTCTTGGAATTTCTAAGTTCACAAATCCACACTTAATCAATTTTAAACTAAAATAGAAACTAAAGAAACTAAATTACTAAGCTAATGGTGTAGGAAATACCTCATTTGGCAACTCAAGAATTTTCTTGAGTTGCTCAAAGTCTTCAAAATCCATCTTTGAAAGGTCCAATGGGTGTAGGATGGGGTGGGGATCAACCTTAATGAAGAGAGTATAGTGTTTTGATGAAGATTTTGGGATGATACTTGGAGATGGAGGTGGAGGTGGAGGAAACATGCGGATGAGGGAGATGAAGGCAACAAACGGAAGAGGAAAATGATGGCTTCCCTCTCTCTCTCTCTCTCGCTTTCTTATTCTCACCCTCTCAAAACTCATGTCATGACTTTTGACCCCTCTCTCTCTCCAATAATTCACACTTTTTCCCTTTTCTCTTTTCTTTTCTCTAAAATCCAAATATCAACAAAGAACAATGAAACAACATGCAACCAAATGCAACATGCCATGGTGTACCAACCATGGAAAAATGTAGAAACACGGATTTGGCTTAATTGCGATTATTAGTGCACTAATCAATTTTTATTCAAACTGCATATAATTAATTATAAAAATACCTAATCCGATAAATATATTTTTAAATGAATAAATCATTTTAATCTCCAATTATTTCATAAATATTGGTATATATTTATACCATTTTACGAAAACCCCAAATTCGCAATTCGGGTAGTTCTCGCGAAATATATTATTTTTATATTAAATTCCAAAAATAATATTTTATATTTTCTGAAATGTTACATATTAACACACAACACAATAATGCGTGGATTTAACAAACTACCTAATGATAAACGAACACAACGCCAATTAACGAATCGGTTCCCTTAAGCTACAAAAGGGTTCGTTTAGCGGCTAACGTGTGTAGCGACATAATCAAAACAAAACCAGGACTGCAAGCCACCCAAAACACTTAAACTACGTCGGATCATCCGTATTGCACTTTGCCGAAACACCTAAAATTAGCTAAGTGGTCCCAGATTCTTCATACAGTCAATACATAAAAATCTAGCAGTACAAAACACCGAAAAATACTTACAGGCAGCTACCCTTACAAAGCACAACCCCCCAGGTTCCCAGAAATCCGAGCTCGCCGGAAAATCCTCAAATGTCGCCGGCTAAAACAGGTGGGATTGGGTTCGACTTTCAGGTGAACACTCAGGGCCTCCAGTACAACACTACTACACCGCTAGATTTCTCAGTAACAATTCGTGGTGATAGCAGATCACAGACACTATAAAATGACACTAAAAATATGATATGTGTTCAAAACTACATTTTTAGTGTTCTAAACAACATCTACTCAGCAACACAATAATATAAGGACCTAATTAACAGTTAGGGGTCATTACCTATCCACACTTGCTCAAAAATCCTAGCTTTCCATGCTCCAAGTCATCTTAGTGGCTTAATCTTGACTTGTGAAGGGTTTTAGTGAAGATTTTTCTTGTTTTTGAGATGATTTGGTTAGGGTTCAGTTGAGGGGAGAGGAGAATGAGAAGAGAACACAATGTGCGAATGAGAGAGTGAAGTAAGAATGAGGGAGTGTATGGGTGAGGGATGAGGGAAATGAGGGTGTGAGATTAGAGAATGAACCATGCCCATTCTCTCTCCTCATTAAATGCTCCCCATGCTTGCCCATACCTCATCATGCCATTGCCACTCTCTCTCTCTCTCTCAAGTCAACCCTAATCAACCCTTATTTAAAAAAACTAAATAATTTATATAATTACATAAAACTTAATGGAAATGGGGTTAATGTGCCATGACTACTTAAGCATGGTTAACACTAATTAACCCTAGGTTAACATGCACATGTGTATGCAATCCAAAATAAATAATAATAAAATATTAACAAATTTTTATAAAATATGTGAAAACTATTTTGGTTAACTTTTTACTAAAAACCCGCATTATCGCTTAATTAACACTAATCACATTTTCTAAGGTGTTACATGGAAGGAGTTCCAGCTGCACAAACTAACAACTGATGATTTGGTGAAACCAAAGTATTCAATAGTCTCCGACGAACTCAGCCTCTCCGCGAATCTGGTAGGGTTCCTCATCCACCTAAGAGATACTACGGTTTCCTCAGTGATGGTGAGAGCGAGGATTGCATCATGGTAGATGATGACCCAACCAGGTTCAGGAAGGCCATCACGAGTGGGGACTCTGTGAAAAGGCTGGATGCTATGCGATCAAAGATGAAATCCATGTACACCAACAAAGTATGACTTTGCATGTGGCACCTGAAGGGGTAAAACCCATTGGGAGCAAATTGATCTTGAGAAGATTCTTGGTGTAGATGGAAAAGTTGAGACTTTCAAAGCTATGCTTAAGTCCATCAGGATTAAAGCAGGCATCGCGGAGTTGGAATATCTGCTTTGATGTGGTAGTCAAAGAGTTTGACTTCATCAAAAAGGTAGATGAACCTTGTATATACAAGAAGGTTGTAGAGAGTAAGGTTGTCTTCCTCGTATTCTACGTAGATGACATACTCTTAATAGGAAAGGGTTTCTTATGCCACACTCGGTCAAGCTCCTCTTATCACGAGGATTCTCTATGGAGGATCTGGATGATACCTACTATATCTTGTGGATGATGATCTATGGTGATAGATCTATGTGGATGTTGGGAGCGTCCCAAATCTTGGTACATTAACACCATACTAAAGGGGTTAAGTATGGAGGATTCTAAGCATGGTGGTTCGCCCACTTACTCAGGAATCACTCTCTCCAAAAAGATGTCTTCAAATACTAATTTGGAGAGAGCTCGTGTGCAAGGGATAACCAAAGCTTCGGCAGTAGGCTCTATCATGTGTGCGATGTTATGTGCCAGACCAGATGTAGCTAACTCACTAGGAGTAGTGATAAGGAATCAATCGGATCTTAGGAGAATCACTGGAAAGATGAGTAGGACATTCTTAAGTACTTGAGAAGCACTGAAGAAATGTTCTTGGGGTTTTGGTAACGGTGAACTCCAGTGGGAGTCCTTTACCAATTCGAGCTTCTAGAGTGACAAGGTCGACTGAAAGTCAAGTCTCAGGCTTTGTCTTTACCCTCAATGGAGGGACGGTATGTTGGAAGAGTTACAGGCTATATACCGTGGCAAACTAGACGATAAAGGCTGAATACATCGCTACCAACGAAGCTGCCAAAGTGGCTGTCTGGACATTTCTTGTTCATGAGATGAACATGGTTCCTACCATTGAGTGTCCAATAACTGTTATTGTGACAACAATGGAGTTGTGGTTTTGGCCTAGGAACGCTGGTCCCATCAGCGATCCAGACATATTCTGAGGACAGTATCACCTGATCAAGGAGATAGTTGATCTCCAAGGGATCGAGGTCAGGAGAATTGACGAGAAGGATAACACGGCGGATCCACTCACAGAGGCATTTCCCTAGAGAGACTTTTATGGGGCGTTGAGTATGAGATACTACAACAAATGACCTTAGTGCAAGTGGGAGATTGTTAGTTATATGTATGCCTTAGAGGCCATTATTATACATGTCATGCATATTATAGTGGATGCTTGGACATATATAGGGAGGACTTTCTTGCTCGATATGATAGTATGCTATCCGGTTGCTCTTTATCTTAACATGTATACTTATTGTCTCTCTATTACATGTTGATAAAACTCTTAGGATGAGTAATTGACTACCAGGATTATGATGCAGATCATACTAGTGGGGACCATGGTAGTCGGTAAGCACATCCTTTAAATGTTCCTAGTCGTAGGATTATCGAGACAGGGCACCGATATTCTAGAGTAGACTAGCGTATACGCTTCTCGACCCATATGATGGGCGATGGATGATCACATATCCATTAGTGTTTGACATCAGAGATGATATATGGGTGCTCAGTGGAGACTGGGTACACTGGACGGACTCGCTGAGAACTCCTAGATGGTATTATACATATCGTCAGATAGCAGTTCTCTGGTGACACTGGTACAGGTTAGTCTGTCGACCCGAGATCGTCATAGAGTCTTGTGTGATTCCCACTGTGGTTTGATTTCCACCTTACCACGTTCAAGAGATCGTATAAAACGGTGGTTTTTGGGTACAGTCCCGAGTCACATGGAGGCAATGAGCGATAGGAGGGGATTCGTCTCTCCCGATATTGGGGGTTGATGTTGCGCTATGCTCGATTGGACATAACAGGAAATCCCTTGCCAGGGTTTTTGAGATTTACTCGTAAGTGTTATCAGTAGTTTCTCGAACCGTTATGGACCTTGCATCGGCATGACTTATCAGGCTATTGGGGTCTGACGTTATACCACCCCCAGGCTGTGATATGCGACATATCTGACGAAGAGACCGGACTGTACGGTAGTGTTACTTGATGGATTCGCAGGAGTATGAGCAGGCTTGCTTGTTGATCTTCTGATCGCTCAATACTCGGGTAGCCGTTGCGTTTAGCAGACCGCTTGCGGCTTGCGGGTGACTGATATGATCACCACCTACTGCCGGCGTATTAACGAGTCTTTAGAGCCCTACACAGTGGTTTCTTGGCTCAAGCGAAACGAAGTAGGTGTTAGTTGTATGTATGCCCTAGAGGCCAGTATTGTACAGATGATGTATATTATATTGGATGCTTGGACATATATAGAGATGACTTTCTTGCTCGATATGATAGTATGCTATCTGGTTGCTCTTTATCTTAACATGTATACTTGTCTCTTTATACTGTCTAATAGTTACATGTTGGTAAAGCCCTTAGGATGTGTACTTGACTACCTGGACTATGATGCGGATCATACTAGTGGGGACATGGTAGTCCATAAGTACATCTTTCAAGGTCCCTAGTAATGGGTGTATCGAGACGGGGCATCGATATACCAGAGTAGACTAGCGTATACGCTTCTCGACCAATGAGATGGGCGATGGATGATCTCATATCCATTGGTGTTTGACATCAGAGATGGTATACGGGTGCTCAGTGGAGACTGGGTACACTGGACGGACTCGCCGAGAACTCCCAGATGGTATTATACCTCACGTCAGATGGCAGTTCTCTGGTGACACTTGTGCAGGTTAGTCTGTAGACCCGAGATCGTCATAGAGTCTTGTGTGATTCCCACTGTGCTTTGATTTCCACCTTACCACGTCCATGAGGGCGTGCAAAACGGTGGTTTTTGGGTACAGTCCCGAGTCACATGGAGGCAATGAGCGATAGGAGGGGTTTCGTCTCTCCCGGAATTGGGGGTTGATGTTGCACTGTGCTCGATTGGCCATAACAGGGAAGTCCCTGGCCAGGGCTGATTAGAGATTTACTGGTAAGTGTTACCAGTAGTTTCTCGACCCGTTATGAGCCTCACATCGGCATGACTTATCGGTTATTGGGGTCTGACGTTTACCACCCCTAGACTTGATATGCGACATATTAGATTAGGAGACCGTACTGTACGGGAAGTGTTACCAGTTGGCTCGACGGGAGTTATAGCAGGTTCGCTTGTTCTCTTCTGATCGCTCAATACCCGAGTGGCCGTTACGTTTAGCTGACCGCTTGCGGCTTGGGGGTGCTTGATATGATCATTACCCACTGCCGGCGTATTGACGAGTCTTAGAGTCCCACATTGGAGTTACCTAGTCCAGGCGAAACGTTGTGGTGCACGTATGCGATACGCGCATGGACCCGATTAAAATGCGCGTATAGGATACCGTATATTGATCGGGCGGCTTGCTTTTGGTTTGGGTCATATGTGATATGACCGGATTGATAAATCAAGTGTTGATTTATCATTTAACCATTAGTTTCTCACTAGAAATCCTTTCTTGTATTTGATGGATGTATGCATGCATGTATGCTTTCTTTATAGATTCATGCACATATGGATGTACATACACACACACATACATACATACATCCTTCATGGTTGTACATACATGAAAATGGTGGCAATATAAGACTCACACCATGGTTGGATTTATATATGATTTATTATTGCATTTGATTTAAAACAAAAGAAAAGAAAAGGATAATTCATGGATACTTTCTACACTCTTCTTGACCTAACCATTCTCACCCACCATTTGACCATGGATTACTTTTCCTTTTGTGTTTTTAACTCAAATTCAATAATATCCTAACCATGGTTTGATATGAGAAGAGGAAAATATATATTGATATATTTTCTATTTTTCTTTCATGAGTTATTCTTATCTTCTTCTTAAATAGCCATCATCTTCTTCCTCCTTCTTCACTCGCTCTCTAGACTTTTGTAGTGAGAAAATTACATAACAAGATTGGATTTTGAAGTGAGAATAAGAACCACAACATCATTCTACACAAGTTTAGCCCACTTGTTTAGAGTGTTATCTTCATTCGTTCTCTTGATCGGGTGAAGTTGCGAGCTTGGACTAGGAACTTTGGGTGGATCGTCGTGGACTTCAAGAGGACCTTCCTCCAACACCCAAGAGGCCATGGAGTCTAGCGTAGGGAACTACAAAGGTTGTACTCTCTAAACCCTAGCTTTACTTTCATGAGATGATGTGAAAATTTTGAAACCCTAATTTTTCTAGGAACGATTCTATGTTCGTTAACTTAGCACCCTAAAAATTCAATCTTTGGTTCATGTGATGCTTCCAAACACTTAATGAGGTGCTAGGCTAACCTTTCATTGGTATCAGAGCCGACCTAGAACATTAGGCGACAATTTTACGAAGTTAAAACTCCGATCGAACCGAAATACGGCCTTTTAGAATGCTCTCTGGACATTTTTTAAAATCTGGTTATTTTCAGAATTAAAAATATGCAAAAAATTCAGCAGGTAAATATAAGAGTTACTGTGAAAAACGAGACCATGAACAGTAAATATACGCGCGGAACCGCGGCAATAGCCTGCTTAGGCCGCGGTTCCGCGGCCGTTCTGTTGAATCATGGTCTGGTTTTTTTTACAGTAACTCATGACTCTGCTTGTTTATTTTTTTGGAGTATTTTTAATCTGAATTTAGTTCTGTAAATTCTGGAGATGGTTTTGGACTCGTCGATTCGATCGGAATTTTGATTTCGTGACTTTTCCGGATAAATTAGAATGTATTGAAGTGTTTGAACGAGTATCATTTGCTCACTTTTCACGGGGTTTAAAATCTTTCGGAAATACGTGCAAGTTTGTTTGTGGTGGACCCTCTAGAAGACAACAAACCTTAACTCGATTATGTGACCGTCTTGAACTGCCCTTTGAACCTTAGGGTTTGGGGCAGTACGGCGTGCCACATGTGAGGCGTTGGCTTGACCCTTCTACGGCTGGACCGCTACCACTGTGTCACACTCCGGGTTTTTTGAACTCCGCTCAAGTGTTGAGCTTTAGCGAATCTTGGGTATTTGATCGTTCGTTCGAAAACTTTAATACCGTCTATTTATCTGGAATGTGATGCAATATCTGGAATTCATATAGTTGGACATGAAATACGAAGTATGTGATATTTCGCATTTACGATGTCTAAAGAGAATGTGGATTCCAAATATTGCAGTTTTACACTTTCTTTTCTGTGACCGTAAGTGTAGTATGTCGATATCGCCGGTTTCGTTGCTATACATCAACGACAATTGGGGTACGCATACTTACTTACGTTGATGATATATGATATTATGTGTTGCTGAGATATGATGTGCAGGATTGTCGCGATCGAATAGCCGGAGGGTTTTATGTGAGATGAGAGTTTTATATTTTCATTCATGTAAATTCAAATGTAATATTCTTTTATTTGGGGCACTTCCGGGTTGAGGTCGATGCCACCGGTGTTGTATATTATTTACTTTTCCACATTAGGATGGACCTAAGGAGGGGAGCACAGGTGACCGGGTTCTGGGGTTCAGTGGGAGGCCATCTCGAGGAGTCGAGACCGGGTCTCCTAAACTCCAGAATTGGTAGGGTCGCTTGCCGTTCCGTAGGGGTCCAGGGTGTGGGCTTGGCTATTTATCGCGACTGTGGAATCCGTATTTTCTATTATTGGCTAAATACTAAATACGGACGTCCTAGTATATCCCACATTATATCTATGTTTCTGCTGCGATATCTGTGATGTGATCATTAGATATGTTCTGTGATGGATACAGTATATAGTATATATGATATATTATATAGGCGTTACTTATGTTTTACACCCGCGCTAGCACTGCCCTGCTCTGCCGTTAGTTACCTAACCTAACGGTGCACGAGGGGACATCGAGGCGAATGCGGATGGCATAAGTGTACGTCGTATTTATCTGTGACGTTTAGGTGACTTAAATGATGGGACTTCATTAATGTGATTAATGAAAGAAAAGAAACCTTAAAGATGTTGTAGAATCAAATTTTAAAATAAAAGGGTAGCTACAGTTTTGCTTTGCATAGTGGTATATATGATATACCCTGCACCTTATTCGATGGGGAAAGAGCCGAGATCCCTTCACCGGGAGTGACCTCTTTAGCAAAACTGGCAGATGCTACAACACTCGGTTTGCTTTTGATTGCTTTTGGAGTTTTGCTTTGCACAGTGATATATATGATATATCCTGCACCTTATTCGATGAGGAAAGAGCCGAGATCCCTTCACCGGGAGTGACCTCTTTAGCAAAACTAATAAAAGCCTCAAAATCACTCCATTTCAAAACTTCACTTGATTCTACAACGATATCAAGTTCATTACGCAATAGGTTTTCAGAAAAACCTGTCGTAGCCCTCCGTCATTTCAGATAAGTCCTGCTTAGTATTCGTGCTGCGTTTGTTGACCTTGTCAAGGCGCAGTGTGCAGTAGCTGACCAGTATTTATCTGCTTATGCATATGATGCTGATTGGATTAGGGTAGTCATACGGCCTTGTTGACCTTGTCAAGGGTCGTGCGGGTGGGTTTAATTCAATCAAGAAGTGACGGGTTGAACTTGACTTACGGTCTATGGTTTGTTGACCTTGTCAAGGTCATAGATCGTTTGGGGGAAAATATTATCGGGAATTTCAAGTGTTGAAATTTGCAATGAGATTGCATACCTTCTATGAGATAGTTGGATCCCGATACCCACTGCGAGTAATTGTTACTCCTGGGAGAGTTTTACACAGGACAATTAGCCGATCAAGTAGGTGTCTAGAAAGGTGTCAACGGGGTTACGCCTCTGGAAAAACGAGGTTTACTTTAATTTGGTCCGTGGTCAAGCACGGGGCACCTCCCTCAAAGTACCGACACTGGCCTGGCTGAAAGATCGGCGAAGTTGTAGGGTGTAATTAATCCCGGCTAATCTTTCCTTTTAGGGTTTGAAGGAAGATTTGATAAAAACAGTGGGAGCCATCCTGATTAGATAAGATAATAACCAATCTGATCTTGCAAGAGCATACGCTAAAGTGTTTTCTTCTCTCTCTCTCCAGGTAGCGACCATGTCATGCCTTAATCAAGATAATAATATGGATGTATTGACCGAACCGGCAAGTTATTCTGTGCTGGGGGACGTTGGTTCCGTTCTTTCTTATAAGAGTTATAGGACTGAACATGACATAAGGGAATACCAGGATTCCCATGCCACCCGAATGAAGAAAGTACATGTTGATGCATTTTCTTCGGGTGTGTTCGTTACAGAGAACTGTTTCTCCATTTGCCCTACGTCCTGGGTATTAGATACCGGGTCAGGATCCCATATATGTAATCAGTTACATGGGCTTAGGAAAGATAGAGAACTTGGAGAAGGTGATAAAGACATTAGAGTTGGAAATGGTGCAATTGTTGCAGCTAAGACTGTCGGGGAATATCACCTTGAATTACCAACTGGTAATACATTGGTTCTGAACGAATGCTATTACATGCCGAACCTAATTTGCAACATTATATCGGTTTCTTTGTTGAGTAAAGAGGGATATAATTTTGTATTACAGGATAATGTTATGAACATTTTCCGTAACCAAAAGTTGGTTGGATCAGGCACGTTGTGCAATGGCATTTATGTTCTAAATCAATCAACAGTTCTGAGCATAACAAACACACACAAGAGGAAGAGTTCAGAACTGAACGAATCCTTCTTCTGGCATTGTAGACTGGGTCACATCAATGCGACACGACTGGCTAAGTTGCATAAGGATGGATATTTGAAACCGTTCGATTTTTCATCTTATGACACTTGCCAGTCATGTTTCAAAGGAAAGATGACCAAAACTTCGTTTACGGGACACGGAGAAAGAGTTACCAAACTCTTGGGACTGATACATAGTGATGTATGCGGTCCTATGTCTATACATGCCAGGGATGGTTCTTCGTACTTCATTACATTCACTAACGATCTCTCTAGATTCGGATATGTGTTCCTGATGAAACACAAATCAGAAGCTTTTGAGAAATTTAGAGAATATAAACAAGAAGTCGAGAACCAAACCGGAAAAAGTATTAAAATCCTTCGATCTGATCAAGGAGGTGAATACTTGAGCAATGAATTCCTGGACTTCCTAAAAGATAATGGGATTCTCTCTCAGCTGACTCCTCCATATACACCACAGCACAACGGTGTATCAGAACGGAGGAACCGCACCTTATTAGATATGGTGCGCTCTATGATGAGCACAGCTGAGTTACCTATTTCCTTCTGGGGATATGCCCTGGAGACAGCAGCATACCTATTGAATCAAGTTCCATCTAAATCTGTACCTACCACACCATATGAGATATGGAGTGGGAAGAGGCCATATCTTAAACGAGTTAAGATATTGGGTTGTCCGGCCTATGTCAAAAGACAAAATCTGGACAAACTCGAGGCACGGTCAGTTCTTTGCAAATTTGTGGGATATCCAAAGAACTCATATGGGTATTTTTTCTACCACAGTGAGGAACAAAAGGTGTTTGTTGCTCAACATGCCACCTTTTTAGAAAAGGAATTTCTTGTAAAAGAAATTAGTGGCAAAGTGGAGGAGCTGGAAGAGGTTCCAGATACATAAACCGTAACTGAAGATTTAGTGGAACTAGAAGATTCAGTAGCTCCCAACGAACCTCAGCCTCTCCACCGACCTAGTAGGGTTCCTTGCCAACCTGAGAGATACTACGGTTTTCTCATGGATGGTGGGAGCGAGGATTTCATCATGGAGGATGATGACCCAACTAGCTTCGAGCAGGCCATCACGAGTGGGGACTCAGTGAAATGGCTGGATGCTATGCTGTCCGAGATGGAATCCATATACACCAAAAAAGTATGGACTTTGGAAAATTCTCCTGAAGGGATAAAACCCATTGGGAGCAAGTGGATCTTCAAGAAAAAACTTGGTGTAGATGGGAAAGTGGAGACTTTCAAAGCTAGACTTATAGCAAAGGGTTTTCGTCAAAGACCAGGTGTGGACTATGACGAGACCTTTTCTCCAGTGGCTATGCTTAAATCCATCCGGATCATGCTTGCCATCGCTGCATATCATGATTACGAAATCTGGCAAATGGATGTTAAGACCGCCTTTCTAAACGGTGATTTAGAAGAGTGCGTGTACATGACTCAGCCAGAGGGCTTCGTAGATAGTGGGAGCAGCGGGAAGGTGTGCAAGCTGCTTAAATCCATTTATGGATTAAAGCAAGCATCGCGGAGTTGGAACATCTGCTTTGACGTCGTTATCAAAGAGTTTGATTTCGTCAAAAACGTAGATGAACCTTGTATCTACAAGAAGGTGGCAGAGAGTAAGGTTGTCTTCCTCGTATTGTACGTAGACGACATACTCTTGATAGGAAATGATATTCCTATGCTACAATCGGTCAAGCTCTTCTTATCACAAAGATTCTCAATGAAAGATCTTGGTGATGCCTCCTTCGTATTGGGAATTAGGATCTATAGAGATAGATCCAAACGGATATTGGGATTGTCCCGATCCAGGTACATTGACACCATACTAAAGAGGTTTAGTATAGAAGAATCCAAGAGTGGGAACTTACCCACGATCTCTGGAGTCACTCTCTCCAAAGAGATGTCTCCCAAGACTGATTTGGAGAGAGCTCGCATGCAAGGGATACACTATGCTTCGGCTGTAGGCTCTATCATGTAAGCGATGCTGTGTACCAGACCCGATGTAGCATACTCACTAAGTATAGTGAGTAGGTATCAACCTGATCCTGGAGAGAGTCACTGGACAGCTGTGAAGAGCATTCTCAAGTACTTACGAAGGACTAAAGAGATGCTCTTGGTGTATGGTAATGGAGAACTCCAAGTGGAGTCCTTTACCGATTCGAGACCGATTCGAGCTTCCAGAGTGATAAGGACGACTCTAAGTCGCAGTCGGGATTTGTCTTTACCCTTTACGGAGGGGTGGTTAGCTGGAAGAGTTCCAAGCAGGAAACCGTGGCAGACTCGACGATGGAGGCTGAATACATCGCTGCCAACGATGCTGCCAAAGAGGCTGTCTGGATCAAGAAGTTCATTACTGAACTTGGAGTGGTTCCATCCATTGAGCATCAAATACCTTTGTATTGTGATAACAATGGAGCGGTGACTTTGGCCAAGGAACCCAGGTCCCATCAGCGATCCAGGCATATTCTGAGGCGATATCACCTGATCCGGGAGATAGTTGATCGCCGGGAGATCAAGGTCAGGAGGGTTGACACGAAGAATAACACAGCGGATCCACTCACGAAAGCCATTCCCCAGATACAGTTTGAGAGACTCTTCGGGATGCTCGGTATGCGATATTACAGCAGCTGGCCCTAGTGCAAGTGGGAGATTGTTAGTTGTATGTATGCCCTAGAGGCCAGTATTGTACAGATGATGTATATTATATTGGATGCTTGGACATATATAGAGATGACTTCTTGCTCGATATGATAGTATGCTATCTGGTTGCTCTTTATCTTAACATGTAGACTTGTCTCTTTATACTGTCTAATAGTTACATGTTGGTAAAGCCCTTAGGATGTGTACTTGACTACCTAGACTATGATGCGGATCATACTAGTGGGGACATGGTAGTCCATAAGTACATCCTTCAAGGTCCCTAGTCGTAGGTGTATCGAGACGGGGCATCGATATACCAGAGTAGACTAGCGTATACGCTTCTCAACCCATGAGATGGGCGATGGATGATCCCATATCCATTGGTGTTTGACATTAGAGATGGTATACGGGTGCTCAGTGGAGACTGGGTACACTGGACGGACTCGCCGAGAACTCCCAGATGGTATTATACCTCACGTCAGATGGCAGTTCTCAGGTGACACTTGTGCTGGTTAGTCTGTAAACCCGAGATCGTCATAGAGTCTTGTGTGATTCCCTATCACGTCCATGAGGGCGTGCAAAACGGTGGTTTTTGGGTACAGTCCGGAGTCACATGGAGGCAATGAGCGATAGGAGGGGTTTCGTCTCTCCCGGTATTGGGGGTTGATGTTGCACTGTGCTCGATTGGCCGTAACAGGGAAGTCCCTGGCCAGGGCTGATTAGAGATTTACCGGTAAGTATTACCAGTAGTTTCTCGACCCGTTATGAGCCTCACATCGGCACGACTTATCGGTTATTGGGGTCTGACGTTTACCACCCCTAGACTTGATATGCGACATATCAGACGAGGAGACCGGACTGTACGGGAAGTGTTGCCGGTTGGCTCGACGGGAGTTATAGCAGGTTCGCTTGATCTCTTCTGATCGCTCAATACCCGGGTGGCCGTTACGTTTAGCTGACCGCTTGCAGCTTGGGGGTGCTTGATATGATCATCACCCACTGCCGGCGTATTGACGAGTCTTAGAGTCCCACAATGGAGTTACCTAGTCCAGGCGAAACGTTGTGGTGCGCGTATGCGATATGCGCATGGACCCGATTAAAATGCGCGTATAGGATACCGTATATTGATCGGGCGGCTTGCTTTTGGTTTGGGTCATATGTGATATGACCGGATTGATAAATCAAGTGTTGATTTATCATTTAACCATTAGTTTCTCACTAGAAATCCTTTCTTGTATTTGATGGATGTATGCATGCATGTATGCTTTCTTTATAGATTCATGCACATATGGATGTACACACACACACACATACATACATACATCCTTCATGGTTGTACATACATGAAAATGGTGGCAATATAAGACTCACACCATGGTTGGATTTATATATGATTTATTATTGCATTTGATTTAAAACAAAAGAAAAGAAAAGGATAATTCATGGATACTTTCTACACTCTTCTTGACCTAACCATTCTCACCCATCATTTGACCATGGATTACTTTTCCTTTTGTGTTTTTAACTCAAATTCAATAATATCCTAACCATGGTTTGATATGAGAAGAGGAAAATATATATTGATATATTTTCTATTTTTCTTTCATGAGTTATTCTTATCTTCTTCTCAAATAGCCATCATCTTCTTCCTCCTTCTTCACTTGCTCTCTCGACTTTTGTAGTGAGCAAATTACATAACAAGATTGGATTTTGAAGTGAGAATAAAAACCACAACATCATTCTACACAAGTTTAGCCCAATTGTTTAGAGTGTTATCTTCATTCGTTCTCTTGATCGGGTGAAGTTGCGAGCTTGGACTAGGAACTTCGGGTGGATCGTCGTGGACGCGAAAGGACTTCAAGAGGACCTTCCTCCAACACCCAAGAGGCCGAGGAGTCTAGCGTAGGGAACTACAAAGGTCGTACTCGCTAAATCCTAGCTTTTCTTTCATGAGATGATGTGAAAATTTTGAAACCCTAATTTTTCTAGGAACGATTCTATGTTCGTTAACTTAGCACCATAAAAATTCAATCTTTGGTTCATGTGATGCTTCCAAACCCTTCATGAGGTGCTAGGCTAACCTTTCAGTAGGAGCACATATGTGATATGTGCGGGACCGAGATTAATACGAGTATGTGATACCGTATTCTTTTCTCGCGATATGTGATATCGGTCGGTTATATGTGATATAACCGGGCTGTCGAATCAAGTGTGTAAGTCTACGGTAGCGTCCCGGCCGTCTTTCATACGCCAAATGCGGAACAAAAACTTTTTATAACTGGCGCTATCGCATACTATAACCCGGATCTGCCATTAACGCTAAACTAACAAACTACAAAGTGGGTAGAAAGGTTATACCGAACGATCCGAGTCCTTCGTTCTTTAACCATCATCCCACGCTCCGTTGCGGCTGCTTCGATCTCCTGGCTCGTCGTCGAGGTGACACCACATCTACGGATCTTTAAACAAGCTCCCGCCTCTGAACCGAGGCAACTCGGTCATCAAGTTTGCTAAAAGAGATGACCAAGATTGATGTAGAGAATGAGTAGAACACTTTGTCTCACTTCGTCCAAATCCATGGACGAACGGTTAATGAAGTTGCATTTTTAATCGAGTGATAAAAAATGAGGTTGGAAACATAGCAAATAATTCATATCATTTCACAAATGAATCTTCCTCTCACTCAAGAAGGGGTCGACCACTTTTAAGGTGGGGGGTGAGTGTAGGAGAGGGGAGGGTAACCATAAAGATAAATGAGAATGAATGATTAATATACACCTTGCAAAAAACATTAAATGAAACAATTAATGCAAAGTATGTCATAATAACACATCACCATTTCATTTAATGCTAACTATGAATCATCAACCCTAGTCACCAAATCTAGAACCTTCTAGAATTACGACTCACCTCATGACTCACCCATGTGAAGAAAAGATAAATCCGTATTTAACCGAATGTTAAAGACGGGTGATTGAAAACTGGAAACTGACAACTTCCAAAAGCGATCCCGAAACGAATTTCAGGATAACCCCGTAACTGTATAAATATACCCGCATTTGTATTACGACCGAAAACAAATGCAACTAAGACAAAGATGTTATATCTACAAAGTATAATACTTGGATCCGGCTTAAACCAAAGCCCACCAGTATTATCTGCCTGAAATATAACACGTGCGTAAACGCACGTGCATTTTCCGAACCCTTCCATAAAAACATACGGCCTCTACAACGTTTCGCCCGAACTTGGGAAACTATCTGTGGGGGACTCTAATGACTCGTCAGTACCCTGGCAGTGGGTTTAACCACAAGCCGTCAGCGGCACTAGCTGTGCGTAACGGCTGCCCATGTACTGACCTCAAGGGAGGCCGATGAGCGAACTCATCCGGAAACCCTACTGAGCCTAACATTGACAATGTATATACAGTTCGGTCCGTTCGTCTATGAGTATCGCATATCCGGCCTAGAAGGCTGGTAACGTCAGACCCCAATAGCGGTATAAGTCGTGTCGGAGACAAGCCCTGAACACTTTGAGAAACTACTGGAATACTGACCAGTAATTCTCACCTGCCTTGGCCAAGGACTTGGTGTAATGGCTTTCCTAGACACAGCGCGATCTCCACCCCCAATAACGGGAGAGACGAATCCCCTGCCGATCCGCTCACTTGCCTCCATGTAGCTCGGGACTGTACCCAAAAAATACCTATTTGCACGACTCCTTTGAGCCGTGGTAGGGTAGAAATCAATGCACAGTGGGAACACACACGAGACAAATGACGACCCTAGGTCGATGAACTAACCTATACACATGTCACCAGAGAACTGCTATCTGACTATAGGTATAATACCAACTAGCAGATTCCTGGCGAGTCATGTCCGGTGTACTCATAACCCAATGAGCACCTGTATACATCTTAGGTGATCCAACTGACACC
Source organism: Agapanthus africanus (assembly GCA_030015575.1). Taxonomy (NCBI): domain Eukaryota; kingdom Viridiplantae; phylum Streptophyta; class Magnoliopsida; order Asparagales; family Amaryllidaceae; genus Agapanthus; species Agapanthus africanus. Next base: position 339,342,940 of record CM057342.1, on the reverse strand, counting down.
AGTGGCTTGCGAGACCGGCCACCGCCCCTCGTCGGGGTCTCGACTGTATACACTAGTCTACTCCGGAGTATCGATGCCCTGTCTCGAAACTTCCACGACTAGGGACCACAATTAAGGATGTGCTTATAGACTACCCAACTCTCACGTATATGATCGCCATCATACTGTTGGTAGTCAAGCAAGATCCTAAGGGCTCTATCAACGTGTAATCGTGATCAGTCACCTGAACCTACACACGATTGATAAAGGCAAACCAGATAGCATACTATCATCTCGAGTAAGACTGTCCTACCGGTATAGGTCCTCCTCAATCATTGCAATCACGTACCTGCGATCCAATAATTGACTTTGAGGGCACTATATCCAACAATCTACCACTTGCACTTAAGGCTAATTATTGCGATGTCGCATACTCACAGCCCGTGTGATACCGAACACCCAACTCCTCTACTAATCAGTTTCACAAAGCCCATTTGTAAAACTATTGTGTTCGAGAAATAGCCTCAATGAGTGGATCCGCCCAGATGTTTCTTTCTATGTCTCTCTTAATCTTAAGTTCGCGGAGAAAGCCATCTCCCGAATTGAGTAATACCTGTCTTAGAATATATCTGGATATTTGATGGGACCTAGTTCATAAATGAACTCCAAATCCAAACTTCTTAGACTGTATCGTTAATTGAAACTAATCAGTATCCAGCACCATGCCTCCCACAGTATCCTCTCGGACCACCTGTCCAAAATACTGCCCCCTTCGTCAGAGGGAAAACTATAACTCTGATAATCACTCTGTCATCCATGTCACCTTTGAAGCCTGGAATGATAATCGTCTCCCGAAGGAGGCTGCCATCATCAAATCCGTAGAACATGCACTTATGTTCTAAAACTGCTTCCTTATGTTTCTCCAGGATTGGATTAATACAAACTTATTGCATCTAGTGCAAAAATAACATCTGGTGTGGTACTTGACATCTCACGATCGACTCAATTGCCTAAGCAAGTGATATGCCAATCATGCACATCCCTCTCCCCTTTAGCCTGTAAGACACCTTTAGAGAGGGTGACTCCATCACCTGCAGGTACACCACCATGCCAGGAGTCAACTATTCTAAAAACTATTAGAATACTGTCAACGTACCTACATTGGGAAACTACCCAAATCCAGATCTAAAACCATAGATCTAGAAACCAGAATGTCTGATATTATATCCATATCCTGTCTGGAGAAACAACTGTGTGACTACCACAGTACAACCGATTGTAGTATAGGAATTTTACTTCCTACTCTGTGTATGACATCCATAATACTGGGACATCACACCCTACTACCTTCTTAACAGATCCATCCCCTATTCTGATGAAGTCAAACCCATGACTGTCATATCAAAATTTGATGATCTATCTCCGCTATAACTGCTTAAGTCTATAAATAGACATAAGCTACTTGCCCACTATGCTTCCGCTACTCCCACTGACCACAACAACCCTCTGGCAGAATAATATACATGTGCACTTCTAAAGCTAGTTTAGAACGACGCTATACTTAACCTCCTGCCGGGTCTCATAGTCTGGAACAACAGTAGTGTCAAGTCTGGGTAAACAAGAACCTCTCTGTCACCGTCCTTGAGGCTACCGGAGTACCTCTCGGGTGTCTGAGGTTACCCACCATATCTGCGGAGTGGCTAATGGAATATCAAACCTGATTGAATCTTTATGTACTATTAAATTTTCCGTAATCGTTTGCGGTTCTGGAATCACTTCCAGTTCTACCATACTCCCACTACTGTTTTCTGAAAAAATCCATTTTACTAAAACTGTGGCGAGTCAAGAACAATATCACCATTGATCTTCCAGATGGTAGAAAGTCAACCCTCGTCATAGCCCGGGCCAACCCACAAACTGCCATTACAGAAACGGGCCCTGAGTTATCCAGAGTCTGGTTTTAAGCATAAGCCGGACAACTCCCCATACCTTAACATCGTTAAGATATGAACCATTCTATATCCAATATAGAAACTTTGGCACTGATTTAATTGGAACCAGATTCTAATCATGCAGCTGTCTCCAGTGCATATCAACTTAATGGAGAGAGGCCGATCAGCATTACTCAACTTAGGAGCCCATCCAATTATGAGTAACCTGAAAGAGAAACAAGTTTCTCAAAACCATTACTATCAACTGAATACCAATCACGAGAATCTACATCTTCGATCTCTTTGAAGAATCCCGATACTTGCGATACCTGGTTCTCTACTTTATTCCTATACCCATAACTTCTCAAAACTTAGACCTTGTATTTCTACGAAACACTTGTCTAAAAACTAGAGAAGTCATAAATAAACAGAACACAGTACGATGACCAACCCCTTTGACCTGATGGACACTGGACAGCATACAATACTCTGTATGAGTCCGCTGAGTTGAATAACTCAAAACCTGTGCATCGTAGGTTGAAAACTGTACTTATGGTTAAGAACTACTCCGTTGTTCAATGCTCCTTACCCAATCGCCAACTGATATAGGTAAATGTCTCGGACATAATTTCAAAAGGTTATATCTCACTTTATAAAAATAAACGTACAGATATATCATTTTGAAATTGGTGCACAACAACGGATACTCAAAACCAAATACATACCGTCCGGCAAAATCCCAGGCGACTTCCTCAAATATCACCAATTACAACGAATTCCGATATAATGAGGATGATCACCTAATTCCCAATAACCTACTCCCACTCATCATCTATAAAACCATACAGATGTGAGAATCATACCTGGTAAATACATACCCTGGAGTAAGTATCTAATCGGGAAATCAGTTTTCCTTTAACAATGCACTGAAACATGAAAATGTTTCGTAGGGGTATCCTGGTATTCCTAGTAATGCCTCTTCCATAATCCTATTCATGACTGTAACCGTATATCTCTTTGCCATCTCTCCAAATCCCTTTATTTGTCTTTATTCATTTCCTTCTGTACACCCCTTTAGGCTAAGTGGTTTTCTTCCTTCCCTACCGTTCGACACCAGCCTATGGTTTGGAAGAAGACTATCCAGTAAGCATAAAAGGTGTACTCTCCTAAACCAAGGAGTACTCGCGACTTGAGAGAAGGTGATGATAAAAGACAACTGAATAATACCTTATTCTATTTCTCCCGAACTGGGGAAAAAAGCAAAGGTGAAATAGGAGTGGCGATGAAGTAGGCGGTTTGGTCGTGAATGATAGCAGTCACAATTTACTTTGCCCTCTTTCTAATCCCTTTATTTTGTCTTTACATATTACCTTCTGTACACCCTACTTAGGCTAATTGGTTTTCTTCATTCCCTACCTTTCGGCACCTGCCTATGGTTTGGAAGAAGACTATCCAATAAGCGTAATAGGTGTACTGTCCTAAACCAAGGAGCCCTCGCAACCTGAGAGAAGGTGATAATAAAAGACAACTGAATAAACCAATTCTATTTCTCCTGAACCTGGATCCATCCTCGAAGAAGTCCCTTCGAGTTCGTATATAACCATACGATGGATCTATCCAATGGAAGTGGATGTCCGTAGTAATACGGGGTATTCTGAGAAATGCAAAGGGTAAAAGAAGGAGTGACAATGACTTATGCAACTTAGACAATCCAAAAGCCAGTATTTTAAGAAGGTTCGGTCAACTTGGTCACTGAGTCATAGTCTAGGGTCGGTCAAAGGTCGCTGCCAAAGAGAGAGAGAAAAGAAACATTCTGCGTGCACTCTAACCTAGATCAGAATGGTTATCACTTTATCTAATCAGGAAACCTCCCACTGTACTGTCAAATTCTCCTCTAAACCTGAAAGAAGAATCAATCGGGATCACCCGAAGAGTAAACCAACTCATCAGTGGGAATCGGGACCCAACTCTCATCGCATGATAACGTGACGGAATCCACTCACGTTATCACACTCCAGAAGGTATGCGCATGCCTGGCAAGTTTCAGTTTCTTTAGAAACTCCCGATGTGATTTTTGCCCCATGCTCTTATGACCTTGGCGTTGGTCAAAATGTCATAAGTCACATGCCAAGTTCTACCCATCACTATCTTGTCAATTTGAACCCACCCGCACATGCCCTTAACGTTGGCCAAAATGGCAGAACGACTGTCCCAAACTAACTCATCTATCTATGCAACAGATGAATACCCAGCAGCTACCAAACACTATGTCTTGGCGTTGGTCAAAATACATATCTTGAATACTACTGAATACCCAAATGAAATGACGGAGGGCTACGGCTGGTTTTTGGCGAAAAACCTTTAACGTAACGAACTTAATATCGCTGAAGGAACCTGATAGCTTTTTATAAAAATATAGTGGCGAAAACCTTTGCTAAAGATGTCACTCCCGGTGAAGGGATCTCTGCTCTTTCCTCGTGGAATGAGGTGCAGGATATTCCAACTGAATACCGCGATGCAAAGCAACTTGTAATTGACTATAGTGAAGTTATTACCTTGACGCAAACTTCTGCCCAAGGGGTCACTCCCGGTGAAGGGATATCGGCCCTTGCCTCGTCAAATGAGGTGCAGGATATTCCAACTGAATACCACTGTGCAAAACAAAAGAAAACGCCTTTGTAATAACACTTTTTAAAACTTTTCCAACAACATCCAAATAGGTTTATTTTCCTTTGCATTGATCAAAATCAACGCAGTCCCATCAATTTAATCACACCAGAAAAGAACGAAAATAAAATGTACGTATATGCCATCCGCATTCGTCACTGGGTCCCGTCATCACCCGTTAGGTTACTTAACTAACGATAGAGCGGGGACTGAACTAGCGCAGGTGTAAAACATATACAACATCTACTAGTATATATACCAATATACAATAATCGCTCCAGGCGTGATAATATGCAACATTACAGAAAAGTAATAAGCATCACAGAACAATACAGATAATCTGGGATCCCCGGGTTTCACAGAGCCGCTGCTGAAACCCAACGTTCCCCTGGTCGTGTGGATAGCCTGTTCAATGAAACCTAGACCCCTACGGGTGCGCTAAGTTACCCGCCAAAACCTGAAGCGAGGCAGCCCCCTACAGTAAAGTGAATGGACCACCATGCACTTCACGGAATCCGGTAACTTGAGCACCCCTCCTTGGGTCAACCTGTACCCCCTACGAGTGTGGCGAATATTCTGCAAATTCTAGAGTGAGGCCCCTCTGCCTCTCAAAGCCATGAGATGCGGACCCGTTGCCCCAGAGAACCCGGCTATCCATGCACTCCGTCGCAGGGTAGACCTAGTACAGAAATGAAAAATATATACAACGGGTACATCGACCTCAGCCCGGTCGTGCCCCAAAAGAATATAATACAAACATGCAGTGACCGCAGTCCACATGTTGGACGCTCGCCCCGCAATATTAAATGTACAAATAAATCCAAACTGCATTACCATTGCACACTGCTATCCACCACGACAATCCGCAACAACACAGAACATCAACGCGAATGTCATGTTCACAAACCCGTCTAAAAGGACTATAGCAATTAGACGCAATTTACCGCTCGAATGACATTTACGGTCGGAGATATAATGTAAGTACTGTAAACTAACACGTTTAAATTTCGATCGACAAAACTTCCCGAAGTGGACCCCACAAACATCTGCTGTACAGTAACAAAAACTGGGCCCAAAAGAACAGTTCCAGAAACCACAATTTACAACAAAGAAACACCAGAAGAAAAATGGCCAAGTGAATCACCAAGACGGCCGCAGTTCCGCGGTCAAAGCTAGGCTTTGACCGCGTTTCCGCGGCCGTACGGTCGGTTCACTTGATCGAATTTCTTCTGCTTCCTATAAAAAGCCTGCTTGATTTTCTGGTATGGTCAAAATGATTTTTAGACCAGATTTAAAATCAACAGAAACTTTAACACTGAAAATTGTGATTTTCGAAAATCCGTTCGATCGATGTTTTAAACGCGTTAGAACAAGTTAGTAAAGCTTAATGGCGTGGCTCTGATACCATGTAAGTCTACGGTAGCTCCCCGGCCGTCTTTCAGACGCCAAATGCGGAACAAAACCTTTTTATAACTGGCGCTATCGCATACTATAACCCGGATCTGCCATTAACGCTAAACTAACAAACTACAAAGTGGGTAGGAAGGTTATACCGAACGATCCAAGTCCTTCGTTCTTTAACCATCATCCCACGCTCCGTTGCGGCTGCTCCGATCTCCTGGCTCGTCGTCTAGGTGGCACCACATCTACGGATCTTTAAACGGGCTTCCGCCTCTGAACCGAGGCAACTCGGTCATCAAGTTTGCTAAAAGAGATGACCAAGATTGATGTAAAGAATAAGTAGAACACTTTGTCTCACTTCGTCCAAAGCCATGGACGAACGGTTAATGAAGTTGCCTTTTTAATCGGGTGATAAAAAATGAGCTTGGAAACTTAGTAAATAATTCATATCATTTCACAAATGAATCTTCCTCTCACTCAAGAAGGGGCCGACCACTTTTAAGGTAGGGGGGTGAGTGTAGGAGAGGGGAGGGTAACCATAAAGATAAATGAGAATGAATGATTAATATACACCTTGCAAAAAACATTAAATGAAACAATTAATGCAAAGTGAGTCATAATAACACATCACCATTTCATTTAATGCTAACTATGAATCATCAACCCTAGTCACCAAATCTAGAACCTTCTAGAATCACGACTCACCTCATGACTCACCCAAGTGAAGAAAAGATAAATCCGCATTTAACCGAATGTTAAAGACGGGTGATAGAAAACTGGAAACTGGCAACTTCCAAAAGCGACACCGAAACGAATTTCAGGATAACCCCGTAACTGTATAAATATACCCGCATTTGTATTACGACCGAATACAAATGCAACTGAGACAAAGATATTATATCTACAAAGTATAATACTTGGATCCGGCTTAAACCAAAGCCCACCAGTATTATCTGCCCGAAATATGACACGTGCGTAAACGCACGTGCATTTTCCGAACCCTGCCATAAAACCATACGGCCTCTACAACGTTTCGCCCGAACTTGGGAAACTATCTGTGGGGGACTCTAATGACTCGTCAGTACCCTGGCAGTGGGTTTAACCACAAGCCGTCAGCGGCACTAGCTGTGCGTAACGGCTGCCCATGTACTGACCTCAAGGGAGGCCGATGAGCAAACTCATCCGGAAACCCTACTGAGCCTAACAGTGACAATGTATATACAGTTCGGTCCGTTCGTCTATGAGTATCGCATATCCGGCCTAGGGGCTGGTAACGTCAGACCCCCAATAGCGGTATAAGTCGTGTCGGACACAAGCCCTGAACACCCTGAGAAACTACCGGAATACTTACCAGTAATTCTCACCTGCTTGTCCAAGGACTTGGTGTAATGGCTTTCCTAGACACAGCGCGATCTCCACCCCCAATACCGGGAGAGACGAATCCCCTGCCGATCCGCTCACTTGCCTCCATGTAGCTCGGGACTGTACCCAAAAAATACCTGTTTGCACGACTCCTTTGAGCCGTGGTAGGGTAGAAATCAAAACACAGCAGGAATTCACACGAGACAAATGACGACCTCAGGTCGATGAACTAACCTGTACACATGTCAGCAGGGAACTGCTATCTGACGATAGGTATAATACCAATTAGCAGATTCCCGGCGAGTCCTGTTCGGTGTACTCATAACCCAATGAGCACCTGTATACATCTTAGGTGATCGAACTGACACCAGTGGGTTGTGAGACCGGCCACCGCCCCTCGTCGGGGTCTCGACTGTATACACTAGTCTACTCTGGAGTATCGATGCCCTGTCTCGAAACTCCCACGACTAGGGACCACAATTAAGGATGTGCTTATAGACTACCAAACTCTCACGTATATGATCGCCATCATACTGTTGGTAGTCAAGAAAGATCCTAAGGGCTCTATCAGCGTGTAATCATGATCAGTCACCTGAACCTATACACGACTGATAAAGGCAAACCAGATAGCATACTATCATCTCGAGTAAGACTGTCCTACCGGTATAGGTCCTCCTCAATCATTGCAATCACGTACCTGCGATCCAATAATTGACTTTGAGGGCACTATATCCAACAAAGTGTTGATTCGACAAGTTGATACATTTAATATTAGTCGGTTGTATGCGATATAGCCGGATTATTAAATCAAGTGTTGATTTAATAATTTAATGTATATTTATATATTTGATATATTAACTTACATTAACTAATATTAGCTCACTTAAGATTCCTTTTTCTCACTAGTGTACACTTAGTATATTTGTGATATATATTAATGTACAATCTTTTGTGTCATGCTTGATGCCACATGCTACATGGGTGTATGAGACTCACACCATACTTATAATAATGTAATATTTTGTTTATTTAAAGTAAATCAAATTAGTTGGAAATTGTCACATGGTTGAAGCTTGTCGAAGCTTGTGGAACTATTAACCAAGTCCACTAATTTTGTTTTACTTGAAGATATTTATTAGCCCGACCATTATTGTTTAGCCATGGTTTAGTCTCTACATGAGTTAGTATATGATATTAACTCACCCATGGTTGCTATTCTCACTCATTATTCCATTCACACTTCATCTTCTTCCTCATCTCCAAGAGCTCTCTAGCTTTTTGGGAGGTGAAGACAATTAGTGTGAAAATTATTTCTAAAGTGAGAAAATTCCTACTTCATCAACCTTTTCTCTACTAGCCATTTAGATTGGGTTGTTTTTTCACTAGTTCATCACTTAGTGAAGAGGTAGCTTGTGTTAGTGTCTCCTCGACGTAGATCATCTTCGTCCTCGAAGACTTCAAGCAAGCTTGTTCATTTCACCTTATGGAGCCTCACTAGAGTCCGGAAGATCACTATTTGGAGCGAAGGGACTACTACACGAAGCTATTAAAGTGAGAGACCGGTCTACAAAGGCTGTATTCCTTGTTCACTTAGATGTAAAGATGTTTACATACTTGTTCGTCTAATTCTCTAGTTTAGATTCTAGCATTAGGGTTCTTTAACGCGCCATTTTTTTTAAAATGGCATGGTCGATGCCTCCCGAAACCCAGCGGCGACACTAGGGAACCCTGCACACGAGAAATGGTTATTCTAATTAAGGAACTTCGCGAAAGCGTTGGATAACCTCCCCTTGTCTCTGCACTTACCTGGCTTCGTGATCCGTATATCTTGAGCCTGTTTCTAGTTTTACTTAGACAATCAGGTTCTTGAGCAGGTCTAGTTGAATTAGCATAACATAGACTACTAGGGGTGTGATATTCTTTGTTTTTATGATATTTGTGAATTCTTGTTGATATGGGTGATACACAGTTCAATTCTATTTTTCACGATTTCTATTCTTTTGTTTATACTCAGTCCTAATTCGTTTGTTCAAATTACTACAATTCTTCCCACATTCATGAAAACCGTCCTTTTCTAGAGGGTGACCAACCGTCCCAGAGGTTTGATAACGTTCACCCATCTCACACTCTTGAACCCAGTCCCACTTCAAACATAGACCAAATGATTGAAAATTTAGAGAAAGAGGTCGACAGGATAACAGCTTTAGCATCACCATCGTCACAACCCTCCCTTCCTGAAACAACTGACCCATCATTAGGGAATGATTATGAGATTGATGCTTGGTTGACCGCTTTAAAGAAGGGTATTGAAGTGATGACTGCGGTCGAGAATCAAACAGCTACGACGCTAGCCCTGTTTATACAGCAGCCTGAGCAATTGTTTCACGCTCAAGCTCAATCTTTGTCTAGAATCGAAGAGCATGTAGCTGTGAGGATTCTAGGGAGTGAACACGGTCAATTGGAACCAAATAATGTCAATGTCTGTCATCTAGGAATTCACCCGAGGGATATAAACGATCTATCAAATTTTTATGATTTCATAGATGATGATGCGATTGAATTGACTGAGTGTTATCAGGACACACAAGAAAACCCCCCGAGTCAGTCCGACACTAACCTTCAGGTACCAGCTGAACCTCTTGTCACTTGTGATTTAGAGGATGATTTAACCGATGTACTACTTGAAAAAGAAATTCTTGAACCGAATGATTTTTGCACTCCAATTTTAGAGGAGGGAGCTTGTGAATTTTGCGGGTATGGTATAATTCACAATCAGGAACCCACAATTTTAGTATCACATATTGATATAATTTTGGACGAAATGCTAGTGTGGAAACCTACTTTTTAGATGGCATGTATGTACCCCATTTGTGAAAGTGATGAGGGAGAGATAGCTTTGGGAAAGTTAGTTAGCTGTAACGATGAGAATAGGATTGTGCAGGATTATAGGGAGGAAGGCAGCCTTGAAATTTTTTCTTTTATGTCTAGTTTTGAGGAGATATTTGCTGATGAACTCGATATTCTTGGTGAGTTTGAGTCAGGATCAATCCGGGAACATCCTATGAAACTTTCCTTTTCTGAATTTTTTGCGGATGAACTCCAGTTTTTAAACGAACTTGACTTCGAAACTCAAGACGTGCTTCTTGAAAATTCAATTCATACGGGCAACAATTCTTTGACCTCGTCAAAACTTCATCTTCACCTTTAACGTCTTCTGATCCCTACTTTCACACACCCCTGCCCTTTACTAACTACTGACCATTCTTTGTATATTCTCTTTTTCTTTGTATTATACCTTTTCTTTTATCAGCCTTGGCCGTATATAGACAAAATTTTTGAATGGCTGGTATTAATTTCTAGACTAACGAAATCTCTTAACTTGTGAATACTATAGTTAGTTCTTAGATTTTTTTCCTTTTTTGTTCTTTTTGTGAATAAATTCTCACCCTGATGTCTAAGTCTAGCTACCAGAGACGGGGGCAACGATGAGGACATCGTAAAACTCAGGGTTGGGGGTGAGCACCGCGTTTATTTTGCTGCATCATGTGTATATTCTGCATTGCATAAATATTAAAAAACCCATAAAAATTGAAAAATTTCGTCAAAAACATAAAACTTTTTCGTCATGATTAGCTAGCGTGGGAACTTAGATTCGAAGTCTGACGATTCGGATGAAAAGATAGAAATAACTAAATCCTTTTCGAGAGATTGACGACCCAAAAGATAACCCTCCTTTGAGTTTAACTGTAGCTGATATACGTCTTTTATAACACTTTGCGCGTGTCATATGTTTTTGAGAATTAGATGAATGTCTGACATGTCTTTAACCTTTTTGAAAATTGATAAATATCTTTAGGATCAAACATGTTTGTTCTGAGTTAAGTAATATCAAGAATAGTTCATAAAGTGAAGTGAATATGAAAGATATTATTGAGGTTTTAATGGAAGCTACAAAGTCTGAAAAATAACACATCTGTAACCTTGTTAGACTGATTACACGCCTTATCCACATGATCACGTCTTCGGATTAAAAATGAAAAACTGCCTATATCTCCGTTTGCACCGCTTTCAGAATATTTTAAAAATGAGTCTTTTGTTTCGTCGCCTTGGTAACTTGGGTAATTAAGTCTTTGGGGTGTCCCCATACCTAATGCCCTAAAACCATCTGGTTTGGGAGTCATTGATCCAAAACTCAATAAGTTTCTAATCGCCAAATAAAACAAGCTAAGCAAGTGTTCTCTCCGAGTTAAAAGTCCTCATGGTTCCTTATGGGAGAATAATCTTGGCGGAGACAAGTTTTCGATTTAAAACAGTTTTTTTCGCGGAGATATGAAGGTTTATATTTATAAAGACGTTTTTCACGATAACGAAGGGTGTTTATGAACAAAAATAGGTGAAAGGTAGGAGTGAAGAATAAGACTTAGGCTCTCTGTTAAAAATGATATATGTTCTGACTTGAAACCTAACTGGAGAACAAAACTTGAGAAAATCTCAACTCCTTTCAAACTCGTGTGATCCTTTAAGAAGTCTATCATGGTCCGTATTTATGACATGATGACCCTAATCATGTTCTTAAAAACTTGTCGAAACTATTCGCACAACAACGAAGAGACGTGTATAAGCTTATGTTAAACGAATTGAGACGAGTGAAAAATAGGGTTTGACGTTTCTGGTAATAGAACTTCTAGATTTGATCCTTAACCGTAATATTAGAATCAACAGTTTCTTCACGACGCTAACTTGACTGGATTTTGTGGGTGTAATCCGCTGAAAACCCTCAGGAGATAGCACTCCTCATACTAGGGACACCTAGAGGCTTAACGGCTTGTTGCACGTGCTCAGTGCAATCGTGTTTCCTGCGAAAGGGTGGATAGGATTTTTTGTTTTGCTCGGGACGAGCAAAAGATAAGTTTGGGGGTATTTGTTCATCACAGAAAACTGCATTTTAATACCAATCATTCATTATCTATTTTGTTATTTATCGGTACTATTAACCAGTGTCTGCTCAGTAAATACAGATTACAGGTATTCATGATAAAATACTGGAAACACACTCAAAATCACGGATATAACGTTTGGGAGCGACACTGCAATCAGAACATAAAACCGACCGATATTCAAAGAACTCTTTTGCAAATAATCTTGCGTACACAATTTTGGTGCAACACAATACAAGTGTGCACATGCTCTTTGATTCTTAGACTATGGTAGGGGCTGCCTATGGCACATGTGGGCACAACACTCATGACTTGTGCAAGTGGTGGGCACATGTGGGGTGTGTAATAATTGCAAATGGGTGTGATGTGATATAAAGTTAGATTTCCCTCCAAAATCTTCTAAGCACAAAACAGGATAAAATAGAGAAATCAAGCAATGCCAGAGATATATTGGAGTGCACCATACCAACACGAGCCCCATTGCCCCAAACCCAACCAGCAAGATCCCCAAGAAACCGGGCGCCGCCGGTCCCCCTGTCTCCTTTTGTCCCTATTTTTCTTCTGTCACTTTATAGGCATTACATCATCTCTTCTATATTATTTGTTTATTCTATTGCGTTGCCTATAAATACCAGAACTGAGTTAGTGAGAGGGGGAGGCACCATATCCATTCCAAAGTTTTTGTTTTTAGTTTTGGTTTAGCTTGAGAGTTGTGTGGGTTTAAACTTGGTTTTCATCTTCTTCTTCTTCCATCTTGAAGTTTTCTTCTGAGAGCTTCATTATGGAGGTTGAACAAGTATCCAATATCTTATACCTCAACTTATTCAAGTGTTAATACAATTGCTTTCTTTTTCTTTGTTTATTTTCTTTTGTGTTTTCATTTCTTTTGTTATGTTGTGTAACAAATCATTGGTTGTGTTAACGGCGAGGATGTGTGATGAACGGCTTTGCCATCCTCCTCCTCTTGTGATTGTTTAAAATGCTTAATTGTGATTGTAAGCTTAAGATTGATAAATGGAAGTGTTTGATATGATATGATGATTTCGATGGTTATTTGTAACCTTTATCTCATATCATATTCCTTCATATTCACCATTTGCAAGATTAAGCTTAGAATCAATTGTGTGTTAAACTTACTAGGTAATTGAGATATGGTATGTTGCTTATTTTTCTTGACACCTTTCATTCAAGAATATACCATATACTCTCACCACCTACCTATCAAGAGTAATACATACATTTACTTCTTATTTGCAAATTGATGTGTATTGATTTTGTATGCTTGCTAACCCTTGTGCGTAATATTGATACATCATGCATGGACATAAGAATGGTAAGTAAGAACGTAACGGACTCGTTTCGTGTTTGCGTCGAATATCGGCAACTTGATGACTTGTGCTACGCAACTGCATTGACAAGTTATGTTTCACGTCGGGATCGCCACAAGGACGGACAACTCATGATCAAGGGAGCGTCGAAAGAATCGCCGCAATTCAACCATCCGAGCCAAAGCCACGACCACTTCTTCTTAACTTGTTTTCTTGTTTTCGTATTTTCTTTAGTGACAACCAAACTCATATTCTTTGTTCTCGAACCTTAAGCGACAATCCCTAATCACCAATTCCCTGCGGATCTACTCGTACTTGCCGGCTCGCTACAACGCGCCGTGCACTTGCGGTTTATAAATTTTAAAACGAGACCAAGCTCGCGTGCGCAATATTTCCAAAACCGATTCTATTTCCAAACCATACATGTTTGCGTATGCGGGTAAAGTCCCAACAGGTGGCCATCACCTGAAATCCTTGGCCAAGCTAGTCAAGAATTACTGATCTAGGATCAGTAGTTTCTCAGGTGGTGATGGGCTTCATACCAACACGAAATGTAGCGTTATTAGGGGTCTGACTTTATCCACCCCCTAGACTCGATATGCGACACTCTTAGACGAACAGACCGGACTGTATGGAGATTGTCACTCTCAGGCTCAGTAGGGGTACGGATGAGTTTGCTCGTCGGCCTTCCTTTCGCTCAATACCTAAGTAGCCGTCACGTACAGCTAGTGCCGCTGACATGCTTGTGGTTAAACCCACTGCCGGTGTATTGTCGAGTCTTTAGAGTCCCACACAGAGAGTTTTTCATGGTTCAGGTGATATAGAGTAGATGACATATGTTGGTACATACACATGTCCGATTAAATATGTGTATATGCTGCACAGACTTTAATCGGACGGTTGATAATATTGGCGGCTTAGGACTAAGCCGGATTATTAAATCAGGTTTTGATTTAATAATTTATATATGTATTTATATATATGTATTCTAGTATTATTGTTCACTATTCATTTTCTCTCTTGGCTATTCATATTTTTGTACGAATACGCGTATATTTATTTCGATACGTATACCGGGTTGCATTCGTTATTTATACGGAATAGCTTCTAGAAGATGGCAACCTCATTATTTGATTTTCATTTTAGAAAATCAATTTAGGAAATGATGTGGAGGGGTGAGTTGGCATGGGCATGGCTTGGCATGTATAGAAGCATGGCTCTCATTTGTTTATTGGAAAAATTGAAAGAGATATTTTGATTTCATGGTTGTAAATTAAAGTAGCCATTCTTTACATGCCATCCATTCATTCTTTTCTTAACTTGCTTCATGATTTTCACACTCTCGCTCTATTGGATTCACTTAGCGATTTCTATGGTTGCTCATGCCATTGTCTTCCCCACCTCCTTGTTCATCTTCTATGGTTGCTCTTTTGAGCATTTCATATGAGAAAAAATTATAGTGAGATAATCATACACCTCCACTCTCCATTGCTAGAAACCTTGGAGCGTCGTTTGCCTCGCTAGGCGAGGCTGGATCTTGCACTGTTTTCCCTCGGGTGGATCATCATCAATGGAGGAAGACCGGAAACCAAATTCGATCTGAAACCTCTAGGAGCTAAAGAAGGTGGTAGAAGAACGAAAGACTTGGTTCATTCGGTATAACATTCTAACCTAGTAGTTTTGTACTCTCTAGTTAGCTTGTATGGTTTATGGTTTCGATCTTGGAACGGGTTTTGTTTGCGCCAAAATTTTTAAATGCCAGTTTTTGTTCCGCATCGGCCACGGTAGATGGCCAGGGCACAGGTGAAATCCCAGCATGGTATCAGAGCCACCCATAAACCAATACTAGCTAGTTTGCAAAAAAATAGAATATCAATCGACCAATTTTTCCGAATCAAAATTTCATTTTCATATGCCCGCTGTCGATTTTGAAAAGTGTTCAAAAATTCTTTCTGGGTATCTTAAAAATACATTTAGGCATGTATAGTGCACCAGAAGAAATTTGAGCATCTAAGCCAACAATTTGGCCGCATAACCGTCGCGCAAGGAGCCTATTTGCGGGGCTTCCATGGTGCTTTTGTGGCGAAATGGCGCCAAATTTTTTCTGGCACTATATTACATGGAAATTTGATTTTTGGGATATTTGTTTTTGGCCCAGATTCATTTGAGTGTTCGATTTGCATTTGGGGCCAATTTGAGAAAGTTTAGTCGATCAAAATTCTAAGTGTGTGTTTATCAGTGCATGTGATATATCTGCGACCGTGAATATTATTGAGCGGTACAACCCGACTAGTTGCTATATGTTCAATCAGACGGGTTTGCGATCGTGATATTTACGTTGATATTATGTGATTGTGCTAATATTGTGGTTGGATTGTCGCGGTGGATAGCCAGTGGTGCAATGATAGTTAGTATAGTTTAGTTTCATTTGTATATTCAGTATTGTGGGATGAGCGTCTGACATGTGGACTGTCGTCTTTTCCAGATTGTATATTATTTGTTTGGGGCACGAACGGGTTGAGGTCAGTGTCGCCGTTGTATATATTTTTCTTTTTTGTACTTGGATTATCCCGCGGTGGAGTGCACGAATAGCAGGGTTCTAGAGGGCAACGAGCCCGCATCTTATGGCGTTGAGACGGAGGGGGCCTTACTCTAGAATTGGCAGGCTATTCTTCGCACTCGTAGGGGGTATAGGTTGGCCCACGGAGGGGTGCCCAAGTTATTGGATTCCGTGAAGTGTTGGGTGGCCCATTCACGTTGTTGATTGGGGTTGCTTCACGTCTGGGTTTGGCGGGTAACTTTCCGCACTCGTAGGGGTCTAGGTTTTCATTGCACAGGCTATCCACACAACAGGAAACGTCGGGTCTCATTTGCGGCTCAAGTGAAACCCGAGGCTCCAGGCTTATCCACCACTCTGTGCTACTTGGCTGAGATTCTGTGATGTTGCTTTATATCATGCCAGGGACGAATGTTATATATATATACTAATAGATGTTGTATATGTTTTATACCCACGCTAGTCCATCCCCCGCTCTGTCGTTAGTTAAGTAACCTAACGGGTGAT
The DNA here is from genome assembly GCA_030015575.1 of Agapanthus africanus. Lineage (NCBI taxonomy): Eukaryota > Viridiplantae > Streptophyta > Magnoliopsida > Asparagales > Amaryllidaceae > Agapanthus > Agapanthus africanus. The sequence goes on along the minus strand of CM057342.1, from coordinate 339,326,271 downwards.
GACGGGGCCTAGTGGCGAATGCGAATGGCATATACGTACATTATATTTTTGTTCCTTTTCTGTGGTGTGATATGTTTAATTGTTGGAACTGCATTAATTCTGATTAGTGCAAGGAAAACAAACCTATATGATGTTGTAGGAACCAAATTTTCAAAAACTGTTATTACAAGATGTTTCCTTTTGCTTTGCACAGTGGTATTCGATTATGAATATCCCGCACCTCATTCGACGAGAAAAGGGCCGAGATCCCTTCATCGAGAGTGATCCCTTGAGCAAAAGTTTGCGTCATCGTAATAACTACACAATAGTCGATTCTTTTGCTTTGCATCATGGTATTCAGTTTGGTATATCCTGCACCTCATTCGACGAGAAAAGAGCCTAGATCCCTTCACAGGGAGTGACCTCTTTAGCAAAAGTTTTCACCACTATATATTTGTAAAACCACTCGGTTCCTTCAACGATATCAAGTTCATTACGTTAAAGGTTTTTCGCCAAAAACCAGCCGTAGCTGTCATGACCCGAAATTTGGTACGTGACGGCCCTTAAACCACGTAACGTCTACAGGCGTAACGCAATTTAAGTAAGCCGAAAACCCAGCAATCTAAACCATCAAAAGTAGTAAGTGATAATAACATTGTTAAAACTTTTGAAATCTCAATCAAAAATCTTTAAAGTCTAAATTTACTTCCTTTAAAAATTTGGCAGCACCTCCTTTGTAAAAACTAGCCCCAAAAATGGGAACATATTAAGATATAAGTAAAGCATCCCCAACGGGAGCAAAATCCATGCCCAAAGGCGGAAACTACCACCACAACAGATATACGACGCCGTAGCGAAAAAAAAGACGATATAAAGTGAAACAACATGAAAGACCTCCAAAGTCACAAATAATATACAATATCGTCCTCACAACTCATCTCTAAGTCAATACACGAAGTAGTAGATGGAGAGTACTAGATACAACGAATATACAAATGAGTATCATCGGATAACCGCAAAACCCACCTATAGTAAAACTGCACACAGTCAGCCATAGTGGTATCCGCAGCAAAAGATGATACGATGCGATGAAGAAGCCCTGCCGCGACTGCTCTGAGGGACACCTGCAAACACTGTGGTACAACGGGGGTGAGTTGCCAACCGTGAATAGTAAATAACATATGCAGGTAATCGCAGGTATGCACGTACTGCGATAATCTATCACATGCAAGCTGATAGCATGTTCATACCATAATTTTGCATTATTTTATTCCCCATTCTTATTAATTTTACAAATAAACATGTGCTTTTGACCCATGTCTGCTACTTAGTTGCAGGTTACAGGTTCTCGGAACAAAAACAGTGAAATTGATGAAAAAGATGATACAAAGTGAGACTACGACCGATAAATGATGGAATCTTGATCGTGCCTATATTTTGAGGAACATTGAAGATCAATGAACAAGTTCGCAAAGCACAAAGGCAGCACAAGGTTCAAGACTTCGACACGAAGCAACGGTAAAAGTCCACGACATTATGCACTGTGGAGATCTGGAAGAAAACTAGAAGACATTCTGAAGAACCAACTGAAGAAAACAGAAGACACCAGCAACAGACATAACCCCAGGAAATTTTAGCCCACAAACCAACTAAATGGCCGCGGAACCGCGGCCAAACCAGGCTTTTAGCCACGGTTCCGCGGCCACGTGTCGCCCGTGTCGATGCAAAATCTTTGTGGAAGCTGGCGGCGCGTTGACTAGTCTTTTCTTAGGGGGTAAACTTGTAATTGCAGATGTGAGTCGATTGTAACCCTAGGGTTTCTATGTTCTATGAATAGAAACCCTAAAACCTTTTTTAGGTTATGCCTCTTCTTATGCCTCTTTTCATTGAATAAAATTCAGAATTCCTATCATTTTTTGAGAGCATCAATTTTGTAAGTAATTTCTTTTATTTTGCCCTAGTTCTTAGTTTTTATTTCTGCCCAAGTTTAATTTATTCTCTGCCCTAGTTTAATTTAGATTAGAACTTTTTATTAGTCTGCAGTAGTTAGATAATTAATCTCTTAAATGAAAACTCAAATAAAAATCATGTTTTTTATCGATCCCGTAATGAGCGAGTAGTTCCTCGCTTGTTAGGGTTAGGAATATGGAAGGTTTAAGAGATGCAAATCTCTCACCCCTTTCTTGCCCATCACATATTGAATATTAGGACTTCATGCATACATACACATACCGCTCCCTACGGCACCCTACCCATGAGGTAACGGTGATACCGTAGTATAAAAGACCGGTTGTGCATGTTTTCCATGGAGGTTAGGGTAAGGATTAAGAAAGGACGGACAAGGACCTAGAGGAAGAAACATCGTTTCTTCCCGATCGTCCTAATCCCCTTTATTAATAATTACCATAACACCTAAGAGATCTAATTTAGGGTATTGAAAGCGGTGGGAAATCTTTAACTTTCCAAACTTAACCTAAACCTAACCCTAGCAAGATTCTAATCCTAGTTTAGATCAAACTTAGTTTTTAGATTTAATCAATCCGACACCAATCGGAATTAACTCGTTAGAACAATTAGGAAATACACAAAATCCCTGTGGACCGACCCGTACTCACCGGCTAGTTACCAAGCGACGCCGTTCTTGATTGCGGTTATAAATATTCTTTGATCAATCAAATGGCGCCGTTGCCGGGGATGGTGTGTTATTTTCTTTTTGTAATTTCGGGTTAATATAAAATTGAAAAATCATAAAAACTGAAAAATAAAAAAATATATAAAAATTTATCATCTTGTTATTTTGTGAAGGGTATTTTTGTTTGAATTGTGCAGGATCGAAGAACGGATTCAGATCTGGAAAAATCCAGAAATCGAAACAGAAAACAGAAGATCTGAACATCAGAGGAGTACCATAACAGAACAACAGAAGATTTTTGGAGGCTTAAACCGACTAGCCGACCGCGCTTCCGCCGCGTTGACCCCCTTTTGACCGCGGAACCGCCGCGCGGTGGTGACGTAATCAATTGAAATTTTTTCTGTGAGTTTCCTTTCCTCCTCTGAACCCCCTGATATCTCCTCTGTAAATTTGCCTGCAGGATTCTTTGCGCTAAAAAAATCTCCCCCCTTCCAATAATTGATCTTGTGCAGGATTCTTTGTGCCGCGCTATAAAAAAATTGTTTGCAAGTGATTGTGTTTACTGTTTTGTATATTTAAATTGACTTTAAGGGGCTTTTTACACTAATCCAGATTGGGTGGGGATTTCATTACCCTTCCCAGGACCCCAAAAATCACATAAGGCATATTGCATTGACTATCAAGCTAATTAAAAAAGATTAGACTCAGCCCTAAGAACTTCGTGCTCAGTAGGACAGAGGAATAGTTGTAGGCATCGACCGTTGATCCTGAACTGACATTGTGGTGTCTAGGCAAGTGTTTCTAAGGCGAGTGGTTACTTAATTAGGCCCACTACTTACGTAGTGGAGAACCTCCCACTTACCTGGCACTTACCTGGCCACAATTGGCGGTGAAGAGGCGGTTTGAGGTCCTACTTCTTACTCTTTGGAACAGTTAGGAGCTGTCTAGCTGACCTAGGCGACCCTAGATCTAGGCTTGATTGTGCATTTGTGATTGATTAAACGTGTGTCTAAGCTTTTTATTGAAAATCTTTTTGCAAAAAGCCCCACATATAAAAAAACACAAAAAGGAAAAAGGAAATTTTTTAACAAAAACTTGCAACTTGTCGCTAAGAAATCCTTTGCACCCCACATTCTTTTTCTTCCCCTTTCCTACATCATGGGGACCCCACCTTACAAAACCCTTGCCGAACTTTGGTACCCTGAACCAAACTTTGCTTCATACGCGAATTGTTTTGGTCAAATTACGGACGACCCCTCCATGCCTAAAATTTCTTTAAAAGATCGAATAGAAGCGTCTAGGAGAAAAAGTTGGACTCCGCAATCCACTTTGTATCAACCGTGTCAACGTTCACCACCTTCTTACGTTGATACTCCTTTTTCGAGTCCTATTTTAACTCCGAAACCCATGTCTATTGCTGAGCATATTAAACAATCTCGTAGCCGATCTTTCACTCCTTTCAACACATCCAGTTCTTGGGATCAACAAGTCCATTCACCTTTTTATCCAAATGTTGATCCTACTCCTGTCCAACCATTCAATTCCTACCAGTCCTACCCGACTTCCGCACCTTCACTAGACATTGCCTCTACACAACCATTTGGGAGTTTCACATATCCAAACGACTTTGAATCTTTTACTGAAACCTCTTCACAACCCATGTATAGTCTAGAACAGTCGTTGGAAGCTTACATTGTAGAGAAAAACAAACAGATGAGGAATTTGGATGCGTCCATTGCCGCCCTTATGCAACCTAGTGAACCGGTAGCTAGTTTCCAACTAGCTCCAAATCTTCCAATGTATGATGAGGCGGTTGGACAGAGTGAGAATTTGAGTGGTGAGAGTGAGCTGTACACCCTTCCAAATCAAACCTACCCATACCCAACTGAATCCTACAACCTCGGTTTTGAATGTCTATCAAGTGTCCAAAATGATTCACCAGTTGAAAATAAAACGCTTAATGAGTTGTGCGACTTTGTAGTGCTTGATTTTCCAGATTGTGAAGGGTCCCTTTCGAATGAACACATCACCAATCCTTTTGAACTTTACACCTCCAATCTAGAACCTGAATTGATAAATATCCATGCTTTTAATGAGGTGTCTGAGAAAATTAATTTTTACTTGATCGAGGATATTGACGCCGGGAATATTTTGGATGATGAACCCGTAGATTCGACTGAAATTTTCTCTCTAATTCATCATCCCGAGTCATTAAATGTTTCTCCCGAACTTCATGTGCGTCTTGATTTTGATAATAATTGCATGGAAGAGATAACTTTTGAGGAGAATTATGAGGATAGTATTAAGGAGAGTATTGAGGATAGTATTGAGGATGGACCAGTTTTGTTTGATGTGTCGGATTTTCCAATTCATCCTCCTGAACCTTTAACTGTTATACTTCCTAAATCACCATCCCTCCTTTCCATCGTTCCGACCACGCAGGAGGACTGTGAGCTTGAAAGATTTCTATTCGATCACAGCATTTTGGACGCCACTAGTGCGTACCTCTTTGAATCTGATACAGTTCTCACAGCCGATAACGATTATGAGTGCTTCACTTTTTCGGACGATTTTGAAGACTCACCGCTCGAGTTTGAGTCATTTGAATTTTCAGATGAGTTAGTTGAACCATCAGACTTGGTTGCTTATAGTCATTTCGAACCATTGATAGAATCCTTCAAGTTCGAGACAGTTTGCTTAGGTGAGAATAAGACTATCCCTAAATCACCCTCTTTCGTCCTTCCTATCATTTCGACCGAGCAAGAATTCGTTGCGTTTCCATTTTTGGATAGTTTACCAAGTTCAACGTTTTCTTACGAATCTTGAGGGATTTGACCCCATTTCTCGACGGGTTGATAGATTGGCACAATCGCTTTTAATACATCAGTCATCACAAATTGTGCTAATTTATTCACTCAATTTACACTCTCAAGTTCGTACTACACTTCTTTCTCTTTTCCGCCATTCTCCTCCTCCATCGAGACCGTATACCGCTTCTATCTCCATACGGTCTCGTGTGCTTCTCATTTCTTTTCTCTACACTCCATTCTTCCACCAACCCTACCATTATCACGATAGAATTTTTGAATGGTTGGTGCTAACCTTTGGTCTGTGTAAGGCCTTGTATAGTTTGATTTTTCTCCTCCCTAACTCTTAACATTAACGCTTAAACAGTGGAAACACTGTTTCACTTAAGTTTGGGGGGAACCTTGTTGTATATATATTTTGTTTTGCTTTTAACAATAAAAAAAATAAAAAAAATTATAAATAAATAAACATGGGAGTGCCGACATTTTTGACCCTCTTGGTGTAGCCTGACAGTGAGGACACTGTCAAGTTTAAGTTTGGGGGTATGCTCGGTAAGCCTTCTTCCTTCGCATTCATGTGTATATTTTTTGCATTTGCATACTTATTTTAAAACCCATAAAAAATTGAAAATTTTCAAAAATTATTAAAATTAAAACATTTAATTTTGGCCCTAATTGACTTGAGTTTGACAAAAAGGTTAACTAGCTATGAACAACTAGATCTTAGACTTAGGAAATTAAAAACCCTAAAAATAACCTTTCTTAAAATTTAACGGTAGAAAGTATATGTCTTTGTAGTTTATTTAGAAATAGGCAAATTTAGAGTTGACTTCTTGGGCTAATTTAAAACAAGGGAAGAGTATTGATATTTTTATTAAAGTATAAGTTTGAAAAATAATTCCTAAGCTTAAGTCTAAATTCTGAAAACATATACCCTAAAAATTGCACAAACACGCACCTTGAAACTTGGAATAGTAGAGGAGACCTTGAAATTCTCTTATCTAAAGTCCTTAGTACGAAGAAAAAATAATACAAGTGTGAATAAGGAAAAAAAATGAACACTGGTTTTTGTAATTACTTAAGGCTGCAAAAATAGAAAAAATATTTAGCGAGGGTGCTTCATCACCTAGTGTCTTAGACCAACTGGTTTGGGAGTCACTGCTAAAGCCTTAGGTGTTACAAGACTAGGAATTTCACTTTAATGTGCATACACATTTTGTAATCGGTTGTTGGTACCTCAAGAAGTATTAACGATCGCATGAAGGATGTGTGAGCGAAATTCATCTAAAAATTCACCAATTAAGAAGTGCTTTGGACAACGGACAAGAGTATGATTGCTTGATTTGAATTTCCAAGTGTAGGGATGATATACACACACACGTAGGGGTATGTGATTGGGGTTTAGATAAGAGATAGGAATGAAGAATATGGCTTATATCTTTAATAGAGATGATAAAAATTGCTAAGTTGAGATGGAACCCAAGAAGGAAAACTTAACAGATGCCAAAAGCTAAGTAAATTCACAAGAATATATACAATCTTAATTAAATGATAAGAAAGCGTGAAAAATACGGGTGGATAATTTATGAGTCGAAGATAATAGAATTCCTTGTTGGAAAACCTAATTGGAGAATAAAAGTCAATAGGCCAAATTGATAGGATTTTGTGGGTAGTATCCGCTGAAAACCCTCAGGAGACAACACTCCTCCTACAAGGGACACCTAGAGGTTTAACGGCTTGTTGCACGAGCTCAGCGCAATCGTGTTTCCCTGCGAAAGTGAGGCTAGGTCTTTTTCGAGAATAAAACTAAGTTTGCTCGAGGACGAGCAAAAAATAAGTTTGGGGGTATTTGTTCATACAATAATTTTGCATTATTTTATTCCCCATTCTTATTCATTTTAAAAATAAACATGTGCTTTTGACCCATGTCTGCTACTTAGTTGCAGGTTACGGGTTCTCGGAACAAAAACAGTGAAATTGATGAAAAAGATGATACAAAGTGAGACTACGACCGATAAATGGTGGAATCTTGATCGTGCCTACATTTTGAGGAACATTGAAGATCAATGAACAAGTTCACAAAGCACAAAGGCAGCACAAGGTTCAAGACTTCGATACGAAGCAACGGTAAAAGTCCACGACATTATGCACTATGGAGATCTGGAAGAAAACTAGAAGATATTCTGAAGAACCAACTGAAGAAAACAGAAGACACCAGCAACAGACATAACCCCAGGAAATTTCAGCCCACAAGTCCACTAAATGGCCACTGAACCGCGGCCAAACTAGGTTTTTGGCCGCGATTCCGTGGCCACGTGTCGCCCGTGTCGGTGCAAAATCTTTCTGGAAGCTGGCGGCGCGTTGACTAGTCTTTTCTTAGGGGGTAAACTTGTAATTGCAGATGTGAGTCGATTGTAACCCTAGGGTTTCTATGTTCTATAAATAGAAACCTTAAAACCTTGTTTAGGTTATGCCTCTTCTTATGCCTCTTTTCATTGAATAAAATTCAGAATTCCTATCATTTTTTGAGAGCATCAATTTTGTAAGTAGTTTCTTTTATTTTGCCCTAGTTCTTAGTTTTTATTTCTGCCCTAGTTTAATTTATTCTCTGCCATAGTTTAATTTAGATTAGAACTTTTTATTAATCTGCAGTAGTTAGATAATTAATCTCTTAAATAAAAACTCAAATAAAAATCATGTTTTTTATCGATCCCTTAATGAGCGAGTAGTTTCTCGCTTGTTAGGGTTAGGAATATGGAAGGTTTGAGAGATGCAAATCTCTCACCCCTTTCTTGCCCATCACATATTGAATATTAGGACTCCATGCATACATACACATACCGCTCCCTACGGCACCCTACCCACGAGGTAACGGTGATACCGTAGTATAAAAGATCGGTTGTGCATGTTTTCCATGGAGGTTAGGGTAAGGATTAAGAAAGGACGGACAAGGACCTAAAGGAAGAAACATCGTTTCTTCCTGATCGTCCTAATCCCCTTTATTAATAATTACCATAACACCTAAAGAGATCTAATTTAGGGCATTAAAAGCGGTGGGAAATCTTTAACTTTCCAAACTTAACCTAAACCTAACCCTAGCAAGATTCTAATCCTAGTTTAGATCAAACTTAGATTTTAGATTTAATCAATCCGACACCAATCGGAATTAACTCGTTAGAACAATTAGGAAATACACAAAATCCCTATGGACCGACCCGTACTCACCGGCTAGCTACCAAGCGACTCCGTTCTTGATTGCGGTTATAAATATTCTTTGATCAATCATAGCAATAAATGGCAATATGTATATGCAACAGTCATGAAAGGTACTCTATCAGGTACTACTAATACATGAAGCAATGGATATCAAATAAATGCTGAGTATGGGATAAAACATATCATCAACACGGAATCCTCATCGTAGAGAAACTAGTGTCCATCAATGACACTTCAAATCCCAATACCATAGGCATCGCATCCTCATATCGGCCCTCATATCTTGTAAGTCTCATGGAATCTGAGTGTCCAACATCGACACCCGAAAATATCATGAAAACTATGCCTGTGTGTATATGTGTGTGTGTGTGTTTCCCTCAACGACACATCAAAATCATGGAACCTGAGTGTCCAATATCGACACTCGAAAACATCATGAAATACTCGTGTCCAACATCGACACGTAAATCCTCATATATATAGGGCTCCGTCAGTCCGGATCGCCCTCGGGCTCCGTCAGTCCGGATCGGCCCAGATGCCTACGTATCATATGTCTCACGGAATATGAGTGCCGAGCTCCGACACCCAAAATTCCCGTATTCATACGTCTCAATACTGTCGCTGGTAGGTACTAGCCCTGCCTGCCAGGCTCATCGCCATCATCAGCGATCTTCTTGCCCCGGGGAACCATACCGGGCTCCACCATGTACCCGCATGATCGCACGCTTTCGGCGTGTCGGATGTTCAAAATTCTAAAGTTATAACCGCGATCAGGACGGTGTCTCTTGCAGCTAGCCGGTTGAGCACCGGTCGATCCACAGGGAGATGGTTGTATTTCCGTTCTTGTTTTAGACGAGTCAAAAAAGAATTTGTATATGTTTGTTCGATTCTATCCTAAGTGTTATATGCAAGTATAAAGTTGTTAAGAAAAAGATACGAAAGTGTAAGCTAAAGAAATCCATACTCAAAACCTTTGAGCCGAGTCTTGACCAATTGAAGCTAGAGCAATCGGCAACAACGTGGATTAGGGGATTTAAGTGCGGTATTCGTGGAATCCGATTTATTTACCCTTGTCCTTCCGTTCTTGTCTCTTGCTTTCGCCTCCGTCCAAACCGAACGCAACCGGTCGCGGTTAGGAATCACCGTTACCTTGGTAGGGTAGGGTGCCTAACGGAGCGCTTGCGTATCGTTTGGGCGGAGTTCAATGGAAAGTAACGGGAAAAGGAAATGAGCAAAGAAACGTTAACTTACAATACCGTATTTATTCTTAACAACGATAATTACAACCATTCACAAAACGAACCAAAATGAGAGAACAAAAAGAAAAAATTACAAGTAAGTAAGTGCATGTAATTTAAGTGCAAGAAAGTAAATGCGAGGTAATAAAAAGCAAGAAAGAAATAAGCAAGAAAATAACCACAAGAACACTAGAACTCAAGACAAGCATGGGATCAATAGCCAACTCTTAAACTTGCAAGCTCAATCAAGAGGTTGCAAGATCAAGAGAAGGGTAAAGACTCATGTGAAATGAAGCACAAATTCCATAAGAAGATACAACCCTTGAGATCAATATCAAACTCTTAAACTTTCAAGCTCAATGAAGAGGTTGAAAGATCAAGAGAAAGCAAAAATCTCAAGGGGAAGTTAAACAAAAGAGAATGATACAAAAACCCTCATCTTCATTGATCATTCACTCAAAAAGCTCTCACTACAATTTTCATGGAGGAAATAATGAAAAAGAAGAAGAAGAAGACTAAAAACTAGCAAAAGAGGCTAAAGAACTTAACACCTTGGTTTGGCTCAGAAGGGTATTTATAGGAGGGGAATGGGAAACCTAGGGCAACAATCTGCCCCTAAATGAAGTGACCAAACTGCCCATGAAACACGACAACCTGAAGAGTCCGTACGGCCGCGGTTCCGCGGCCTAAGCATGCTTAGGCCGCGGTTCCGCGGCCATAATAAGAATTGGGCCATTATATTTTTTATGCTTCCCTGGTTCACTTTTTCCTCATGTTTGCCAACTTTAAACTGTACAAAATCTTCCAGAATATCTTCAGATTTCTTAGTCCAAGATTGCTTTATTTTCTTCACTTTTGACTTCTATCTCCCTCGAGCTCCGCGCACCCATTGATTCTTGCGCAGCCCCCTCGTGCTCTGTGCTTGTCCGAGACACGAATGACCACTGTCATATGTCTTGTCTCTGGAACTGGTACTCGGCACTGGACGGATATGGATGACCGGAACCCGGCTTTTATCTACTGTCAACAGATGTTCTGATTTTGGCATAACTGTGGAGATTTTGTCTTGATTTGCAATATTTGTACCGGAAACCTGTAATCTGTAAATATGTAACAAACACGTATTAAAAGCACCTACCTATAAACACGCGAGCATTAGAATGGGCGGTATAAAATGCAATATTCTGTTATGAACAAATACCCCCAAACTTAACTTTTGCTCGTCCCGAGCAAAACCAATTATTCATAAAATGAAATCCTAACCGCACTTTCGCAGGGAACGCGATTGTACTGAGCACGTGCAACAAGCCGTTAAACCTCTAGGTGTCCCTAGTAGGAGGAGTGTTGTCTTCTGAGAGTTTTCAGCGGATTACACCCACAAAATCCCGTCAAGTTAGTGTCATAAGTTAACAATGATTCTACTCCTACAGTTTAGTATTTACATTAGAAACTCTATCATCCTAAGTTAGAAATATTCAACCCTTATTTTTCACACCTCATATCTATTTAACCTTGGTTCTCCTGAGTTTTCCTTCTAAAGTGCGGCCTCAAATCAGGGATTTTTATCAACTTTACAGAAAACACAAGTCTTATTCTTTATTTCTATCTTTTATCCAAACATCGATTGTATACCCCTACGGGTGTGTATATTTGCACCCCTACACTCAAGAATTCAATTCAAGCTATAATACCCTTGCCCTAATACCAAATACTACTTCTTTTCATTAAGGATGGACGGATTTGCTCACACATCTTTCATGCGACTATTAATGCTTCTTGAGGCACTAACGACCGATTACTGAATGTGTGAACTTTAAAGCGTAAATAGCAGTTTCCAGGTCTTGACTTTATTCTATTTTTTCTTTTTTTTTTCTTTTTCTTTTTTTCTTTTTTTTTCTTTTTCAAGACCGGATATATTTTTCAACATGCTCTTTTGGTGTTTAGCTTTAAATACCGTTTTTTTCTTTTATACTAGGCTTTCAGGCAAGAGTATTTCTAGGTATCCTCTACTATCCCAAGTTTCAAGGTGCGTGTAAGTGCAGTTTGTAGGGTATATACTTTCTGAATTTGAACTCAAGAAAAGAAACTATTTTTCAGACTTATCCTCCAGTAAAGCTTCAATACTTTCCCTTCATCTTGACTTAACTCAAGAACTGAACTCAAGAAACTGTAAGGACGTATACTTACCAAAGTTAGACAGAATGAGGGTTATTTTAAGGATTTTCAATTCCTAAGTCTAGAATTTAGTTATTTCTAACATATCAACTAAACTTTCAGAATAAAAATCTAAGTTACCCTATTAGCTAACTTGACGACAAAGTTTTTATATTTTTTTGGAAAATTTTCAATTTTTGTGGGTTTTTAATAAGGTATGCAAATGCAAAATATACAAATGAATGCGAAGGTAGAAAGCTTACCGAGCACACCCCCAAACTTAAACTTGACAGTGCCCTCACTGTCAGGCTATACCAAGAGGGTCAAAATTGTCGGCGCTTTCCAAAAGAAAATTATATACAAAAAAGAAAAAAAAACAAAAAATATATACATGAAAAAAGGGTTCCCCCCAAACTCAAGTGAAACAGTGTTTCCACTGTTAAGCGATGAAGTTCAGGATCTGGGGGGAAAGAACAGTATCAAGCTATACAAGGCCTTACACAGGCCAAAAGTGAGCACCAACCATTCAAAAATTCTATCTCTGTAATATGCGGGTTGGTGAAAGAAGGTGAAGAGGAAAGAAATGGAGAATATGCGAGATCGTATGGAGATAGAAGCGGGATACGGTCTCGGTATATGAGAAGAATGGCGGAAGGGAAAAAGAAGTGGAATACGAACTTGAGGGTGGAAATGGACTGAATAAATTAGTACAATCTGTAATGATCGATGTGAAAAGATGGATTGTACTAATCTATCAATATGGCGAGAAATGGGGTCAAATCCCTCAAGATTCGTGAGAAACCATGGGTACGCCGAACTTGGTAAACCAGACACAGGAAGTGAAAATGATACGGTTTCTTGCATGGTCGGAACGATGGAAAGGGTGGGGGGAAGTGATTGAGGAAGGGTATCGGTTAAGGTTTCGGGAGGGTGTACACAGTCAATGAAAGGAACAGGATGAATTGGAAAATCCGACTCATCAATTAAAACTGTTTCATCCTCAGTACTATCCTCAATATTCTCCTCAAAATTTATCACATCAATGCTTTTATCATCAAAATCAAGACGCATATGAAGTTCGGGAAAAACAGTTAAAGACTCGGGATGATGAGTTGGAGAGAAAAATTTAGCTAAATCTATGGGTTCATCATCCAAAATATTCCCAGCGTCAATATCCTCAATCAAGTGAAAGTCAATTTTCTCAGACACCTCATCAAAAGCATGGATTTCAATCGATTTTGGTTCTAAGATGGAGGTGTAGAGGTCAAAAGGATTGGGTGTGGTTTCACTTGGCAAGGTCCCTTCACAATCGGGTAAATCAAACACTACAAAGTCGCACAACTCATTAATCATTCTATCTTTAATCAATGAATCGTTTGGAACACTAGATAGATATTCAAAAACGGAGTTGTGGGATTCAAGTTGAAACGGGTAGGCTTGATTCGAAAGGGGGTACATCTCACTCTCTCCACTCAAATTCTCAACCTGTCCTACCGTCTCTTCATACATTGGAAAATTTGGAGCTAGTTGAAAACTAGCTACCGGGTCACTAGGTTGTATAAGGGCGGCCATAGACGCAATCAAATCCATCATCTGTTGGTACGACGCTACCCTAAAATCTTCCAAAGACTGTTCCAGACTAGACATGGGTTGTGAAGGGGTTTCAGTAAAAGATTCAAAGTTGTTTGGATACTGAAAACTCCCAAATGGCATTTCAGAAGCAATGTCTAGGGAAGGTGCAAAAGTCGGGCAGGACTGGTAGGAATTGAATGGCTGGACAGGAGCAGGATCAACATTTATATAAGAAGATGAATGGAATTGTTGATCCCAAGAATCTGTAGTGGTGAAAGGAGTGAAAGATCGGCTACAGGATTGTTCAATATGTTCAGCGATGGACAAAGGACGACCTGCAAAAGGGGTATCAACATAAGAGGGTGGGGGAGGTTGAAAAGGTTGATACAAAGTGGATTGCGGAGGGCAAGTGTTTGTCCTAGACGCGTCTATCCGATCTTTCAAAGAGATTTTGGGCATGGAGGGATCGTTCGACGTTCGGCCAAAGCAAGAACCGTAAAAAGTAATGTCTGGTTGTGGGTACCAAAGTTCGGCAAGAGTTTTGCGAGGTGGGGTACCCATGATATGAAGAGAGAAAGAAAGAAAAGCAGAGAAAAGGAAGGGAAAAAGAATGTGATTTTTTTTTAAAGTTTTTAACAAATGAATGAAATATATACACAAAAATAATCTGTACAAAAACAATCACGACACAAAAATACCACACACCTAATCGTTCTAGGGTTCACCTAGGTCAACTAGACCTGCTCCAGAACTTGATTGTCGAAGTAAAACTGTGTCGAGAAACGGGCTCAAGATACACTAATCACGAGGCCAGGTAAGTGCAGAGATAAGGGGAGTTTTTCCAACGCTTTCGCGAAGTTCCTTAATTAAATAACTCTTTCTCTTTTGGCGGTTTCGCCGTTAACACTTTCCTAGACACCCCGTAAACAATGTACCGTTAAGCGAGGTTCTAAACATGGTTAACTTCTCCTAATGAGTGCGAAGTCCTTAAGGCTTAAAGTCTAATTTCTTTTAAAATTTGTGCGGGTAAACGTTATGCTCAAGTTCGTGATTTGTGGGCCACGGAAAAGGTGATGAAATCCTTTACCGTATGTTGTGGGGTTCGCTTGCCCTTAAGTCTGTATTAATGTATGCAATGCGCAATTCAAAAAATTCTATAAAGAATCAAACAATCGTTTTTTAGTTTAAGCACGGCACTGCAAAAAATACGGGTTAGTCAATTTTTTAGCGTTTGCTAGCGAACTTGCAAAGAATCCTGCAAAGAATAGTATATTGGATGCGTCGGATTTGAGAAGAAGGTGTTAGTAAAGTACGTACCGTTAAGTTTTTTGGGTTAGGAAACCCCCGTTGAATCAAATCCGGTAAGCTTGAAAAGTTCGCTTGCGCGGGTCAAACTACCCGGATCTTTGGCACTGTACTTTGCAATCACCTTAGCCTTGAACGTACACTTTGCTCCCCACAATCACAGTTCGCAAATCCGCAAAAATCTGCAGACTTGCTCACAAAAATTATCAAAAAAAAACAAAACGATTTTTTTATAAATATATACAAAAAGAATATTAACCCGAATAACAAGAAAGAAAATACGCTACCGTCTCCCCGGCAACGGCGCCATTTGATCGCACGCTTTCGGCGTGTCGGATGTTCAAAATTCTAAAGTTATAACCGCGATCAGGACGGTGTCGCTTGCAGCTAGCCGGTTGAGTACGGGTCAATCCACAGGGAGATGGTTGTATTTCCGTTCTTGTTTTCGACGAGTCAAAAAAGAATTTGTATATGTTTGTTCGATTCTATCCTAAGTGTTATATGCAAGTATAAAGTTGTTAAGAAAAAGATATGAAAGTGTAAGCTAAAGAAATCCGTACTCAAAACCTTTGAGCCGAGTCTTGACCAATTGAAGCTAGAGCAATCGGCAACAACGTGGATTAGGGGATTTAAGTGCGGTATTCGTGGAATCCGGCTTATTTACCCTTGTCCTTTCGTTCTTGTCTCTTGCTTTCGCCTCCGTCCAAACCGAACGCAACCGGTCGCGGTTAGGAATCACCGTTACCTTGGTAGGGTAGGGTGCCTAACGGAGCGCTTGCGTATCGTTTGGGCGGAGTTCAATAGAAAGTAACGGGAAAAGGAAATGAGCAAAGAAACGTTAACTTACAATACCGTATTTATTCTTAACAACGATAATTACAACCATTCACAAAACGAACCAAAAAGAGAGAACAAAAAGAAAAGATTACAAGTAAGTAAGTGCATGGAATTTAAGTGCAAGAAAGTAAATGCGAGGTAATAAAAAGCAAGAAAGAAATAAGCAAGAAAATAACCACAAGAACACTAGAACTCAAGACAAGCATGGGATCAATAGCCAACCCTTAAACTTGCAAGCTCAATCAAGAGGTTGCAAGATCAAGAGAAGGGTAAAGAACTCATGTGAAATGAAGCACAAATTCCATATGAAGATACAACCCTTGAGATCAATATCAAACCCTTAAACTTTCAAGCTCAATGAAGAGGTTGAAAGATCAAGAGAAAGCAAAAATCTCAAGGGGAAGTTAAACAAAAGAGAATGATACAAAAACCCTCATCTTCATTGATCATCCACTCAAAAAGCTCTCACTACGATTTTCATGGAGGAAAGAATGAAAAAGAAGAAGAAGAAGACTAAAAACTAGCAAAAGAGGCTAAAGAACTTAACACCTTGGTTTGGCTCAGAACTGGGGTATTTATAGGAGGGGAATGGGAAACCTAGGGCAACAATCTGCCCCTAAATGAAGTGACCAAACTGCCCATGAAACACGACAACCTGAAGAGTCCGTACGGCCGCGGTTCCGCGGCCTAAGCATGCTTAGGCCGCGGTTCCGCGGCCATAATAAGGAGTTGGGCCATCATATTTTTTGTGCTTCCCTGGTTCACTTTTTCCTCGTGTTTGCCAACTTTAAACTGCACAAAATCTTCCAGAATATCTTCAGATTTCTTAGTCCAAGATTGCTTTATTTTCTTCACTTTTGACTTCTATCTCCCTCGAGCTCCGCGCACCCATTGGTTCTTGCACAGCCCCCCTCGTGCTCTGTGCTTGTCCGAGACACGAATGACCACTGTCATATGTCTTGTCTCTGGAACTGGTACTCGGCACTGGACGGATATGGATGACCGGAACCCGGCTTTTATCTGCTGTCAACAGATGTTCTGATTTTGGCGTAACTGTGGAGATTTTGTCTTGATTTGCAATATTTGTACCGGAAACCTGTAATCTGTAAATATGTAACAAACACGGATTAAAAGCACCTACCTATAAACACACGAGCATAAGAATGGGCGGTATAAAATGCAATATTCTGTTATGAACACCGCACACGGCCCACTCCACTCCTCGCATCGGGTATATATCACTAATCTCAGAACCGAGAAAGATCATGGTGGACGCATCGAAATATCATATCAAGAGAAACCGGGTTTTTCAAACAATGCATAATTTCATTAACTACCACGGTCCTCAAATCCAGAAAATATCAAGTAATGAATAAGAATACTTGCATAGATCATTATGATGATATATATTATATATGTGTACATATATAACAGCGTCCCATATCACACACACACACACATATATATATATATACGTATATATCAGCGTCCCATACCACTGATATATATCCTCAGGAGTCAAACATCCAGAAAACATCATATGAAATCCATATCTCAATGCGAAATCCATGAAATATAATATATGCAACATGAAACAGTAATATGAGCATATAAAGGAAAACCGCTATTTAAATGCAACAAGTTATTAAATATATCATGCGGTTCCTATTTTCTTCAAAATCCAACGCAACATCATATAAAAGTGAACATGTGGCTATAACAAGGTATATATGTGTACATGTAAGTATGTATGCAAGATGTACATGTAGCTATATCTCATATGTGTATATACCTGTCAATAATGATATAATACCCTCTAGGTATATGTGTATATACATGTCAATAATGATACAATACCCTCCAGGTATATGTGTAGCTGTAGCATAGCAATGTATGTGTATATACGTGTCAATAATGATGAAATACCCTCCAAGTATATGTGTAGCTATAGTATAGCAAGGTATGTGTATATACATGTCAATAATGATGCAATACCCTCCAGGTATATGTTTAGCTATAGCATATAGGCATGGCAAGGCATATGTGTAAGCATGTAGGTATACATGTATGTTGTCTGTCATATACACAATGGAATAGGAATCATGTCTCAATGTCCCCAACCAATACAATATCACGTATGTATAGGTGTTGTGTGTGTCATGGCAATTATCGGCGGTGTGGGTGTAGTATACAATTTGTGCTCGTGCAACATGAATCGTCAATAATAGTGTCGTGTCTCATTAATACTATGTCCATATGCAATAGGAAAATGAAGTATGCAACAATGGTACACATGCACAATCAAGTAATGATATGCAATGAAGTTCATGCACAATCTCTATATGTGCAATATACTTAATATCAAGAATCATATCATTTAATCTAGCCCAGACGCATAACGCCATGCGGGAGATTCCCCTGTAGATGTTAAATCTACTCACTGATGATCTCGAGCTATGTAAATCCGACCACCTGCTTCCGTTTCTTCGCAGCGTCTGAAGTCCCTGCTCGCGATCCTAAAGTTTCACAAACACAACACATAAGACTAAATATCCCGCGCCGACACAAAGACAACGAAACACAAGGATAACGTCCATAAGATAAACACACTGTGCACTCAGTGCACAAAACGCATACGATATCGGCACAACCCTAGCTAGGAACTCAAAAAGACATAATCACCAAGCCTAGGCCCTGATCGTACCGATCGCGGATTCACAACACAAAATATATCGTGGAATCTAATATATATAACATCGCAACGTCAATAGAAACTCACGCCTAAACTTTACCGAAAATCTAGTAAGCAACTTTTAATCATTTTAGCCCAAATCTACAAGTTTAACCAAAACTAGTAATCACAAACATCTCATAATAGCTTGATTAAACCACACAAACCCTTACTAGAATTTTAATTACACCCAAATAAGATTTAGAAAAGTTTAGTTTGCACTTAAGCTTAATTAGACGATTAGTAAAATAAAAATTAACAAACTCATATCTAGGTTAAGTTTTCCTTGTCTAAGCCACACACTTAACCATTACAAATAATCAAAACCTTTTCTTGATCTTCAAAATCTTTTCTTGAATTTCTAAACATGCCAATTAAAGCTATATTAAACATCTAATAACTATATTTAAGTATTAAAACAAGAACTTGAGTTTAGGGTTAGGATTTATACCTCAAACTTGATCCAAAAACTTACAACTAGATCAACAAAACAACCTCCAAAATGCTATCTTTCCTCATGAATTAAGCTAGTCTAGGGTTAAAGAATAATGAGTATGGATTTATATTTGAGTTTGTGGGATTATTTTATGGTTTTTGATTATTTACTTGAACTTGAAAGAGTGGAAATGGAGTGAGAAAGAAATTAGCGCAGCAAGTGGGAGGGTCAGCCATAGCAAGGGAAAATAGGGGATATTTGTGGATGAGTGTGGAAATATCTAGCTAAAAACTATTATTAAAGCTTAATAAAACAAATAATAATGCCACCTCTTATTCTTTATTTAAACATTTTCCTTAAATTCCCACAATATCTAGATACTTCTTCAAGATATTTGTAAGGATGGATTAATGCTTAATCTTGTGATTTAGTTAGCATAGATTCACTTTAGCATAATTAACCCAAACCAAAAAGTAATTACCACTAATTAAGTGCATAATAAAAAGCTTATAATAATATTTTAATTAAGGAAAAATATTAAAATGCACTAAAATTACAAGTGACCTACAAAAAAACGCAAACTAGCAATTTCCTAGTTAAACTAGGTGCCGTGAATTTAAAACAGATAAAAGATCACTTCTAGGTTTTAACGGAAAAACACAATTTATTTTACTTATTAACGGAAAATTCGCCTAAACGATTTCTAAAACGTTACAGTAGCCCTCCGTCGTTTCGAATAAATAGCACATAGTATTCGTTCGGTGTTTGTTGGCCAAAGTCAAGACATCGTGAACGGTAGCTGTGTGTTGCTTATCCGTAGCATTGGTAAATGCATTGGTTTAGGACAGTCGTACCACCATATTGGCCAAATTCAAGGGTGTGCGCGGGTGGGTCTAAATAAATCTGGATAATGACGGGTAAAACTTGACTTGCGTGTTATGATTTGTTGGACAAAGTTAAGGTCATAAGAACTTAGGGAAAAAACCACATCGGGAGTTTCAAACATACAGGAAACTTGCCAGGCATGCGCATACCTTCTGGAGTGTGGTGACTTGAGTGGTTTCCATCAAATTATCATGCGATGATAGTTGGATCCCGATTCCCACAAATGAGTAGGTTCTACTCCTCGGGTGATTTTAGATGATCCTGATTAATTCTCCTTTTGGGTTTGGAGGAGAATTCGAGGAAATAGTGGGAGACATCATGATTAGTTAAAGTGATTAACCATTCTAATCTAGGTTAGAGTACATGCTGAGTGTTTCTTTTCTCTCTCTCTTTGGCAGTGACCATGGCCCGACCCTAAACTAAAACTCATGAACCCAATTAACCGAACCTTCTTAAAACACTTTGACTTTTGGATTGTCACTTAGTCGCATATATCATTGCCACTTCTATATGACCTTTGCTTTTCTCCGGAACATTCCGTATCACTACGAAGATCCAGATTTATTGGATATGCCATCGTATAGTTACATACGAACTCGAAGGAACTTGTTCCAGTTCGAGGATGGATTATGGTTCTGGGGAAATTGAATAGGATTATTCGGTTGTCTTTTCACTTTACCTTCTCTCAGGTTGCGAGAACTCCTGGTATTAGGAGAGTACACCTATTGCGCTTATTGGACAGTCTTCTTCCAAACCATAGGCAGGTGCCGAAGGGTAGGGAAGGAAGAAAACCAATAAGCCTAAAGTGTGGTTTACAGAAGGTAATAAGTAAAGACATATAAAGGGATTAGAAAGAGGGAAAAAGAAATTACGACTACTATCATTCACAAAGAAACCACATATACCATCGCCACTCCTACTTTCACCTTTGCATTTCTCCAGAACATTCCGTATCACTACGAAGATCCACATATTACTTGGATATTTCCATCGTATAGTTACATACGAACTCGAAGGAACTTATACTGGTTCGAGGATGGTTTCTGGTTCTGGGAGAAATAGAATAAGCATTATTCAGTTGTCTTTTCTCTTTACCTTCTCTCAGGTTGCGAGGGCTCCTGGTATTAGGAGAGTACACCTATAACGCTTATTGGATAAGTCTTCTTCCAAACCTTAGGCTGGTGCCGAAAGGTAGGGAAGGAAGAAAACCATTTAGCCTAAGGGTGGTGTACAGAAGGTAATAAGTGAAGATAAATAAAGGGATTGGAGTGATGGCAAGAAAATGTACGGTTACTGTCATGAATATGCATAGTTGAAGAGGCATTACTAGGAATACCCGGCTACCCTTTCGAAACATTTTCATGTTTCAGTTCCACTGTGCAGTGTTAATTGAAAACTGTTTTTCCAATTAGATTCTGACTCCAGGGTATGTATTTACCATATTTGATTCTCGCATCTGTATGGCGTTACAGATGCTGAGTGGGAGTAAGATATTGGGAATTGGGTGATTATATCCTCTATATATCGGAATTCTTTGTAATTGATGATATTTGAGGAAATCACCTGGGTTTTGCCTGATGGCAAATATTTGGTTTTGAATATCCGTTGTTATGCACCAATTTCAAACTGATATATCTGTACATTTATTTTATAAAGTGAGATATAACTTTTTGTAATTATGTCTATGAAATTTACCTATATCAGTTGATGGTTAGGTAAGGAGCATTCAACAGCGGTGTAATTCTTCTTAACCATAACACAGTTTTCAACATACAACGCACAGGGTTTGAGTTATTAAACTTAGTGGACTTATACAGAGTATTTTATGTTGTCCATTGTACGTTAGGACAAAAGGGTTCGTACTCGTACAATATTCAGCTTACTTGTGACTTCTTTAGTCTTTTAAAAATTTGGTCAGCACCTCCCTTGTATATTTTGAACCGAAAACACATATACATGATAATATAAAAGGCATCCCCAGGCGGGAGCTAGCTCTTCACCAATCGGCGGAATCACAACCACGCAAGACAGAAATATATGTATACGACGCCCAACGGCGAATATCAAAACAAAGGATAAAGAATAAAGCAAGACATCAACCCACCAAGCGAACATATAACCCATCGCTCTAAGTCTCGCAACTACAAGTCTTGCTAAGTCTCACTACTTATATAAATACTAGTTTCTGATTGATGGAGTTGACTAGATACAACAGGAATAATAATGCAAGAGTGGGCACGATCGAATATGTTCCACCTACCAAAGCAAATCACCCGAAAGAAGCAGTGTGCCAACGATACCGCCATTGATCCATGCGGTCAAACCTGCAAGAACTGTGGCACAACGGGGTGAGTTGCCAACTCGTGAGTAGAAAACATCAGCAGGTAGAAATCGAATAAAATAACGATTTCCCAGGTCAACTATATCATAAAGGTAATATTATGATATCTAGGGTGACCGTGTCTGCATATACCAATAATATAATTAATGCCTGTATGCATGTGGATATCATCTACGTGTTCATCAATGACACAACAACATCATGGAACCTGAGTGTCCAACATCGACACTCGAAACATCATGAAAGCATATGCATGTAAATATGAGGATATCAACTAACGTGCGTCCATCAACGACACATCAAAATCATGGAACCTGAGTGTCCAACATCGACACTCGAAACATCATGAACCCCGTGTCCAACATCGACACGTAAATCCCCATGTGTCGAGCTCCGGCAGTCTGGATCGGCCTACGGGCTTCATCAGTCCGGATCGGCCCATATCATCTCACGACACCGGTCGGTATCCTCCGGATAACCGCCGAGTCCAAATACTATCACCGGTAGGTAGTTCTCCCCTGCCAGGCTTACCGCCTAACTATACGAGTCATCTTGTTCCAGGGTACCTCACCGGGTCCACCATGTACCTACAGACGGTGCCTACCGCTCCTCGAATCGGGTTTCACATACCAATCTCAGAACCGAGAAAACTCATGGTGGACGTCTCGAAATATCATATCAAGAGAATCCGGGTTTTTAAAACAATACATACTTTCTTCTGAAATATAACCACGGTTCTCAAATCCAGAATCTCATGAAAACAACATCTTAATGCATATAATCGTAAAGAGTGATGTATGCAAACATAGAACAAAAATGTGAGCATGTCAAATATATCATGCGATATAGTATAGTGATGTGAGCATAGCAAGTATATCATGCCAAAGAATCATGTGACAGTACTGAAAAAATAAGAATAATAGCATGATGTGGAAATTCTACTGTGTAAGTGACATAGAAATTATCGATGATGAAAGAATGTGAGCCGGCAATTTGTGTAAGTGTAACATACATATCATCGATAATTGTGTAGGTGTACTAGCACAGGTATATGTAATGCAATGAGAATATCATGAACATAGCATAAAGTACATCGTAAGCGAAATGCTATAAGGTATACGTATCTAATCCAACCTCTACGTAAAGGCTAAACTGAGTGGTGTAGACAGGGATTAAATATCTATAACATATCCAAGTCGGCGAATCTGTCAATCGGCATCCAGCCTCACAACATAACGTACGGTATAATCCATCGTACGACATCCTATAGTCAAGAGTATGGATCAATCATCCGGTAAAACATCGTGCAGTGACAATAAACAGAATTGGGATTCTATCGACCTATACAACAATGAGGGTATGGATCTAAAGTCTCGTACGGCATATCACTCATTATTCACATCATTATATATATATATATACCTATATCCCAGGTCTCATCCGTATCAATCTCATATCATGGGACCGACAAAGATATCAATTATCTCATATTGACTCGCATCCGTATAACGACATATCAAACCAAGTCATCATATCTCATCGTATACTCTTTTCATCACATCAATATCTCACATCAAGTCATCTTCTTAATCTCATATCAATTTATCAACCTCATAACATGCCACTATAATCTCATACTGATTCTTTTTCACTACATATATATATATATATATATATATATATATATATATATCGTGATTCACGTTCACGTTTCATATCATTATATATCAATTCGAGACATCATTTCTACCATATTATGTCACACTAAACCATACGCTATACCTTAAGTCGTGGTATATCTTGTCTCCTACTAATTCTTTAATCATATCCATATGTTTCTAACATGGTTTCCTTAACCATATTCTATATGTATCGGTTTCCATTATAATTTGCAGGGGTGCTATACGCCATCCACCCGACTTCCCCCGTAGATATAAATCTACTCATCTGCGGAACTCCTTGTTCAGCCGTAGTCGATGTTCTTTGTCGTCTCGGAATCCACGCGAAGGTACCTAAAATAAATACACGGTCGCAATGCTATTAAAATCAAGTCCAGAAAAACCGATACGGCACAAGGTGCGCTCATAGATTAGAACCTATAGCTTACGCATGCAAAAACAACCAAACCACCCTCGTCGTTGACGTACAAACATCAAACGACTCAATACAATATCAAATACCAAAACCCATGTTTATAAATCACAAATATCAATTTCAGCAACATAGGAAATCACTCCCAGATTTTGGCTCAGGTCAATTAGGACTAAACAAGCAAGTATAGGGGATAGGTTACAGGGTAATCAAGCTACAGCCCAAAACTCAACCCCAGACACCTACAAAAATCCGGCGGCAATGCCTAAATGTCCGATCTCGCCGGCCGTACTGGAGAATTGGCATCTCGTGTTTTGGTGGTGGTCTTCTAGTGGTGTATCTAGGTCACTGGACTTGCTAGAATTTCTTAAAACTACCCCAGATAGCTCCAGATTCCCTGTAGGCTATCAAACATCACAAAACCGGAACGGGGAAGTTTCTAAGTTCGTATTTTGGGTTCTATTCTCTATTCTAGGCCATAAAATCAACACTAAGGTCATTGTAAACAGCCACTACATAACACAAGTTCACACAATCACCCAAATTAACCCTTTCATGTAAAATTCCAAACATCACTAATCAACATCGATTTAACTCTAAACTAACAATAGGATAAACTAAACACAATAACTTAACTAAAGTATAGAATTATACCTCATTTGGCAACTCAAGAATTTTCTTGAGTTGCTCAAAGTCTTCAAAATCCAACTTTGATTGGTCCAATGGGTTTGTAGACATGTGGGGATCACTTTTAATGATGGAAGTATAGGGTTTTAGCAAGGTTTTGGAGATGATACTTGAGGGTAGAAGTGAAGGGAGCTTGAAGAGGAAGAAGATGAAGGAAAATAATGGGGTGAGGAATTGAGGCAGTCCCCCTTCTCTCTATCTTATACTCTCTCTCTTTCATACCCTCACTCTCTCTCTCTTATGGTCACTCTCTCAATTATCTTCTTTTATCTTTTAGCTTCCCTTTTCTTTTCTCACAATAAACACATAATACCACGAACACAAAAGAAACAACATGCAACAAAATGCAACATTTCATGGTGCACTAACCATGGAGAATATAGAAAAACGGATTTGGCTTAATCGCGATTAGTAGTGCACTAATCAATTTTTTATTCAAACTGCATATAATTAATTATAAAAATGCCAAATCCGATAAATATATATTTAAATGAATAAATCATTTTAATCTCCAATTATTTCACAAATATTGGTATATATTTATACCATTTTACGAAAACCCCAAATTCGCAAATCGGGTAGTTTTCGCGAAATATATTATTTTAATATTAAATTCCAAAAATAATATTTTATATATTTTTTTTGAAATGTTACAATTCATATCTTAACGATGAGGTATATGGAGTTGTCCGGCTGATGCTTAAAACCAGAATCTGGACAAACTCTTGGCACGTTTCAGTAATGACAGTTTGTGGGTTATCCCGGACTTTGACGAGGGTTAACATTCTACCATCTGAAATATCAATAGTTATATTGTTCTTGACTCGCCACCAATTATAGTAAAATGAATTCTTTTCAGAAAACATTAGTGGGAGTATGGTAGAACTGAAAGTTATTCCAGAACCACAAACGATTACTGAAAATTTAGTAGAACCTAAACATTCAATTGGACTCGACAATCCATTAGCCACTCTGCAGATTTGGTGGGTAACCTTAGGCACCCGAGAGGTACTTCGGTCTCCTCAAAGACGGTGACAGGGAGGTTCTTGATTACCCAAACTTGACACTACTGCTGTTCTAGACTATGAGATCTAGCAGGAGGATGAATATAATGTCCGATCTCGCCGGCCGTACTAGAGAATTGGCATCTCGTGTTTTGGTGGTGGTCTTCTAGTGGTGTATCTAGGTCACTGGACTTGCTAGAATTTCTTAAAACTACCCCAGATAGCTCCAGATTCCCTGTAGGCTATCAAACATCACAAAACCGACACGGGGAAGTTTCTAAGTTCGTATTTTGGGTTCTATTCTCTGTTCTAGGCCATAAAATCAACACTAAGATCATTGTAAACAGCCACTACATAACACAAGTCAACACAATCACCCAAATCCTCTCTTGAAAAATTCCAAACATCACTAATCAATATCGATTTAACTCTAAACTAACAATAGGATAAACTAAACACAATAACTTAACTAAAGTATAGAATTATACCTCATTTGGCAACTCAAGAATTTTCTTGAGTTGCTCAAAGTCTTCAAAATCCAACTTTGATTGGTCCAATGGGTTTGTAGAGAGGTGGGGATCACTTTTAATGAAGGAAGTATAGGGTTTTAGCAAGGTTTTGGAGATGATACTTGAGGGTAGAAATGAGGGGAGCTTGAAGAGGAAGAAGATGAAGGAAAATAATGGGGTGAGGAAATGAGGCAGCCCTCTCTCTCTTTCTCTCTTATTCTCTCTCTCTCTTTCTTACCCCCACTCTTTCTCTTATGGTCACTCTCTCAATTATCTTCTTTTGTCTTTTAGCTTCCCTTTTCTTTTCTCACAATAAACACATAATACCACTAACACAAAAGAAACAACATGCAACAAAATGCAACATGTCATGGTTCACTAACCATGGAGAATATAGAAACACGGATTTGGGTTAATCGCGTTTAGTAGTGCACTAATCAATTTTTTATTCAAACTGCATATAATTAATTATAAAAATGCTATAAATATATATTTAGATGAATAAATCATTTTAATCTCCAATTATTTCATAAATATTGGTATATATTTATACCATTTTACGAAAACCCCAAATTCGCAAATCTGGTAGTTTTCGCGAAATATATTATTTTAATATTAAATTCCAAAAATAATATTTTATATTTTTTTTGAAATGTTACAATCGTCCCCCCTTAAATAAATTCGTTCATCGAATTTAAATTTAAACCCCAAAATACTAAAACATTTCGATAATCAGCTCAAATCACGTGGCTCCGAAATCTCGGAAGATACAGAAATACCACAGCGCATCGTGTGCGCCTGAAAACGAGTATGAAACTCAAAATCGAATTCCGTCAAGCGTAACGCAATCACCGAAGTTATAATGGAGATACAAATCTCGAAATCCACTACTGAAATCCAATATACACTAGTCGAATTCTATAATACATATATAGTACGCATCCTTGGAAAAAATCTCCTAAAACTGAATAAAACACATGCAAAATCTTTTCTGAATCGCCGTGTGATGCGTAACTCACGGCACAAGTGACGGACACTCATTTGTAAAGTAATAAATATACGTTCATATATGTTTTGGTCAAATATACGTTCCGCCCTTTTTAAATATCCCAAAAGGTTTTCCTTTGTAAACGTTCGTGTCGCTCGCGGACACGTAGAAATAGAGAGACTATAGCTCCTTTTTGAAAACCTCTTGTTAAACTTTTAATGCATGCAAAGTACTCAGGTACTTTCCTTAGATCAGTCATGTTCGGCTACTACGTAATATAGTGCCCATCATGAAAACAGAGTGCTCAAGAGTAAAATCAGCCTCAAAAGGCGTATCCAACATTACGTACGTCTGGTGCGCACGGAAATAAAATCCAATACAAGTGCTACGATATGCATAAAAGCAAAACTAAGTGCAACGGGTGTGCACGAAAGCATTTGTCAAATGCAACTGGTGTGCATAACAACAACATCAAGTGCATCTAGAGTGCACGAAAATCTCAACCCAGTGCAACTAACCTGCACGAATGAAAATCCCAATCGAGTACATCCGGTGTGCACAAAATCACATCTCATATCATGCGCCCAACATGCGCGAAAATCCAAATCAAGTGCATCCGACATGCACGAATAAAATCTAAATCAAGTGCATCCAATGCGCACAAAATCCAATACCAAGCGCCTAATATACGTAAAAATCCAACCCAAGCTCGTCAGGTCCGTATAAAGTATATAGTGCAGTAGAATGCACGAAAATGAACGTCAAGCGCAAACGCGCACAAAAACATAAATCCGGTGAAACAAATGATTAATACATAAATCGGGTGCAACCAATGTATGGGGTATAGATCTAGTGCAACCAATGTACGGGGTATAGATCTAGTGCAACCAATGCACGAAATACCAATCTGGTGCAACCAATGCACAAAATATAAATCTAGTGCAACAAATGCACGAAATACAAATCTGGTGCAACAAATGCACGGAGTATAAATCTAGTGCAACAAATGTACAAAATACAAATCGGGTGCAACAAGTGCACGGAAACTCATCAATAACTCAAATGCGTATAAAAACAACACCGAGTGTAACAAGGTGTATAAAAATCATAAGCGTGTGCAACTGCGTGCACAAAACACGTATCAATGCACTGCAAGCACATGCGAGCTATACCGAGTGCAAAAATCAAATCGAGTGCGTACCACATGCACAAAATCAAATCAACCATTTGAAATCCACGAAATCATAAACACGTGCAGCCAAGGCACAAAATGACTATTAAGTGCAATTGATATGCACAAATTGCAAACCGATGTAGCTGTGTATAAACATAAATCAAGTGCAATAACTATGCACAAAAATGTAAATACCCAGTAGGTGCAGCCATGGTGCACGAAAACAATATCATGAGACACAATCATCAAAACTCAAATCCAAGCGATATAAGCGTGATACTTAGATCACAAACGCAAATCTCTACAAATGACATTGAGGTACACCTCCTACAATGTCGAAAAATGTCGGTGCGCCTAAAACTGGCAGAGCCAGAACATCCGCTTGCCTCCTGCTCACGGTCTGGCGTTCTCTGTCTCTGGGTCCTCATTTCTCTGCGGATTACCAATCTCGCAATCCATCGGCTCGTCGGCCAGGTCAGGTGTACTAACGGAAACGATTCTGCTCTGACACTTCTCTGGTCATCTCTCGGCCAATTAGCATGACCACTCGTAAAGCAGCGCGTCACTGGAGTCGGCCTCTGGCCCTCTGAATACACGTGACACAACTGATCCTGGGTGCAAATCTTATCGCAGCAGTGTCCTGGAAGGCACCTGCTCAAGGTCTCTTCCGATCTCGCATATGTCGAACTGTATGGAGGCTGGTACTCTTGCATAATCTTTTCTCGTTTTCTGGACATCTGCGTACTTAGCACAGCATTTCCTCGGAACTGGCCGTATCCCCACGCCTCTGTATATATATCCGATCTCTAATCTCAACGGGGAGTAACAACAGCTCGTTAACATCTCGCACGAACCACTTTTTCCACTCGTCTTCATTATCGTTATCATCGAAATCACGTCATCTCTTGTTGTCTGCATAGTGCAATTCGTCCTCGGCTACGGTCAATCCGGAGTCTCTCACACGGACTCAAAATTACAAACTCGTTAGAAGATATCTAGCCGAACACGTCCTCGGGAACTCGTCCCAACCATCGGAGGAATATACTTTATTCATCCGCTCTCGATTAACTCATAAAGCATCTGGGTGAGGTCCTCTATCCGAAGATGGTCAACTTACTGATCTCCTATCGGATCATCCAACGAACAACGTCATCTCTGGATCGATCTACTCTAGATCTGAATAAGATTCTCCACATTGGAAATCTTCAACTCAACTGAGCCTGTGTCGGCGCATCAAATCAGACGAATCATCTAAGTCGCTCAATTCAACTCAAGATAGACTAGCTATCTTCTGTCGCATCTTTTCCCGAAAGCTCCAGCGATCTCAGCTGGTAAGCTCTGGAAGCGATATCCCATCAATCTCAGCAACAACTGGGTCATTTGTCTGCAAGGTAGACAACATTACAAACTTTGAGGTAGGCTGTACATCAACAGTCCTCTCACAACAGGTAGCCTCTAACAATGGTCTGATCATCCGGTGCAAAATCGAACACTCACCTCAAACGAGAGGTCACAACACAAATACAAAATCGATACGTTCCCATGTCACCAGAAAACTGTAGGGTTCCTAGGCACTCTCAAGGGGTCTCACAAGGCATCAACCATGCCCGTTTCAAAAATTACGGTGCCGAGAAACCCTAGACTACGGATCGTCGGCTAGAATTCTAGGCGAAAAAGAAACTAGTTAACAAATTTAACTAAGTGAACGGAAATACAACCTTTGTAGATCCGGTCCTCCACCTCCATAGCTCCGCAATGAAGTCTCCTCGCTGTCCAAGTCGAACCCCGGGCTCTAGCGTCGGCTTCATCGGAGAATGGACGGGCTAGGTCATCGACGACGTGCTGAAGATGATCTACGTCGAAGCATCACTAGATCAAGCTCCAACTTCACCAAGTCAAGAAAACTTGTGAAGTAAACACACTCTACTACTTGGCAAGAGGTAGAGGATGAAGAAATAGGAAGTGGGTAGACTTTAGAATTGGATTTCTCACTCTAATTCATCAATCACCATTGATGGATGCAAGGTTTTCTTCTTGAGTTCAAGGAAGAAGAAGAAGAATGTTATGTTGAGTTAATTCCAAAATGAAAAGAATAATCAATTCTTATCATAATAGAACCATGGTTAGGTGTAGAGAGTGAATCATGGTTTAGTGGAATGGTTATGGTTAAGCATGAGACAAAAATGGTTACTTTATGAAAGCTTCAAGAAGCTTCAAGTGCAAACAAATAAAAGCCACCATTTCTTCTCATATCTTATCCTTTTTCCAAAAAGAAAAAGATTAATAAATGAATATGTAAAACCCTAATTATCCACTTAACCATGGTTTAAATCTTTACACTTAACCATAAAGACATGCATCATCAAACATGATATAAACAAGTGCACAAAATCATATCGAATATGTAATGCGCACATCCGAGTGAGAAAATCCATCTTAAGTAAACCGATACTAGTTGATGCAAACTAATATATCAAATATATAATTATGCATTAAATCATTAAATCAACACTTGATTTAACGATCCGGTCATATCGCATATAACCGACTAGTATCCTATGTATCGGCTTATCGAATCAATACTTGATTCGATAACTAGGTTATATCGCATACAACCAATCGATACATTCATCGCGAGAATAGAATACGGTATCACATACACGTATTATTCTCGGTCCCGCACATATCTCATATGCGCTCCTATTTCGTTTCGCTTGAGCCAGGAAACCTCTGTGTAGGACTCTAAAGACTCGTCAATACGCCGGCAGCAGATGATGATCATATCAAGCACCCACAAGCCGCAAGCGGTCTGCTAAACGTAACGGCCACCCGGGTATTGAGCGATCAGAAGATCGACGAGCAAGCCCGCTCACACTCCAGTGAATCCAACCAGTAACACTACCGTACAGTCCGGTCTAATCGTCTGATATGTCGCATATCTTGCCTAGGGGTGGTAAACGTCAGACCCTAATAGCTCGATAAGTCGTGTCGATATGAGGTCTATAACAATTCAAGAAACTACTGGTAACACTTACCAGTAAATCTCAGCAACCCTGGCCAGGGATTTCCTGTTATAGCCAATCGAACACAGCGCAACATCAACTCCCTATACCGGAAGAGACGAATCCCCTCCTATCGCTCATTGCCTCCATGTGATTCGGGACTGTACCCAAAAACCACCGTTTTGCACGCCCTCTTGGACGTGGTAAGATGGAAATCAAAGCACAGTGGGAACCACACAAGACTCTATGACGATCTCGGGTCAACAGACTACTCTATACCAGTGTCACCTGAGAACTGCCATCTGACATGAGGTATAATACCATCTGGGAGTTCTCGGCGAGTCCGTCCAGTGTACCCAGTCTCTACTGAGCACCCGTATATCATCTCTGATGTCAAACACCAATGGATATGGGATCATCGATCGCCCATCTGTATGGGTCGAGAAGGTACACGCTAGTCTACTCTGGTATATCGATGCCCCGTCTCGATACACCCACGACTAGGGACTTTGAAGGATGTACTTATGGACTACCATGTCCCCACTAGTATGATCCGCATCATAGTCCAGGTAGTCAAGTACACATCCTAAGGGCTTTACCAACATGTAACAGAGAGACAATCAATGTACACGTTAAGGTAAAGTACAATCAGATAGCATACTATCATGTCGAGCAAGAAAGTCCTCCCTATATATGTCCCAGCATCCACTACAATATACATCCTATGTATAGTAATGGCCTCTAGGGCATACATATAACTAACAATCTCCCACTTGCACTAGGGCCATCTGTAGCAGTGGTTGTAGTATCTCATACTCAACCATCCCATAAAAGTCTCTCTCTGGGAATAGGCCTTCGTGAGTGGATCCGCCGTGTTGTCCTCTTAGTCTACTCTCCTAACCTCAATCACCCTGGAGATCAACCATCTCCATGATCAGGTGACACTGCCTTAGAATATGTCTGGATCACTGATGGGACGAGGGTTCCTGGCATAAGCCACAACTCCATTGTCACACAATGGTAGGAACTAAGTTCATCTCATGAACTAATATACATCCAAACAGCCTCTTTGGTAGCATCTTAAGTAGCGATGTATCGTGCCTTTATCGTCTAGTATGTCACGGTATCTAGCTTGGAACTCTTCCAACATACCGTCCCTTTACTGAGGGTAAAGACAATGCCTGCGACTGACATTCAGTCGTCTTTATCACCCTGGAACACTTCCAGTGATTCTCCCCAGGATCGATTGATACCATCTCACTACTACTAGTGAGTATCCTAACATCCAATTAGATCTATCTCATAGATCCAAAACTCAGGATTTAGGAGGTATCACTTTGATCCTATACGGAGAATCTTTGCGATAATCGGAGATTGATCGAGCGTAGCATAAGAAACTCCTTTCTTATCAAGAGTATGTCATCCACGTACTCTACGAGGATCACCACCATACTCCCTACTACCTTTTTGTTTATACAAGGTTCATCTACCATTTTGATGATGTCAAACTCTTTGACTATCTATCAAAACAGATGTTCCAACTCCGCGATGCCAGTTTTATCCTATAAAGCATCTTGTACACGTTTCCGCTGCTCCCACTGTCTACGAAGCCCTCTGGCTGTGTACTTACAGACGCACTCTTCTAAAACACCATCTAGAAAAGCAGTCATGACACCCAACCACCAGATATCGTAGTCATGGTATATAGCCGTGGCAAGTAGGATCTGGATGGACTTAAGCATAGGTACTGGAAAAGGTTTCATCATTATCCACGCCTGGTCAATGACGAAAACCTTTAACTAGTCTAGCTTTGAAAGTCTCAACCTTTCCATTTACACCAAGTAATCTTCTCAAGATATACTTGCTCCTGATGGGGATTTAACCCTTCAGATATAGCAACCAAAGTCCATACTTTGTTGGTGTACATGGATTCCATCTCAGATCACTAAGCATCCAGCCATTCTTACAGAGTCTTACTCCTGATGGCCAGCTCGAAGCTAGTTGGGTCATCATCTCATGATGCAATCCTCGCTCCCACTGTCATAGAGAAACCGAAGTATCTCTCAGGTGGGTGAGGAACCCTACTAGATCGGCGGAGAGGCTGAGGTTCGTTGTTATCTACTGAATCCTTTGGTTGTACCAAATCATCTGCTGTATTTTGTATAGCTGGAACCTTTCCAGTTCTACATTACAGACCTTGCCTCGAGCTTGTCCGGATTTTGCTTTTAGACATTAGCCGGACAACCCCAAATCTTAACTAGCTTAAGACATGGGCTCTTCCCTTTCCATATCACATATGAAATGGTAGGCAACTGATTTGATTGGAACCCTATTCAATAGGTATGCAACTTCTCAAGTGCATAACACCCAATAGGAAAAAGGTAACTCAGTAGTACTCATCATAGAGCACACCATATCAAATAGGGTGTATCTGCTCTGCCCCGACATACCATCGTGCTATGGTGCATACGGAGGAGTAATGCTGAGAGAGAATCTCATTCTCCTTTAGAATAGTCCAAGAATTCCGTGCTCAAGTATTCTCCTCCTTGATCTCATCATAGGACATAATACTTATACCCGTATTCTGGTTCTCTACTTCTCGCTTATATTATGTGAATATCTCAAAAGGTTCGGACTCAAGTTCAAACAGGAACATATGACTGAATCTCGAGAGATTATCAGAGAATATAATGAAGTATATGTTAGTTATATGTATGCCCTAGAGGCCATTACTGTACATACGATGTATATTGTAGTGGATGCTTGGACATATATAGGGAGGACTTTCTTGCTCGACATGATAGTACGCTATCTGGTTGTACTTTATCTTAACATGTACTCTGATTGTCTCTTTTGTTACATGTTGATAAAGCCCTTAGGATTTGTACTCGACTACTGGGACTATGATGAGATCATACTAGTGGGGCCACGGTAGGTTATGAGTACATCCTATAATTGTTCCTAGTCGAGGGTGTGTCGAGACAGGGCATCGATACACCAGAGTAGACTAGCGTATACGCATCTTGACCCATATGATGGGCGATGGATGATCCCATATCCATCGGTGTTTGACATCAAGGATGGTGTACGGGTGCTCAGTGGAGACTGGGTACACTGAACGGACTCGCCGAGAACTCCTAGATGGTATATATACCTATTGTCAGATAGCAGTTCTCTGGTGACACTTGTACAGGTTAGTCTGTAGACCCGAGATCGTCATAGAGTCTTGTGTGATTCCCACTGTACTTTGATTTCCTCCCTACCACGGCTCTACTGAGTTGTGCAAACAGGTGGATTTTGGGTACAGTCCCGAATCATATGGAGACAGTGAGCGATAGGAGGGGTTTCGTCTCTCCCGGTATGGGGAGTTGATGTCGCGCTATGTTTGATCGGCTATAACACCTAAATCCCTGGCCAGGGTTCTCGAGGTTTACTGATAAGTGTTATCAGTAGTTCCTCGACCTGTTATGAGCCATAAATCAACATGACTTATAAAGTTACTGGGGTCTGACATTTACCACCCCTAGACTTCATATGCGACGTATCAGACGAAGAGACCGGACTGTACGGTAAGTGTTGCTAGTTGGCTCGACGGGAGTTTTTACAGCTTCGCTGGTTTTCTTCTGATCGTTTCAATACCCGGGTGGCCGTTATGTTTAGCTGACCTCTTACGGCTTGTAGATGTTTGATATGATCATCATCTACTGCTGGCGTATTGACGAGTCTTAGAGTCCCACAATGAAGTTTCCTCACTCAGGCAAAAAGATGTGGTGTGCATATGAGATATGCGCGGGACCCGATTAAATACGGTTATGTGATAACGTATATTAATCGGGCATTTTCTATTTGACGGATCGTATGAGATATGACCGGTTTGCTAAATCAAGTGTTGATTTAACAAATTACATTTAGATAAATTCTTTAAGTAAATCCTTTTGTATGCATGCATGTATGCACATGATGATGTGCATGGACACATACATGCATACATAGTATCATGGTTGTTGATACAAGAATGGTGGCAATATAAGACTTATATTGAAGCTTTTAATTTGTATTTATCATTTTAAGTTAATGTAAAGAATATCCACACATGCTCCTTTATTCCTTAGTGGGTAAGCTTTACTTAACTTAATGAAAAGAATTTCCACCCATGCTTAATTGTTTACGAAAAGAATTTCCACTCACAATTATGGTGGTAATGGAATAATGATGATTATTCCTTTCTTATCACTATAAATAGCTTCATATGTGATATGAAACAAGAAGCACACAACAAGGAAAAAATTGAGTGCAAGGGTGTGAAGAATACATGTTATCATATATGATATGATAGAAAGCTCAAGCCACCATTATCTTCTTCTTCCTCTCTTGATTTCTCTCTTGAGTGAAAGTTGACAAAAGAAAGGATTTCAATTGAAGAACATAAACCACATCATCATACTACACACATCTAGCCGATTTGTGTAGGGTGTTTACTCTACTTCGTTTGCGAAACAAGTAAGGTAAGGAGCTTTGGGCAAAGGGACTTCGGGTGGATCATCGTGGACAAGGAAGGCTTCCATCGATCCGTTTCAAACTCTCATAGTGCCAAGGAGTCACCGAGGAAGATCTACAAAGGTTGTAATCTTTCCTCTTAGTGATAGTTTTACATTTGCATGTGATGCTTAGTTGTATGAATCCCTAAAACTTCTAGTTTCGATTCTTGTCGAGTTAACTTAGCACCTCTAAAATTTTGATTATGGCATATGTGATGCTACCGAACCCTTGACGAGGTGCTAGGCTAGCCCTACAGTGGTATCAGAGCCAAGCTAGAGCTTTAGGCGATGCGTAGGCGAAATTAAAAGTCCGATCGAACCACGAAACACCAATTTGGACAGCTCTCTGGAAATTTTTTTGAAAATTGGATTTTTCCAAATTAAAAGTTCCTAAAAAATTCAGCAGGCATTTTTAAGAGTTTCCATAAAAAAAAAATTTGATGATCGATCTAAAGAGCCGCGGATGGGCGGCCAAAGCATGGCTTTGGCCGCGCATCCGCGGCCGTACAGGGGGCTCAGTGAATATTTTTTGGTGCACAGGACCTGATAAATTCTAAACTTGCCTCTGAAATATTTAAAACTCACTCAAGTGTTGAGTGTTCTGGAGAACTATTGGTTTTGGTGATTCGATTGGAAAGGTTTAACTTCGTTCAGATTTTCAGATTTTTAGAACGTGTTAAAATGTTTGAACGAATATTAGAAACACAGTTTTTTCCCGTATTGGAACAATTCCAAGTGTTGGATTTTTCCCGAATTCGAAACTTTCGAAAAACATGCAAGCGTATTTGTGGACACTCTAGAAGAACATAACCTTAACTCGATTATGTGACCGTCAAAACTATCACTGAACCTTAGGGTTTGTGGTAGTTTAGCGTTGCCACATGTGAGGCGTTGGTTTGGCCCTTCTACGGTTGGTCCATAAGGGGCTGTGGCATGTTCTAGAAATTTTTGAACTCGGCTCAAGTGTTGTGCAGTTTGGGAAATCTTGGGTGTTTGTTTATTCGATCGAAAAGTTTAACATTGTCTATTTATCTGAAATGTGATACAATATGTGGAATTCATATAGTTAGGCATGAAATACGAAGTATGTGATATTTCGAATTTATGATGTCTAAGGTAATTGTGGATTCCAAATGTTGTAGTTTTTCATTTTATTTTCTGTGACCGTAAGTGTAGTATGTGGTGTATCGCCGTTTTCGTTGCTATACGTCAACGGCAATCGGGATACGTATACTTACTTACGTTGATGATATGAGATATTATGTGTTGCTGAGATATAATGAGTAGGATTGTCGCGAATGAATAGCCGGGGTTTTTTTATGTGAGATGAGAGTTTTATTTTCATTCATGTATAAATCAATTGTATATTATTTACTTTTCCGCATTAGGATAGACCCAAGGAGGGGAGCACAAGTGACCGGGTTCTAGGGTTCAGTGGGAGGCCATCTCGAGAAGTCGAGACCGGGTCTCCTAAACTCTAGAATTGGCGGGATCACTTGCCGTTCTCGTAGGGGTCTAGGGGTGTGGGCTTGGCTATTCATCACGACCGTGGAATCCGTATTTTCTATTGTTGGCTCGATACAAAATACGGACATCCTAGATATCCTTTTATATGCTTCTGCTGTTGATATTCTGTAATGTGATTACTTAGTATCTGAGACGAATGGATTATTATTATATATATGATATATAATAAACGTTGCTTATATTTTTCACCCGCGCTAGTCCCGCCCCGCTATGCCGTTAGTTAAGTAACCTAACGGTGCATAACGGGACACTGTGGCGAATGCGGATGGTATAAGTACACGTTCTATTCTGTGATGTTTAGGAAACGTAATTGATGGGACAACATTAATGTGATTAATGTTAAGAGAAAGAAACCTAAAGATGTTGTAGAATCAAACTTTTTGAAAAAGGGTAATTCTAGCTTTTGTTTTGCATAGTGGTATTGTTGAATATCCTGCACCTCATTCGATGAGGAAAGGGCCAAGATCCCTTCACCGGGAGTGACCCCTTTAACGAAACTGGAAAAAGTTACAAAGAACTCGAATTGATTTTATAGTTGATCTATTGTTGCTTTGCATCGTGGTATTTACATATCCAGCACCTTATTCGATAAGGAAAGAGCCGAGATCCCTTCACCGGGAGTGACCTCTTTAGCAAAATTAGAAAGATACTACAAAACCATTCGATTTTTAAACTGGAGCTTAAACCACTCCTTCCCACTTGATTCTACAACGAGATCAAGTTCAAAGCGTTAAAGGTTTTCATAAAAACCATCCGTTGCCCTCCGTCATTTTAGGAAGCAGAGTACTTAGTATTCGTGCTACGTATGTCGACCATAGCCGAGGCGTAGTGTACGGTAGCTAAGTGATGAATTCCTACAAAGCATATGATGCGATTAATTAGGACATTCATGTGATTATGTTGATCATAGTCAAGGGTCATATGGGTGGGTCTAGTTAATCACGAAATGACGGGTAGAACTTGACTAGTACTTATGATATGTTGACCATAGCCAAGGTCATAAGTGACTAGGGGTAGAAACCATATCGGGAATTTCAAGAGTTGAAATTTGCAATGAGATTGCATACCTTCTATATGATAGTTGGATCCCGATCTCACTGCGAGTAAGAGTTACTCCTGGGAAAGTTTTACACAAGACAATTTGATGAAATTATAGGGTGTAATTATTCCCGGCTGATCTTACCTTTTAGGGTTTGAAGGAAGATTTGATAAAAACAGTGGGAGACATCTGGATTAGATAATAACCAATCTAATCTTGCAAGAGCATACGCTAAAGTGTTTACTTCTCTCTCTCTCTCAAGATAGTGACCATATCATGCCTTAATCAAGATAATAAATACGGATATTTTGACTGAACCCGCTTGTTATATTAAGCTGGGGAACGTTGGTCCCGCTCCAACCTATAATTGTTATAAGACAGAGCAGGAAATAGGGAAATACCAGAATTACTATGCCGCCCAAACGAAGAAAGTGCATATGATGCATCTCCTTCGGGTGTGTTCATTACAAAGAACTGTTTCTCAGTATCTTTTACGTCCTGGGTATAATGATACCGGATCAGGATCCCACAAATGTAATCTGTTACATGGGCTACAGAAAGGTAAATGACTGAGAAAGGGTGATAAGTTTTAAGAGTTGGAAATGGTGCAATTGTTGCAAGCCAAGAAGTTGGCAGTTATCACTCTGTATTAAGAATACATTGATTCTGAACAAATGCTATTAGATACCGAACCTGATATACAAAATCATATCAATCTCTTTATTAGTAAAGAAATGATAAAATTTTGTATTGATGGATAATGTTTTGAACATTTCCTATATCAAGTGTTGATCGGTTCAGGCACGTTATCTAAAAGCATAGACGTTCTAAATCAAACTACAGTTCTCAGTATACAGAACATACATAAGAGGAAGAGTTCAGAAATGAACGGATCCTTCTTGAGGCATTGTAGACTAGGTCAGATCAATGCGACCCGGCTGGCTGAAGTTACATTTTAGATGCATATTTAAACCAGTTTGAATTTACATCTTGTGAAACTTGCCAGTCATGTCACAAAGATTGAATGACCATAGCTCTGTTTATTGGAAACAGAGAGAGTTAGTGAACTCTTGGGATTGATACATGATGATGTATGAAAGGTCCCCTGTCTACATATGCGATGACCGGTTCTTTATACTTCATTATTTTCTCTGATAATCTCTCAAGATTCAGACATAGGTTCCTGTTGAAACACAAGTCCGAAGCTTTTGAGATATTCACAGAATATAAGTTAGAAGTAGAGAACCAAAAACGGGTATAAGTATTATGTCCTTTGATGAGATCAAGAAGGAGAATACTTGAGCATGGAAATCCTGGACTGTTCTAAAGGAGAATGAGATTCTCTCTCAGCATTACTCCTCCGTATACACCATAGCACGATGGTATAACGGGGCGGAGCAATTGCACCCTATGAGATATGGTGTGCTCCATGATGAGTACTACTGAGTTTCCTATTTTCCTTTTGGGAGTTATGCACTTGCGAAGCTGCATACCTATTGAATAGGGTTCCAATCAAATCAGGTGCCTACTACTCCATATGTGATATGGTATGGGAAGAGCCCATCTCTTAAAGATGTTAAGATTTGGGGTTGTCCGGCCTATGTCTAAAAAACCTAAATCCGGACAAGCTCGAGGCAAAGTCAAAACTGTGGAAGTTTGTTGGATATCCCAAGCATTAGCAAGGGAATATCTTCTACCTAACAGAGGAACAATAGTTGCTTTGTTTCTCAGCATGCCACCTTTCTGAAAGGGAATTTCTTGTGAAGAAATTAGTGGTCATAAGGTAGAACTGGAAGGCGTTCCAGCTATACAAACTACAACGGATGACCTAACCGAGGTACAAAAGTTGTTTTGTTTCTCAGCATGCCACCTTTTGTGAAAAGGGAATTTCTTATGAAGAAATTAATGGTCATAAGGTAGAACTGGAAGGAGTTCCAGCTACAGTAAATGATTTGGTAGAACCAAAGGATTCAATAGACTCTAACGAACCACAGCCTCTCCGCCGATCTAGTAGGGTTCCTCACCCACCTAAGAGATACTTCGGTTTCTCTATGACAGTGGGAGCGAGGATTTTATCTTAACCCCAGCGTGTCCCGAGACCGGAAGATGTTCCGGTGGGTTGTAGTCCTCGCAAGGGGGCATGCGTAGAAAGTAGTTGCTGAGGGACCTTTTGGTGCCACGACGACCCTATGGGATGGGGTTGTTGCCTGACCAAAGTGGTATGACCTAACTAGTTTCGAGCAGGCCATCAGGAGTGGGACTCTGTGAGAATGGCTGGATGCTTAGCGATCTGAGATGGAATCCTTATACACCAACAAAGTATGGACTTTGGTTGCTTTGTCTGAAGGGTTAAATCCCCATCAGGAGCAAGTATATCTTGAGAAGATTACTTGGTGTACATGGAAAAGTTGAGACTTTCAAAGCTATGCTTAAGTCCATCCAGATCCTACTTGCCACTGCTACAAACCTTGACTACGATATCTGGTGGTTGGGTGTCATGACTGCTTTTCTAAAAGAACTTTTAGAAAAGAACGTCTATAAGTACACAGCCAGAGGGCTTCGTAGACAGTGGGAGCAGCGGAAAAGTGTGCAAGATGTTTTATGTGATAAAACAGGCATCGCGGAGTTGGAACATCTGTTTTGATGTGGTAGTCAAAGGGTTTGACTTCATCAAAATAATAGATGAACCTTGTATATACATAAAAGGTGGTAGGGAGTATGGTGGTGATCCTCGTAGAGTACGTGGATGACATACTCTTGATAGGGAAGGAGTTTCCTATGCTACGCTCAGTCAATCTCCTCTTATTATAAAGATTCTCCATATAGGATCAAAGGTGATACCTCCTAAATCCTGGGTTTTGAATCTATGAGATAGATCTAAATGGATATAGGATACTCACTAGTTGTAGTGAGATAGTATCAATCGATCCTGGGGAGAATCACAGCGGAGTTGGAACATTTGTTTTGATATGGTAGTCAAAGAGTTTGACTACATCAAAATGGTAGAACCTCGTGGTATGGAATATGGTGGTGATCCTCGTAGAGTACGTGGATGACATACTCTTGATAGGAAAAGAGTTTCCTATGATACACTCGGTCAATCTCCGCTTATCACAAGGATTCTCCATATAAGATCAAGGTGATACCTCCTAAATCCTAGGTTTTGGATCTATGAGATAGATCTAAATGGATGTTAGGATACTCACTAGTTGTAGTGAGATAGTATCAATCGATCCTGGGGAGAATCACTGGAAAGGTTCCAGAGTGATAAAGACGACTGAATGTCAGTCGCAGGCATTGTCTTTACCCTTAGTAGAGGGACGGTATGTTGGAAGAGTTCCAAGCTAGATACCGTGACATACTAGAAAGGCAAGATACGTCATTACTAAAGATGCTACAAAAGATAAAGTCTGGATATATATAAGTTCATAAGATGAACTTCGTTCCTACCATTGTGTGACAATGGAGTTGTGGCTTTAGCCAAGGAACAACCGTCCCATCAGAAATCCAGATATAATTCTTAGGCAGCACCACCTGATCATGGAGATGGTTGATCTCTAGGAAGATCGAGGTTAGGAGAGTAGATACAGAGGACAACAGAGCGGATCCACTCAATAAGGCTTTTTCCCAGTAGAGACTTTTATGGGATGGTTGAGTATGAGATACTTCAACCACAGCTGATTGTATGGTATGTGATACCACAACAGATGGCCCTAGTGCAAGTGGGAGATTGTTAGTTATATGTATGCCCTAGAGGCCATTACTGTACATACGATGTATATTGTAGTGGATGCTTGGACATATATAGGGAGGACTTTCTTGCTCGACATGATAGTACGCTATCTGGTTGTACTTTATCTTAACATGTACTCTGATTGTCTCTTTTGTTACATGTTGATAAAGCCCTTAGGATTTGTACTCGACTACTGGGACTATGATGAGATCATACTAGTGGGGCCACGGTAGTCTATGAGTACATCCTATAATTTTTCCTAGTCGAGGGTGTGTCGAGACAGGGCATCGATACACCAGAGTAGACTAGCGTATACGCATCTTGACCCATATGATGGGCGATGGATGATCCCATATCCATCGGTGTTTGACATCAAGGATGGTGTACGGGTGCTCAGTGGAGACTGGGTACACTGAACGGACTCGCCGAGAACTCCTAGATGGTATATATACCTATTGTCAGATAGCAGTTCTCTGGTGACACTTGTACAGGTTAGTCTGTAGACCCGAGATCGTCATAGAGTCTTGTGTGATTCCCACTGTACTTTGATTTCCTCCCTACCACGGCTCTACTGAGTTGTGCAAACAGGTGGATTTTGGGTACAGTCCCGAATCATATGGAGACAGTGAGCGATAGGAGGGGTTTCGTCTCTCCCGGTATGGGGAGTTGATGTCGCGCTATGTTTGATCGGCTATAACACCTAAATCCCTGGCCAGGGTTCTCGAGGTTTACTGATAAGTGTTATCAGTAGTTCCTCGACCTGTTATGAGCCATAAA
Source organism: Agapanthus africanus (assembly GCA_030015575.1). NCBI lineage: Eukaryota > Viridiplantae > Streptophyta > Magnoliopsida > Asparagales > Amaryllidaceae > Agapanthus > Agapanthus africanus. The sequence continues at coordinate 339,283,069 of CM057342.1, read as the reverse complement.
TCAACATGACTTATAAAGTTACTGGGGTCTGACATTTACCACCCCTAGACTTCATATGCGACGTATCAGACGAAGAGACCGGACTGTACGGTAAGTGTTGCTAGTTGGCTCGACGGGAGTTTTTACAGCTTCGCTGGTTTTCTTCTGATCGTTTCAATACCCGGGTGGCCGTTATGTTTAGCTGACCTCTTGCGGCTTGTAGATGTTTGATATGATCATCATCTACTGCTGGCGTATTGACGAGTCTTAGAGTCCCACAATGAAGTTTCCTCGCTCAGGAAAAAAGATGTGGTGTGCATATGAGATATGCGCAGGACCCGATTAAATACGGTTATGTGATAACGTATATTAATCGGGCATTTTCTATTTGACGGATCGTATGAGATATGACCGGTTTGCTAAATCAAGTGTTGATTTAACAAATTACATTTAGATAAATTCTTTAAGTAAATCCTTTTGTATGCATGCATGTATGCACATGATGATGTGCATGGACACATACATGCATACATAGTATCATGGTTGTTGATACAAGAATGGTGGCAATATAAGACTTATATTGAATCTTTTAATTTATATTTATCATTTTAAGTTAATGTAAAGAATATCCACACATGCTCCTTTATTCCTTAGTGGGTAAGCTTTACTTAACTTAATGAAAAGAATTTCCACCCATGCTTAATTGTTTAGGAAAAGAATTTCCACTCACAATTATGGTGGTAATGGAATAATGATGATTATTCCTTTCTTATCACTATAAATAGCTTCATATGTGATATGAAACAAGAAGCACACAACAAGGAAAAAATTGAGTGCAAGGGTGTGAAGAATACATGTTATCATATGTGATATGATAGAAAGCTCAAGCCACCATTATCTTCTTCTTCCTCTCTTGATTTCTCTCTTGAGTGAAAGTTGACAAAAGAAAGGATTTCAATTGAAGAACATAAACCACATCATCATACTACACACATCTAGCCGATTTGTGTAGGGTGTTTACTCTACTTCGTTTGCGAAACAAGTAAGGTAAGGAGCTTTGGGCAAAGGGACTTCGGGTGGATCATCGTGGACAAGGAAGGCTTCCATCGATCCGTTTCAAACTCTCATAGTGCCAAGGAGTCACCGAGGAAGATCTACAAAGGTTGTAATCTTTCCTCTTAGTGATAGTTTTACATTTGCATGTGATGCTTAGTTGTATGAATCCCTAAAACTTCTAGTTTCGATTCTTGTCGAGTTAACTTAGCACCTCTAAAATTTTGATTATGGCATATGTGATGCTACCGAACCCTTGACGAGGTGCTAGGCTAGCCCTACAGTATAAAGAACCAGTCCTGGCATGTGTAGACAGGAGACTTTACATACATCATCATGTATCAGTCCCAAGAGTTCACTAACTCTTTCTCTGTTTCCATTAAATAGAGCTATGGTCATCTTATCTTTGTGACATAACTGGCGAGTTTCACAAGATGTAAATTCAAACTGATTTAAATATGCATCTAAATGTAACTCAGCTAGTCGGGTCGCATTGATATGACCTAGTCTACAATACCTCAAGAAGGATTCGTTCATTTCTGAACTCTTCCTCTTGTGTGTGTTCTGTATACTAAGAACTGTAGTTTGATTTAGAACATCAATGCTTTTAGATAACGTGCCTGAACCGATCAACTTTTGATATAGGAAATGTTCAAAACATTATCCAACAATACAAAATTTTATCATTTCTTTACTAATAAAGAGACTGATATGATTTTGTATATCAGGTTCGGTATCTAATAACATTCGTTCAGAATCAATGTATTACAATACAGGGTGACAGTGACCAACAGACTTGGCTGCAACACTTGCCCCGTTTTCTGCCTCATGAAACTTATCACCCGTTCTCGGTTTTTCTACCCTTTTGTAGCCCTATGTAACAGATTACATATCTGGGATCCTGATCCGGTATCATATACCTAGGATGCGGAGGATACTGAGAAACAGTTCTTTGTAATGAACACACCCGAAGATGATGCATCAGCATGCACTTTCTTCGTTTGGGCGGCACGGGAAATCTGGTATTCCCCAATTTCCTGCTCTGTCTTATAACAATTATAAGTTGGAGCGGGACCAACGTTCCCCAGCTCAGTATAACAAGCGGGTTCGGTCAATAATCCGTATTATTATCTTGATTAAGGCGTGATATGGTCGCTACCTGGAGAGAGAGAGAAGAAAACACTCAGCGTGCGCTCTTGCAAGAATAGATTGGTTTTATTTTATCTAATCAGGATGGCTCCCACTGCTTTTTATCAAATCTTCCTTCAAACCCTAAAAGGAAAGACTAGCCGGGATTAATTACACACTACAAGTTCGCCAATCTTTCAGCCAGGCCAGTGTCGGTACTTTGAGGGAGGTCCCCCGTGCTTTCGCACGAACCTAATTAATGTAAACCTCGTTTTCCCAGAGGCGTAACCTCGTTAACACCTTTCTAGACACCTACTTGATCGGCTAATTATAATGTATAAAACTCTCCCAGGAGTAACTCTTACTCGCAGCGGGTATCGGGATCCAACTATCTCATAGAAGGTATGCAATCTCATTGCAAATCTCAACACTTGAAATTCCCGATAATATTTTGCCCCGAACGATCTATGACCTTGACAAGGTCAACAAACCATAGACCTCAAGTCAAGTTCAACCCGTCATTTCTTGATTGAATCAAACCCACCCGCATGACCCTTGACAAGGTCAACAAGGCCGCACGACTACCCTAACCCAATCTGCATCATATGCATAAGCAGATAAATACTGGTTAGCTACCGCACACTGCGCCTTGACAAGGTCAACAAACGCAGCACGAATACTAAACAGGATTTATCTGAAATGACGGAGGGCTACGACAGGTTTTTCTGAAAACCTATTGTGTAATGAACTTGATATCGTTGTAGGATCGAATGAATTTTGAAATGGAGTGTTTTTGAGGCTTTTCTAGTTTTGCTAAAGGAGTCACTCCCGGTGAAGGGATCGTCGGTCCTTTCCTCGTCGAATGAGGTGCGGGATATATCATATATATCGCTGTGCAAAGAAGAACTCTTAAAAGCGATCAAAAGACAAACCGAGTGTGTAGCATCTGCCAGTTATTGCTAAAGGAATCACTCCCGGTGAAGGGATCTCGGTCCTTTCCTCATCGAATAAGGTGCAGGATATATCATATATACCGCTGTGCAAAGCAAGAACTGTAGCTACCTGTTTTATTTTGAAATTCGATTCTACAACATCTTAGGTTTCTTTTATTTCATTAATCATATTAATGAAGTCCCATCATTTAAGTACCTAAACATCACAGATAAATACGACGTACACTTATACCATCCGCATTCGCCTCGATGTCCCCTCGTGCACCGTTAGGTTAGGTAACTAACGACAGAGCGGGGCAGGGCTAGCACGGGTGTAAAACATAAGTAACGCCTATAGAATATATCATATATACTATATACTGTATCTATCACAGAACATCACATGATCACATCACAGATATCGCAGCAGAAGAATCATATGAAATATTGGATATACTAGGACGTCCGTGTTTTCAATACGAGCCAGTATAAAACACGGATTCCACGGTCGCGATGAATAGCCAAACCCACACCCCTAGACCCCTACGAGAGCGGCAAGCAACCCTACAAATTCTAGAGTTAAGAGACCCAGCCTCGACTCCTCGAGTTGATCTCCCACTGGACTCCAGAACCCGGTTACTTGTGCTCCCCTCCTTGGGTCTATCCTAGTGCGGAAAAGTAAATAATATACAAAGGATGACAACTTCCGCAACCTGGAAGTTCCCCAATAAAAGAATATTACATACAAGTTTTTACATGAATGAAAATGAAAAAACACTCATCTCACATAAAAACCCCCGGCTATTCAAACACGATGATCCAATATAACATATCCAGCAACACATAACATCACATGTCATCAACGTAAGTAAATATGCGCATCCCAATTGTCCTTGACATATAGCAACGAAACCGGCGATATCACATATTACACTTACGGTCACAGAAAAGAAAGTGTAAAACTACAACAGTTGGAATCCGCAACCACCTCAGACATCGCATGCCTGACCAAATGAATTACTTAGACATCGCATGCCTAACAATTATAAACCCCGCATTTTAGTCTCATTATCGAAAACTCTTTTCAATACCAAGTCGGGCAATTAAACAGGATTCCCGACATTTTGATCGAATGCTCGTCGCAAACTTCAGTAGACAGTCGCACCCCTAATACCGTTGACGAAGTGCACCAAGGCGGAACACCGCTACCGGGATCACCCGAACGGATGCTTTCGGCGACGGGGTTCTCCTACAGTCACTTGGTCGAGGCTATGGAGTGAAGCTGTCTATTAAGTTTACCCGGCGAGTATCCGCGTACGCTACATGATTGCGACGGACTTTTGATCACATCAAAATTCCGTGGCAACCGATCAAGTGAGACTAAACTGCTATGTTTATAACATTCATTCAGTTATCTCATAACTTATTGTGAATTCCAATTATTGTATCCCATTCCGGATAAATAGAAAATGTCAAACTTTCCGATCGAACAATCGAACACCCAAGTTTTCCCGATATAGATCAACACATGAAACAAGTCTAAAAACATTCAGTTCGTGCCTCAGTACCGACGGTCCAGCCGTAGAAGGGTCAAGCCAACGCCTCACATGTGGCACGCCGTACTGCCCCAAACCCGAAGGTTCAAAGGGCAGTTCAAGACGGTCACATAATCGAGTTAAGGTTTGTTGTCTTCTAGAGGGTCCATCGCGTTGCTTGCACTACTTAGAACATCTTTAAACCACAGAAAAATCCAACACTTGGAAATTTCCCGACAGGGGAAAAATTGGATATTTATATCCGGTCGAACTTTTTAACATATTCAAAAAATTATCCGGAAAACCACATAGACAAAATTTGATAATCCAATCGAATATACGAATCCCCAAAACAACCCCATAAAATTCAACTCTTGAATAAATATTAAAAATTCCCAGAAAATCCAGCATAATATAAAAGGAGTTACTGTGCAAACAGTGTACGATGACGTCATCATTCCGCCGCGGAACCGCCGCCGAAGCCAGGCTTCTGCCGCGGTTCCGCCGCGGTTTTTACTGTTCATCAGTCAATTTTTGCGTCGTAATTCTTAAAATTCCCTGCTGAATTTTTTAAGCATTTTTAATCTGGAAAAATCCACGTTTTCAGAAAAAGTACAGAGAGCAATTTGTATTGGGGTTTCTGGTTCGTTCGGAATTCAAACGTCGTCTAGACTTCGCCTAAGGCTCTAGCTAGGCTCTGATACCACTGTAGGGTTCCTAGGCACTCTCAAGGGGTCTCACAAGGCATCAAACATGCCCGTTTCAAAAATTACGGTGCCGAGAAACCCTAGACTACGGATCGTCGGCTAGAATTCTAGGCGAAAAAGAAACTAGTTAACAAATTTAACTAAGTGAACGGAAATACAACCTTTGTAGATCCGGTCCTCCACCTCCATAGCTCCGCAATGAAGTCTCCTCGCTGTCCAAGTCGAACCCCGGGCTCTAGCGTCGGCTTCATCGGAGAATGGACGGGCTAGGTCATCGACGACGTGCCGAAGATGATCTACGTCGATGCATCACTAGATCAAGCTCCAACTTCACCAAGTCAAGAAAACTTGTGAAGTAAACACACTCTACTACTTGGCAAGAGGTAGAGGATAAAGAAATAGGAAGTGGGTAGACTTTAGAATTGGATTTCTCACTCTAATTCATCAATCACCATTGATGGATGCAAGGTTTTCTTCTTGAGTTCAAGGAAGAAGAAGAAGAATGTTATGTTGAGTTAATTCCAAAATGAAAAGAATAATCAATTCTTATCATAATAGAACTATGGTTAGATGTAGAGAGTGAATCATGGTTTAGTGGAATGGTTAGGGTTAAGCATGAGACAAAAATGGTTACTTTATGAAAGCTTCAAGAAGCTTCAAGTGCAAACAAATAAAAGCCACCATTTCTTCTCATATCTTATCCTTTTTCCAAAAAGAAAAAGATTAATAAATGAATATGTAAAACCCTAATTATCCACTTAACCATGGTTTAAATCTTTACACTTAACCATAAAGACATGCATCATCAAACATGATATAAACAAGTGCACAAAATCATATCGCATATGTAATGCGCACATCCGAGTGAGAAAATCCATCTTAAGTAAACCGATACTAGTTGATGCAAACTAATATATCAAATATATAATTATGCATTAAATCATTAAATCAACACTTGATTTAACGATCCGGTCATATCGCATATAACCGACTAGTATCCTATGTATCGGCTTATCGAATCAATACTTGATTCGATAACTAGGTTATATCGCATACAACCAATCGATACATTCATCGCGAGAATAGAATACGGTATCACATACACGCATTATTCTCGGTCCCGTACATATCTCATATGCGCTCCTATTTCGTTTCGCTTGAGCCAGGAAACCTTTGTGTAGGACTCTAAAGACTCGTCAATACGCCGGCAGCAGATGATGATCATATCAAGCACCCACAAGCCGCAAGCGGTCTGTTAAACGTAACGACCACCCGGGTATTGAGCGATCAGAAGATCGACGAGCAAGCCCGCTCACACTCCAGTGAATCCAACCAGTAACACTACCGTACAGTCCGGTCTGATCGTCTGATATGTCGCATATCTTGCCTAGGGGTGGTAAACGTCAGACCCCAATAGCTCGATAAGTCGTGTCGATATGAGGTCTATAACAATTCGAAAAACTACTGGTAACACTTACCAGTAAATCTCAGCAACCCTGGCCAGGGATTTCCTGTTATAGCCAATCGAACACAGCGCAACATCAACTCCCTATACCGGGAGAGACGAATCCCCTCCTATCGCTCATTGCCTCCATGTGATTCGGGACTGTACCCAAAAACCACCGTTTTGCACGCCCTCTTGGACGTGGTAAGATGGAAATCAAAGCATAGTGGGAACCACACAAGAGTCTATGACGATCTCGGGTCAACAGACTACTCTGTACCAGTGTCACCTGAGAACTGCCATCTGACGTGAGGTATAATACCATCTGGGAGTTCTCGGCGAGTCCGTCCAGTGTACCCAGTCTCTACTGAGCACCCGTATATCATCTCTGATGTTAAACACCAATGGATATGGGATCATCCATCGCCCATCTGTATGGGTCGAGAAGGTACACGCTAGTCTACTCTGGTATATCGATGCCCCGTCTCGATACACCCACGACTAGGGACTTTGAAGGATGTACTTATGGACTACCATGTCCCCACTAGTATGATCCGCATCATAGTCCAGGTAGTCAAGTACACATCCTAAGGGCTTTACCAACATGTAACAGAGAGACAATCAATGTACACGTTAAGGTAAAGTACAACCAGATAGCATACTATCATGTCGAGCAAGAAAGTCATCCCTATATATGTCCCAGCATCCACTATAATATACATCCTATGTATAGTAATGGCCTCTAGGGCATACATATAACTAACAAAAACACGATTGTCAGTCCTCGTCCATGACGAGCTTGCCCTGACCGCATCACTAGCAGCAGCTCAATCTTCGCTCAAACCATGGTGACAGGAACATCAAGCATGCATCGATGAAAATAGATCAAAGGAATAAAAGGAATCAACAGATCCAGAATGGATACATGATCATAAGGAGGAATGAAATCAATGAGAGTATGATCGTTGGAACGAATAGAATCAAGGATCGCAAATGGATGTATGATCATAGGAACAAAGAGAATCACATATCTTAAGATATGTACATCCTAAGGTTACTTAAGCGGAGTATCGTATCGTATGTATGCCATGGAACATACGCACGGTACGTCGCTCTACTTGAGTTACCTACTCCATCAATCAGGGTCAACCTATGTAACGAAACTTCGGGCCTAATACCCCCTGTTCAACTCTAAGTTCCGTAAAGTCAAGCCTAGGTTCCGAAATATCTATGCCCTAGACTCCGCATAGTCAAACCTAGACTCAAACCAAGGTTAAACCTAGCGCTTTGATACCAACTTTGTCACGACCCGAAAATTTAGTTCATGACCGGCACTTAAATCACGCAATGTCTAAAGGCGTAACGTAATTCAAGTAAGCCGAAGCCCAGGAATCTAAACCTTTTAAAGAAAATAAAAGAGATGAAGTTTTGAAATAAAGGTATGATGAAATCAAATGTTTTCTTAAATGCATAGATAATGGAACATGAAAAATGCAAGTGGATTTTACTAGTTGAAAAAAAACATGTTTCTTTTTCTAAAAATTTGGGCAGCACCTCCCTTGTATATTTTGAACCGGAACCATATATACATGATAATATAAAAGGAATCCCCAAGCGGGAGCTAGCTGTTTGCCAATCGGCGGAATCACAACCATGCAAGACAGAAATATATGTATACAACGCCCAACGGCGAAGATTAACACAAAGGATAAAGAATAAAACAAGACATCAACCCACCAAGCGAACATATAACCCATCGCTCTAAGTCTCGCAACCACAAGTCTTGCTAAGTCTTACTACTTATACAAATACTAGTTTCTGATTGATGGAGTTGACTAGATACAACAGGAATAATAATGCAAGAGTGGACACGATCCAATATGTCCCACCTACCAAAGCAAATCACCCGAAAGAAAGCTGTGTGCCAACGATGCCGCCACTGATCCATGCGATCAAACCTGCAAGAACTGTGGCACAACGGGGGTGAGTTGCCAACTCGTGAGTAGAAAACATCAGCAGGTACAAATCGAATAAAATAACGATTTCCTAGGTCAACTATATCATAAAGGTAATACTATGATATCTAGGGTGACCATGTCTGCATATACTAACAATATAATCAATGCATGTATGCAAGTGGATATCATCTACGTGTCCATCAATGACACAACAACATCATGGAACCTGAGTGTCCAACATCGACACTCGAAACATCATGAAAGCATATGTATGTAAATATGAGGATATCAACTAACATTTGTCCATCAACGACACATCAAAATCATGGAACTTGAGTCTCCAACATCGACACTCGAAACATCATGAAACCCATGTCCAACATCAACACGTAAATCCTCATCTCTCTGGCTCCGGCAGTCCGGATCGGCCCATGGGCTCCGTCAGTCCGGATCGGCCCATATCATCTCACGACTCCGGTCGGTATCCTCCGGATAACCGCCGAGTCCAAATACTATCACCGGTATGTAGTGCTCCCCTGCCAGGCTCACCGCCTAACTATACGAGTCTTCTTGCCACGGGGTACCTCACCGGGTCCACCATGTACCCGCAGACGGTGCCTACCGCTCCTCGAATCGGGTTTCACATAATAATATCAGAATCGCGAAAACTCATGGTGGACGTCTCGAAATATCATATCAAGAGAAACCGGATTTTTAAAACAATACATACTTTCTTTTAAAATATAACCACGGTTCTCAAATCCAGAATCTCATGAAAACAGCATCTCAATGCATATAATCGTAAAGCATGATGTATGCAAACATAGAACAGAAATGTGAGTATATCAAGTATATCATGCGATATAGTATAGTGATGTGAGCATAGCAGGTATATATGCGAAAGAGTCATGTGACGGTACTGAACAATTAAGAGTAATAGCATGACGTGGCAATTCTACGGTGTAAGTGACATAGAAATTATCGATGATGAAAATGTGTGAGCCGGCAATTTTTGTAAGTGTAACATACGCATAATCGATAATTGTGTAGGTGTACTAGCACAGGTATATGTAATGCAATGAGAATATCATGAACATAGCATAAAGTACATCGTAAGCGAAATGCTATAAGGTATACGTATCTAATCCAACCTCTACGTAAAGGATAAACTGAGCGGTGTAGACAGGGATTAAATATCTATAACATATCCGAGTTGGCGAATCTGTCAATCGGCATCCAGCCTCACAACATCACGTACGGTGTAATCCATCGTACGACATCCTATAGTCAAGAGTATGGATCAATCATCCGGTAAAACATCGTGCAGCGACAATAAACAGAATTGGGATTCTATCGACCTATACAACAATGAGGGTACGGATCTAAAGTCTCGTACGGCATATCACTCATTATTCACATCATTATATATATATATATATACCTATATCCCAGGTCACATCCGTATCAATCTCATATCTTGGGACCAACAAAGATATCAATTATCTCATATTGACTCGCATCCGTATAACGACATATCAAACCAAGTCATCATATCTCATCGTATACTCTTTTCATCACATCAATATCTCACATCAAGTCATCTTCTTAATCTCATATCAATTTATCAACCTCATAACATGCCACTATAATCTCATACTGATTCTCTTTCACTACACACACACACACACACACACACACACACATATATATATATATATATCGTGATTCACATTCACGTTCACATCATTATATATCAATTCGAGACATCATTTCTATCATATCATGTCACACTGAACCATGCACTATAACCTTAAGTCGTGGTATATCTTGTCTCCTACTAATTCTTTAATCATATCCATAAGTTTCTAACATGGTTTCCTTAACCATATTCTATATGTATCGGTTTCCATTATAATTTGCGGGGGTGTTATACACCATCCACCCGACTTCCCCCATAGATATAAATCTACTCATCTGCGGAACTCCTTGTTCAGCCGTAGTCGATGTTCTTTGTCGTCTCGGAATCCACGCGAAGCTACCTAAAATAAATACACAGTCGCAATGCTATTAAAATCAAGTCCAGAAAAACCGATACGGCACAAGGTGCGCTCATAGATTAGAACCTATAGCTTACGCATGCAAAAACAACCAAACCACTCTCGTCGTTGACGTACAAACATCAAATGACTCAATACAATATCAAATACCAAAACCCAAGTTTATAAATCACAAATATCAATTTCAGCAACATAGGAAATCACTCCCAGATTTTGGCTCAGGTCAATTAGGACTAAACAAGCAAGTATAGGGGATAGGTTACAGGGTAATCAAGCTGCAGCCCAAAACTCAACCCCAGACACCTACAAAAATCCGGCGGCAATGCCTAAATGTCCGATCTCGTCGGCCGTACTGGAGAATTGGCATCTCGTGTTTTGGTGGTGGTCTTCTAGTGGTGTATCTAGGTCACTGGACTTGCTAGAATTTCTTAAAACTACCCCAGATAGCTCCAGATTCCCTGCAGGATATCAAACATCACAAAACCGGCACGGGGAAGTTTCTAAGTTCGTATTTTGGGTTCTATTCTCTGTTCAAGGCCATAAAATCAACACTAAGGTCATTGTAAACAGCCACTACATAACACAAGTTCACACAATCACCCAAATTAACCCTCTCATGTAAAATTCCAAACATCACTAATCAACATCGATTTAACTCTAAACTAACAATAGGATAAACTAAACACAATAACTTAACTAAAGTATAGAATTATACCTCATTTGGCAACTCAAGAATTTTCTTGAGTTGCTCAAAGTCTTCAAAATCCAACTTTGATTGGTCCAATGGGTTTGTAGAAATGTGGGGATCACTTTTAATGAAGGAAGTATAGGGTTTTAGCAAGGTTTTGGAGATGATACTTGAGGGTAGAAGTGAAGGGAGCTTGAAGAGGAAGAAGATGAAGGAAAATAATGGGGTGAGGAAATGAGGCAGCCCCCCCTCTCTCTATCTTATTCTCTCTCTCTTTCATGCCCTTACTCTCTCTCTCTCTCTTATGGTCACTCTCTCAATTATCTTCTTTTGTCTTTTAGCTTCCCTTTTCTTTTCTCACAATAAACACATAATACCACGAACACAAAAGAAACAACATGCAACAAAATGCAACATTTCATGGTGCACTAACCATGGAGAATATAGAAACACGGATTTGGCTTAATCGTGATTAGTAGTGCACTAATCAATTTTTTATTCAAACTGCATATAATTAATTATAAAAATGCCAAATCCGATAAATATATATTTAAATGAATAAATCATTTTAATCTCCAATTATTTCACAAATATTGGTATATATTTATACCATTTTACGAAAACCCCAAATTCGCAAATCGGGTAGTTTTCGCGAAATATATTATTTTAATATTAAATTCCAAAAATAATATTTTATATATTTTTTTGAAATGTTATAATTCATATCTTAACGATGAGGTATATGGAGTTGTCCGGCTGATGCTTAAAACCAGAATCTGGACAAACTCTTGGCACGTTTCAGTAATGACAGTTTGTGGGTTATCCCGGGCTTTGACGAGGGTTAACATTCTACCATCTGAAATATCAATAGTTATATTATTCTTGACTCGCCACCAATTGTAGTAAAATGGATTCTTTTCAGAAAACATTAGTGGGAGTATGGTAGAACTGAAAGTTATTCCAGAACCACAAACGATTACTGAAAATTTAGTAGAACCTAAACATTCAATTGGACTCGACAATCCATTAGCCACTCTGCAGATTTGGTGGGTAACCTTGGGCACCCGAGAGGTACTTCGGTCTCCTCAAAGACGGTGACAGGGAGGTTCTTGATTACCCAAACTTGACACTACTGTTGTTCTAGACTATGAGATCTGGCAGGAGGATTAATATAACGTCGTTCTAAATTAGCTTTAGAAGTGCATGTTGGGTTACGCCAGCGCCCCGGCCATCAATCCGTGGCCAAATGCGGAATAAAAACTTTTAGAAACCCGGCGCTAACGGAACCCTAATCCCGGATCGAACCATTAACCCTATACTAGTTATTAGAAAGGAGTTTAGAGAGGTTATACCGATCGATCGGTGTCCTTCGGTCTTCAACCTCTATCCTAAGCTCATCGTGGCTTCTCCGATCAAGTTTGATCTTCGATCTCCCCACATCGAAGAAGATCCACGTCGAGGGTTCGTAATACGGGCTCCCGCCTCTAAACCGAAGCAACTCGAGCATCCAGTTTGCTAGCCTAGATACCCAAGATGAAGTAGAGAGAGTGTGTGATTACTTTGTCTCAAAACACCTAAGGATTCTCAACTCATGAGAGGGTTTGGGTGGAGGTTGAAGAAGAAGCCAAGAGATGAAGAGTGTGAGCTCAAGTTTTGGCAAGTGAAGAAAGTGTTATGGCTTGTGAGTTATTTTGTGAGCAAGCAACTAAAGAAAATCCTTAGCAATAAAAGATCTGCCTTGCTCCCAACAAATATCCTACAAAACCACAAAACAAATCATCTTGCCACCATTACTCATACATGACACAACACCATGAGTCACCAACTGCACGCACCCAAGAATCAATGCTTAATGCCAAGACTTACACCCACACTTTCCACCTCACTAAATAAACATTTAAACTAAATGTTTATCTCAAAAATGAAAATGGTAACTCTAAAGTAAACTTGTAACGAATTACAAGATTACCCCCCATCCGTATATACATACCGCATCCGTATTCCGACTGAATACGAGTACAACGAGACAAAAATAATCCAAAAATATAATATTAGGATCCGGCTTAAACCAAAGCCCACTCGTCAATACGCTGACAGTGGGTTTAACCACAAGCACGTCAGTGGTACTAGCTGTACGTAACGGCTACCCAGGTATTGAGCGAAAGGGATGCTGACGAGCAAACTCATCCTGAAACCCCTACTGAGTCTGACAGTGACAATATCCGTATAGTCCGGTCCGTTCGTCTATGAGTATCGCATATCGAGTCTAGGGGGTGGATAAAGTCAGACCCAAATAAATTAACATTTAGTGTCTGTATGAAGCTCATCACCACCTGAGAAACTACTGATACGAATTAGTAATTCTCGACTACCTTGGCCAAGGATTTCTGGTGATGGCCACCCGTGCACACCGCGACATCATCCCCCAATACCGGGAGAGACGAATCCCCTGACGATCCGCTCACTGCCTCCATGTGGCTCGGGACTGTACCCAACTAAAACCTGTTTGCACGACTCCTTTGAGCCGTGGTAAGGTAGTAATCAAAGCATAGTGGGAACTCACACGAGACAAATGACGATCTCAGGTCGATAGACTAACCTGTACACATGTCACCAGGGAACTGCTATCTGACAATAGGTATAATACCAACTAGCATGTTTCCGGCGAGTCCGTCCAGTGTACTCATAACCCAATGAGCACCTATATACATCTTAGGTGAACCAACTGACACCAATGGCTTGTGAGACCGGCCACCGTCCCTCGTCGGGATATCGATCAGTATACACTAGTCTACTCTGGAGTATCGATGCCCAGTCTCGAAACTCCCACGACTTGGGACAATTTAAGGATGTGCTTATAGACCACCCAACTCTCACGTATATGATCGCCATCATACTGCTGGTAGTCAAGCAAGAATCCTAAGGGAACTATCAACATGTAATAGTGATCTGTAGTGTCACCTGAAGCATGTACACGATGATAAAGACAAACTAGATAGCATACTATCATCTCGAGTAAGACTGTTCTACCGGTATAGGTCCTCCCTCAATCATAGCAATCACGTGCCTGTGATCCAATAATTGACTTGAGGGCACTATAGCCAACAGTGCACGGTTTATGACTCTGCCAGAAGGTTGTTGTAGTTAGTGGGAGCAGCGGAAACATAGTGGGCAAGTAGCTTATGTCTATTTATAGACTAGAGCAGGTATAGAGGAGATAGGTCATCTAGTTTTTATATGACAGTCATAGAATTTGACTTCATCAGAATAACAGATAGACCTGATTAAAAGATAGCAGGGAGTGATGTCCTGGTATTTGGATGACATACTCTTGATAGGAAGTAATATTCCTATACTACGATCGGTTATACTGTGGTTGTCACAAGGTGTTTCTCCACATAGGATATGGATATAATATCAGGGATTCTGGTAACTAGATCTATGGTTTTAGATCTAGATTTGGGAAGTATCCCAATTTGGGTACTTGAAACTATTTTAAAGTATTTTAGAATGGACGACTCCTGGCGTGGTGGTGTACCCGCAGGTGATGGAGTCACCCTCTCTAAAGAAATGTCTTTCAGACTGATGACGAGAGGGATCTGCATGATTAGCAAATCACTTGCTTAGGCACCTGAGTTAATCATGAATTGTCAAGTATCACACCAGATATTGCTTTTGCACAGGCTGCAATAAGCATATATATTAATCCAATCCTGGAGAAACGTTGGGAAGCAGTTATGAACATAAGTGGATGTTCTTGGTATATGGTAACGGCAGCCTCCTTCGGGAGGCGGTTATCATTTTAGGCTTCCAAGATGACCTGGATGACAGAGTGACTTTCAGAGTTATAGTTTCCTTCTTTTGAGGGGCAGTATGTTGGACAGGTGGTCCAAGCGGATACTGAGGATGGCATAGCGCAGGATACTGATTAAATTCATTAGATGATACAGTCTAAGAAGTTTGTTGGATTTGGAGTTCATTTGTGAACTGGGTCCCATCAGATATCCAGATAAATTCTAAGACGGGTTTTGCTCATTTCGGGAGATAGTCTTTCTCCGAGAAGTTGAGATATATACAGAGATAAAGATAGAAACACTAGAGCAGATCCACTCACTGAGGCTATTTCTCGAACGCAATAGTTTCATAAACGGGCTTTGCGAGACTGATTAGTAGAGAAGTTGGGTGTTCGGTATTACACGGGCTGTGAGTATGCGACACCGCAATAATTAGCCTTAAGTGCAAGTGGTAGATTGTTGGCTATAGTGCCCTCAAGTCAATTATCGAATCGCAGGCACGCGATTGTGATGATTGAGGGAGAACCTATACCGGTAGAACAATCTTAGTCGAGTTGATAGTATGCTCTCTGGTTTGTCTTTATCATCATGTACAGTATTAGGTGGCATTACAGATCACTATTACATGTTGATAGAGCCCATAGGATTCTTGCTTGACTACCAGTATTATGATAGTGATCATATGAGTGGGAGCTGGGTGGTCTATAAGCACATCCTTAAATGTCCCTAGTTATGGGAGTATCGAGACTGGGCATCGATACTCCAAAGTAGACTAGTGTATACTTATCGAGACACCGACGAGGGGCGGTGGCCGGTCTAACAGGCCATTAGTGTTAGTTAGTCACCTAAGATAGTATACAGGTGCTCATTGGGTTATGACTACACTGGACGGACTCGCCGGGAACCTGCTAGATGGTATTATACCTATTGTCAGATTGCAGTTCCAAGGTGACATGAGTACAGGTTAGTCTGTCGACGTGAGATCATCATTTGTCTCGTGTGAGTTCCCACTGTGCTTTGATTACTACCCTAACATGGCTCAAAGGAGTCGTGCAAACAGGTTTTAGTTGGGTACAGTCCTGAGTCACATGGAGGCAGTGAGCGGATCGTCGGGGATTCGTCTCTCCCGGTATTGGAAGTTGATGTCTCGTTGTGCACGGGTAGCAATCACTAGAAATCCTTGGCCAAGGTAGTCGAGAATTACTGATCTAGGATCAGTAGTTTCTCAGGTGGTGATGGGCTTCATACCGACATGAAATGTTGCGTTATTAGGGGTCTGACTTTATCCACCCCCTAGACTCGATATGCGATACTCTTGGACGAACAGACCGGACTGTATAGAGATTGTCACTGTCAGGCTCAGTAGGAGTACGGATGAGTTTTCTTATCGGCCTTCCTTTCGCTCAATACCTAAGTAGCCGTCACGTACAGCTAGTGCCGCTGACAAGTTTGTGGTTAAACCCACAGCCAGCGTATTGACGAGTCTTTAGAGTTCCACACAGAAGGTTTTTCACGGTTCAGGTGATATGGTGTAGATGACGTATGTTGGTACATACAGGTGTCCGATTAAATATGTGTATAGGCTGCACAGACTTTAATCGAACGGTTGATAATACTAGCGGCTTAGGACTAAGCCGGATTATTAAATCGGGTTTTGATTTAATAATTTATATATGTATTTATATATATATATGTATTCTAGTATTATTATTCACTATTCATTTTCTCTCTTGGCTATTCATATTTTTGTACGAATACGCGTATATGTATTTCTATACGTGCACCAGGTTGCATTCTGTATTTATACAGAAAAGCTTCTAGAAGATGGCCACCTCATTATTTGATTTTCATTTTCGAAAATCAATTTAGGAAATGAGGTGGAGGGGTAAGTTGGCATAGGCATGGCTTGGCATGTAGAGAAGCATGGCTCTCATTTGTTTATTGGAAAAATTGAAAGAGATATTTTTATTTCATGGTTGTAAATTATGCAGGGATGCACAGCACGATAGCGAGGTTTTGGGAGGCGTCGTCCATGCCATTTTCAAAAAATTGCCATGCTAAACAACCCTAACGCTAGAATCTTAACTATAGAATTAGAGAATAGAACATGTAAACAACTTTATATCTAAGTGAATAAGGAATACAACCTTTGTAGACCGGTCCTTCACTTCAATAGCTACGTGCAGTAGTCCTTTCGCTCCAAGTAGTGAACTCCTGGACTCTAGAAAGGCTCCACAAGATGAAAGGAAAAAGCTTGCTTGAAGTCTTCGAGGCCGAAAATGATCTACGTCGAGGAGACACCAACTCAAGCTACCTCTTCACTAATATGGAATTAGTGAAGCAAACACCCTAAATAATGGCTAATCTAGTAGAGGATGATGAATTAGGAATTTTGCTCACTTTAGAAATATTTTTCTCATTCATTTTCTTCACCTCCCAAAAAGCTAGAGAGCTTGAAGAAGGAGATGAAGAAAAGCAACCATGGAAAAGATCAAGTGTTGAATGGGAACCATGAGTGAGTTAATATCATATACTAACTTATGTAGAGACTAAACCATGGCTAATCATAATGGTTGGGTTAATAAATATCTTAAGTAAAACAAAATTGGTGGACTTAGTCAATGATTCTACAAGCTTCCATTAAGCTTCAACCATGACTAATTTCCACTCAATTTTGAATAATTTTAAATAAATAAAACCTTTTATTATGTTAAGCATGGTGTGAGTCACATACACCGAAGTCACATGTATCATCTAACATGACACAAAAAAATGTACATTAATATATATCACATATATACTAAATGCACAGGTGAGAAAAAGAAATGCTTAAGTGAGAAAATATTAGTTAAAGTAAATTAATATATCACATATATAATTATATATTAAATTATTAAATCAACACTTGATTTAATAATCCGGCTATATCACATACAACCGACTAGTATCATATGTATCCACTTATCGAATCAACACTTAATTCGTTAACCCGGCTATATCATATATAACCGACCGATATCACATATCGCGAGAATAGAATGCAGTATCACATACGCGCATTAATATCGGTCCCACAAATATCACATACGTGCTCCTACTTCGTTTCGCCTGAGCCAAGAAACCTCTGTGTAGGACTCTAAAGACTCGTCAATACGCCGGAAGTAGGCGGTGATCATATCAGTCACCCACAAGCCACAAGCGGCCTGCTAAACGTAACGGCCACCCGGGTATTGAGCGATCAGAAGATCAACAAGCAAGCCTACTCATACTCCTGCGAATCCAATAAGTAACACTACCGTACAGTCCGGTCTCTTCGTCAGATATATCGCATATCGCAGCCTAGGGGTGGTAAACGTCAGACCCCAATAGCCCTGATAAGTCATGCCGACATGAGGCTCTTAACGGTTCGAGAAACTACTGATAACACTAAACAGTATATCTCAGCAACCCTGGCTAGGGATTTCCTGTTACGACCAATCGAGCATAGCGCAACATCAAACCCTAATACCCGGAGAGACGAAATCCCTTCCTATCGCTCATTGCCTCCTTGTGACTTGGGACTGTACCCCAAAACCACCATTTTCCATGATCTCTTAAACGTGGCAAGGTGGAAATCAAAGCACAGTGGGAATCACACAAGACTCTATAACGATCTCAGGTCGACAGACTAACCCGTACCAGTGTCACCAGAGAACTACTATATGACGATGGGTATAGTACCATCTAGGAGTTCTCGGCGAGTCCGTTCAGTGTACCCGGTTTCCACTGAGCAGTCGTATGCCTTCTCTGGTGTCAAACACAAATGGATGTGGGATCATCCATCGCCCATCATATGGGTCAAGAAGCACATACGCTAGTCTACTCTGGAGTATCGATGCCCTGTCTCGATACTCCCACGACTACGAACAATTGAAGGATGTACTTACCGACTACCTCAGCCCCACTAGTATGATCTGCATCATAATCCTGGTAGTCAAGTACTCATCCTAAGGGATTTATCAACATGTAATAGAGAGTCAGTCAGTGTACATGTTAAGATAAAGAGCAACCAGGTAGCATACTATCATGTCGAGTAAGAAAGTCCTCCCTATATATGTCCAAGCATCCACTACAATATACATCATGTGTAAAGTAATGGCCTCTAGGGTATACATTTAACTAACAATCTCCCACTTGCACTAAGGCCATTTGTTGTAGTATCTCATCCTCAACACCCCATAAAAGTCTCTCTAGGGAAAGGCCTCTGTGAGTGGATCCGCCGTGTTATGATCTATGGTGATAGATCTAAGTGGATGATACCTACTACATTTCATCGATTATGATCTATAGTGATAGATCTAAGTGGATGTTGGGAGTGTTCCAAATCCAGGTACATTAACAACGTACTAAAGAGGTTTAGTATGGAAGATTCTAAGTGTTGTGGTTCGCCCACTTACTGATGAATCACTCTCTCCAAAAAGATGTCTTCCAAGACTAATTTGGAGAGAGCTCGTGTACAAAGGATACCCTATGCTTCGGCAGTAGGCTTTATCATGTATGCGATATTATGTACCATACTAGATGTAGATAACTCACTAGTTGTAGTGATTAGGAATCAATCAGATCTTGGGAGAATCACAAGACAGCTGCGAAGGACATTCTTAAGTACTTGAGAAGCACTGAAGAAATGTTCTTGGGGTTTGGTAACGGTAAACTCCAGTGGGAATCCTTTACCAATTCGAGCTTCCAGAGTGATAAGGTCGACTGAAAGTCAGTCACGGGCTTTGTCTTTACCCTCAGTAGAGGGACAGTATGTTGGAAGAGTTCTAAGCTAGATACCGTGACATACTAGACGATAAAAGCTGAATACATCGCTACCAATGATGCTACCAAAGTGGATGTCTGGATAATTCTTGTTCATGATATGAACATGGTTCCTACCATTGAGTGCCCAATAATTATTATTGTGACAACAATGGAGTTGTGGTTTTGGCCTAGGAACGCAGGTCCCATCAGCGTTCCAGACATATTCTGATGACGGTATCACCTGATCAGGGAGATGGTTGATCTCCAAGAGATCGAGGTAAGGTGAGTTGACGCGAAGGATAACACGGCGGATCCACTCACAGAGGCCTTTCCCTAGAGATACTTCTATAGGACGTTGAGTATGAGATACTACAACAAATGGCCTTAGTGCAAGTGTAACAACCGAGTCCAGTTATACCAATATCAGTTTTCGTATGTGTGGTTTGTAGTGTTTAATTCTTTACTTGGTGGATGTGTGGTAGATTCTTTATGTTCGACCGCTTGCGTGAGCTTGTTGTTTCTTAATTATGGAATACCCTAACCTTACACTTTTGCATATAACAATTCAATTCATTTAAAATAATTTAAAATATACTTGCCATGGCCTGCTTGATACCCCTAACCCTGTGGAAGCGTTCGTGCACCGTGTTCTCGTTCCGTTCAGTGAAACGGATGTGTTTGGACGGCTACGCGCACGTACGTGCGTCCGTTCTTGGGGGTATGCTTTTTCAGTACAAAATCCTTCATTTCAATTTTTGGAACTTGCTAATATTTTTCATATTTCAAATTCAAATTTTGGACCCGACCCGGGCGCAATTTTGAAATATTTTGTATCGCCAAATCCTATTTAATTTTGAATTTCTTAAATCATTTAGAAAATATTTTTTTACTCACAGTATATTTCTTTCGACTAACAAACCTATTATTTAAACAAGGTAAATCTTTTATATTTTTCCCCAAAACAATTTTCCTAAACTCCCGAGCCAATCAGAACTCCCCATTTCCTCAGCGTCGGCCCTACGAGCACGGCCCTCTCCCTCTCTCTCCCTTCGCTGCCTATCTCTCTCCCTTTCTCCTTCTCTTTCTCTCTCATTCTCCTTTCTCTCACCTCCACTAAAGGCCAAATTTATCTCTCCTTACTGTTACTCTCTCTCTTTCTCACTCATCTCACGAGAATCTCTCTCTCTCTCACTCCTCTCGCACAAATCTCTCTCTCTCTCCCCTCTAATATATTTTCCCTGCATCATTCTTTTTCTCAAGAACCCATTCCCAGATAACCCTAGCCGCCGTCGCCCCTCTCGCCGTTGCCCTAGCGTCGACGACGCCCGTGCAAACCTCGTCGCCTTTACTCCCTTCTTCCCGACCACCCTGTACTTGCACCATACAGCCCGCGCACCCCCTGCACACTTTGCACCGCCGGAACCGTCGCCGTCGGTGGACTCGTCCTCGTGTCCCTGGCCTTCGCGCACACCCCAGTGAGCATCACCCCTCCTTCCTCTCCTCCATACTCCTTCCTTCCCCTTCTTCCATTCTTTTTTATTCTGTTAGTCTTTTAAACCGCCGGTGGTTCTCTGCAGGTCGTGCACCGGAGCTCCGTCGACGTCGTCAATCCTCACGACCCCTCCACAGACCGTTGTGAGCTTCCTCTACTCAATCCTCCTTCTCTTCTTCTCTCTTTTCTTTCATACATCTCTTTGCTAGGTTTGATGTTTACTGTTTCTCTGGTTCGCCTGAATCCGACCATGCCGGCGACGTTTCCCGTCGACCCAGCGAGGACCTCTGACCCGTGTGACTCCACTGTTCGTCGTTTGGGCTCTTTCCGTGTACCGTGCGCGCGTCGCGACTTTTCCCCGGCGACGCGTAACGTTCCGTGTTCCGTATCGCGACCTGTCGAGGCAAGTAAAACTTGCTACATGCTAATTAATATATTATATATACATTTGACGGCACTTTAAACCCGTAGTTTAACTTTAGTACCATGATTTCCCTTTTTCATGTTCGATGTCGCGTTATATCATTTTAGTTTCCAGACTTGAAACCTACCATTCCCATTTTACTTCATTAAACCAAATAACCATAATCATATGTTTTAATCACATTTTAACTATTGACATAGCCTATGGTATTTTTTCTATAGTTTTACTCCATCGGACACTCGTGTGCATTTTAACCTGTTTTAGCTATGATTTCATCCATTGAACCTATTTTTATATCATTGCATCCCTAAAATTTCTTAATACTTGTTAACATGATTTAACGGCCATAATTGTCATACTGTATTTATATAATGTTGAAATCATCTCTGAAACACAAACTGATAACCGTACAGCTAAGTAGTTTAATCTGCGCATATTGCTTAACCTATTACATGTGCTAATTTATTGTGTTGTTGATACCCATGCTTGTTTATTTATAACCATGATTATGTTAGTTGAGTATGAGCACCCACATGATATCTTATACACCCTGACACGACCTGCTACACCCATATTACTTGACCCGACATGGTACCGTACACTACTTGACTTGACCTGATGTTCCATGGCTTGACCTGTTACCTGATCTTGTGCCTAATGCCAACCAACCTACCATGTAGTCTTTACGGACCGTTCATGTTGTCTATCCAGACAAACCTGCACCTACCTGCTCCTGTGTTGGCATTTGTTCTTGATTACTTAAATACCTGACTTGAACACCTATAACTTGGGGGTATGGGGAAATCAATGATGAAACCTGACTTGTAACTCGACAGTGTGCTACCTTTACCGACCAGTTTTAGAGGCTGGGCCAGCCTTGGGATGATGCTGCTGACATCATCCATCGTTATCCGTTACCTTTTAGAGGCTATGCCAGCCTTAGGATGATGCCATGGACATCATTCATCTTTACCCTTTTCCTTTAGTGCCTAGCGGCATGTCTCGGTTTCAGCCCGAGAATCTTCACCGTGATCTCGGGCACGCACGTGATACTATTGAGTTACATCGATGATTCATCAAATTGATTTCAAAGACTTGAGAGTAGATAGCCCAATAGACCAGTTTAGTTTACTCACTGCACACTACCCTTCACTGCCTTGATGTATATTGTCGTTACACCTGCTTTACCATTCATGATTATATTTGCATTTCTTGTTACCCTGTTTATATTTTATTACTTGATGACATCACGCTCTGACGTCTGGGTTTTGCATGACCCAGATTCCGTACCTTTGCTGCAGTCCGAGCAGGAGTACTTCAGCCAGCAGGCTGAGCAGTGAGGATTCAGTAGTAGTTAGTTCTTTGACTTTCAGCATTTTATTCATGATGTGAGCCCGCATTATGGGACATACATTCCAGTTATTCTTGTATTGGATCTTTTGCTTCCGCATTATTTACTCTTGACTCATTTTATTTTGTCTTATGGACATGTGATAGATAGTTTTATTTTGTTCTTGATATCTCTACAGCCGTAATGTGACTGTGGAAGGATAATTCCTACCCACAGGTAGCATGGTTGGCTATGTCACGTGCCTACCTTAGCGTACTCTGGGAAGCGGGGCGTGACAGCAAGTGGGAGATTGTTAGTTATATGTATGCCCTAGAGGCCATTATTATACATGTGATGTATATTATAGTGGATGCTTGGACATATATAGGGAGGACTTTCTTGCTCGACATGATAGTATGCTATTTGGTTGCTCTTTATATTAACATATACAGTTATTGTTTCTCTATTACATGTTGATAAAGCCCTTAGGATGAGTACTTGACTACAAGGATTATGATGGAGATCATACTAGTGGGGACCTGGGTAGTCGGTAAGTACATCCTTCAATTGTTCTTAGTCGTTGGAGTATCGAGACGGGGCATCGATATTCCAGAGTAGACTAGTGTATACGCTTCTCGACCCATGTGATGGGTGATGGATGATCCCATATCCATTGGTGTTTGACATCAGAGATGGTATACGGGTGATCAGTGGAGACTGGGTACACTGAAAGGACTCGCCGAGAACTCCTAGATGGTATTATACCTATCATCAGATAGCAGTTCTCTGGTGACACTGGTACAGGTTAGTCTGTCGACCCGAGATCGTCATAGAGTCTTGTGTGATTCCTACTGTGCTTTGATTTCCACCTTACCACGTTCAAGAGATCATGCAAAACGGTGGTTTTTGGGTACAGTTCCGAGTCACATGGAGGCAATAAGCGATAGGAGGGGATTTCGTCTCTCCCGGTATTGGGGGTTGATGTTGCGCTATGATTGATTGGCCATAACAGGAAATCCCTGGCCAGGGTTGCTGAGATCTACTGGTAAGTGTTATCAGTAGTTGCTCGAACCGTTATGGACCTTTTTTCGGCATGACTTATCAGGCTATTGGGGTCTGACGTTATACCACCCCAAGGCTGTGATCTGCGACATATCAGACAAAGAGACCGGACTGTACGGTATTGTTACTGACTGGATTCGCAGGAGTATGAGCAGGCTTGCTTGTTGATCTTCTGATCGCTCAATACCCGGGTGGCCGTTACGTTTAGCAAACCACTTGCGGCTTGTGGGTGACTGATATGATCACCACCTACTGTCGGCGTATTGACGAGTCTTTAGAGTCTTACACAGAGGTTTTCTGGCTCAAGAGAAACGAAGAAGGAGCACATATGTGATGTGTGTGGGACCGAGATTAATACGTGTATGTGATACCGTATTCTATTCTCGTGATATGTGATATCGGATGGTTATATGTGATATAGCCGGGTTATCAGATCAAGTGTTGATTCGATAGGTTGTTACATTTGATATTAGTCGGTTGTATGTGATATAGCTGGATTATTAAATCAAGTGTTGATTTAATAATTTAATGTATAATTATATATGTGATATATTAATTTACATTAACTAATATTAGCTCACTTAAACATTTCTTTTTCTCACTTGTGTGCATATAGTATATATGTGATATATATTAATGTACATTATTTTGTGTCTTGCTTGATGCCACATGCTTCATGGGTGTATGAGACTTACACTTTACTTAAGATAATATTAGGGTTTTTATTTATCCAACCAATTCAAAATTGATTGAAATTTGTCATGATTGGAAGCTAGGAGAAGCTTATGCTAACCATTGACTTAGTCCACTAACTTTGTTTTACATGAGATATTTATTAACCTAACCATTATCCTTAGCCATAGTTTAGTCTCTACATGAGTTAGTATATGATACATACTCACCCATGGTTGCTATTCTTACCTCATGAGTTTCATTCTCATCTCCATTTTCATCTTCTTCTTCCTAATGAGAAAGCTTTCTAGTTTTTCTCAAAGTGAAGAAATATTATGAGAAAAATAAATCTAAAGTGAGCAAAATTCCTACTTCATCATCCTCTACTATACTAGCAATTTAGTTTAGGATGTTTGCTTCACTAATTTCATATTAGTGAAGAGGTAGCTTGAGTTGGTGTCTCCTCGACGTAAATCATCTTCGGCCTCGAAGACTTCAAGCAAGCTTGTTCCGTTCATCTTGTGGAGCCTTTCTAGCGTCTGGGAGTTCACTACTTGGAGCGAAGGGACTACTAAACGGAGCTATTGAAGTGAAGGACCGGTCTACAAAGGTTGTATTCCTTGTTCACTTAGATGTAAAGTTGTTTACATTGGTGATTCGTCTAAATCTCTAGTTAAGATTCTAGGTTAGGGTTGTTTAGCATGGCAATTTTTTTTGAAAATGGCATGGACGATGCCTCCCGAAACCTTGTTGTCGTGCTGAACATCCCTACAATAGGTATGCAGCTTCTCAAGTGCATAACACCAAAAGGAAACATACAACTCAGCAGTACTCATCATAGAGCGCACCATATCTAATAGGGTGCGATGCCTCCGCCCCGATGTACCGTTGTGCTGTGGTGTATACAAAGGAGTAAGCTGAGAGAGAATCACATTCTCCGTTTAGAAAATCCAGGAACTCCATGCCCAAGTATTCGCCTCCCCGATTTCATCGAAGGAATTAATACTTCTACCCGTCCGGTTCTTAACTTCAATCTTATATTCCTTGAATTTCTCACAAGTTTCAGACTCGTGTTTCAACAGGAACACATGTCTGAATCTTGAGA
This sequence comes from Agapanthus africanus, assembly GCA_030015575.1. Lineage (NCBI taxonomy): Eukaryota > Viridiplantae > Streptophyta > Magnoliopsida > Asparagales > Amaryllidaceae > Agapanthus > Agapanthus africanus. The sequence continues at coordinate 339,256,924 of CM057342.1, read as the reverse complement.
GACCGTCGATGAATGTAATGAAGTACAAAGAACCATCCTCGACATTAGTAGACATAGGACCGTATACATCATCATGTATCAGTCCCAGAGTTCAGTAACTCTAACTCTGTTTCCAGTAAACGGACTTATTGGTCATTTTACCTTTGAGACAAGACTGGCAAGTATCATAAGATGAAAATTCGAACGGATTCTAATATTCATCCTGACGTAACTTACCGGGTCGTGTCGCATTGATATGACCTAGTCTACAATGCCATAAGAAGGATTCGTTCATTTCTGAAATACTCCTCTTGTGTGTGTTCTGGATACTTTGAACTGTGGTTTGATTTAGAACATATATGCTATTTCATAACGTGCCTGATCCAATCAACTCTTGATTAAGGAAAATGTTCATAACATTATCCTCCAATACATAATTATATCCTTCTTTAACTGAATAAAGAATCTGATGTAATGTTGTATATCAGGTTCGGTATGTAATAACATTTGTTCAGAATCAATGTATTTACCATTTGGTAATACAAGGTGATATCTGCCAACTCATTTAGCTGCAACAATTGCACCATTCTCTAACACTTAGAGACATATCATCCAATCTCAGTTCTTTACCTTTCTGTAGCCCATGTAACAAATTTCATATGTGGGATCCTAATCCGGTATCTCATACCTAGGACGTAGAGGATACTGAGAAACAGTTCTTGGTAACGAACACACCCAAAGAATTTGCATCAACATGCTTTTCCTCGATTAGGTTGCGTAGGAATCCGGATATTCCCCTATTTCCTGCTCGGACTTATAACAATTATAAGATAGAGGGGAATAAACGTTCTCCAGCTCAGTATAATAAGAAGGTCCGGTCAATGCATCCATATTATTATCTTGATTAAGGCGTGACATGGTCGCTACCAGGAGAGAGAGAGAAGAAAACACTCAGCGTATGCTCTTGCAAGATCAGATTGGTTATTATTTTATCTAATCAGGATGGCTCCCACTGTTTTTATCAAATCTTCCTTCAAACCCTAAAAGATAAGACTAGCCGGGATTAATTACACTCTACAAGTTCGCTAATCTTTCGGCCAGGCAGGTGTCGGTATTTTGAGGGAGGTTCCCCGTGCTTTCGCACGGACCTAATTAAAATAGACCATGTTTTCCCAGGGGCATAACCCCGTTAACACCTTTCTAGACACCTACTTGATCGGCTAATTTTAATGTGTAAAACTCTCCCAGTAGTAACTCTTACTCGCAGTGGGTATCGGGATCCAACTATCTCATAAAGGTATGCAATATCATTGCAAATTTCAACACTTGAAATTCCCGATACTATTTTACCCCTAACCTTCTATGACCTTGACAAAGGCCAACAAACTATAGGGTGCTAGTCAAGTTCAACCCGTCATTTCCTGATTGAATTAAACCCACCCGTACGACCCTTGACAAAGGCCAACAAGGTCGCACGACTACCCTAATCTAATCGCATCATATGCTTAAGCAGATAAGAACTAGTCAGCTACCGCATACTACGCCTTGACAAAGGCCAACAAACGCAGCACGAATACTAAATACTACTTATCTGAAATGACGGAGGGCTACGACAGGTTTTTAAGAAAACCCTTTGCGTAATGAACTTGATATCGTTGTAGAATCAAGTGATTTTGAAAAGGAGTGTTTTTAGGCTTTTGCTAGTTTTGCTAAAGAGGTCACTCCCGGTGAAGGGATCTCGGCTCTTTCCTCATCGAATGAGGTGCCGGATATTTCACAAATACCACTATGCAAAACAAGAACTAAAAAAGCAATCAAAAGAAAAAACCGAGTGGGTTGTAACATCTGCCAGTTTCGTTAAAGAGGTCACTCTCGGTGAAGAGATCTCGGCTCTTTCCTTATCGAATAAGGTGATGGATATTCTACAAGGTATACCGCTATGCAAAGCAAGAACTAGAGCTACCAGTTTTTAAAACAAGATTCTACAACATCTTTAGGTTTCTTTTATTTTATTAATCCCATTAATGAAGTCCCATCATATATGCTTCCTAAGCATCACAGAAGAAACGAAAGAAAAAATATTTATTATATATCATATATATAATACAAGCATTTGTCTCATCATATAAAGTGATCACATCACAGAATATCAGCAGCAGAAGAAAACATATGAAATATTGGATATACTAGGAATCCCGTGTTTTAAATTAAGCCATTAAAAAACACGGATTCCACAGTAGCGATAAATAGCCAAACCCACATCCCGAGACCCCTACGAGAGCGGCAAGAAACCCTACCAATTCTAGAGTTAGGAGACCCGGTCTCGACTCCTCGAGATGGTCTCCCACTGGACTCTAGAACCCGGTTACATGTGTTATCCTCCTTGGGTCTATCCTAATGCGGAAAAGTAAATAATATACATCAAATGGTGACATCATACTCAACCCGGAAGTGCCCCTATAAAAGAACATTACATACAACCTTTTACATGAATGAAAATGAAAAACTCTCATCTCATATAAAAAAACCCGGCTATTCAAAAGACGACGATCCAATATAACATATCACAGCAACACATAACATCACATGTCATCAAAAGTAAATATGCGTATCCCAATTGTAGTTGACGTATAGCAACGAAACCGGCGATACACCACATATTACACTTACGGTCGCAGAAAAAAAAGTAAAAAATTACAACAATTGGAATCCGCAACCACCTTAGACATCATAAACCCAATGTAATACATACTTTGGATTTCATGCCTAACCAAATGAATTCCTTAGACATAACATGTGTAGCGTCTTGAAAAGTCGTTTTGGTGTTTTCCTGAAATTCGGTGAAAATTCGGTATTTTTCCGAAAACCGTCTTTCTCGATATTTTGCAGTTTAGGGCTAATTATACCTAAAAAGGATAGGTAATTTCTTGTTTTTAGTAGCTAATGAGTTATTTATGAAATTTTGGTCATTTAAAAATTTTTCCCTATTTTTCAATTTTTTAATATTATTTTAAGCCGGTAAGAAAATACATTAAATAAGCGATAAATACAAATTTTTCCGGGCTAATTTTAATCTCTAAAATTATGATAATTATAATCTAGTGATAACATGAATTTTTAGTAATTTATTTTGATTTTTAACAAATTTTTGTGATTTGAAACGAATTTATTGAATTTTGAGCTAAAACTTGCAATTTTTGAGTTGTAGGGGGCCTTTTTGCATAAAATTTCTTTTGTAAAACCCCTCTCTCTTTTTCCTCAGCCCTAGGACAGCCCCACCTTGTGTGAGACCAGAAATTTCTGGCCTCTCTCTTCTTGGTTTCTTTCTTGAGTTAATTTGATAGTTTATGGTATTATTTTAATTAAAATGGATAATGTATGATACATTGACTTTTGTGGACTTGACCATGACTTTCCCCACTTGCCCACACCCTCCCCCATACCTCATTCTGGCCGAAATTCCTGCACACCCTCTTCTTCCTCTCTTTTCTTTTCATTTTTCTTCAATTTCTTCAAGAAATACATCAAAATCCATGATTTAATTCAAAAATCCAAACAAAAATCCTTATGCTATCATTATCCTTAGCCATTCTTGCTTGGACCTTGGTGTTGAGGCCATCAATTGGAGCAAATTTTCTTGCTTGATCCATAGATCAAGAGGTATAATTCTCATCAAGTTGCTTTCTTTTGCTAAAAATTCCTTTAATTGTATGGTTAGTGTTAAAAGTTAGCTTATTTCTAATCTAGTTTAAAAGAGTAGTTTGTTTAAATTAGGGTTTTGAAGCCATGATAATTAATTAAGTTGTTTATTAGTTAATCTAGTTGTTAGTGAACTAATCTATATGGTTACCTTGTTATGTAGTCTTTAATTATGCTAATTTAGGTAATTTTAGAAGTTGAATTTAGTTGTAAATTGTTGTTTTAAGGTTTTTCAAGAGAGGGTTATGTATGGAAAATGATATTTGAAGCTTGATTAGTGAGTGGATTAAGTTTTAGAAAGCATTATTTAAGTGATTAAACCTAATTTGCTATCTAGTGTTTTGCTAACCTTAATCTAAGTGGTTAATTTGCTTATTAGGCTAAAATATAGTGTTAAATTAAGGTTTTTCATATATAGTTTGGTTTATGTTTGCTAATTACAAAAATCAAGAGAAGGTTTTGTTATGTAAATTAGGTTTTTAAGCTTAGTTAATGGTTTAGAATTTGTGTATTGGCTAGCTATTTGGTTAGTTTGGATGTTGGTGTTGGGTGGTGTTGACTTTGTCGCTAAATTGTCGATGTTTACATCAAATTGCAATTTCTGCTTACTAGATTTTTATATAAATTATGAGATGGACTATTTTTGATATCTTGATGATTGTAATGGCTTGTCCTACGACTTTTAGGATGCGTGAGTGCGGTTTTTGGGTAGTCGGGTTTTAGTTTTGCCGGGTGACCCAAATCGGCGTTTTTGGCAGTTTTTGCGATTTTCGCGTGTGTTCCGCGCACTTTGTGCACGTTGTACCTAGCTAGCGAACTTTAGTAGTTTCGTTGGGGTTTGCGTCGTTCTTGATATGTAACCTTATAATTGGTAATGATGTAAATTCCAGGTTCGGTCGCGGAAACGTCAGACGCGGCGCGAAAGGGAAAGGCGGTGATTGGACACAGCTAGCCAGGGATCCCGGTGAGTAGATTTAACATCTACGGGGGACGATCGTTTGGATGGCGCAAGTCGCCCGATAGGATTAGTAAACTGAAAATAAAATAGTAAACTGGATAACCACTTGTGACATTAGAATAATAATACTGGCATGATAATTGCTGCAATTAGATCAATATGTTATACCCATATACGCAAACTCAATTGTAGGACACATGCACCATTACCAGGTTTTTATATGCAGCACGAGCACTATTCATGTTTACACACACACCCTGGTAATTGCCATGCCACCACACTAGATAACATTTAAATTTAAACCTTTTACTAATTGATACTTAAACTGGTGCTATTGCCTTTAATTCCTTAAAATGAAACCGTAGAATTGCTATTCATGTGCATGTACTTCATCATATTAATTGTTCATGCTTAATCCATTAGTCACACATCGCAACTTGATTATTGATATCATATGCATTCATTATCACTGATATATGCACTTATGAGGATTTCTTGAGATTTTATGATATTGCTGGATTTCGGGGGAAAGCCGCAAAATTTCCAAACTTATGATATTTTTAAAACATGTAAATTGCGGTTTTCTAGTGATGTAAGTGTCGTCCACCATGAGTTTGCTGTGGCTTTGGAAATCCGTGTCGAGGAGTGGAGGAACCGGCACGGGTACATGGTGGGCCCGGTAAGGTACCCCGGGGCAAGAGGAATGTGGTGATGACGTTGAGCCTGGCAGGGGACGGATTACCTACCGGTGACTGTTTGGGACGGCGGATATCCAGAGGATACCGACCGTGGCTGCTAGATGATGAGATATTGATATTTGAGATGGGTCAGCCGGACGGCTGAGGCCAGCGATACATTTATGAGATTTGAGACAGCTTTTGGGGTGTCGTTGCTGGACACCGGTTTTCGTCGATTCATTGACATTTGCTGGCATTCTAAAAGAGTTTCAAAAACAACATCTGATAAAATATTTTTATATATAAACCTATTGAGACCTCAGATATTCATGTTGCATACATATTCGTACACTGATGTTGTATACACACCTGCTAGTATATCCATATTGCATACATACTCGCCATTATGTCCTGCCTTACCTGTATATAGATGCTAGGATGCTTGTGTGCATGCATTCGATAGCCTGTGTAAATGTTATTTATTACTCACGAGTTGGCAACTCACCCCCGTTGTGCCATAGCCTGTTGCAGGTCCGCTCCGTCAGTTCAGTAGCGGCGGGTGCGCTTGCTTCTTTTGCCTCTTTTGCCTGGACTCGAGATTTGCTCATAGGTGGGTTATGTTATTTTTTGTACCACCTTGTATATTCTTGTATCTAGTGTACTCCATCTACTGTTTCTACCAGATTATTGTATATTGACCTAGAGATGAGACTGTGAGGTTTGTGGATTTTATGCTGTATTTTGGGGGTCGAGCTCACTTGAGCCGACATGCTACTTTTTCATGCTTCCTTATGCTTTATTATGATTATTATGCTTGTCGTCATTTACATTGCGTGGGATTTGTGACCGTCTTATGGCGAAGAGCTAGCTCCCGCTTGGGGATGCCCTATTTTGTTGGATTCATGTATATATTTTGTTGTACCCATTTTTGGGGGTCAGTATTTACAAAGGAGACTCTGCCGAAATTTTCGGAAAAAAATTGGTATTGTTTTTAAAAAGGGTTTTACATGACTTATTTGATAACTCGCTTTCAATTGATTGGGTTTTCTTCACTCTTTTGCTTAATTGGTTTTGTTTTCTGGGCTTTGGCTTACTTATTTTACGGACGTCTTTAGACGTTTCGTAAACTTAAGTGCCAGTCACGTTCCGTACCCTGCGGGTCGTGACAAAGTTGGTATCAGAGCGATAGGTTTTACCTTTGTGAGTGTAGGATGACCCTTGGTAGATGGAGTAAGTGACTTAAGCAGCGTAACGTAGCGTGCGTATGTCCGCGGCATACTTACGATACGGTACTCCGCCTAAGTAACTTTAGGATATACTTGCTTGAAAAATTCCTTCTTCAACTCCGTGTATCCTATGATCCTATTGCACTGTCCTTATTATCCTTTTCCTGTACCAGCCACTATGCCGCCGAAGGCTACGAGGGCACAGAGGGCTGCCGTCAGAGACGAGATTCGAGCTGGCTCGTCCGAAACTAGGACTGAGCAGGGTGGTATGCCTACGCCGCAGAGACAGACTGATCCGCATTCCCCAGGTCGCATGGATAGGCTTGAGTCCGGTATGTAGGAGCTGCGACAGATGATGGGAGGCATGCAGGAGTTACGACAGATGGTGGAATCGTTAGTAGAGGTCAATCGAGCACAGAGATCGGATATTACTCCCCCTGCAGTCGTTTCGAGACCGAGTCGGATTCGCACTGATATGTTAGCACCTAGGAGGGTTCGCAGAGGCCGTGGTGGATTCTTTAGGGGCCAGTTATATCGCCTTCACCCATATGGTCAGCAGCCATGGTTAGGATGTTTTTGGTGTGGTAGCCTGCATCATCGTATCAGAGACTGTCCGGTGAGACGACAGGGAGCAGCGACAGTTCCGCATGTGACCCTACCACCATCACCACCCCCTCCTCAGAGAGCCCTACTTTCTACCCCAGGCGATGCTCCACGCCAGTTAGGTGCACCGAGAGGCCGAGGACGTGGCGGTCCTGTTCAGAGAGGACGAGGAGGCAGAGGCCGAGGTCGAGGTCAGCCCGCTATCGGTGGAGGACAGGCCCGAGTTTTTGCTTTGACACCGCAGGATGCGCAGGCATCCAATGCCGTTGTGACAGGTACTTTGCCAGTTTATTCTTTCGACGCGCGGGTATTATTCGACCCAGGTTCCGCACATTCGTACGTCTCTACACACTTTGCACCGTTGTTGGGCCGTGAGTCGTCGTCGTTAGATCAGCCGCTTGTTGTTGTTACTCCGGTAGGTGAGTCGTTTATCGCTCGGTTTGTATTTCGTTTGTGTTCCGTTCGTATCGGGGAGAGGGATTCATCAGTTGATTTGATACTCCTCGATATGTTGGACTTTGATGTGCTTCTGGGCATGGATTGGCTAGCCACTTGTTATACTTCGGTGGACTGCCGTGAGAAGGCAGTCAGATTTAGCTTTCCGGGAAAGCCAGTCCTTGTTATTCAGGGAGACCGTAGTGTCGCCCTTCCCAGCTTAATTTCGTCTCTTCGCACTGGTCAGCTCTTGCGGAAGGGATGTCAGGGATTCTTAGCGTTTGTTTATGATACTCGAGCTGCAGAGGTTCCGTTGGACCGGGTCCCGGTAGTTTGTGAGTTCCCTGATGTTTTCCCTGATGAGCTACCTGGGCTACCGCCTGAGCGCAATGTTGAGTTCTGCATTGATTTGATTCCCGGTTCGGGGCCTATTTCTATACCGCCTTATCGGATGGCCCCGGCAGAGCTTCGAGAGCTGAAGGAACAGTTGCAGGATTTGTTGGATAAGGGGCTCATTCGACCTAGTGTTTCTCCGTGGGGTGCTCCGGTCCTGTTTGTCAAGAAGAAGGATGGAAGTTTGCGCTTATGTATCGACTACCGCCAGCTGAACAAAGTTACCGTTCGGAACAGATATCCGTTGCCGCGCATTGATGATTTGTTCGACCAGCTTCACGGTGCGGGTATTTTTCGAGGATCGACTTGCGATCAGGATACCATCAGCTGCGAGTTCGACAGGAGAATATACCGAGGACAGCTTTCCTTACACGCTATGGCCACTACGAGTTTTTGGTGATGTCGTTCGGACTCACCAACGCCCCAGCAGCATTCATGGATTTGATGAACCGTACATTCAGGCCGTATCTTGACTTGTTCATCATCGTGTTTATCGATGATATCTTGGTGTACTCCCGGAGCAGAGAGGAGCACGAGCAGCACTTGCGGATTACGTTACAGACTCTGAGGGAGCACCAGCTGTTCGCGAAGTTCTCCAAGTGTGCATTCTGGCTAGACAGCGTCGGATTCTTGGGTCACGTGGTTACGAGAGACGGCATTCGTGTGGACCCGAAGAAGATTGAGGCCGTTCAGCAGTGGCCCCGACCTACATCGGTTACTGAGATCCGTAGTTTTCTAGGCTTGGCGGGCTACTACAGGCGTTTTGTTCAGGACTTCTCCCGTATAGCTGCACCGTTGACCAGTTTGACCCGGAGGGGAGTTCCTTTCGTTTGGACAGAGGAGTGCGAGCGCAGTTTTCAGCAGCTACGGACTTGTTTGACTACGGCGCCGGTATTATCTTTACCTTCGGGATCAGGCGGATTTGTTGTCTACTGTGATGCTTCGCGAGTGGGATTAGGATGCGTATTGATGCAGCATGGCCGGGTGATCGCTTACGCTTCTCGGCAGTTGAAGAAGCATGAACAGAACTACCCCACTCATGATTTGGAGATGGCTGTAGTGGTCTTTGCACTGAAGATTTGGTGACATTACCTTTACGGCGAGTCGTGTCAGATATTCACCGATCACAAGAGCTTAAAGTACATATTTCAGCAGCGAGACCTGAACCTCAGACAGCGTCGTTGGATGGAGTTGGTGAAAGACTACGACTGAGAGATCTTATATCACCCCGGCAAGGCGAATGTGGTGGCAGATGCGTTGAGTAGGAGGCCCGGGGGTAGTCTATCCTTTTTGCGCGCAGTGCAGAGGCAGTCGTCAGCAGATTGGCAGATGTTATGCGACAGCCGAGTTGAGTTCAAGTTCACTCAGACAGGGGGACAGCTCGCGCATGTTCGTGCACGCCCACAGTTGCTTGACCGTATATATGAGGCACAGCGTAGTGACGACCGTTGCTCAGAGATCATGGCACAGATGGGACAGGGCAGATTTTTCGAGTTCATGGTTGACGATCAGGGGATTTTATGATATGGATCTAGACTGTGCGTACCAGATACTGATGGATTACGGCGCGACATTCTTGAGGAGGCACACCGATCAGTGTATAGTGTCCACCCCGGTTCCACCAAGATGTACCATGATATGAGAGAGACCTACTGGTGGGACGGGATGAAGAGGGACATTGCGGAGTTCGTTTCGAGATGCCTGACTTGTCAGCAAGTCAAGGCCGAGCACCAGAGGCCCGCAGGAGAGCTACAGCCGTTACCCATTCCAGAGTGGAAATGGGAACAGATTTCGATGGATTTCGTTGTGGGTCTACCCAGGACCAGTCGAGGGTACGACTCCATCTGGGTGATCGTGGATAGATTGACGAAAGCGGCCCACTTCCTTCCAGTGAAGACGACTTTCAGCTTCGCTCAGTATGCTCAGCTCTATATTGACGAGATCGTGCGACTACATGGCGTACCGACTTGTATCGTGTCAGATCGAGGCACTCAGTTCACCAGCCGACTTTGGCAGAGACTTCAGGAGGCTTTGGGCACTCGTTTGAGCTTCAGCACAGCGTTTCATCCGCAGACAGACGGACAGTCAGAGCGGACCTTTCAGACTCTCGAGGACATGCTCAGAGCGTGCGTTTTAGACTTTGGTGGTAGCTGGGATCGTCATTTACCTCTAGTGGAGTTCTCCTACAACAATAGCTTCCAGGATACTATTCAGATGGCACCTTTCGAGGCATTGTATGGGAGGAGATGCAGATCGCCCGTTAGTTGGACAGAGCTCAGCGAGAGCAGCATTTTGGGGCCGCAGCTTGTTGAGGAGACGACATCGAAGATCCAGTTGATCCGAGACCGGATGAGAGCGGCTCAGAGCAGGCAGAAATCCTGCAGACAGACGCCGTCGCAGATTAGAGTTCGCAGTTGGCGACCATGTTTTTCTGAGGGTCTCTCCGATGAAGGGCGTGATGCGTTTTGGGCGAAAGGGGAAGCTTAGCCCTAGATTCGTAGGTCCCTTCGAGATCCTCGAGCGTGTTGGCGCTGTTGCATATCGTTTGGCTCTTCCACCCAGCTTTCCCGATGTTCACCCCGTTTTTCATGTTTCGATGCTCCGCAAGTACCTTCACGACCCTTCGCATGCGATTCAGCACCCGACAGTCCAGCTAGAGCGCGACCTTTCTTTTGCAGAGCAGCCGGTGGCCATCCTGGATCGGCAGGTGAAGAAGTTGAGGTCGAAGATTATACCAACCGTCAAGGTCCTTTGGCGCAGCCCGAGCAGCGAGGAGGTTACCTGGGAGACCGAGGGCGAGATGAGGAAGAAATATCCCCATCTCTTTGAAGGTACGCGTAGCTATATTTTTAAATTCGGGGACCGAATTTCTTTAAGGGGGGAAGATTGTAGCGTCTTGAAAAGTCGTTTTGGTGTTTTCCTGAAATTCGGTGAAAATTCGGTATTTTTCCGAAAACCGTCTTTCTCGATATTTTGCAGTTTAGGGCTAATTATACCTAAAAAGGATAGGTAATTTCTTGTTTTTAGTAGCTAATGAGTTATTTATGAAATTTTGGTCATTTAAAAATTTTTCCCTATTTTTCAATTTTTTAATATTATTTTAAGCCGGTAAGAAAATACATTAAATAAGCGATAAATACAATTTTTCCGGGCTAATTTTAATCTCTAAAATTATGATAATTATAATCTAGTGATAACATGAATTTTTAGTAATTTATTTTGATTTTTAACAAATTTTTGTGATTTGAAACGAATTTATTGAATTTTGAGCTAAAACTTGCAATTTTTGAGTTGTAGGGGGCCTTTTTGCATAAAATTTCTTTTGTAAAACCCCTCTCTCTTTTTCCTCAGCCCTAGGACAGCCCCACCTTGTGTGAGACCAGAAATTTCTGGCCTCTCTCTTCTTGGTTTCTTTCTTGAGTTAATTTGATAGTTTATGGTATTATTTTAATTAAAATGGATAATGTATGATACATTGACTTTTGTGGACTTGACCATGACTTTCCCCACTTGCCCACACCCTCCCCCATACCTCATTCTGGCCGAAATTCCTGCACACCCTCTTCTTCCTCTCTTTTCTTTTCATTTTTCTTCAATTTCTTCAAGAAATACATCAAAATCCATGATTTAATTCAAAAATCCAAACAAAAATCCTTATGCTATCATTATCCTTAGCCATTCTTGCTTGGACCTTGGTGTTGAGGCCATCAATTGGAGCAAATTTTCTTGCTTGATCCATAGATCAAGAGGTATAATTCTCATCAAGTTGCTTTCTTTTGCTAAAAATTCCTTTAATTGTATGGTTAGTGTTAAAAGTTAGCTTATTTCTAATCTAGTTTAAAAGAGTAGTTTGTTTAAATTAGGGTTTTGAAGCCATGATAATTAATTAAGTTGTTTATTAGTTAATCTAGTTGTTAGTGAACTAATCTATATGGTTACCTTGTTATGTAGTCTTTAATTATGCTAATTTAGGTAATTTTAGAAGTTGATTTTAGTTGTAAATTGTTGTTTTAAGGTTTTTCAAGAGAGGGTTATGTATGGAAAATGATATTTGAAGCTTGATTAGTGAGTGGATTAAGTTTTAGAAAGCATTATTTAAGTGATTAAACCTAATTTGCTATCTAGTGTTTTGCTAACCTTAATCTAAGTGGTTAATTTGCTTATTAGGCTAAAATATAGTGTTAAATTAAGGTTTTTCATATATAGTTTGGTTTATGTTTGCTAATTACAAAAATCAAGAGAAGGTTTTGTTATGTAAATTAGGTTTTTAAGCTTAGTTAATGGTTTAGAATTTGTGTATTGGCTAGCTATTTGGTTAGTTTGGATGTTGGTGTTGGGTGGTGTTGACTTTGTCGCTAAATTGTCGATGTTTACATCAAATTGCAATTTCTGCTTACTAGATTTTTATATAAATTATGAGATGGACTATTTTTGATATCTTGATGATTGTAATGGCTTGTCCTACGACTTTTAGGATGCGTGAGTGCGGTTTTTGGGTAGTCGGGTTTTAGTTTTGCCGGGTGACCCAAATCGGCGTTTTTGGCAGTTTTTGCGATTTTCGCGTGTGTTCCGCGCACTTTGTGCACGTTGTACCTAGCTAGCGAACTTTAGTAGTTTCGTTGGGGTTTGCGTCGTTCTTGATATGTAACCTTATAATTGGTAATGATGTAAATTCCAGGTTCGGTCGCGGAAACGTCAGACGCGGCGCGAAAGGGAAAGGCGGTGATTGGACACAGCTAGCCAGGGATCCCGGTGAGTAGATTTAACATCTACGGGGGACGATCGTTTGGATGGCGCAAGTCGCCCGATAGGATTAGTAAACTGAAAATAAAATAGTAAACTGGATAACCACTTGTGACATTAGAATAATAATACTGGCATGATAATTGCTGCAATTAGATCAATATGTTATACCCATATACGCAAACTCAATTGTAGGACACATGCACCATTACCAGGTTTTTATATGCAGCACGAGCACTATTCATGTTTACACACACACCCTGGTAATTGCCATGCCACCACACTAGATAACATTTAAATTTAAACCTTTTACTAATTGATACTTAAACTGGTGCTATTGCCTTTAATTCCTTAAAATGAAACCGTAGAATTGCTATTCATGTGCATGTACTTCATCATATTAATTGTTCATGCTTAATCCATTAGTCACACATCGCAACTTGATTATTGATATCATATGCATTCATTATCACTGATATATGCACTTATGAGGATTTCTTGAGATTTTATGATATTGCTGGATTTCGGGGGAAAGCCGCAAAATTTCCAAACTTATGATATTTTTAAAACATGTAAATTGCGGTTTTCTAGTGATGTAAGTGTCGTCCACCATGAGTTTGCTGTGGCTTTGGAAATCCGTGTCGAGGAGTGGAGGAACCGGCACGGGTACATGGTGGGCCCGGTAAGGTACCCCGGGGCAAGAGGAATGTGGTGATGACGTTGAGCCTGGCAGGGGACGGATTACCTACCGGTGACTGTTTGGGACGGCGGATATCCAGAGGATACCGACCGTGGCCGCTAGATGATGAGATATTGATATTTGAGATGGGTCAGCCGGACGGCTGAGGCCAGCGATACATTTATGAGATTTGAGACAGCTTTTGGGGTGTCGTTGCTGGACACCGGTTTTCGTCGATTCATTGACATTTGCTGGCATTCTAAAAGAGTTTCAAAAACAACATCTGATAAAATATTTTTATATATAAACCTATTGAGACCTCAGATATTCATGTTGCATACATATTCGTACACTGATGTTGTATACACACCTGCTAGTATATCCATATTGCATACATACTCGCCATTATGTCCTGCCTTACCTGTATATAGATGCTAGGATGCTTGTGTGCATGCATTCGATAGCCTGTGTAAATGTTATTTATTACTCACGAGTTGGCAACTCACCCCCGTTGTGCCATAGCCTGTTGCAGGTCCGCTCCGTCAGTTCAGTAGCGGCGGGTGCGCTTGCTTCTTTTGCCTCTTTTGCCTGGACTCGAGATTTGCTCATAGGTGGGTTATGTTATTTTTTGTACCACCTTGTATATTTATCTAGTGTACTCCATCTACTGTTTCTACCAGATTATTGTATATTGACCTAGAGATGAGACTGTGAGGTTTGTGGATTTTATGCTGTATTTTGGGGGTCGAGCTCACTTGAGCCGACATGCTACTTTTTCATGCTTCCTTATGCTTTATTATGATTATTATGCTTGTCGTCATTTACATTGCGTGGGATTTGTGACCGTCTTATGGCGAAGAGCTAGCTCCCGCTTGGGGATGCCCTATTTTGTTGGATTCATGTATATATTTTGTTGTACCCATTTTTGGGGGTCAGTATTTACAAAGTAGACTCTGCCGAAATTTTCGGGAAAAAATTGGTATTGTTTTTAAAAAGGGTTTTACATGACTTATTTGATAACTCGCTTTCAATTGATTGGGTTTTCTTCACTCTTTTGCTTAATTGGTTTTGTTTTCTGGGCTTTGGCTTACTTATTTTACGGACGTCTTTAGACGTTTCGTAAACTTAAGTGCCAGTCACGTTCCGTACCCTGCGGGTCGTGACAACATGCCTAACAATTATAAACCCCGCATTTTAGTCTCGATATTGAAAACACTTTCCAATAACCAGTCGGGTAATTCAACAAGATTCCTGACAACCTGATCGAATGCTCGTCGGAAACTTTAGTAGACGGCCGCACCCCCGATGCCGTCGACGAAGTGCACTTAGGCGGAACACCGCAGCCGCGAGCACCCAAACAGATGCTTTTGGCGACGGGGTTCTCCTACAGTCACTTGGTCGGGGCTATGGGGCGTGGCTATCTAGTAAGGTTACCCAGCGAGTACGCGTACGCTACATGATAGCGACGGACTTTTGATCCACATCAAAATCCCGTGTCAACCGATCAAATGAGACTAAACTGCTAGATTTATAAAATTCAAATTAGTTTTCACAAAACTAAATATTGTGGATTCCAAGTATTGTATCACAATCACAGATAGCTAGACGATGTTAAACTTTTCGATCGAATCAACAAACACCCAAAATTTCCCAAAGAGCTCAACCCTTGAGCGGAGTTTAAAGAGTACCCAGAACATGCCACAGCACCTTTGGACCAACCGTAGAAGGGTCAATCCTTGCCTCACCTATGGCGCCGCGAAACTACCACAAACCCTAGGGTTTGATGGTGGTTCCGACGGTCACAGAATCAAGTTAGGATTTCATTCTTCTAGAGGGTCTATAGAAAACACCTCCATGATTTTCTGAAGATTTTAAACTTGGAAAAATCCAACTCTTGGAAAATTTCCAGTGAGGGAAAAAATGGGTTATTGATATCCGTTCGAACTTTTTTACGTTGTCTAAATATCCCGAAATAATGTTAGAATTACGACTACGAAACACTCCGAATTGCCTTTACAGAAATATGATATCACATGCAATATCAGTAAAAACAAGTAATACCCGAAACACAAAAACCCAGAGACTGGAACACCACAGAAATTTGAAGCCAGAATTCCATTACATAACCGGCGAGCTCAGATTTTCTTGTGATGTCGTCGGCCAAATTCTGGCGAGGGGGGCTCAAATTCTATGGTATTCATGTTATATCTCATATAACATTCTGCAATTGCTTAAAAAAAATTTAGACACTCTTAAAATTTCGACAGAAACTAGGTTATTGTTTCGAGTGTTTCGGAGTTATTTCGGTTTCGTAATCTACAAATATCGTCTAATTCTCTAGCTTGGCTCTGATACCACTGGAGGGATGCACAGCACGACAACATGGTTTCAGGAGGCATCGTCCAAGCCATTTCCAAAAAATTTCCATGCTAAACAACCCTAACGCTAGAATCTTAATTAGAGAATTAGAGAATAGAACATGTAAACAACTTTACATCTAAGTGAACAAGGAATACAACCTTTGTAGACCAGTCCTTCACTTCAATAGATCCGTGTAGTAGTCCATTCGCTCCAAGTAGTGAACTCCCGGACTCTAGAAAGGCTCCACAAGATGAAAGGAACAAGCCTGCCTGAAGTCTTCAAGGCCGAAGATGATCTACATCGAGGAGACACCACCTCAAGCTACCTCTTCACTAATATGGAATTAGTGAAGCAAACACCCTAAACTAAATGGCTAATCTAGTAGAGGATGATGAAGTATGAATTTTGCTCACTTTAGAAATATTTTTCTCTCATTTTTTTCACTTCCCAAAAAGCTAGAGAGCTTGAGGAAGGAGATGAAGAAAAGCAACCATGGAAAAGATCAAATGTTGAATAGGAACCATGGGTGAGTTAATATCATATACTAACTCATGTAGAAACTAAACCATGGCTAATCATAATGGTTGGGTTAATAAATATCTTAAGTAAAACAAAATTGGTGGACTTAGTCAATGATTCTACAAGCTTCCATTAAGCTTCAACCATGACTAATTTCCACTTAATTTTGAATAACTTTAAATAAATAAAACCCTTGATTATGTTAACCATGGTATGAGTCGCATACACCCATGTCACATGTATCATCAAGCATGGTACAAAAAATGTACATTAATATATATCACGTATATACTAAATGCACAAGTGAGAAAAAGAAATGCTTAAGTGAGCAAATATTAGTTAATGTAAATTAATATATCACATATATAATTATACATTAAATTATTAAATCAACACTTGAATTAATAATCCGGCTATATCACATACAACCGACTAATATCATATGTATCAACTTATCGAATCAACACTTGATTCGATAACCCGGCTATATCATATATAACCGACCGATATCACATATCGCGAGAATAGAATGCGGTATCACATACGCGCATTAATCTCGGTCCCACACATATCACATATATGCTCCTACTTCGTTTCGCCTGAGCCAGGAAACCTCTGTGTAGGACTCTAAAGACTCGTCAATACGCCGTCAGTAGGTGGTGATCATATCAGTCACCCACAAGCCGCAAGCGGCCCGCTAAACGTAACGGCCACCCGGGTATTGAGCGATCAGAAAATCAGCAAGCAAGCCTACTCATACTCCTGCGAATCCAATAAGTAACACTACCGTATAGTCCGGTCTTTTCGTCAGATATGTCGAATATCGCAGCCTGGGGGTGGTAAACGTCAACCCCAATAGCCCTGATAAGTCATGCCGATATGAGGCTCATAACGGTTCGAGAAACTACTGATAAAACTTACCAGTAGATCTCAGCAACCCTGTCCAGGGATTTCTGAAAGCTTACGCTAGTGCCCCGGCCAACTACCGTGGCTAAATTCGGAACAAATTTTTTTCTAACGATTAGAACGTGGCACTAGAATAACCTTTAACCCGGATCTTTCCATAAACTTATATAGAAAAACTTGTAGTGCTATCTACTATGAAAGAAGTCTCACCAAACTATTCAAGTCCTTCGGTCTTCTTTCCTCTTCGTTAGCTCCAAGTGGCCACCTTGAATATGCTTGATCTTCTTTGTTGGCTCCTTTTATTCTCAGCGATCGATCTTGCTCTCTGGTCCTCCTTTGGCATAGATAATCCACCCGAGAGATATGATCCATGGCTTTAGCTCCACACTATATGTCAAGTGGAGCAACTAGAGAGCTTGGGTTGCTAAACCAAGTAGTCTAGGATGTAGTGTGATGAGCTACGCGTTTTACTATCTCTTTATTGCCTCTTCACTTGTTTTTCAACTCATGAGAGGGTAGTGAAGAGGAAGATGATGGAGGTGGAGGAAACTCAAGAGGAGGGAGGAGAGCAAAAAAATGGGAGCTCAAGAATAATGAAGCATGCAAGTGAGAGAAAATCAACACCAAAGGTTTTGTGTATGAATTTTAATGAATAAACAAGTGTAGCCATACTTCAATAGTAACCACGAATGAATAAATAATTCATTTGTGAACTATTGAAGCCATGCCACTCACCATGCCTCCCTCTCCTTAATTTCCACCTTATTTCCATTTATCAATAAATGGAAAAGTCCATGATGAGGTGTCCGCCTTCTAGAAGGTTATCTGTAATAAAATACGGATTACAGTCTGCTGTATATACATACCTGCATTCGGATAAAAACGCGAATGCCCAAAGAGATAGAATAACACGAAGAACGTAATACTAGAATATACATATGGAAATACATATATTTAAACTATTAAATCAATACCTGATTTATTAATCCGGCTCAAACCCGAGCCGGCTAGTATTACCAACTGTCCGATCAAAAATCCGAGTTCAAAGTACATCAATCGATCGAGACCCTGCACGTATCCAATACAGCTACTACATCATTTCGCCTGAACCAGGGAAACCCTCCTTGTGGGACTCTAAAGAATCGACAGTACGCCGGCAGTGAGTTACTGGATAAATCCATAACTACAAGCACGTCAGCGGCACTAGCTGTACGTAACGGCTACCTGTTCATATCAGAATATTGCATTATTATATCGTCCATTCTTAATCATATTTCAAATAAATAGGTGCTTTTGATCCATGTCTGCTAAATAGTTGCAGGTTACAGGTTCTCAGAACAATACAATGAAAATGGTGAAAAGACGCAACAAATATGAGACTACGACCAACAAATAAATGAATCTGCAAGATGCCGCAAACCAGTTCGAGGAACAAACGAAGTTCAGCAAACAGTTCAATACATAAAGTATAAGGGCAGCACAAGATTCAAGATTTCAACGTGAAGCAAACGGTAAAAGTCCACAAATTCTGCACTGTTTGAAATCTGGAAGAAACTAGAAAAGATTCTGAGAAACCAAGTGAAGAAAATAGATGGAAAAAGCAACTTGAAGCATCACAGAAGAAATCAGCCCAAGAGCCCATCAAACGGCCGCGGATCTGCGGCCAAACAAGGCTTATGGCCGCAGTTCCGCGGCCGTGCTGAGCACGTGTCGGTGCAGTTTATCGGTGGGTGTCGGTGCGTTGACCAGGTTTCTTAGGGTAGTATTGTAATTTCAGATGTGGATCAGATGTAAACCCTAGGGATTCTCCTATCTATAAATAGGAAAGCCTACAGCCTCTTTTGAAGTGTGCCTCTTTTGAGATACCTCTTTTTATTTTTCTAGAATTTAAATTTCTCAATTCCTTTGTAATCGCCAAGAGTGCATCAATAAAGTAAGTTATCTTTTTTTATCTTGTGTTCTTTTAATTGCAATTTTATTTCTCTGTCTTTATTTATCTGCAAGTTCATTAGTTAATTAAAAAGAAAAATTATAAAAATGAATTTTGTCGCAATTTCCCTAATGAGTGAGTAGTTCCTCACTTGTTAGGGTTAGGATCGGGAAGGTTTGAGAGAAGGAAATATCCCTCTCTCCTTTCTTTGCCCATATAATTTTTATAATAGGACTCTATTTAAATTAACCACACACCGCTCACTACGGCACCCTATCCCACGAGATAGCGGTGATTCCCTAGTTAAGACCGATTGTGGTTGATTTACATAATGGTTAGGGCTAAGAGTTAAGAAAGGACGAACAAGGAACAAAGGGAAAATACTTAATTTCTTCCTAGTCGTGCAAATCCCCTTTGTTGACTATTACCCTAACACCTATATTCTTCATTAGGGCTTTGAAAGCAGCGGGAAGAATCTCTTTTCCAAACTAACCTAATCTTAATCCTAGCAAGACTTTTAATCAATTTTAATCTCATTCTTAGATCGTAAAATAAAACCACCATTTTTTTGGACTTAACTCGTTAGAACATAAAGAGAAGGAATCCATCTCCCTGTGGACCGACCCGTACTCAACCGGTTAGCTACCAAGCGACACCGTCTTGATTGCGGTTAATTCTTATTCTTTGATTCAAAACACTAAACCATCAACCAATCAAATGGCGCCGTTGCCGGGGAGACGGTAGTCTCTTTCTTTGTGTAATTTCGGGTTAAAAAAAATAAGAATAAAAATAAAAAAATTTAAAATTATAAAAATTGAAAAATTTTAAAACAAAAAAATATAATTAAATAAAATATAAAAGCTAAATTTTTTTTATCTTGTTCTTCTTGAGAGGTATTGCGTGAATTGCGCAGGAAAAGAAGATGGACCGACTCAGATCTGGAAAAAGCAAGTGAACAAATCAACAAACAGAATATCTGAACAGACAGAGGAGAATCATAACAGGCAACAGAAAAATTTTGGAGATCCAAACCAACTTAACCACCGCGGAACCGCGGCGGATTCAAGCTTTTGACCGCGGAACCGCGGTCAACTGCTGTCGTCAGCACCCCAAAATTTTCTGTAAGTATTTTTGTCCCCTCTTCTACCCTCTGAACTCCACTGAAAAATTTTCCTGCAGGGTTCTTTGCGCAAAAAAAAATTTCTTCTCCCTCTCCAATAAATTGTTTTTTGTGCAGGATTCTTTGCGCTTCCAAATAAAAAAAAATTTGCAAGTGTTTTAGATTTTTGGCGTGTGAACTGCTTTGCATAATTAAAACGGACTTTTAAGGGGCTATAACACCAATCCAGATTGTGTGGGGATTTCATTACCCTTCCTAGGACCCCAGAAATCACAAAAAGCATATGCATCAACCCTTGAGTTAATTAAAAAATATCTAGACTCAGCCATTAAGGACTGTCGCGCTCATTAGGACAAAGGAAGGTTGTGGGCAATCGATCGTTTATCTAAACCTGACTTTGTGGTGCCTAAGCTAGACAGGTAGGAAAGGTAATTTTAAAAGGCCCGTCTCACGGTGATTCATGAGCGGATCCCTTCTTTCTTTACATGTGCTTACCGGGCCACAATTAGCGGTGAAGAGGCGATTTGAGGGATATCTCACAACTTGTCTCTTTGGACCAGTTAAGAGCAGTCTAGTTGACTTAGGAGAAACCCTTGCTCTAGACTTGATTGTGCATGTATAAATTGTGATTATTTGAAATTGTTCCGTAGTTCCGTACAAATTTTTGCAAAACTCTTTCTAAAAAAAACACTTTTAAAAATTTCAAAACTCCAAAAACAAACAACTTTTTTTAAACAAAAAAAAAATTTAAAAAAAAAATCATCACATTCTTTTTCTTCTCCATTCTCACATCATGGGTACCCCACCTCGCAATACTCTTGCCGAACTTTGGTACCCTCAACCAGACATTACTTCCTATGCTCATTGTTTTGGTCGAATTTCGGACGACCCCTCCATGCCCAAAATTTCATTGAAAGATCGAATAGACGCGTCTAGGAAAAACAGTTGGACTCCACAACCCACCTTATATCAACCTTTACAACCTTCACCACCTTCTTACATTGATACTACTTTTTCGAGTCCTGTTGTAACCCCGAAACCCATGTCTATTGCTGAACATATTGAACAATCTCGTAACCGATCTTTCACTCCTTTCACCACTGCGAATTCTTTGGATCAAAAATTCCATTCACCTTCTTATCCAAATATTGATCTTACTCCTGTCCAACCATTCAATTCCTACCTGTCCTATCCGACTTTCGCACCTTCTCTAGACATTGCTTCTACACAGCCATTTGGGAGTTTCCAGTATTCAAATAATTTCGAATCTTTTACTGAAGCCCCTTCACAACCCATGTCTAGTCTGGAACAGTCGTTGGAAGATTTTTTGGTGGCGTCAAGACAACAGATAATGGAGTTGAATGCGTCCATGGCCGTCCTTATACAACCTAATGACCCGGTAGCTAGTTTCCAACTAGCTCCAAATTTTCCAATGTATGATGAGGCGGTTGGACAGAGTGAGAATTTGAGTGGTGAGAGTGAGCTGTACACACTTCTAAATCAAACCTACCCATCCCCAATTGAATCCCACAACTCCGATTTTGAATTTCTATCGAGTGTCCCAAATGATTCACCAGTTGAAAATAGAATGAGTAATGAGTTGTACGACTTTGTAGTGTTTGATTTACTTGATTGTGAAGGGTCCCTTTCGAGTGAAATCATCACCAATCCTTTTGACCTCTACACCTCCACTCTAGAACCTGAATTGAATAATATCCATGCTTTTGATGAGGTGTCCGAAAAAATTGATTTTCACTTGATTGAGGATGTCGACGCTGGGAATATTTCGGATGACGAACCCACAGATTTGGATGAGTTTCTCTCTCCAATTCATCATCTCGAGTCATTAAATGTTTTTCCCGAATTTCATATGCGTCTTGATTTTGATGAGAATTGCATGGATAAGCTAAAATTTGAGGAGTGTATTGAGGAAATTTTTGAGGATGAACCAGTTTTTCTTGATGAGTCGAATTTTTCAATTCATCCCATCCCTTCCACTAACTGTGTACACCCTCCTAAACCTTTAACTGTTACCCTTCCTAAATCACTCCTCTTCATCCTTTCCATCGTTCCGACCGCGCAAGAAACCGTTACACTTTCATTTTCAATGTGTAGTTTACCAAGTTCGACGTACCCATGTTTTCTTACGAATCTTGAGGGATTTGACCACATTTCTCAGTGGGTTGATAGATTAGCACAATCGCTTTTTACACATCGGTCATTACAAATTGTGCTAATTTATACATTCCATTTACACCCTCAAGTTCGTGTTCCACTACTTTCTCCCACTTTCTCAGGTTCCTCTTCTATTCTTTCTATAATTTCAGTGAGTGTTGATGAATCACAATCCGACAATTCAAGTTTGATCATTGCAGAAAACCAACTTGATTTGGATACTTTTGAAAATGAGGTAGATGAGTTTTTCGAGTCTCCTACCTCCAAAATTTTTGATAAATCAAGTATGATAAATTCTGGCACAAAACTTACTAACAGTAAAATGTTCAATTACATCGATGAGAGTTTTGAAGAACTTTTTGCTGACGGACTTGCATTCCTAAACGACACGGATTTTGTGATTAATCAACCTCCACCTGAAGAAGTCGAACCACCACCATTTCTTTTTCCCTTCCGCAATTCTTCTCCTCCACCGAGACCGTATACTGCTTCTATCTCCACACGGTCTCGTGTGTTTCTCATTTCTTTTCTCTACACTCCATTCTTTCACCAACCACACCATTATAACGATAAATTTTTTGAATGGTTAATGCTAACCTTTGGCCTGCATAAGGCCTTGAATAGCTTGATACTGTGTTTTTCTCCTCACTAACTCTGAACTTTAATGCTTCAACAGTGGAAACAATGTTTCACTTAAAATGGGGGGGGGGATCTTTTTTTGTATATATATCTTTGGTTTTCTTTTACAAAAATAAATAAATAAATAAAACAGGGGAGCGCCGACAATTTTGTCCTTCTTGGTATAGCCTGACAGTGAGGACACTGTCAAGTTTATGTTTGGGGGTGTGCTCGGTAAGCTTTCTTCCTTTGTATTCATATGTATATTTTTGCATTTGCATACCTATTTTAAAACCCATAAAAATTAAAAAAAATTAAAAATTATAAAAATTGAAAAGTTCAATTTTGGCCATATTTGACTTAAATTCAACATGACGGATGACTAGTTAGGAAAAACTAGATCCTAAACTTGGTAAATTAAAAACCCTAAAAATAACCTTTCTTAAAGTTTAACTGTAGAAAACATAGATCCTTGTAGATTATTTAGAAATAGGCAAATTTTGAGTTCAGTTCTTGGGCTAAGTCAAAATAAGGGAAGAGTATTGAATTTTTATTTGAAGTGTAAGTCTGAAAAAATAATTCTAAACCTTAAATCTAAATTCTGAAAATATATACCCTACAACTAGCACATACACCCACCTTGAAACTTGGAATAGTAGAGGATACCTTGAAATGCTCTTGTCTAAAATCTTTAGAATGAAGGAAAATAAAATAAAAGTACAAGTGTGAATAAAAAAAATGAACACTGGTTTTGTAATTACTTAAGGCTACATAAATAAAAAAATTATAGCGAGGGTGCTTTATCACCTAGTGCATTAGACCAACTGGCCTGGGAGTCACTGCTAAAGCCTTGGGTGTTACAAGACGAGGAATTACGCGTAAATGTGCGAACACATTTTATAATAGGTCTTTAGTACCTCAAGAAGTATTAACGGTCGCATGAAGGATGTGTGAGTAATTTGATCTAAAATTCACCAACTAAAAGTACTTTGGACGATGGACAAGAGTATGATAGCTTGAATTGAATTTCCAAGTGTTGGGGTGATACATACACACACGTAGGGGTATATGATTGGGGTTTGGATGAGAGATAGGAATGAAAGATAGGGCTTATACCTTCAGTAGTAATGATAAAAATTCCTAAGTTGAGATGAAACCTTAGAAGGAAAATTCAAAAGATGCTGAAAGCTAAATAAATTTGCAGAACATATACGATCTCAAGTTAAATGATAAGTGAGTGTGAAAAATATGGGTTGATGATTTATAAGTTGAAGATTATAGAATTTCTTGCTAGAATACCGAATTGAAGAATGAAAGTCAACCGGCCAAATTGATTGGATTTTGTGGGTAGTATCCGCTGAAAACCTTCAGGAGACAACACTCCTCCTACTAAGGACACCTAGAGGTTTAACGGCTTGTTGCACGAGCTCAGTGCAATCGCGATTCCCTGCGAAAGTAAGTTTAGGATTTTTCGAGAATAAAAATAGTTTTGCTCAGGACGAGCAAAAGATAAGTTTGGGGTATTTGTTCATATCAGAATATTGCATTATTATATCGCCCATTCTTAATCATATTTCAAATAAATAGGTGCTTTTGATCCATGTCTGCTAAATAGTTGCAGGTTACCGGTTCTCAGAACAATACAGTGAAAATGGTGAAAAGACGCTACAAATGAGAGACTACGACCAACAAATAAATGAATCTGCAAGATGCCGCCTACCAGTTCGAGGAACAAACGAAGATCAGCAAACGGTTCAATACACAAAGTATAAGGGCAGCACAAGATTCAAGACTTCAACGCGAAGCAAACGGTAAAATTCCAAAAATTCTGCACTGTTGGAAATCTGGAAGAAACTAGAAAAGATTCTGAGAAACCAAGTGAAGAAAATAGATGGAAAAAGAAACTTGAAGCATCACAGAAGAAATCAGCCCAAGAGCCCATCAAACGGCCGCGGATCCGCGGCCAAACAAGGCTTATGGCCGCGGTTCCGCGGCCGTGCTGAGCACGTGTCGGTGCAGTTTGTCGGTGGATGTCGGTGCGTTGACCGGGTTTCTTAGGATAGTATTGTAATTTCAGATGTGGATCAGATGTAAACCCTAGGGTTTCTCCTATCTATAAATAGAAAAGCCTACAGCCTCTTTTGAGGTGTGCCTCTTTTGAGTGCCTCTTTTGAGATGCCACTTTTTATTTTTCTAGAATTTAAATTTCTCAATTCCTTTGTAATCGTCAAGAGTGTAACAATAAAATAATTTATCTTTTTTTATCTTGTGTTCTTTTAATTGCAATTTTATTTCTCTGTCTTTATTTATCTGCAAGTTCATTAGTTAATTAAAAAGAAAAATTATAAACATGAATTTTGTCTCAATTTCCCTAATGAGTGAGTAGTTCCTCACTTGTTAGGATTAGGATCGGGAAGGTTTGAGAGAAGTAAATCTCTCTCTCTCTCCTTTCTTTGCCCATATAATTTTTATAATATGACTCTATTTAAATTAACCACACACCGCTCACTACGGCACCCTATCCAACGAGATAGCGGTGATTCCCTAGTTAAGACCGGTTGTGGTTGATTTACATAGTGGTTAGAGCTAAGAGTTAAGAAAGGACGGACAAGGACCAAAGGGAAAATACTTAATTTCTTCCTAGTCTTGCTAATCCCCTTTGTTGACTATTACCCTAACACCTATATTCTTCATTAGGGCATTGAAAGAAGCGGGAAGAATCCCTTTTCCAAACTAACCTAATCCTAACCCTAGCAAGACTTTTAATCAATTTTAATCTCATTCTTAGATCGTAAAATAAAACCACCATTTTTTTGGACTTAACTCGTTAGAACATAAAGAGAAGGAATCCATCTCCCTGTGGACCGACTCGTACTCAACCGGCTAGCTACCAAGCGACACCGTCTTGATTGCGATTAATTCTTATTCTTTGATTCAAAACGCTAAACCATCAACCAATCACTACCCGGGTACCTGTTGAAAAGGAAGGCCGACGAGCAAACTCATCCGGATCCCTAATGAGCCTATCCGTGACAATCTCCGTACGGTCCGGTCTCTTCGTCTGAGAGTATCGCATACCGGGTCTAGGGGTGGTAAACGTCAGACCCTAATAACCAGATTAGTCATGCTGTTGTGGCTCAGGATCAATCCGGGAAACTACTGATCAGCCTATTAGTAAATCCCAACCGCCTTGGCCAAGGTCGTATGGTCCTGACAAATCAAACACAGTGCGATATCGACTCCCAATACTGGGAGAGACGAATCCCCGACAATCGCTCACTGCCTCCATGTGGATCGGTATTGTACCCAACCAAAACCTGTTTGCACGACTCAGTAGAGCCGTGGTAGGGTAGTGATCAAAGCACAGTGGGAACTCACACGAGACAAATGACGATCTCAGGTCTAAAGACTAACCTGTACTCATGTCACCTAAGAACTTCCATCTGACCATCTGGAAGTCCGGTGTACTCACCCCCTGTATACGATCTTAGGTCTAAAGACCAATGGTTGTGGGACCAAACCATCGCCCCTCGTCAGGGTCTAGAAACGTATACACTAGTCTACTCCGGAATATGGATGCCCGGTCTCGATACTCCCACGACTAGGGACCATTTAAGGATGTGCGTACTGACTACCCAGCTCCCACAAGTATGATCGCCATCACAACGTAGGTAGTCTAGCAATGATCCTACAGGCTTTATCAACATGTATAAAATATATGTAATAGCAAGTAGAACATGCACATGTTAAGATAAAGACAAACCAGATAGCATACTATCATATCAAGCAAGACTGTCATGTATATATATATGTCCAAGAATCCATATGTATACATATACAATAATGGCCTTTAGGGCATACATATCCAACAATTTCCTGTTATGACCAATCGAGCATAGCGCAACATCAACCCCCAATACCGGTAGAGACAAAATCCCCTCCTATCGCTCATTGCCTCCATGTGACTCGGGACTGTACCCAGAAACCACCGTTTTGCACGATCTCTTGAACATGGTAAGGTGGAAATCAAAGCACAGTAGGAATCACATAAGACTCTATGACGATCTCGGGTCGACAGACTATCTGTACCAGTGTCACCAGAGAACTGCTATCTGACGATAGGTATAATACCATCTAGGATTTCTCGGCGAGTCCGTTCAGTTTACCCAGTCTCCACTGAGCACCCGTATACCTTCTCTGATGTCAAACACCAATGGATGTGGGATCATCCATCGCCCATCATATGGGTCAAGAACCGCATACTCTAGTCTACTCTGGAGTATCGATGCCCTATCTCGTTACTCCCACGACAGTGAATGTGATGAAGTACGAGAACCCACCACTCGCATGTATAGAAATTGGACCACATACATCACTGTGTATGAGTCCCAAGTGATCTGTTGCTTTTTCTCCGTGTCCGGTGAATGGAGATTTGGTCATTTTTCCCTTGAGATAAGACTGACAAGTTTCATAAGATGAAAATTCGAACGTATTCAAAAGTCCATCTTTATGCAACTTAGTCTTTTCTCTCCGATATGACCAAGTCTACAATGCCACAAGTAGGACTCGTTCACTTCTGAACTCTTACTCTTGCGTTTGTTTTGTATACTGAGAACTGTGTTTTGATTAAGAACATAGATACCATTACATAGTGTACCTTCTGCAACAATACCTGATTAAGGTAAATGTTCATGATATTTATATCAAGAACAAACTTAAATCCATCTTTATCAAGTAAAGAAACTGATATGATGTTTCAAACTATGGAAGGTACATAATAGCAATTGTTCAAAATCATAGTATTGCCACTTGGCAATGCTAGGTGATATTCACCGACGGCAGCAACATTAACTTGTGCTCCGTTCCCTACTCTGAGGGACATATCATCTTGTCCAACTATCCCACTTTTTCTTTGTCCTTGTAATAAATTACAGATATGAGATCCTGATCCGGTATCTAGTACCTAGGATGTAGGACTGACTGAAAAACAGTTCTCAATAACAAAAGCACGTGAAGAAGACACAATAGTGTGCTTCTTCTTCGTTGGGGTCATTAAGGAATCCTTGCAATCCTCTTTCCCAAGCTCATACTCATGATTGTTGTCATAGTTTAGAGCTGAACTGACGTTCTCCAGCCCCGAATAAGAATTCGGATCGGTCAAGCGATACATTTTATTATCTTGATTAGGGCGTGAAATCGTTGCTACCTGGAGAGAGAAAATAAACACTCAGCGTGCGCCCTTGCAAGATTAGATTGGTTATTAATTTATCTAACCAAGATGGCTCCTACTGTTTCCTCAAGTTCTTCTTCAAACCTTAAAAGAAGAACTAGTCAGGATTAATCGCACGTCACAATACTTGCTGAACCTTTCAGCCAGGCTAGTGTCGGTACTTAGAGGGAGATTTTCCAATGCTTTCGCGAAGTTCCTTAATTACATAACCTCTTTTTCCTGGAGGCGTATCCCCGCTAACACCGTTCTAGACACCTACTTGATTTATAGCATTGATTGTTAAGTGAAATAATGTCCCGAGAGTAATCCTACTCATCAGTGGGATCGGGATCCAACTATCATCGTGTGATGCACTAGATGGAATTGTTAGTTATATGTATGCCCTAGAGGCCATTACTGTACATACGATGTATATTGTAATGGATGCTTGGACATATATAGGAAGGACTTTCTTGCTCGACATGATAGTATGCTATCTGGTTGTACTTTATCTAAACATGTACTCTGATTGTCTCTATGTTACATGTTGATAAAGCCCTTAGGATATGTACTCGACTACTGCGACTATGATGAGATCATACTAGTGAGGCCATGGTAGTCGACGAGTACATCCTATAACTGTTCCTAGTCGAGGGTGTATCGAGACAGGGCATCGATGCACCAGAGTAGGCTAGCGTATACGCATCTTGACCCATATGATGGGTGATGGATGATCCCATATCCATCGGTGTTTGACATCAAGGATGGTGTACGGGTGTTCAGTAGAGACTGGGTACACTGGACGGACTCGCCGAGAACTCCCAGATGGTATTATACTTCACGTCAGATGGCAGTTCTCCGGTGACACTGGTACAGAGTAGTCTGTTGACCCGAGATAGTCATAGAGTCTTGTGTGATTCCCACTGTGCTTTGATTTCCATCATACCACGTCCAAGAGGGCGTGCAAAAAGGTGGCTTTTGGGTACAGTCCCGAATCACATGGAGGCAATGAGCGATAGGAGGGGATTCGTCTCTCCCGGTATAGGGAGTTGATGTTGTGCTGTGTTCGATTGGCTATAACTGGAAATCCCTGGCCAGGGTTGCTGAGATTTACTGGTAAGTGTTATCAGTAGTTTCTCGAACTGTTATAGACCTCATATCGACATGACTTATCGAGCTACTGGGGGTCTGACGTTTACCACCCCTAGGCGAGATATGCGACATATCAGACGACGAGACCGGACTGTACAGGAGTGTTACTGATTGGATTCACAGGAGAATGTACAGGCTTTGTTGTTGATCTTCTGAACGCTCAATACCTGGGTGGCTGTTACGTTTAGCTGACCGCTTGCAGCTTGTGGGTGTTTGATATGATCATCACCTACTGCCGGCGTATTGACGATTCTTTAGAGTCGTACACAGAGGTTTCTTAACTCAGGCAAAACGGAGTAGGAGCACATATGTGATATGTGCGGGACCGAGAATAATGTGGTATGTGATACCGTATTGTTTTCTCGCGATATGAGATATCGGCCGGGTATATGTGATATAGCCGGATCATCGTATTAGTCGGTTATATGCGATATAGCCGGATTGTCGGATTAAGTGTTGATTCGATAATTTAATGTATAATAATATACATGATATATTAAATTACATTAACTAATATTAGCTCACTAAAAGATTCTTTTTCTCACTCGGGTAATACATTGATATATATGCGATATATGTTAAATGTATTATTTTATTTTGTTACAATAAATATTATATATGTGATATATAATATTGTAACATGATATGATTACTAATGCGACATGTTTAGTGGAGATTAAACAAGATTAGGGTTTGATTTGGGTTAGTGCATACGTGAACCTTCGAGAAGGTTTCTTTTTGTTTTTGCAAAGATATTTACATATGAGTCATGCTTTAACCCAACCCAAACCCAAACCCTAGTTAATTCTCTACATGGGTTTAGTTGACCATGCTTGCATTATTCATCATATTTATCTTTTCATTATTCATCACAAAACTATTCTAATGATAATCTTCTTCTTCTTCCTTCTTCTTTCTTTCATGGAAAAAGCTTTCTAGCTTTTTTCCAAGTGATGAAAATGAGTGAGAATAAGAAAATAAAAGATAGCAAAAATCCTACTTCATCATTCTCATCTATCCTTGCCCTTTAGATGAGAGTGTTCAATTCATTTAGTGAGTGTTAGCTTGTGTTAATGAAACTTCAAGGTAGATCATCTTTGTTATCGAAGATCGGAAGCAAGACTGCATCTTTCTCTTCGTAAAGCCTCTCGAGAGTCCGGAACACGATGATCGCAGCGAAGAGACCTCAACACGGAGCTTAAGAAGTGAAGGACTGGATCTACAAAGGTTGTAATCCCTCTTACTTTGTGTTAAAGAGTTTAACATGCTTGTTTTCACCTAAACTTTAGTTTAAAGATCCGGCTTTGGGTTGTTCGGCACGGCTAAAATTTTAATCGGGCATGGTTGATGCCTCGTAGAACCTTGTGAGCGTGCCTAGCAACCCTACAGTGGTATCAGAGCCAAGCTAGAGCTTTAGGCGAAGTCTAGACGATGTTTAAAGTCCGATCGAACTCCGACACACCCGAGTATACCCCTCTCTGGACATTTTCTAAAAATGTGATATATTCTGCATTAAAAATACTCAGAAAAACAATCAGGAAAAACTAAGAATTACTGTGAACTATGGCCTACTAATTTCTCATTCGGCCGCGGAACCACCACCAAACCCATGGTTTGGCAGAGGTTCCGCGGCCAAAATTTTGAATTAGTCCCTGGAACTTCATATATTTATTCTTAGGTCCTTTATTGTCATTTTTTTCGGGTAATATTTTAATTCCACTCAAGTGTTGAGTTTTCTAAGGTTGTATTGGGGACTCGTTGATTCGATCGGATAATTTAACTTTGTTTAGTTTGTCCGGGTAATTTTTAGAACGTGTTAAAAAATTCGAACGGATATCAATAACTCACTTTTTCCTCTGCCGGAAAATTTCCAAGCGTTGGATTTTTTCGTAGTTTAAGAACGTTCTAAGTCGTGCAAGTAACGCGGTGGACCCTCTAGAAGACACCAAACCTTAACTTGATTATGTGACCGTCTTGAACTGCCTCTGAACCTTAGGGTTTGTGGCAGTACGGCGTGCCACATGTGAGGCGTTGGCTTGACCCTTCTACGGCTGCACCATTGGTACTGTGGCATGTGATGGATATTTTTTGAACTCCGCTCAAGTGTTGAGCTATTTGGGAAAACTTGGGTGTTTGATTATTCGATCGGAAAGTTTAACACTGTTTTTTTATCTGGAATGTGATACAATATTTGGAATCCACAGGTAGTTATGAGATAACTAATTTGAATGTTATAAATCTAGCAGTTCAGTCTCAGATGATCGGTTGCCATGGAATTTTGATGCGATCAAAAGTCCGTCGCAATCACGTAGCGTACGCGGATACTCGCCGGGTAAACTTAATAGAAAGCGACGCCCCATAGCCCCGACCAAGTGAAAGTAAGAGAACCCCGTCGCCAAAAGCATCCGTTCGGGTGCTCGCGGCAGCGGTGTTCCGCCTTAGTGCACTTCGTCGACGGCATCCGGGGGTACGGCTGTCTACTAAAGTTTGCGACGAGCATTCGATCAGGATGTCGGGAATCTTGTTGAATTGCCCTACTTGATATTGAAAAGAGTTTTCGATAATGAGACTAAAATGCAGGGTTTACAATTGTTAGGCATGCGATGTCTAAGGAATTCATTTGGTTAGGCATGCGATGTCTAAGGAGGTTGCGGATTCCAACTGTTGTAGTTTTACACTTTCTTTTCTGTGACCGTAAGCATAGTATGTGGTGTATCGCCGGCTTCATTGCTATACATCAACGACAATCGGGATACGCATACTTGCTTACGTTGATGATATGAGATATTATGTGTTGCTGTGATATGTTATATTGGATCGTCGTGTTCTGAATAGCCGGGGGTTTTATGTGAGATGAGGGTTTTTATTTTCATTCATGTAAAATTCATTTGTATGTAATATTCTTTTATTGGGGCACTTCCGGGCCGAGGATGATGTCACCATTGTATATTATTTACTTTTCCGCATTAGGTAGACCCAAGTCGGGGAGCACAAGTAACCAGATTCTAGGGTCCAGTGGGAGACCATCTCGAGGAGTCGAGACCGGGTCTCCTAACCCTAGAATTGGCAGTGTTGCTTGCCGCTGTCGTAGGGGTCTAGGGATGATGGTTTGGCTATTCATCGCGACCGTGGAATCCGTGTTTTATACAGGCTCGTATTAAAAACACGGACATCCTAGTATATCCAATATTTCATATATGTTCTTCTGCTGCAATGTTCTGTGATGAGATCATATTACTGCCTGAGACGAATGTTTATATTATATATATGAGATATATATTATATATTGTTGATTTCGTTTCATATCTGATGCTTGTGTAGCATAATTAAAAATGGGACTTCATTAATGAGATTAATGAAACTATAAGAAACCTAAAGATGTTGTAGAAACTTGTTTAAAAACTGGTAGCTCTAGTTCTTGCTTTGCATAGCGGTGTTCCTTGTAGAACATCCAGCACCTTATTCGATAAGGAAAGAGCCGAGATCCCTTCACCGGGAGTGACCTCTTTAGTGAAACTAGCAGATGCTACAAACTCGGTTTGTCTTTTGATTGTTTCTATAGTTTTTGCTTTGCATAGTGATATTTGTGAAATATCCTGCACCTTATTCGATGAGGAAAGAGCCGACGATCCCTTCACCGGGAGTGACCTCTTTAGCAAAACTAGAAAAGCCTAAAAAACACTCCATTTAAAAATCACTCGATTCTACAACGATATCAAGTTCATTACGCAAAGGGTTTTCTTAAAAACCTGTCGTAGCCCTCCGTCATTACAGATAAGTACTACTTAGTATTCGTGTTGCAGTAGTTTGGCATTCGTCAAAGCGTAGTGTACGGTAGCTAACTAGTATTTATCTGCTTATGCATATGATGAAGATTGGATTAGGGTATTCGTACGGCGTTGTTTGGCATTCGTCAAGGGTCGTGCGGGTGGGTTTAATTCAATCAGGAAATGTACGGGTTGAACTTGACTAGCGGACTATGGGTGGTTTGGCATTCGTCAAGGTCATAGGACGCTAGGGGAAAAATATTATCGGGAATTTCAAGTGTTGAAATTTGCAATGAGATTGCATACCTTCGATGAGATAGTTGGATCCCGATACCCGCTGCGAGTAAGAGTTACTCCTGGGAGAGTTTTACACATTACAATTAGCCGATGAAGTAGGTGTCTAGAAAGGTGTTAAAAGAGTTATGTCTCTGGGAAAAAGAGGTTTACTTTAATTAGGTTCGTGCGAAAGCACGGGGGACCTCCCTCAAAATACCGACACTGGCCTGGCTGAAAGATTGGCGAACTTGTAGCGTGTAATTAATCCCGGCTATTCTTTCCTTTTATGGTTTGAAGGAAGATTTGACTAAAACAGTGGGAGACATCCTGATTAGATATATTAGATAACCAATCTAATCTTGCAAGAGCATACGCTGAGTGTTTTCTTCTCTCTCTCCAGGTAGCGACCATATCACGCCTTAATCAAGATAATAATACGGATGTATTGACCGAACCCGCTTGTTATACTGCGCTAGGGAACGTTGGTCCCGCTCCAACTTATAATTGTTATAAGACAGAGCAGGAAATTGGAGATTACCAGAATTCCCGTGCCGCCCAAACGAAGAAAGTGCATGTTGATGCATCTTCTTCGGGTATGTTCATTACAGAGAACTGTTTCTCAGTATCCTTTACGTCCTGGGTATGAGATACCGGATCAGGATCCCGCATATGTAATCTGTTACATGGGCTACAGATAGGTAGAGAACTGAGAACGGGTGATAAGTTTCAGGAGATAGAAAATGGTGCAAGTGTTGCAGCCAAGTCTGTTGGTCACTATCACCCTGTATTACCAGATTACATTGATTCTGAACGAATGTTATTAGATACCAAACCTGATATACAACATCATATTAGTCTCTTTATTAGTAAAGAAGGATATAATTTTGTATTGTTGCATAATGTTTTGAAAATTTCGTATATCAAGAGTTGATCGGTTCAGGCACGTTATCTAAAAGCATTGACGTTCTAAATCAAACTACAGTTCTTAGTATACGGAACACACACAAGAGAAAGAGTTCAGAAATGAACGAATCCTTCTTGAGGCATTCTAGACTAGGTCATATCAATGCGACCCGACTAGCTGAAGTTACATTAAGATGCATATTTAAATTTGTTTGAATTTACATCTTGTGAAACTTGCCGGTCATGTCACAAAGATAAAATGACCTTAGCTCTGTTTATTGGAAATAGAGAAAGAGTTAGTGAACTCTTGGGATTGATACATGCTGATGTATGAAGGTCCCCTGTCTACACATGCCAAGACCGGTTCTTTGTACTTCATTACATTCTCTGATGATCTCTCAAGATTCAGACATATGTTCCTGTTGAAACACAAGTCCGAAGCTTTTGAGATATTCATAGAATATAAGTTAGAAGTAGAGAACCAAAAATAGGTATAAGTATTATGTCCTTTGATGAGATCAGGGAGGAGAATACTTGAGCACGGAATTCCTGGACTATTCTAAAGGAGAATGAGATTCTCTCTCAGCATTACTCCTCCGTATACACCATAGCACGATCGTATATCGGGGCGGAGCAATAACACCGTATGTGATATGGTGTGCTCTATGATGAGTACTACTGAGTTTCCTATTTCCTTTTGGGAGTTATGCACTTGAGAAGCTGCATACCT
Source organism: Agapanthus africanus (assembly GCA_030015575.1). Taxonomy (NCBI): domain Eukaryota; kingdom Viridiplantae; phylum Streptophyta; class Magnoliopsida; order Asparagales; family Amaryllidaceae; genus Agapanthus; species Agapanthus africanus. The sequence continues at coordinate 339,221,866 of CM057342.1, read as the reverse complement.
ATTGAATAGGGTTCAAATCAAATCAGTTGCCTACCGCTTCATATGTGATATATAAAGGGAAGAGCCCATATCTTAAGCTTGTTAAGATTTGGGGTTGTCCGGCCTATGTCTAAAAGCAAAATCCGGACAAGCTCGAGGCAAGGTTAGCTCTGTAAAACTGGAAGTATTTCCAGCTATACAAACTGCAGCTGATGATTTGGTAGAACCAAAGGATTCAGTAGTTTCCAACGAACCTCAGCCTCTCCGCCGATCTAGTAGGGTTCCTCACCCACCTGAGAGATGCTTCGGTTTCTCTGTGACAGTGGGAGCGAGGATTGCATCATGAGATGATGACCCAACTATGTTTCGAGCTGGCCATCAAGAGTGAGACTCTGTAAGAATGGATGGATGCTTAGTGATCCGAGATGGAATCCTTATACACCAACAAAGTATGGACTTTAGTTGCTTTATCTGAAGGGTTAAATCCCCATCAGGAGCAAGTATATCTTTAGAAGATTACTTGGTGTACATGAAAAAGTTGAGACTTTCAAAGCTATGATTAAGTCCATCCAGATCCTACTTGCCACTGCTACATACCATGACTACGATATCTGGTGGTTGGGTGTCATGACTGCTTTTCTAAATGATGTTTTAGAAGAGAACGTCTATAAGTACACAGCCAGAGGGCTTCGTAAATAGTGGGAGCAGCGGAAACGTGTGCAAGATGCTTTATATGATAAAGCAGGCATCGCGGAGTTTGAACGTCTGTTTTGATGTGGTAGTCAAAGAGTTTGACTTCATCAAAATGGTAGATGAACCTTATATATACAAAAAGGTAGTAGGGAGTATGGTGGTGATCTTCGTAGAGTACGTGGATGACATACTCTTGATAGGGAAGGAGTTTCCTATGCTACGCTCGGTCAATCTCCGCTTATCACAAAGATTCTCCATATAGGATCAAAGTGATACCTCCTAAATCCTGGGTTTTAGATCTATGAGATAGATCTAATTGGATGTTAGGATACTCACTAGTTGTAGTGAGATGGAATCAATCAATCCTGGGGAGAATCACTGGAAAGGTTCCAGGGTGATAAGGAAGACTGAATGTCAGTCGTAGGCATTGTCTTTACCCTCAGTGGAGGGACGGTATGTTGGAAGAGTTCCAAGCTAGATACCGTGACATACTAGACGATTAAAGACAAGATACATCGTTACCAAAGAGGCAGTCTGGATATATATAAGTTCATGAGATGAACTTCATTCCTACCATTGTGTGACAATGGAGTTGTGGCTTTAGCCAAGGAACTACCGTCCCATCAGAAATCCAGATATAATTCTTAGGCAGTATCACCTGATCATGGAGATGGTTGATCTTCAAGGAGATCGAGGTTAGGAGAGTTGACACAGAGGACAACAGAGCGGATCCACTCACAAAGGCCTTTTTCCCAGTAGAGACTTTTATGGGATGGTTGAGTATGAGATACTTCAACCGCAGCTAATTGTTGGGTATGTGATACCACAACAGATGCCCCTAGTGCAAGTGGGAGATTGTTAGTTATATGTATGCCCTAGAGGCCATTACTGTACATACGATGTATATTGTAATGGATGCTTGGACATATATAGGGAGGACTTTCTTTCTCGACATGATAATATGCTATCTGGTTGTACTTTATCTAAACATGTACTCGGATTGTCTCTATGTTACATGTTGATAAAGCCTTTAGGATATGTACTCGACTATTGGGACTATGATGAGATCATACTAGTAGGGCCACAGTAGTCGACGAGTACATCCTATAACTGTTCCTAGTCGAGGGTGTATCGAGACAGGGCATCGATGCACCAGAGTAGGCTAGCGTATACGCATCTTGACCCATATGATGGGAGATGGATGATCCCATATCCATCGGTGTTTGACATCAAGGATGGTGTACGGGTGCTCAGTAGAGACTGGGTACACTGGACGGACTCGCCGAGAACTCCCAGATGGTATTATACCTCACGTCAGATGGCAGTTCTCCGGTGACACTGGTGCAGAGTAGTCTGTTGACCCGAGATCGTCATATAGTCTTGTGTGATTCCCACTGTGCTTTGATTTCCATCATACCACGTCCAAGAGGGTGTGCAAAAAGGTGGCTTTTGGGTATAGTCCCGAATCACATGGAGGCAATGAGCGATAGGAGGGGATTCGTCTCTCCCGGTATAGGGAGTTGATGTTGCGCTGTGTTCGATTGGTTATAACTGGAAATCCCTGGTCAGGGTTGCTGAGATTTACTGGTAAGTGTTATCAGTAGTTTCTCGAACTGTTATAAACCTCATATCGACACGACTTATAGAGCTACTAGGGTCTGACGTTTACCACCCCTAGGCGAGATATGCGACATATCAGACGGCGAGATCGGACTGTACGGGAGTGTTACTGATTGGATTCACAGGAGAATGTACAGGCTTGCTTGTTGATCTTCTGAGCGCTCAATACCTGGGTGGCCGTTACGTTTAGCTGACCGCTTGCAGCTTGTGGGTGTTTGATATGATCATCACCTACTGCCGGCGTATTGACGATTCTTTAGAGTCCTACACAGAGGTTTCTTAACTCAGGCAAAACGGAGTAGGAGCACATATGTGATATATGCGGGACCGAGGATAATGCGGTATGTGATACCGTATTGGATTCTCGCGATATGAGAAATCGGCCGGGTATATGTGATATAGCCGGGTCATCGTATTAGTCGGTTATATGCGATATAGCCGGATTGTCGGATCATGTGTTGATTCGATAATTTAATGTATAATAATATATATGATATATTAAATTACATTAACTAATATTAGCTCACTAAAAGATTCTTTTTCTCACTCGGGTAATACATTGATATATATGCGATATATGTTAAATGTATTATTTTATTTTGTTACAATAAATATTATATATGTGATATATAATACTGTAACATGATGTGATTACTAATGCAACATGTTTAGTGGAGATTAAACAAGATTAGGGTTTGATTTGGGTTAGTGCATACATGAACCTTCTAGAAGGTTTCTTTTTGTTTTTGCAAAGATATTTACATATGACTCATGTTTTAACCCAACCCAAACCCTAACCCTAGTTAATTCTCTATATGGGTTTAGTTGACCATGGTTGAATTATTCATCATATTTATCTTTTCATTATTCATCACAAAACTATTCTACTGATAATCTTCTTCTTCTTCCTTCTTCTTTCTTTCATGGAAAAATCATTCTAGCTTTTTTCCAAGTGATGAAAATGAGTGAGAATAAGAAAATAAAAGAGAGCAAAAATCCTACTTCATCATTCTCATATATCCTTGCCCTTTAGATGAGAGTGTTCACTTCATTTAGTGAGTGTTAGCTTGTGTTAATGAAACTTCAAGGTAGATCATCTTTGTTATTGATGATCGGAAGCAAGACTGCATCTTTCTCTTCGTAAAGCCTCTCGAGAGTCCGGAACACGATGATCGCAGGGAAGGGACCTCAACACGGAGCTTAAGAAGTGAAGGACCGGATCTACAAAGGTTGTAAGCCCTCTCACTTTGTGTTAAAGAGTTTAACATGCTTGTTTTCACCTAAACTCTAGTTTAAAGATCCGGCTTTGGGTTGTTCGGCACGGCTAAAATTTTAATCGGGCATGGTTGATGCCTCGTAGAACCTTGTGAGCGTGCCTAGCAACCCTACAGGAATCCACTCTAGTCACCACACTCCAGAATGTATGCTAAACTACAAGTTTCCTGTATATTTGAAACTCCCGATGTGGTTTATTCCCCTAGGACCCAAGCGACCTTGAGTAAAGATCAAAATGTCAAATGGTCCTAGTCAAGTTCTACCTGTTATTATCCTGATTTCATTAGACCCACCCGCACGAGCCTTGACTAAAGATCAAAATGATCGTACGACCGTCCTAACCAATCGCATTAATATGCAACGGAAAAGTATTACATAGTTACCGAACACTACGCCTCGACTAAAGATCGAAATACGCAGCTGTCACGACCCGAAATACGGAACATGACCGGCACTTAGACTACGAACGTCTCAAGGTGTACGTATGCTATGTAAGCCGAAACCCAGCAATCCAAACCAAGAGAAGTAGTAGAGAATAGGAGGAACCATATCAAATCAACCTGTATGCAACATAATATACAACGCCTCAAGGCGAGGATCACAACAGAAAAGGAACTCAACCAGCCTGAAACCCAAAGAAATATAACACGCGACTCTAAGGTCGAAAGAATAAACATCACCGGTCTCTATCTCAAATAAGTACAAGTTTTGGTTGATGGAAATTCTAGATACAACTGAAATATAATATACAAGGTATAATGATGGGTAAGATACAATAAACCCACCTACTAGCAAGTCACCCGAAAGGTACAGTGCCCGCAAAGCCGTAATGAAATCCGTACGGCAACAACTGCAAGAAACTGGGGCACAACGGGGGTGAGTTGCCAACTCGTGAGTAGAAAAAGATCTACGAACAGAAAATCGCATGTATGACGCAATACTAGGTCATACGATCACAAAATATAATCCTCAAGTATATAACCCGCAATCTCTTACCATGGCTAGTACAAATATCTAACCCAAGTATAAACCCATGTGCCTGTGTCAGTGCATCAGATGGCAATATATCATATGGATGATGTATGAAAGCATGAAACAAATGCATGTACTGAAGAAAAATGCTTTTGTAACTTGTGAGATTTCTGTATTTTTAAAATAAGGTATCATAATGAAATCAGCACAAAACAGTGCCTAGCATCGGCACAAAACATAAATCTCAATATCTCGATATCTCTGTATCACAATCTCTGTACCTCAATATCTCAAATCTCAATGTCTCAATCATAATATCCAGGGCGCCGTCAATCCAGATCGGCCCCTACCATCCATCTCATGACTACGACGGTATCCTCCGGATATCCGACGTGTCGGGTAATATCACCGGTCGGTCGTGCTCCCCTGCCAGGCTCAACGCCATCTCCTGCGATCTTCTTGCCCCGGGGTACCGCACCGGGCCCACCATGTACCCGAAACGGTTCCTCCACTTCTCGAATCGGGTCTCGAAATCCATCGGCAAAACTCATGGTGGACGACTCATACATCATGGAGAAACCGCATTTTGATTAAAAAGAGAAAGCAGTTTATATGTATGTTTTTACGGTTTTCCTCCAAATCCAGAAAATCTCATGGAAACCCGAATCCAAATCATCAATAGCATGTGAAATCATGAATATATGCATGAGAATCCATGAATGCAGCATATAATGAATAACAGTATGCATGAAGTGACAAGTGATAGCTACAATGTCAAGCTAATATATAAAGAAAGCATACTAATATCATGTCACTACTAGCTAACAAGCTAAATCAAGCAATAATAATTTCTAAGTGTTCGTGACATGGCAATTACCGATGAAGATGTGTGTGCGACAGCAATAAGTGTACGTGGTACATACGCATCATCGGTAATGGTGCTGTGTCCTAGCAGCAGATATCAATAAAGACATATGAATCATAACAGTAGGCGATGCAGAGTAACAATAATAATATGAGGGAGCTGAGATACTGAACACCATGGTCGCTAAACTGCATCTAAGGTCATAAAAGTCACATAGCTACACCACTACAAGGCTGAGCTAAAACTAACAGCAGGTAAGGGAAACCGCCTAACCTCTGAGTCGATACATATAAATATACATATATAGTCGGTGATCCCGCCTCGATCATATCACATCCGATACTATATCTCTATAATTGGTTATTCCCAAGTCAAGTAGGCGGATCAAACATCAAAAATATAGTTCGTACGTGAATCCGTCGTACGGCATCCCCAAATCTGGGTACGGGTCAATATCACATTCGTCATATCATTCATCAAATATTCTCTTTATCAAATATCACTGATCTGGGTACTGACCTATGTCTAGTACAATGCTAGCATTATCACTATAATGAAAACCTGACTACTGATCGACAGTCTTAGTATAGATCAATATTATCATCATAAATCATCATAAGAGTATACCTCGCCAAGGCGGCCTATCCCTAAATATCCTGTCATATCATATCATGTCGTATCCTATCGTGTATCATAATCACATGTTGATCACTTAATATATTTATATCTCCATTCCTGTTTATCATCCCCAAAATCCTCTAAATCATCAAACGTATCACAAGTATGAATTTTACCGTATCACTGATATCATAATCTCATATCAACTCTCATCGACTCAATTAAATCCCAAGTATCATCCCCAAATCTGTATGTGAACACATAATCCCAAACCCATATGAACGCATCTCGATATAGAATCCCATAACCACATATGAAATAAGAATGCATTCAAGTATGTATATGTGTGTATGTATGTGTAGTGCACCCACTACCCTAAGGTTTCGTAATCTTTCCCAATCCAGTATACCAATATCCAATTAAACATCAATAATTTCCTGAACAACATATAATATTTATAGGTGTGTATACGCATCCGTATACATCACCTCGGACTGCGGGGGTGCTATACGCCATCCACCCGACTTCTCCCCGTAGATATAAATCTACTCACCTTGTTATGTGTGCCGGTGCCGATGTCGCCATTTGCATCTCCAACTCTTCGACGCCACATGGGGTACCTAAAAGGACATCACACGCTAAAACACATGAAAACCATGTCGGAAACCAAAATGGTGCACGCTACGCCTATAAGTAAAAACCTATAGTCTCGCGTGCGAACACAGCCAATATCCGCTGTCGTTGACGTCCAAACGCCACCCGACAGAAACAAATCATCGAATACCAAAATCCATACGAAAACATGTCGTAAATCATACGCCAACTCATGAAAAACAACCCAGATTTTACCCTAAGAGGAAACAGTCAAAACTAGACATACAGGGGGTCACGTTTACATGAAATAGGGCTGTGCACGCAAAACGAGGCGATTCCACCCAGGTCTGGCCGCGAATTGCGGCCAGGGGGAATAAATCTGCGGCCGGGGTTTGGTGGTTTGGGCTAGGGTTTTGGGTGTTGGTTCCTATCTGCCTGCACATTCTACTGTCAAGTCAAAATTATTTTAGGAGGTCCGGGTTGATAGCAGTTTCCAGAAAGGCCACAAAGTCGACAAATGTGAATTACGCCAAGTATAACCTATCTGGTATTTTGATGAAATCTGGAACAAATCTTGGTTAAACTGGTCTTAACAACACCTAGTAAGTCTACCCTGATAATCGAAATCATCCCTTAGCCAAAACTCACTCAATATCACTAACACTAGCACTAGGTCTCAAATATAACAGTAACTTTCAGCTAGACACTATAACTTGCAAGATAGGAATTTGGTTGCAAGATTATACCTCAAGAGGGTCCTAGGATGTAGGAGAAGGGATGATGAAGGAAGGAGGGGTGTTGTGCTGCTGCTGGACTACTGCTATAGTTGCTGGTGTTGCTTGGCTGATGCTGCTGCTTGCAATTGTTTCTGATGCTGGTTTTGTAGCTGCTGCTGCTTGAAACCTCTTTCTTTGTTGCTGAGCAGCAGCGACTGCAGGGGCTGAGGTTGTTCTTGTGGTGAGATGAAGTGTTGTAGTTGTGGTTTGATGATGGTGTTGTGGGGTGTTGGTTGGAATACGGTTGCTGATTTGGTATATCAGCAGCTGAAGTTGTGCTGATGTAATTGTGGCTGCATGTTGGGCTGATGTTGTGTGGGGGGAAGTAAAGTTCATGATGGTGTGGTGGTGAAGTGTGAGGTTGTAGTATGATGAGGGTGTAGAGTTGTTGAAGGGAGTTGCTGCTGTGTTTTGGCTGTTGCTGCTGCTTGCAATCCCTTCCTCTCTTTTTTTTTTCTTTGTTTGCAAATGCAGCTGCTACTGCTGTGGCTGAAAATGTGCTGCTGATAAATGGAGCTGATGTGTTGATATGGGGCTGAATATGAGCTGAGTTGATGAATGGTTTCAGCAGCTGATGTAGCTGCAGGTGTAGGGGTGGCTGATGTGAAGAAATTGGGGCTGAAAGTGTTGATGTTGGCTGATGCTTTGGTGGCTGAAGTGATGATATTGGGGCTGATGTGTTGTATTGGGAGCTGATATGTTACATCAGCTGCTATTGCAGCTGATGTGGCTGTTGCTTTTGTTTGGGCTAAGGTTGTGCTTAATGTCTTGGCTGATGTTACATGCTGATGGTGGCTGAAAGTGTGCTGATAATGCTTGATATGGGGCTGATGTGGTGTATCAGCTGATAGGTTGATATGGGGGCTGAAGTGTTGGGTTGTTGTTGCTATATGGGGTTGTTGCTGCAGCAGCAAACGTAAGGGGCTGTTTGGTTGTGGTTGTTTTTGTTGATGTAGGGTGTTGTGTAGTATACTTGATGGTGGGGTGTGAGAGAGTGAGAGATGTGAGTGTGCAAGACAAGAAAAGGTGTTGAGGTGAGAAGCCTTGAAATGAAATGGTGTGTCATAACTTCATAGCCTCCTCTCTCTCTCTCTCTCTCTCAAGGTCAACTAACCCTAATCACCCTTAACCAAACTAAAACCGTTAATTAAGCCAATTAACCTAACCAAATGGTGCAACCCACCATGGTCATCTCAACATGGTTCAACCTTAAGCCACCATGAGTCCATAACATGAAACAAGTATGACAAGTGTAGGAAATGTTATGTGCACATTTTTTGCACAAAAGGCCAAAAATCCAATTAGCGATTTTTAATCGCGGTTAACACCAAAATTGCATATAACTCATCATAAAAACTGTAAAATGGCATATTTCCACACAATAATCTATTTTTGAATTTCCATAATTTTTCTTCAGAATTTTCACCCTTTATCGGTATTTAATTATACCGATGATTAAAATATTCATTATAAATTAATATTAAATTCTGAAAATTCCCAAAAATAATATTCTAATTTTTTTGAAATGTTACAGTCTTACCCCCTTAAAGAAATTCGGTCCCCGAATTTAAATTTAAACCCCGAAATTCTAAAACATTTCAATAAAATGTCCAAATCAACGGGGCTCCGAAATCATCAATACATAAAAGGCATCATAGCGCAATACATGCGCATGAGCAACGAGCAGATAACTCGAAATCAAAACTCCGTCAAGCATCCCGCAATCATCGGAGTCAAGGTGGAACACAAATGCCAAATCCAAACAAAGCCGATATGCTATAAACCGGAACTATACGTGTAAATATATGAAGGAAATGCATGCCAAATTTCTTTAAAATCGATGTGCAATGCGCATAACACTGCATAGTGGCGGAAGTCTCTATAAGAAAATAATCTTATATGTATATATCTTTTGTTTAATATGCACGTCCCGCCGTTTTGAAAACAATTTAGAAGGGTTCCCTGTTTTTAAACGTTTCGCGTCGTATCGGACACGCATGTAAATAATGAGACTATAGCTCGCTTTTGGAAATCCCTTTGAAAACTGTCAATGCATGCAAAATATATCCAGGCACTGTCATTTGACCAGTCCTTCTAAGTATGAAAACACATAGAAAATATCATAAAAACGTACTACTCCATAGAACTCAATCCCAAAAATGCATATGAAAACCCTGTGCGTCTGGTGCGCACGGAAATCAAAATCCATACATGTGCCAAGCAGGTGCACAAAACATCAAGGTGCAACGGTTGTGCACACAACATCGGTCATAGGCACGTGTGTGCCTGACCGCAAAATCAGGTGTATCCGATATGCAGGAAAATTCCGATTTAGTGCATCTGGTGTGCACCAAATCGCATCTCATAACAGGCGCCCAACATGCGCTAAAATCCAAATCCGGTGCATCCATCATGCATGAAATCATGAAATCCAATATCAAGCGCTGAACACGCGCAAAATCCAATCAGGTGCATAAAATGCACAAAACAAATGTCGAGCATCACCCTCAAAATCGAAATCCAGTGCATCCAAGTGCACAAAATACATGTCACTGCACTGCAAGCATATATAAACTATACAGAGTGCAGGAACCAAATCGTGTGCGTGCATACGCACAAAATCAACTCAAATGTCTAAAACCATAAAATCACAACCATGTGAAACTAAAGCACGAAAACGATATCATGTGCAACAACTGTGCAAAAATCGTAAATACTCAATCATCAAAATCAAATCATCCGAATAAATCACCCAAAACATCGAAATCAAGTATGGCGGAATAGTACCGCTCAAGCGCATCCTCCAAGAATCTCGGGCCAACTGTCGCGGTCACTAGTGGGACGTCTCGTTCATGATCATGAACTCTGGCCTGCTGGTGTACGTAACAATGACCACTCCTGGGTCCAAGTCTTCTCTGTGGATTACCAATCTCTCGATCCATCGGCTCTGTCAAGTGTGCTAACGGGGACGATTCCGTTCTGGCACTTCTCTGGTCATTTCCTGGTCAGTTATCGCGACCACTAGTAAAGCAGCATGTCACTGGCGTCGGACTTGGTTTTCTGAATGCACATGACACATCTGATCCTAGGTGGAAACATCATAGCAGCAGTGTCCTGGAAGGAATCCAGCTCAAGCTCTCTTCCAAGTCTCATCCCTGCCAACTGTCCGGAGGTCATCGTCCTTTACCAAATCTGCTTCCTGCTTCGAAACGGCTGCATACTCATCGTGACTCCTTCTGGAAGGTATATCCAGTACAATGCCTCGGCATGTGCATCGCATCTCTGATGTCGGCGGAGTGGAACGTCATCACATCTAGATCTTGCACGAACCTCTTACTCCACTTCCTCTAATGTTGACTGCTTCGGACTCGTCTCGTCGTGGCTGCATGGACTAAGCTCCAACGGCTATCCTAGTGTCTGGAGTCTCCCAAGAAATGCATCTCACCATCTAGTATCCGAATTAAGTCGAGCCATCCGATCGAGTCGTCAAAACCTCATAATCCCCCAAGAGCTCAACATCTTGGGTACAGTATGATAGTATCGATTACATACCCCAGCATCGGTGGTCCAGCCGTAGAAGGGCAAACCCAAGCCTCACTAATGGCGCCGCAGAACTGCCGCAAACCCTAAGGTTCAAAGGCTTTCATACGGTCATTAAGTCGAGTTAGGGTTTCATTCTTCTAGAGGGACCATAGAATTGCCTGCATGTCTTTCCGAATACTTTAAACTTGGAATAATAGGTTTCTAACATTCGATCGTCTCTGTCGACTCTCAACGTCTCCGCGTGAAGTCGTCTCAGCTGGAATCAATCTATCTGATGACCTCGCATCGGGATAGCGAACGATCCACGTGTCCCAGTCATTCATCCTTGGTGACTAGCGACCTTCTATCATCTCTTAGCACAACTTGTATTGCAATAGCTCCAACATCTGGGCGATATCTCGTCGTTCGTAGCAAACTGGCTCGCTCGTCTGCACGCTGAATCGTGCCTCAATCATCAGGAGTGAGCAATACACCAACGGTCATCAAAATTTGGCTGGCCTCTGTCAGTGGCTCAATCCTCTGGTGCTGATCTGCACATCCGAGTAATCTCATGTAGCGATCCATCCAATGCTCGTGGCGCGAGAACCCAATCAAAAGACACATCTTTGCAATCGTGTGTCGCCAAAATCACGCCCTGGTCAGTCCTCGTTCGTGACGAGCTCATGCTGACCGCAACTCTAGTCGTAGCTCTCTCCCTGCCCGCAATCGTGGCAGCAAAACCAAAACTGGTACCGATGAGGCTAGATCAGGAATGATATGATACTGAACAAAGAAATGTACATCCTAAGGCTCCTTAAGTGGAGTGGCGTGTCGTAAATATGCCGCGGAACATACCAACGGTACGTCACTCTATTTTAGTCACCTATTCCATCAACCAAGGGTCATCCTATACTCCGAAGGTAAAACCTAACGCTCTGATACCAACTTTGTCACGACCCGAAATACGGAACATGACCGGCACTTAGACTACGAACGTCTCAAGGCGTACGTATGCTAAGTAAGCCGAAACCCAGCAATCCAAACCAAGAGAAGTAGTAGAGAATATGAGGAACCATATCAAATCAACCTGTATGCAACATAATATACAACGCCTCAAGGCGAGGATCACAACAGAAAAGGAACTCAACCAGCCTGAAACCCAAAGAAATATAACACGCGACTCTAAGGTCGAAAGAATAAACATCACTGGTCTCTATCTCAAATAAGTACAAGGTTTGGTTGATGGAAATTCTAGATACAACTGAAATATAATATACAAGGTATAATGATGGGTAAGATACAATAAACCCACCTACTAGCAAGTCACCCGAAAGGTACAGTGCCCGCAAAGCCGTAATGAAATCCGTACGGCAACAACTGCAAGAAACTGGGGCACAACGGGGGTGAGTTGCCAACTCGTGAGTAGAAAAAGATCTACGAACAGAAAATCGCATGTATGATGCAATACTAGGTCATACGATCACAAAATATAATCCTCAAGTATATAACCCGCAATCTCTAACCATGGCTAGTACAAATATCTAACCCAAGTATAAACCCATGTGCCTGTGTCAGTGCATCAGATGGCAATATATCATATGGATGATGTATGAAAGCATGAAACAAATGCATGTACTGAAGAAAACTGCTTTTGTAACTTGTGAGATTTCTGTATTTTTAAAATGAGGTATCATAATGAAATCAGCACAAAACAGTGCCTAACATCGGCACAAAACATAAATCTCAATATCTCGATATCTCTGTATCACAATCTCTGTACCTCAATATCTCAAATCTCAATGTCTCAATCATAATATCCAGGGCGTCGTCAATCCAGATCGGCCCCTACCATCCATCTCATGACTACGACGGTATCCTCCGGATATCCGACGTGTCGGGTAATATCACCGGTCGGTCGTGCTCCCCTGCCAGGCTCAACGCTATCTCCTGCGATCTTCTTGCCCCGGGGTACCGCACCGGGCCCACCATGTACCCGAAACGGTTCCTCCACTTCTCGAATCGGGTCTCGAAATCTATCGGCAAAACTCATGGTGGACGACTCATACATCATGGAGAAACCGCATTTTGATTAAAAAGAGAAAGCAGTTTATATGTATGTTTTTACGGTTTTCCTCCAAATCCAGAAAATCTCATGGAAACTCGAATCCAAATCATCAATAGCATGTGAAATCATGAATATATGCATGAGAATCCATGAATGCAGTATATAATGAATAACAGTATGCATGAAGTGACAAGTGATAGCTACAATGTCAAGCTAATATATAAAGAAAGCATACTAATATCATGTCACTACTAGCTAACAAGCTAAATCAAGCAATAATAATTTCTAAGTGTTCGTGACATGGCAATTACCGATGAAGATGTGTGTGCGACAGCAATAAGTGTATGTGGTATATACGAATCATCGGTAATGGTGCTGTGTCCTAGCAGCAGATATCAATAATGACATATGAATCATAACAGTAGGCGATGCAGAGCAACAATAATAATATGAGGGAGCTGAGATACTGAACACCATGGTCGCTAAACTGCATCTAAGGTCATAAAAGTCACATAGCTACACCACTACAAGGCTGAGCTAAAACTAACAGCAGGTAGGGGAAACCGCCTAACCTCTGAGTCGATACATATAAATATACATATATAGTCGGTGATCCCGCCTCGATCATATCACATCCGATACTATATCTCTATAATTGGTTATTCCCAAGTCAAGTAGGCGGATCAAACATCAAAAATATAGTTCGTACGTGAATCCGTCGTACGGCATCCCCAAATCTGGGTACGGGTCAATATCACATTCGTCATATCATTCATCAAATATTCTCTTTATTAAATATCACTGATCTGGGTACTGACCTATGTCTAGTACAATGCTAGCATTATCACTATAATGAAAACCTGACTACTGATCGACAGTCTTAGTATAGATCAATATTATCATCATAAATCATCACAAGAGTATACCTCGCCAAGGCGGCCTATCCCTAAATATCCTGTCATATCATATCATGTCGTATCCTATCGTGTATCATAATCACATGTTGATCACTTAATATATTTATATCTCCATTCCTGTTTATCATCCCCAAAATCCTCTAAATCATCAAACGTATCACAAGTATGAATTTTACCGTATCACTGATGTCATAATCTCCTATCAACTCTCATCGACTCAATTAAATCCCAAGTATCATCCCCAAATCTGTATGTGAAAACATAATCCCAAACCCATATGAACGCATCTCGATATAGAATCCCATAACCACATATGAAATAAGAATGCATTCAAGTATGTATATGTGTGTATGTATGTGTAGTGCACCCACTACCCTAAGGTTTCGTAATCTTTCCCAATCCAGTATACCAATATCTAATTAAACATCAATAATTTCCTGAACAACATATAATATTTATAGGTGTGTATACGCATCCGTATACATCACCTCGGACTGCGGGGGTGCTATACGCCATCCACCCGACTTCTCCCCGTAGATATAAATCTACTCACCTTGTTATGTGTGCTGGTGCCGATGTCGCCATTTGCATCTCCAACTCTTCGACGCCACATGGGGTACCTAAAAGGATATCACACGCTAAAACACATGAAAACCATGTCGGAAACCAAAATGGTGCACGCTACGCCTATAAGTAAAAACCTATAGTCTCGCGTGCGAACACAGCCAATATCCGCTGTCGTTGACGTCCAAACGCCACCCGACAGAAACAAATCATCGAATACCAAAATCCATACGAAAACATGTCGTATATCATACGCCAACTCATGAAAAACAACCCAGATTTTACCCTAAGAGGAAACAGTCAAAACTAGACATACAGGGGGTCACGTTTACATGAAATAGGGCTGTGCACGCAAAACGAGGCGATTCCACCCAGGTCTGGCCTCAAATTGCGGCCAGGGGGAATAAATCTGCGGCCGGGGTTTGGTGGTTTGGGCTAGGGTTTTGGGTGTTGGTTCCTATCTGCCTGCACATCCTACTGTCAAGTCAAAATTATTTTAGGAGGTCCGGGTTGATAGCAGTTTCCAGAAAGGCCACAAAGTCGACAAATGTGAATTACGCCAAGTATAACCTATCTGGTATTTTGATGAAATCTGGAACAAATCTTGGTTAAACTGGTCTTAACAACACCTAGTAAGTCTACCCTGATAATCGAAATCATCCCTTAGCCAAAACTCACTCAATATCACTAACACTAGCACTAGGTCTCAAATATAACAGTAACTTTCAGCTAGACACTATAACTTGCAAGATAGGAATTTGGTTGCAAGATTATACCTCAAGAGGGTCCTAGGATGTAGGAGAAGGGAAGATGAAGGAAGGAGGGGTGTTGTGCTGCTGCTGGACTACTGCTATAGTTGCTGGTGTTGCTTGGCTGATGCTGCTGCTTGCAATTGTTTCTGATGCTGGTTTTGTAGCTGCTGCTGCTTGAAACCTCTTTCTTTGTTGCTGAGCAGCAGCGACTGCAGGGGCTGAGGTTGTTCTTGTGGTGAGATGAAGTGTTGTAGTTGTGGTTTGATGATGGTGTTGTGGGGTGTTGGTTGGAATACGGTTGCTGATTTGGTATATCAGCAGCTGAAGTTGTGCTGATGTAATTGTGGCTGCATGTTGGGCTGATGTTGTGTGGGGGGAAGTAAAGTTCATGATGGTGTGGTGGTGAAGTGTGAGGTTGTAGTATGATGAGGGTGTGAGTTGTTGAAGGGAGCTGTTGCTGTGTTTTGGCTGTTGCTGCTGCTTGCAATCCCTTCCTCTCTTTTTTTTTTCTTTGTTTGCAAATGCAGCTGCTACTGCTGTGGCTGAAAATGTGCTGCTGATAAATGGAGCTGATGTGTTGATATGGGGCTGAATATGAGCTGAGTTGATGAATGGTTTCAGCAGCTGATGTAGCTGCAGGTGTAGGGGTGGCTGATGTGAAGAAATTGGGGCTGAAAGTGTTGATGTTGGCTGATGCTTTGGTGGCTGAAGTGATGATATTGGGGCTGATGTGTTGTATTGGGAGCTGATATGCCACATCAGCTGCTGTTGCAGCTGATGTGGCTGTTGCTTTTGTTTGGGCTAAGGTTGTGCTTGATGTCTTGGCTGATGTTACATGCTGATGGTGGCTGAAAGTGTGCTGATAATGCTTGATATGGGGCTGATGTGGTGTATCAGCTGATAGGTTGATATGGGGGCTGAAGTGTTGGGTTGTTGTTGCTATATGGGGTTGTTGCTGCAGCAGCAAACGTAAGGGGCTGTTTGGTTGTGGTTGTTTTTGTTGATGTAGGGTGTTGTGTAGTATACTTGATGGTGGGGTGTGAGAGAGTGAGAGATGTGAGTGTGCAAGACAAGAAAAGGTGTTGAGGTGAGAAGCCTTGAAATGAAATGGTGTGTCATAACTTCATAGCCTCCTCTCTCTCTCTCTCTCTCTCAAGGTCAACTAACCCTAATCACCCTTAACCAAACTAAAACCGTTAATTAAGCCAATTAACCTAACCAAATGGTGCAACCCACCATGGTCATCTCAACATGGTTCAACCTTAAGCCACCATGAGTCCATAACATGAAACAAGTATGACAAGTGTAGGAAATGTTATGTGCACATTTTTTGCACAAAAGGCCAAAAATCCAATTAGCGATTTTTAATCGCGGTTAACACCAAAATTGCATATAACTCATCATAAAAACTGTAAAATGGCATATTTCCACACAATAATCTATTTTTGAATTTCCATAATTTTTCTTCAGAATTTTCACCCTTTATCGGTATTTAATTATACCGATGATTAAAATATTCATTATAAATTAATATTAAATTCTGAAAATTCCCAAAAATAATATTCTAATTTTTTTTGAAAGAGTGAGAATAAGAAAATAAAAGAGGGCAAAAATCCTACTTCATCATTCTCATATATCCTTGCCCTTTAGATGAGAGTGTTCACTTCATTTAGTGAGTGTTAGCTTGTGTTAATGAAACTTCAAGGTAGATCATCTTTGTTATCGAAGATCGGAAGCAAGACTGCATCTTTCTCTTCGTAAAGCCTCTCGAGAGTCCGGAACACGATGATCGCAGCGAAGGGACCTCAACACGGAGCTTAAGAAGTGAAGGACCGGATCTACAAAGGTTGTTAGCCCTCTCACTTTGTGTTAAAGAGTTTAACATGCTTGTTTTCACCTAAACACTAGTTTAAAGATCCGGCTTTGGGTTGTTCGGCACGGCTAAAATTTTAATCGGGCATGGTTGATGCCTCGTAGAACCTTGTGAGCGTGCCTAGCAACCCTACAGGAATCCACTCTAGTCACCACACTCCAGAATGTATGCTAAATCTACAAGTTTCCTGTATATTTGAAACTCCCGATGTGGTTTATTCCCCTAGGACCCAAGCGACCTTGAGTAAAGATCAAAATGTCAAATGGTCCTAGTCAAGTTCTACCTGTCATTATCCTGATTTCATTAGACCCACCCGCACGAGCCTTGACTAAAGATCAAAATGATCGTACGACCGTCCTAACCAATCGCATTAACATGCAACGGAAAAGTATTACATAGTTACCGAACACTACGCCTCGACTAAAGATCAAAATACGCAGCACGAATACTAAGTACTACCAATCCGAAATGACGGAGGGCTACGACTGGGATTTTGGCGAAAAACCCGTTAACGTAATGAACTTGATATCGTTGAAGGAACCTGAGTAGTTTTGAAAAGGAGTGGTTTAAGCTCCGCTTTTTGAAAACTAGTGGTTTTGAAAAAACTGAGTAATCTACAGTATAGAATTTTGCTCAAGAGGTCACTCCCCGCGAAGGGATCTCGGCTCTTTCCTCGTGGAATGAGCTGCTGGATATTCATGACCGAATACCACTATGCAAAGAGAAAGAATATAACTGTAGTTTTTTGAAATTTGTTCTAACAACATCGTTTAGGTTTATTTTCTTGCATTAATAAAAATTAACGAGGTCCCATCAATTAACCTATCACACCAGAAAAGAACGAAAATATGATGTACGTATATGCCACCCGCATTCGCCACGAGGCCCCATCATCACCCGTTAGGTTACTTTACCAACGACAGAGTGGGGGCTGGACTAGCGCGGGTGCAAAACATATACAACATCTACTAGTATATATATAAGTATATATAGCATTCGTCCCAGGCATGATAATAAGCAACATCACTGAATCAAAGCCAACAATACAGAGTGGAGGATAATCTTGGAGCCCCGGGTTTCATTTGAGCCACAAATAAAACTCGACGCTTCTGGTCGTGTGGATAGCTTGTGCAATGAAAACCTGGAGCCCTAAGAGCGCGGCAAGTTACCCGCCAATCCCAGAAGCGAGGCAACCCCCTTCAACAAAGTGAATGGGCCACCCAGCACTTCACGGAATCCGGTAACTTGGGCGCCCCTCTGTGGGTCATCCTATACCCCCTACGAGTGCGGCGAATAGACTACCAATTCTAGAATGAAGCCCCCTCCGTCTCAACGCCATGAGATGCAGGCTTGTTGCCTTCTAGAACCCGGCTATTCGTGCACTCCACCATGGGGTAATCCTAGTACAGAAAATGAAAATAATATGTACAAATGGTGATATCGACCTCAACCCGGTCATGCCCCAAACAAATAATATACAACCCGGCAAAGGCGGCAGTCCACATGTCGGACGCTCGCCCCGCAATAACAAATGTACAAATGAATACAAACTATTCTAAATCATTGCACCACCGGCTATCCAACATGACAATCTAACCACAATATCAACACAATCACAGAACATCAACGTGAATGTCATGTTCGCAAATTCGTTCAAAAGGACATATAGCAGATAGACGGGTTTACCGATCAAATGACATTCACGGCCGCAGATGCTAATCTAAGTACTGATAAAAATTAAACAGTTGTTAAAATATAACGACTTTGAAACACTCCGAATTGCCCCAAACTGAAAAACAACAGAACACCAAACTTGGGAAAAAAAAACAACACCTGAAACCCAAACTCCACGAGATAAGAACACATACCAAAACACGAGGAAATCCACCACAAAAAAATGGGTGAGGCCGGATTTTTTAAGGGTGTGGCCTGTCAAAACTTGGTAGAACTGATTCGTTTTTGTTCAGGGTTCATCTCTCAGTCAAAAGATCACTCTGCACTTGCTTTAAAAAATTTTTGAAGCCTCTGAAAAATCGACAGAAACTTCAAGTTTGGTTTCAATGTTACGGAGTTATTTCGGTTTCGTTATTTTAATATTGTTTAAACTTGCTAGGGTAGGATTTATAGGCTGGCTCTAATACTATGAAAGGTTACGCTAGTGTCCCGGCCAACTACCGTGGCCAAATGCGGAACAATTTTTTTTTCTAACGATTAGAACATGGCACTAGAATAACCTTTAACGCGGATTTTTCCACAAACCTATCTAGCAAAACTTGTAGTGCTATCTACTATGAAAGAAGTCTCACCAAACGATCCAAGTCCTTCGGTCTTCTTTCCTCTTCGTTATCTCCAAGTGGCCACCTTGAATATGCTTGATATTCTTTGTTGGCTCCTTTGGTTCTCCGCGATCGATCTTTTTCTCCGGTCCTCCTTTGTCGTAGATGATCCACCCGAGGGATATGATCCATGATTTTAGCTCCACACTATATGTCAAGTGGAGCAACTAGAGAGCTTTGGTTGCTAAACTAAGTAGTCTAAGATATAGTGTGATGAGCTAAGTGTTTTACTATCTCTTTCTTACCTCTTCACTTGTTTCTTAACTCATGAGAGGGTAGTGAAGAGGAAGATGATGGAGGTGGAGGAAACTCAAGAGGAGGGAGGAGAGTAAAAAAATGGGAGCTCAAGATAATGAAGCATGCAAGTGAGAGAAAATCAACACCAAAGGTTTTGTGTATGAATTTTCATGAATAAACAAGTGTAGCCATGCTTCAATAGTAACCACAAATGAATAAAGAATTCATTTATGAACTATTGAAGCCATGCCACTTACCATGCCTCCCTCTCCTTAATTTCCACCTCATTTCCATTTATCAATAAATGGAAAAGTCCATGATGAGGTGTCCGCCTTCTAGAAGGCAATCTGTAATAAAATATGGATTACAGTCTGCTGTATATACATACCTGCATTTGGATAAAAACGTGAATGCCCAAAGAGATAGAATAACACGAAGAACGTAATACTACAATATACATATCGAAATACATATATGTAAACTATTAAATCAATACCTGATTTAATAATCCGGCTCAAACCCGAGCCAGCTAGTATTACCAACCGTCCGATCAAAAATCCGTGTAAAAAGTACATCAATCGATCGAGACCCTGCACGTATCCAATACAGCTACTACATCATTTCGCCTGAACCAGGGAAACCCTCTGTGTGGGACTCTAAAGACTCGAAAGTACGCCGGCAGTGAGTTACTGGATAAATCCATAACCACAAGCACATCAGCGGCACTAGCTGTACGTAACGGCTACCCGGGTACCTGTCGAAAAGGAAGGCCGACGGGCAAACTCATCCGGATCTCTACTGAGCCTATCTGTGACAATCTCCATACGGTCCGGTCTCTTCGTCTGAGAGTATAGCATATCGGGTCTAGGGGGTGGTAAACGTCAGACCCTAATAACCCGATAAGTCGTGCTGATGTGGCTCAAGACCAATCCGAGAAACTACTGATCAGCCTATCAGTAAATCCTAACCGCCTTGGCCAAGTTCTTATGGTCCTGACCAATCAAACACCGACTCCCAATACCGGGAGAGACGAATCCCCGACAATCGCTTGTTAGTGTATATGCCCTAGAGTCCATTACTGTATCATACTAGTTTGTATATTACTTGATTGAAGCTTGGGATATTCACAGTTGTATATATAATCTTGCTCGAAATGGTAGTATGCTACTTGGTTTGTCTCTGCTTTAATATGTGCATGTGTTTCTTTTAGCATATTGCTGATATACATATTAGTAGAGCCCTTAGGATCTTTGCTTGATTACCAGCGTTGTGATGGCGCTCACACTCGTGGGAGCTGGGTGATCTATAAGCACATCCTTATACAGGTCCCTAGTCGTTGGACTATCGAGATAGGGCATCGATACTCCGGAGTAGACTAGCGTATGCGCTTCTCATCCCAGTGTGGGAGATGGTCTGTCCCACAGCCGTCAGTACGTCATACTTGAGATAGTATGCGGGTGCTCGTTAGGTTACGAGTACACTGGACAGGACTCGTCGGGGACTGTTGGTTGGTATTATACCTATCGTCAGTTATCAGTTCCCAGGTGACATGAGTACAGCTTAGTCCGCTGACTTGACACTGTCACTTCGCCTCGAGTGTGTTCCCACTGCAGTTTGATTGCTACCCTACCACGGCTCAAAGGAGTCGTGCAAACAGGTAGTTTTTGGGTGTAGTCCCGAAGCACTTGGAGGCAGTGACGGTTAGACAGGATTCGTCTCTCCCGGTATTGGGGGTTGACATCGCGCTGTGTCTAGGAGAGCCATTACACGAGTAGTACCTGGCCAGGGCAAGCGAGATATACTGGTAGGTTTCCAGTGTTATCTCAGGGTGTTCTGGGCTACACTCCGACACGACTTGTACCGCTATTAGGGGACTGACGTTCACCGCCCCCCTAGGCCCGCCATGCGATGTATCAGACGAACAGACCGGACTGTACGGAGATTGTCACATACAGTCTCAGTAGGATTTCAGATGGGGTTCACCTCGTCAGTCTTCTTATCGACATCTACCTGGGGACCGTTACGTACAGCTAGTGCCGCTTGCGGTCTGTGGTTAAACCCACTGCCAGCGTAGTGTCGAGTCTTTAGAGTCCCACACAGAGAGCTATTCGCCTTTAGGCAAAATGAGTAGAGGTCGCATGGTTTTGCGACAGGGTTCGTTCACATCCGCGCACTTGTGCACGTTTGCTGTCCGGACAGCTTATACTAGCGGGCTTTGGTTTAAGCCGGATCCTAGTATATGATTTGGGATTGGTTTTTCTCATTGTATTCATGTTCCTCGGATCACGAATACGGGTGCGTATGCACAGTTGCTTGCGACAGAGGGAGAGGACTTTGATTATGGTTAATGACTATTGTCATTTTATTAACCCTAATGCTTATGTGTGTATTATGGTTAATTGATATTAGTTTAATAATTGTGCATGGTTATGGTTGTTGACCATTTGACCTTCTTGACTTGTTGACCTTGGTGGACACTTTGACCATCATCATTTCATTTGGAAGATGCTCTTTGATCCTTGCAATTTGCATTAATAATGAAATGATAATGGTCATTTCTTGATTAAGCCATGACAATTATCTCACTAATTATCTAATTACAATAATTCATATATATGAGAGAATGCTTCATATTATTCTCTCATTCTATTATTCACATTCTCTCTCTTGTTCTTCCTCTCCCTCAAGCTCTCCCCTCTCATGTGTTGAGAAACACTTGAGCTTGAGAAAAACCCTCTCTTGATAATCTCTACTCTCATCTAGGGTTCAAGGACTAGCACTTCTTGCACCCTAGTTACTTCTAGCTTGGAGTTGAAGCCAAAGGTTGAGGCTTTCGGGTGGATCTTTCTTCGACGTGAGAAGACGACCAAGGTGACCTCCTTCCACCACTCCAAGGAGCAAGGAGAGAAGGACATAAAGCCTAAGGTATAACCTTTCTAGCACTTAGCTAGTTTCTAGTTAGCTTTAGCTTGTTTTTGTTTAGCAAAGATCCTTCATAGTCTAGTCCATGTTGCCTAAGCTCATAAAAATTCGATTTTTATTCCGTTTTCCGCCTCCTCGTAAGTACCGGGGTGGGCAACGTGGACTTACAGTGGTATCAGAGCCTAACTAAACATAAACTAGCTAGGTAGTAGAGTGTATCGAAGTTCGAATCGGAAAAATCGAAAAACCGAGTTTTCAAAACCCTAAGTTTCTGTTAAATTTTTTTCTGGTCAAATCAAAATATATTATACACCAAAAATCATCTCAGGGTTTTGTGAAGAAAGCCACCAAAAACGATCCAAAGATTCGACCAAAGAGCCGCGGTTCCGCGGCAATAGCAAGCTATTGCCGTGCAACCGCGGCCATCTTGGCTCTTCTCTGGGTCAAGTTTGGTGCAGTGTATTTCTGGCTTGGTTTTAGGATTTTTAAGATGGTTTATTTGTGCCCAGATTTTCCAGAATAGAAATTTGTTTTTGGGGGCCTATAAATCCGTATTTTTTTTCGAACTTCAATACACTTTGACTAAAAGGTTATATCTGTGATGTTTATATGTATTGAACGTCGGCTAATCGCTATATGTCGATTAGTCGGGGTTATACATATCTGTGATCTGTGATTGATGATGGTATGTGTATATGAATGGGTTGGATTGTCACGGATGAATAGCCGGGGTGGATGTGAGATGAGTGTTATTTTTTCTTTCATTCATTGTAATATGTAAATTGATGTAATATTATTATTTGTTTGGCCGCACAACCGGGTCGGGGTTGTAGCCGTCATTGTATAATTCTTTTTTCTGTTTTTTCTCCTAGGATAGACCCATGGAGGGGGTGCACTAACTACCGGGTATCTCGAAGTGCCGAGTGGCCTACTCACGGTGTTGAGGAAGGTTGCTTCGCTTCGGGTACTTGGCGGGTAGTTTGCCGCACCCGTAGGGGTCTTGGGTGGGGTATTGGCTATTCACCGCGACCGTGTAATCCGCTTTTCGTTGCAGGCTCGAACGGATTGCGGATTCCTAGTATATCCAATGTATTCATCTGTGATCTGTAATGTCTATCATTGCTATATATTTATATATGATAACTATTTAGGCGTTGCTTATGTTTTACAACCGCGCTAGCCCAGCCCCCGCTCTGTCGTTAGTTAAGTAACCTAACGGGTGATGACGGGGCCCCGTGGCGAATGCGAATGGCATAAGCGTACGTCATATTTTGGTTGTTTTCTGCATTGGTAAGATTAAATGATGGGACGCATTAAAAGAACTAATGCAAGAAAATAAACCAAGTAAAAGTCGATTGGAACACTTTGAAAACCACTCGGTTCTTTTCAAAACTAAACTTTTAAACGCGGAGCTTGAACCACTCCTTTTAAAAGCTATCTCGTTCCATCGATTATATCAAGTTCACTACGTTCACGGTTTCGCCAAAACCATCCGTAGCCCTCCATCATTTCAGTTAAATATACGGTTGTATTCAAGCTATGTATTTTGACCTCACGCCAAGGCATAGTGATTGGTAGCTGCCGGATATTTATCTGTTGCATAGATAGAATGCGTTGGGTTGAGACAGTCGTACTGCCATTTTGGCCTACGTCAAGGGTAGGTATGGGTGGGTTCAAATTAACCAGGATAATGATGGGAAGAACTTGACATGTGACTTATGACATTTTGACCTCACGCCAAGATCATAAGAGCATGGGGCAAAAATCCACATCGGGAGTTTCATAAGTACTGAAACTTGCTAGCGCTGCATACCATTTGAAGTGTGATAATTCTGGTAGGATTCCTTCGGTTTTATCACGCGATGATATTTGGATCCCGATCCTACTGTGAGTATAAGCTACTCCTCGGGAAAACTCTCACTTAACGATCAATGCTATAAACTTAGTAGGTGTCTAGAAAGGTGTTAGCGGGGCTACGCCCACAGGGAAAAGAGGTTACTTAATTAAGGAACTTCGCGAAAGCGTTGGAAAACCTCCCTCGAAGTACCGACACTGGCCTGGCTGAACGGTTAAGCAAGTATTATACGGTGAGAGTGATCCTGACTAATCCTTTCTTTACGGTTTGAGAAGGGATTCGAGAGACAGTGGGAGCCATCCAGTTTAGACAAATTAAAAACCACTCTAAACTTGCAAGAGCATCATGCTAAAGTGTTTCTTTTCTCTCTTCTAATTGCAGCGACCATTCAACATGACCGGACTTAAGTTATTACTAGATAAAAACATACTGACAGGGACAAACTACAAAGATTGGCTCAGGAATGTCAAGATTGAAATCACTTACGACAAGTTGGGGTATGTCCTTACCACCAAAGCTCCCCCTGTCCCAGGTCCCAAAACCAGTGTCGTAGATAGGGAAATCTACAAGCCCTGGGAAATAGATTGCGCGAAGGCCAAATGCCTCGTACTAGACTCGATGGACAATGAACATCAGAGGAGGCACGAGAATATGGACCTAGAGTCCATATTTCTTCATACAAAAGAACTGTATGGAGAGCAGTCTCGTATCGCAAGATATGAAGTGTCGAAGAAGTTGTTTTCGGCAAGGTTGGCCGTCGAATCATCCGTAGCGGAACACGTGCTTAAGATGATTGGCTACATTGAGGAGCTCGCAGACCTTGGGACCACGTTGGAGAATGAACTCTATACTGATTTGATTCTCTAGTCCCTTCCTTCCACTTACGCCGAGTTTATTCTTAACTTCAACATGCAAGGAAAGGAGGTTGAACTTTCCGAACTTCTGAACATGTTGAGGAGTGCTGAGGGCACCCTACAGAAAGGTAGGGAGACATCCACTTTGTTTGTAGGAGGATCTTCCTCTTCTAGATCCAGGGCGAAAGCCAAGGGTAAGAAGAAGAAAGCCCCCGCCAAACCAAGAGGCGGTGTCGGTAAAGTGGATACGAAGGGAAAAGGAAAAGCAACAAAGGTAGCGGGAAAGCTGGTGGGGAAGGAAGAATGCTTCTATTGTCACAAAAGTGTTCACTGGAAACAGGATTGCAAGGCTTGGAAGGCCAGAACACAGGATTTGAAGCGAGTTGCAGCTTCAGCTTCAGGTGTGTATGTTATTGAAAACTGTCTATCAATAAACTCTACTTCCTGGGTATTGGATACCGGATCAGGATCTCATATCTGTAATTCTTTGCAGGCGTTGAGAAAGCGTAGAGTTTTGAAGGCAGGTGACATGACCCTCAGAGTTGCGAACGGTGCTAGCATGGATGCTGAGGCCGTGGGGGACTATCACTTGGGATTGTCAGATGGACACTTTTTGGTTTTGCGTAGTTGTTATTATGTACCAAATGCAGCCTGTAATATCATTTCTGTATCTTTATTATCTAAAGAAGGTTATGAATTTGCATTTGTAAGTAATGTAGTGAACATTCACCTTAATCAAGTTTTGATTGGGTCAGGTATATTGAACAACGGTATATACGTTTTAAACCAACCACAGATTTTCAATGTCCAGAATACACACAAAAGAAAGTCTCCAGAAATTAATAAAACTTTCTTATGGCATTGTAGACTGGGTCACATCAATGAGAAAAGGTTGACTAAATTACATGCAGAAGGATATTTGGATCCGTTCGAATATCAATCGTATGCAACTTGTCAATCCTGTCTCAAAGGAAAGATGACAAAGACTTCGTTCACTGGACACGGAGTAAGAGCGAGCGAGCTCTTAGGACTCATACACAGCGACGTGTGTGGTCCAATGTCTACACATGCACGAAGCGGTTATTCTTACTTCATTACTTTTACGGATGATTTCTCAAGGTTCGTACATGTCTTCTTAATGAACCATAAATCCGAAGCTTTTGATAAGTTCCAGGAATATAAGAATGAAGTAGAAAAACAAACAGGCAAAAGTATCAAGGCACTGAGATCTGATCGAGGTGGTGAATACTTGAGTGCCGAGTTCCTGGGTTACTTAAAAGAGAATGGAATTCTCTCTCGGCTTACTCCTCCATACACTCCGCAACATAACGGTGTATCGGAGAGACGGAACTGAACCCTATTGGATATGGTACGGTCCATGATGAGTAACGCCGAGTTGCCGCGATCGTTCTGGGGATATGCACTAGAATAAGCTGCATACCTTTTGAACCGAGTTCCCACTAAGACTGTGCCTACCACACCATATGAGTTATGGAGTGGGAAGAAACCCTATCTTCAATACCTGAAGATTTGGGGATGTCCAGCTTATGTCAAAAAGCAGCATACGGACAAGCTCGAGGCACGCTCAGTACTTTGCAAGTTTGTGGGATACCCAAAGAACTCCAGGGGGTATCTTTTCTATTACGCAGAGGAACAAAAAGTCCTTGTTTCTCGTAATGCCCATTTTCTGGAACATCAGTTCTTAGAAAAAGAAATAAGTGGGAGCGCAATAGAACTGGAAGAAATTCCAGAACCACAAGCTATTACTGAAAGCTTAGTAGAACCAGAGGGTTCAAAAGATCAGGACATTCCCACGCCACTCCGCAGGCGTAGTAGGCAGTCTCATCTGCCCGAGAGATACTACGGTTTTCTCATTGACGGGGATAGAGAGGATTGCATCATAGATTGTGATGAGCCTACTAGCTTCCAGCAAGCCATTCAGAGCGTCGACTCGGTAAAATGGCTGGATGCAATGCGGACCGAAATGGAGTCCATGTACACCAACAAAGTATGGACGTTGGACATTGCTCCAGATGGGGTAAAACCCGTTGGATGCAAGTGGATCTTCAAAAGGAAGATTGGTGTAGATGGACAGGTTGAGACCTATAAAGCTAGACTGGTTGCAAAGGGTTTTCGTCAGCGACCTGGTTTGGACTATGACGAAACTTTTTCTCCAGTAGCTATGCTGAAATCCATTCGGATCCTTCTTGCCATTGCTGCCTTCCACGATTATGAGATTTGGCAGATGGACGTAAAGACAGCTTTTCTAAATGGACATTTAGTGGAGTGTGTCTATATGGATCAGCCAGAGGGTTTCATTCAGAGTGGGAGCAGCGGAAAGGTGTGCAAGTTGCTTAAGTCCATTTATGGACTAAAGCAGGCATCGCGGTGTTGGAACATCTGTTTTGATGAGACGGTCAAGGAATTTGGCTTTATCAAAAACCCAGATGAACCATGCATCTATTGTAGATTTGTAGCGAGAACTGTAGTATTCCTCGTTTTATACGTGGATGACATTCTCTTAATAGGAAATGACATTCCTATGCTACAATCTGTCAAGGGGTTCTTGTCACACAGGTTCTCCATGAAAGACCTGGGTGATGCCTCATACATTCTGGGTATCCGGATCTACCGTGACAGATCCAAGAGGATATTAGGACTTTCGCAGTCCAGGTACATCGACACCATACTGAAGAGATTCAGTATGGAAGATTCCAAGCGCGGTAATCTACCGGCTTGTCACGGGATCACCCTCTCCAAAGAGATGTCTCCCAAGACTGATTTGGAGAGGGATCACATGTCTATTATACCTTACACTTCTGCGGTAGGCTCTATAATGTATGCGATGTTGTGTACCAGACCGAATGTGGCTTATGCACTGAGTGTGGTAAGCAGGTATCAGTCAAACCCTGGGGAGAAACATTGGATAGAAGTAAAGAACATTCTCAAGTACCTGAGAAGGACTAAGGAGATGTTCTTGGTGTATGGCGGAAAAGACCTCCAGATTGAGGCCTTTGCTGACTCCAGCTTCCAGAGTGACAAGGATGATTCCAAGTCCATGTCGGGTTTTGTCTTCACCCTCAATGGAGGGGCGGTGTGTTGGAAGAGTTCCAAACAGGAAACCGTTGCTGACTCGACTATGGAAGCGGAATACATCGCTGCATCTGATGCCGCAAAAGAAGCTGTCTGGATGAGGAAGTTCTTGAGAGAACTTCAGGTGGTTCTGTCCATTGTTGACCCAATACCTCTGTATTGCGACAACAACGGGGCTATAGCTTTAGCGAAGGAACCCAGGTCCCATCAGAAATCCAGACACATCTTAAGGCGGTATCACCTGATCAGGGAGATCGTGGATCGCCAGGAGATCGAGGTTCGGAGGGTTGCTTCAGAAGATAACACAGCAGATCCATTCACCAAGGCCTTGCCCCAGACTCAGTTCGAGCGGCTGATCGAGATGATAGGTCTTCGATACGCCAGTACATGGCCTTAGTGCAAGTGGGAGATTGTTAGTGTATATGCCCTAGAGGCCATTACTGTATCATACTAGTTTGTATATTACTTGATGGAAGCTTGGGATATTCACAGTTGTATATACAATCTTGCTCGAAATGGTAGTATGCTACTTGGTTTGTCTCTGCTTTAATATGTGCATGTGTTTCTTTTAGCATATTGCTGATATACATATTAGTAGAGCCCTTAGGATCTTTGCTTGATTACCAGCGTTGTGATGGCGCTCACACTCGTGGGAGCTGGGTGATCTATAAGCACATCCTTATACAGGTCCCTAGTCGTTGGACTATCGAGACAGGGCATCGATACTCCGGAGTAGACTAGCGTATGCGCTTCTCATCCCAGTGTGGGAGATGGTCTGTCCCACAGCCGTCAGTACGTCATACTTGAGATAGTATGCGGGTGCTCGTTAGGTTACGAGTACACTGGACAGGACTCGTCGGGGACTGTTGGTTGGTATTATACCTATCGTCAGTTATCAGTTCCCAGGTGACATGAGTACAGCTTAGTCTGCTGACTTGACACTGTCACTTCGCCTCGAGTGTGTTCCCACTGCAGTTTGATTGCTACCCTACCACGGCTCAAAGGAGTCGTGCAAACAGGTAGTTTTTGGGTGCAGTCCCGAAGCACTTGGATGCAGTGACGGTTAGACAGGATTCGTCTCTCCCGGTATTGGGGGTTGACATCGCGCTGTGTCTAGGAGAGCCAATACAAGAGTAGTCCCTGGCCAGGGCAAGCGAGATATACTGGTAAGTTTCCAGTGTTATCTCAGGGTGTTCTGGGCTACACTCCGACACGACTTGTACCGCTATTAGGGGACTGACGTTCACCGCCCCCCTAGGCCCGCCATGCAATGTATCAGACGAACAGACCGGACTGTACGGAGATTGTCACATACAGGCTCAGTAGGAGTTCAGATGGGGTTCACCTCGTCAGTCTTCTTATCGACATCTACCTGGGGACCGTTACGTACAGCTAGTGCCACTTGCGGTCTGTGGTTAAACCCACTGCCAGCGTCGTGTCGAGTCTTTAGAGTCCCACACAGAGAGCTATTCTCCTTTAGGCAAAATGAGTAGAGGTCGCATGGTTTTGCGACAGGGTTCGTTCACATCCGCGCACTTGTGCACGTTTGCTGTCCGGACAGCTTATACTAGCGGGCTTTGGTTTAAGCCGGATCCTAGTATATGATTTGGGATTGGTTTTTCTCATTGTATTCATGTTCCTCGGATCACGAATACGGGTGCGTATGCACAGTTGCTTGCGACAGAGGGAGAGGACTTTGATTATGGTTAATGACTATTGTCATTTTATTAACCCTAATGCTTATGTGTGTATTATGGTTAATTGATATTAGTTTAATAATTGTGCATGGTTATGGTTGTTGACCATTTGACCTTCTTGACTTGTTGACCTTGGTGGACACTTTGACCATCATCATTTCATTTGGAAGATGCTCTTTGATCCTTGCAATTTGCATTAATAATGAAATGATAATGGTCATTTCTTGATTAAGCCATGACAATTATCTCACTAATTATCTAATTACAATAATTCACATATATGAGAGAATGCTTCATATTATTCTCTCATTCTATTATTCACATTCTCTCTCTTGTTCTTCCTCTCCCTCAAGCTCTCCCCTCTCATGTGTTGAGAAACACTTGAGCTTGAGAAAAACCCTCTCTTGATAATCTCTACTCTCATCTAGGGTTCAAGGACTAGCACTTCTTGCACCCTAGTTACTTCTAGCTTGGAGTTGAAGCCAAAGGTTGAGGCTTTCGGGTGGATCTTTCTTCGACGTGAGAAGACGACCAAGGTGACCTCCTTCCACCACTCCAAGGAGCAAGGAGAGGAGGACATAAAGCCCAAGGTATAACCTTTCTAGCACTTAGCTAGTTTCTAGTTAGCTTTAGCTTGTTTTTGTTTAGCAAAGATCCTTTATAGTCTAGTCCATGTTTCCTAAGCTCATAAAAATTCTATTTTTATTCCGTTTTCCGCCTCCCCGTAAGCACCGGGGTGGGCAACGTGGACTTACATCGCTCACTGCCTCTATGTAGCTCGGGACTGTACCCAACCAAAACCTGTTTGCACGACTCAGTAGAGCCGTGGTTGGGTAGTGATCAAAGCACCGTGGGAACTCACACGAGACAAATGACGATCTCTGGTCTAAAGACTAACCTGTACTCATGTCACCTGATAACTTCCATCTGACGATAAGTATAGTACCATCTGGAAGTCCTCGGCGAGTCCGTCCGGTGTACTCATCCCCAGTGAGCTCCTGTATACGATCTTAGGTCTAAAGACCAATGGTTGCGGGACCAAACCATCGCCCCTCGTCGGGGTCTAGAAATGTATACACTAGTCTACTCCGGAATATCGATGCCCGGTCTTGATACTCCCACGACTAGGGACCATTTAAGGATGTGCGCACCGACTACCCAGCTCCCACAAGTATGATCACTATCACAACGCAGGTAGTTTAGCAATGATCCTACAGGCTTTATCAACATGTATAAAAGATATGTAATAGCAAGTTGAACATGCACATATTAAGATAAAGACAAACCAGATAGCATACTATCATATCAAGCAAGACTGTCCTGTACATATATATGTCCAAGCATCCATATGTATACATATATAATAATGGCCTCTAGGGCATACATATTCAACAATTTTCTGTTATGACCAATCGAGCATAGCGCAACATCAACCCCCAATACCGAGAGAGACGAAATCCCTTCCTATCGCTCATTGCCTCCATGTGACTCGGGACTGTACCCAAAAACCACCGTTTTGCACGATCTCTTGAACGTGGTAAGGTGGAAATCAAAGCACAGTGAGAATCACACAAGACTCTATGACGATCTCGGGTCGACAGACTATCTGTACCAATGTCACCAGAGAACTGCTATCTGACGATAGGTATAATACCATCTAGGAGTTCTCGGCGAGTCCGTTCAGTGTACCCAGTCTGCACTGAGCACCGGTATACCTTCTCTGATGTCAAACACCAATGGATGTGGGATCATCCATCGCCCATCATATGGGTCAAGAACCGCATACTCTAGTCTACTCTGGAGTATCGATGCCCTGTCTCGATACTCCCACGACTAGGAACAATTGAAGGATATACTTACCAACTACCTCAGCCCCACTAGTATGATCTGCATCATAATCCTGGTAGTCAAGTACTCATCCTAAGGGCTTTATCAACATGTAATAGAGAGACAGTTAGTGTACATGTTAAGATAAATAGGAACCAGATAGCATACTATCATGTCGAGCAAGAAAGTCCTCCCTATATATCTCCAAGCATCCACTACAATATACATCATATGTAAAGTAATGGCCTCTAGGGAATACATATAACTAACAAATTAAAGTAGCCAATCTTTACATGCCATCCATTCATTCTTTTCTTAACTTGCTTCATGATTTTCACACTCTCACTCTCTTGGAGTCACTTAGCGATTTCCATGGTTGCTCATGCCATTTTCTTCCTCACCTCTATCTTCATCTTCTATGGTTGCTCTTTTGAGCATTTCATATGAGAGAAAATTATAGTGAGATAATCCTACACCTCCACTCTCCATTGCTAGCAACCTTGGAGCATCGGTTGCCTCGCTAGGCGAGGCTGGAGCTTGCACCGTTTTCCCTCTAGTGGATCATCATCGATGGAGGAAGACCGGCAACCGAATTCGATCTGCAACCTCTAGGAGCTAAAGAAGGTGGTAGAAGAACGAAAGACTTGGTTCATTCGGTATAACATTCTAACCTAGTAGTTTAGCACCCTCTAGTTAGCTTGTATGGTTTATGGTTTCGATCTTGGAACGGGTTTTGTTTGCGCCAAAATTTTTAAACACCGGTTTTTGTTCCGCATCAGCCACGGTAGATGGAAAGGGCGCAGGCGAAATCCCAGCACGTAATGCCCGACTTTTTAGGGAAAACGTGTATAGGACTGACCCATTGGCTGTCTGAAATAGGGTAAATGATACCACTATCCAGACATTTGACGACTCCTTTTTCACAGCCTCCTTTATGACTGGATTCAATCGCCTATGTCGATACCTTGTTGGTTTGGCATCATTAATCATATGAATGTGATGTTCAACAATTAGGGGACTGATCCCCTTGATGTCCGCCATCGTCCAGCCAAATTCTTGCCAATTTGATTGCAAGACCTCGAGAAGGGCTTCCTCTTGCTCAAGAGCTAGATAAGCCAAGATGATTACTGGAAGGGTCTCGTTTTCACCTAAATAAGAATACTTGAGGTGAGACGGCAGAGGCTTGAGTTCGAGCGTCAGAGGAGAGACAACTGAAGGAAAGATCGGAGAAAATGTCTCAAACTCAAAGGATTCCCACAGGGGTGTAATATTTCAGAAAATAAAATATAATTTTTGGAATTTAAATAATTAAAATAATAAATATTTTAAAGTATAGAGATTGGTTGTAAATGAAAAGAGTATAATTATATAACGATTAATTGGAAAATATTTGGAAAATTAATTTGAATTATTGATTTCGTAAAGAAATTATGTGAATTGAGCATTTTGTAGACTTTAAATAATTATTGTATTCTATGAAAATACTAAACTTGATTAATATTTATTAATTATTCATTATGCATGATTATGTACATGTCATGCAACATAGCATGTTGCAAACAAATTGTTACATTTTATTTAACCATGGCTTCTTTTTCTTTTAAAAGATTTGGTGTTTTGTTTTCTTAAATAAAAAAAAGAAAAGAAAAGAAAAGAAATAAATGAGAGAGAGAATGTGAGGTGACATGTATCATGGTTGATGAGAGAGAGAGAAGATGAAAAGGCTCTCTCCCATGTTTTTCTTATTTTTTCTCATTTGTTCCTCATCCTTTTCTTCATCTCATTCTCCCTCCACATACTCCACCTCCTCTACCCCCCTCAAACAACCCCAAAATCCACTCAAAATCTCACACTCTCTTCACAAAAATTGATCCTAAGCCCATCCTAAACCCTATGGCGTTATCAAGTCAAGGTTTTGAAGACTTTGAGCAACTCAAGAAAATTCTTGAGTTGCCAAATGAGGTATTTCCTACACCATTAGTTTAGTAATTGAGGTTCTTTAGCTTCAATTTTAGTTTAGAATTGGTTAAGTGAGTATTAGTGAGCTTTGAAAAATTCCAAGAAGAGATTTAGGATGGTATTATGAATTGTGATTGTGTATTGAGGTGTAATTAGCGACTACAACCCATGTAGTGTTATTATTGTGAACTAAACCAGAGACTAAAACCCCAAGAAATGAACTTAGAATCTCCGATGTGGGGTTTTGTGAGTAATTGTGGTGATAATTGGAGATCTGCTTTAACCCGGGAACTCTAGAAAATATTTAGCGATTACTAAGAGGTATGCAGACACCTTAGAAGCTATCCCCAAGACCCGAGGCCTCAACTCCTTACTATGGCCGCAATTAATCTCCTTTTGGCCGCAAACTTCGGCCTTAGTATGAGGGAATTGCCCCGTGCTTGGTCCATGGCTCCATTATCTTCTAATTAGACCTACCCTATATGCAACTTTTCCTAATTCTCACCTGAGGAAAATCTGGGAGCGTTTTCTTGAGTTGCTGTTTTGGTGTTGCGAACTTTTAATGACTTTAGTTTTGGTATTGTGTTTTATCTCGGTAACTTGACGTTTGTACGTCGATATCGGGATTTTTTTGGTTATTCTTGCATGCGTAGACCATATGTTTTAACCTATGTGTGATTCATGTGCCGTTTTGGTTTTCGTACGCGATTCTTGTTTACGGTACTATGTGTTTATATATATAGGCACCTTCACATGGACTTCGGATAATAAGGAAGGGCGTGGTGTCATCGACTTTGGCAAGCGAGAATCGAGGTGAGTAGATGTATATCTATGGGGGAAGTCGGGTGGATGGCGTATAGCACCCCCGCAAACGTAGAATAGGGTTATTACCGTATTATTATTATGAGTTTGGATATGATATTGGATACTTAGTGAGTAGGGGTTTTAGAAGACCTTAGGTTAAATTAGGTTGATCTAGGAAGACCTATCTAGAGGACGATTACCTTGGAGGCGAATCACAGGTTACATGTAGTCACACATACACGCACACACGCACACTTGATTTTATGTGTGTATGTGTGTGTATATATATGTATGAGTGTAGGTTTATATATATATATATATATATATATATATATATATATATATATATATATATATATAGACACACACACACACATACATATACACGTGAGATGAGGATGGTATATGATACTTGGAGATGAGTTGATATGGTCGGGCATGATGCCATGAGATTGTGATATGTGCTTGAGTCGTGGTATGATATTATAATGGATCGTTGGGCGATGTGTATTCATACATACGATAATATGTGTTGATGATATTGGAATGTACTAGACTTTAGAACAATACCCCTAATCCTGATATTGTACGATAATGATACCATATGATTAATGATGTATATATGATATTTGACCCGTACCCCCGATTTTAAGGATGCCGTATGATGGATTTTACCGTACGAGGTATATATATGACGATTGATCCGCACTCTTGACTCGAGGATGCCGTACTATATATTATACAGTACGTGACGTTATGAGGCTGGATCACCGACTACTAAATATATCGACTCAGTTTATACACATAGATTTTTTTCTCCTTCCGGATAGTTTCTTAGTTAGCCTCTTAGTTGTTTAGGTATATGCTAGACTAGGCTCGAGTCATACTTATTTTCAAACTAACGAATTGTAGGTATTTTTAAAGACAGCCGAGGGATACTACGGATTTTTCAAAAGACGTATCTTTTCTCAAAACCCCGTAGCCCCTACTTTTCTAAAAACCACGATTCATGCCATTTCAAAAACACTAAAACCGTATGACTCGTACGCCGATAGGTATATTCTATAATGTTACTTTTACTATTCATCTTTCTGTTTTATTTATGCTGTTCTCATCGCATTGCATAATTATTACATGAGTTTTCTTTAGCTATTATGAACCATGTCTGTTAGGACACCAGCGCCATTACCAATGATGCGTATGTTCCACATACACTTGCTTGCCGGATCACACATCATCATCGATAATTTCCATGTTACGCACACCTTAGAAAACATTACTTCATTGGTATAACCTGCTAGCTGGTAGTTTCAACATATTATTAGCATGCTTGCTCTCATGTGCTAGTTTAGATATTGCATTCCTTGCGTAGATACCCCATGCATTTATATATTCATTTTGTTATGCAATATTGTGGGCTTTATGCCGATATTCACTGCTTATTGACTATTGATTTTGGGATTTCGGAATTTCTACGAGATTTCTGGATTTGGGGGAAAACCGCAAGACTTTCATAAACTCATTATCATTTTAAAAATGCAAGTTGCGGTTTTCTCGTGATATGATGTGTATGGCGTCCACTATGAGTTTTCTCGGTTCTTGAGCTGTGTCATATACCCGATTCGAGGAGGGGGATGCACCGTCTGCAGGTACATGGTGGACCCAGTGAAGTACCCCGGGGCAAGATGGACGTATTGAGAAGGCATTGAGCCCGGCAGGGGAGCATTACCTACCGGTGATAGTTGGCGCGGCGGATATCTGGAGGATATCGACCGTAGTCGTGAGATTGGATTATATGGGCCAATCCGTACTGACGGAGCCCGGGATTTGAGGATTTTGTGTCTATGTTTGCACGGATTTCTGTCGATTTCATTGATGATACTCCAGTTTTTATACAAAGATCTTACTGAGATAAGACTATAGCTTTCTCGTACAGACATATTCTGATTTTATTCTTGATGCTTTCATACATCATATATTTGACATGTTGCTACTTGAGGCACCAACACGAGTACTTGGTACTACACTTATGCTAGATGATTACCCTTGCCACTGCTAAATGTTTCAGTGTTATAATTGAGTATGTTATTGTATGACCTAGGAGATCGGCATGCATGCGATTTCTACTCGGTGATGTCTTCTACTCACGAGTTGGCAACTTACCCCCGTTGAGCCGCGGTTTCTTGCAGGTTTTGCCGTACAGGTTCCGTAGCGGTTTCGTTGGCACACCAATTTCTTTCGGGTGATTGCTTTGGTAAGTGGATTATGTTAGTTATATGTATGCCCTAGAGGCCATTACTGTACATGGGATGTATATTGTGGTGGATGCTTGGACATATATAGGGAGGACTTTCTTGCTCGACATGATTGTATGCTATCTGGTTGCACTTTATCTTAACCTGTACACTTATTGTCTCTATATTACATATTGATAAAGCTCTTAGGATGAGTACTTGACTACCAGGATTATGGTGTAGATTATACTAGTGGGGACAGGATAGTCGGTAAGTACATCTTTCAAATGTTCCTAGTCGTGGGAGTATCGAGACAGGGCATCGATACTCCAGAGCAGACTAGCGTATAAACTTCTCGACCCATATGATGGGCGATGGATGATCACATATCCATTGGTTTTTAACATCAGAGAAGGTATACGGGTGCTCAGTGGAGACTGGGCACACTGAACGGACTCACCGAGAACTCCTAGATGGTATTATACCTATCGTCGGATAGCAGTTCTCTGGTGACACTGGAACAGGTTAGTCTGTCGACCCGAGATCGTCATAGAGTCTTGTGTGATTCCCACTGTGCTTTGATTTCCACCATACCACGGTCAAGAGATTGTGCAAAAAAGTGGTTTTTGGGTACAGTCCCGAGTCATATGGAGGCAATGAGCGATAGTAGGGGATTCGTCTCTCCCGGTATTGGGAGTTGATGTTGCGCTATGCTCGATTGACCATAACATGAAATCCCTGGACAGGGTTGTTGAGATCTACTGGTAAGTGTTATCAGTAGTTTCTCAAACCGTTATGGACCTTGCATCGGCATGACCTATCAAGCTATTGGGGTCTGACGTTATACCACCCCCAGGCTATGATATGCGACATATCAGACGAAGTGACCAGATTGTACGGTAGTGTTACCGATCGGATTCGCAGGAGCATAAGCAGGCTTTCTTGTTGATCTTCTGATCGCTCAAAACCCAGGTGGCCGTTACGTTTAGCAGACTGCTTGCGGCTTGTGGGTGTTTGATATGATCATCACCTACTGCCGGCGTATTGACGAGTCTTTAGAGTCCTACACAGAGGTTTCCTGGTTCATGCGAAACAAAGTAGGAGCACATATGTGATATGTGCGGGACCAAGATTAATACGATATGTGATACCGTATTCTATTCTCGCGATATGTGATATCGGTCGGTTATATATGATATAGCCGGGTTATCGGATCAAGTGTTGATTCGATAAATTGTTACATTTGATATTAGTCGGTTGTATGTTATATAGCCGGATTATTAAATCAAGTGTTGATTTAATAATTTAGTGTATAATTATATATTTGATATATTACATTACATTAACTAATATTAGCTCACTTAAGTATTTCTTTTTCTCACATAATGATACATTAATATATATGTGATATATGTTAATTGTATTGTTTTCTTTTTGCACAAAATATATATGTGATATATATTGTTATGTCATGCTAGGTTGCACATGCAACATGGAACTATGAGACTCACACCATGTTAGGTTTAATGTGGGTTAATATTTGTTATTAAGTATTTCGAAATCATTTGGAATTAGTCATGGTTAAGCTTGGATGAAGCTTGTAGAACATTGACTTAGTCCACTTATTTTTGTCTTGCTTAAGATATTTTGTTAACCTAACCATTAACCTTACACCATGGTTTATTCTCTACATGGGTTAGTGTATGACACTAACTCACCAAGGTTGCATTTCTAACCTCATGAGTTCATTCTCTCTTCTTCATTCTTCATCTTCTTCACGAGCTCAAAAAGCTTTCTAGGGTTTTGAGATGTGAAGAAATATTGTGAGAAAAATAAATCTAAAGTGAGCCCACTTCCTACTTCATCATCCTCTAATATTAGCCATTTAGTTTAAGGTGTTTGCTTCATTAAACCCTAATTTAGTGAAGAGCTAGAATGAGCTTGAGTCTCCTCGACGTAGATTATCTTCGACTTCGAAGACTTCGAGCAAGTTTGCATCTTTCACCTTATGGAGCCTCTCAAGAGTTCGGAAGATTATTTCTCGCAGCGAAGGGACATCTACATGGAGCATTCGAAGTGAAGGACCGGTCTACAAAGGCTGTATTCCGCATTCACTTAGTTGTTAAGATGTTAACATTTGTGTTTCGTTTGATTCTCTAGTTAAACATCCTTTGCTTAGGGTTCCTTAGAACGGAAAATTTTAAATTTGGTATGAACGATGCCTCCCGAAACCTTGCTGCTGCGCTAGGTAACCCTACAGTGGTATCAGAGCTAAGCTAGAGATTTAAACGATGTTTTTTAGATTACGAAACCGAAACGAATCCGAAATCTGAAACCCTTTAACCAAGTTTCTGTCGAATTTGAAAAGTGCTCTAAATTTTTTTTAAACAACTGCAAAATGTTGTATATTATATAACAAGAACACTATGAAAATTTGAGGCATTTTTGTGCAAAAGTGGCCGGCCACAGGTGGAAAAACCGGTGTGCTCGGGTGATTGGAATTTTTGGTTCAAATTTTCATGGTGTTCCAGTCTCTGGGTTTTGGTGTTTCAGGTGTTGTTTGTTTTTGCTAAATTTTCATGTGATGTTAACTTTCTGTAACAACAACTCGGTGTGTTTCGTAATCGTAATTCTAACATGTATTTGGGTTATTTAGACGATGTTAAAAAGTTCGAACGGATATCATTAACCTAATTTTTCCCTGCTGGAAATTTTTTCAAGAGTTGGATGATTTCCGAGTTTAAAATATTAAGAAAATCATGCAGGTTATTCTGTGGACCCTCTAGAAGAACGAAACTCTAACTCAATTCTGTGACCGTCAGAACCGCCATCAAACCCTAGGGTTTGTGGTAGTTCAGCGGTGCCACAGGTGAGGCATTGGTTGACCCTTCTACGGCTGGTTCATAAGTGTTGTGGCATATTCTGAGTGCTTTTTTAGACTCCGCTCAAGTGTTGAGCTTGTTGGGAAATTTTGGGTATTTTTTTATTCGATTGAAAAGTTTAACATCGTCTAGCTATCTGTGATTGTGATACAATATTTGGAATCCACTAATGTAGTTATGTGATAACTAGTTTGAATTTTATAAATCTAGTTGTTTAGTCTCATTTGATCGGTTGTCACGGAATTTTGATGTGGATCAAAAGTCCATCGAATTTACGTAGTGTACGCGGATACTCGCCGGGTAACCTTACTAGATAGCCATGCCCCATATCCCCGACCAAGTGACTGTAGGAGAACCCCGTCACCAAAAGCATTCGTTTAGATGCTCGCGGCCGCGGTGTTCCGCCTTAGTGCACTTCGTCGACGACATCGTGGGTGCGGCCGTCTACTAAAGTTTCCGACGAGCATTCGATCAGGTTATCGGGAATCTTATTGAATTACCCGACAGGTTATTGGAAAGTATTTTCAATATCGAGACTAAAATGCGGGGTTTATAATTGTTAGGCATGAGATGTCTAAGGAATTCATCTGGTTGGGCATGAAATCCAAAGTATGTGATACATTGGGTTTATGATGTCTAAGGTGGTTGCGGATTCCAATTGTTGTAGTTTTTCACTTTCTTTTCTGCGACCGTAAGTGTAATATGTGGTGTATCGCAGGTTTCGTTGCTATACGACAACGACAATTGGGATACGCATATTTACTTACGTTGATGACATGTGATGTTATGTGTTGCTATGATATGTTATATTGGATCGTCGTGTTTTGAATAGCCGGGTTTTTTTTTATGTGAGATGAGATTTTTTCATTTTCATTCATGTAAAAGCTTGTATGTAATATTCTTTTATTGGGGCACTTCCGAGTTGAGGATGATATCACCATTGATGTATATTATTTACTTTTCCACATTAGGATAGACCCAAGGAGGAGAGAACAAGTAACCGGGTTCTAGAGTCCAGTGGGAGACCATTTCGAGGAGTCGAGACTGGGTCTCCTAACTCTGGAATTGGTAGGGTTGCTTGACGCTCTCGTAGGATTCTAGGGATGTGGGTTTGGCTATTCATCGCGATCGTGGAATCCGTGTTTTATATTTGCTTAATCTAAAACACAGAATTCCTAGTATATCCAATATTTCATATGTGTTCTTCTGCTGCTGATATTTTGTGATGTGATCACTTGATATGTTCTGGATGAATGCATATATTATATATATGATATATAATTACTATTGCTGCTTTCGTTTCTTCTGTGATGTTTATGAAGCATAATTTGATGGGACATCATTAATGAGCTTAATGAAAAAAAGAAACCTAAAGATGTTGCAAAATCTTGTTTTAAAAACTGGTAGCTCTAGTTTTTGCTTTGCATAGCGGTATTTGTGAAATATCCTGCACCTCATTCGATGAGGAAAGAGCCGAGATCCCTTCACCGGGAGTGACATCTTTAACAAAACTAGTAAAGGCCTAAAAAACACTCCTTTTAAAATTCACTCGATTCTACAACGATATCAAGTTCATTACGCAAAGGGTTTTCTTAAAAACCTGTCGTAGCCCTCCGTCATTTCAGATAAGTAATATTTAGTATTCGTGCTGCGTTTGTTGACCTCTGTCAAGACGTAGTGTGCGGTAGCTGATTAGTGCTTACTTGCAAAGCATATAATGCGATTGGATTAGGGTAGTCGTGCGACCTTGTTGACCTCTGTCAAGAGGTCGTGCGGGTGGGTTTATTTCAATCATGAAATGGCAGGTTGAACTTGACTAGCAGCCTATGGTTTGTTGACCTCTGTCAAGGTCATAGGACGCTTAGGGCAGAATATTATCGGGAATTTCAAGTGTTGAAATTTGCAATGAGATTGCATACCTTCTATGAGATAGTTGGATCCCGATACCCACTGTGAGTAAGAGTTACTCCTGGGAGAGTTTTGCACATTACAATTAGCCGATTAAGTAGGTGTCTAGAAAGGTGTTAATGGGGTTACGTCCCAGGAAAAACGAGATTTATTTTAATTAGGTCCGTGCAAAAGAACTGGGAACCTCTATCAAAGTACCGACACTGGCTTGGCCGAAAGATTGGCGAACTTGTAGGGTGTAATTAATCTCGACTAGTCTTACCTTTTAGGGTTTGAAGGAAGATTTGATAAAAACAGTGGGAGCCATCCTGATTAGATAAAATAATAACCAATCTGATCTTGAAAGAGCGCACGCAGAGTGTTTTCTTCTCTCTCTCTCTCCTGGTAGCGACCATGTCACGCCTTAATCAAGATAATAATATGGATGCATTGACCGAACCTGCTTATTATACTGAGCTAGGGAACGTTGGTTCCGCTCTATCTTATAATTGTTATAAGTCCGAGCAGGAAATAGGGGAATTTTCGGATTCCCATGCCACCCATTCGAAGAAAGAGCATGTTGATGCATATTCTTCCGGTGCGTTCGTTACCAAGAACTGTTTCTCAGTATCCGCTACGTCCTAGGAATGAGATACCGGATTAGAATCCCACAAATGTAATTTGTTACATGGGATACAGAGAGGTAGAGAACTGAGATAGGGTTATATGTCTCTAAGTGTTAGAGAATGGTGCAATTGATGCAGCCAAATCAGTTGGCAGATATCGCCTTGTATTACCAAATGGTAAATACATTGAATCTGAACAAATATTATTACATGCCGAACCTAATATACAATATTACATCAGTTTCTTTATTCAGTTAAAGAAGAATATAATTATGTATTGGAGGATTATGTTGTGATCATTTTCCTGAATCAAGAGTTGATTGTATCAGGCACGTTATATAATAGCATATACGTTCTAAATCAAACCACAGTTCAAAGTATATAGAACACACACAACAGAAGTAGTTCAGAAATGAACAAATCCTTCTTGTGGTATTGTAG
Organism: Agapanthus africanus; assembly: GCA_030015575.1. NCBI lineage: Eukaryota > Viridiplantae > Streptophyta > Magnoliopsida > Asparagales > Amaryllidaceae > Agapanthus > Agapanthus africanus. The sequence goes on along the minus strand of CM057342.1, from coordinate 339,179,127 downwards.
ACTAGGTCATATCAATGCGACACGATCAGATAAGTTACATAAGGATGAATATAAGAATTTGTTCGAATTTCATCTTATGTTACTTGCTAGTCTTGTCTCAAAGGTAAACTGACCAATACTCCGTTTACTAGAAACAGAGAAAGAGTTAGTGAACTCTTGGAACGGATACATGATGATGTATTCGGTCCTATGCCTACAAATGCCAAGGTTGGTTCTTCATATTTCATTACATTCATCAGAGATCTCTGAAGATTCGGACCTTTGTTCCTGTTGAAACACGAGTCTGAAACTTTTGAGAAATTCAAGGAATATAAGCTTGAAGTTAAGAACAAGACGGGTAGAAGTATTAAGTCCTTCGATGTGATCGAAGAGGAAAATTCTTGCGCACAGAGTTCCTGGAGTTTCTAAAAGGAGAATGTGATTCTCTATTAGCTTACTCCTTCGAGTACACCATAACACAACGGTGTATCGGGGCGGAGGTATCGCACCCTATGAGATATGGTGGACTCTATGATGAGCATTGCTGAGTTACCTGTTTCCTTTTGGTGTTATACACTTGAGAAGCTGCATACCTATTGAATAGGGGTTTCATCCAAATCAGTGCCTACCACTACATATGAGATATGGTATGGAAAGAGACTATGTCTTAAACGAGTTAAGATATGGGGTTGTCCGACCTATGTTGAAAGGCAGAATCCAGACAAACACGAGGCAAGGTCAGTTCTGTAAGTTTGTTAGGATATCCCAAATATTTGTGAGGGAATATCTTCTACCACTCTGAGGCGCAAAAGGTGTTTTGTTTCTCAGCATGCCACCTTTTTAGAAAAGGAATTTCTTGTGAAGAAATTTTTGGTCATGAGGTAGAACTGGAAGGAGTTCCAGCTAGACAAACTAACAGCTGATGATTCGGTGAAACCAAAGGATTCAATAGTCTCCAACGAGCCTCAGCCTCTCCGCGAATCTGGTAGGGTTCTTCATCCACTTGAGAGATACTACGGTCTTCTCGGTGACAGTAGGAGCGAGGATTGCATCATGTTAGATGATGGCCCAACTAAGTTCAGGCAGGCCATCACGAGTGGGGACTCTGTGAAATGGCTGGATGCTATGAGATCAAAGATGGAATCCATATACACCAACAAAGTATGACTTTGCATGTTGCACCTGAAGGGGTAAAACCCATTGGGGGCAAATGGATCTTGAAAAGATTCTTGCTGTAAATGGAAAAGTTGATACTTTCAAAGTTATGCTTAAGTCCACCAGGATCAATGCACGCATCGCGGAGATGGAACATCTGTTTTGATGTGGCAATCAAAGAGTTTGACTTCATCAAAAAGGAAGGTGAACCTTGTATATACAAGAAGGTTGTATAGAGTATGGTTGTCTTACACGTATTGTACGTAGATAACATACTCTTGATAGGAAATGGTTTCCTATGCTACACTCAGTCAAGCTCCTTTTATCACGGCGATTCTCCATAGAAGATCTGGATGATACCTGCTACATCTTGTGGATTATGATCTATGATGATAGATCTAAGTGGATGTTGGGAGTGTCCCAAATCTAGGTATATTAACACCATACTAAAGGGGTTTTAGTATGGAGGATTCTAAGCGTGGTGGTTCGCCCACTTACTCAGGAATCACTCTCTCCAAAAAGATGTCTTCAGAAACTAATTTGGAGAGAGCTCGCGTGCAAGAGATACCTATGCCGGCAGTAGGCTCTATCATGCATACGATGTTATGTACTAGACTAGATGTAGATGACTCACTAGGTGTAGTGATCAGGAATCAATCGGATCTTGGGAGAATCACTGGACAGCTGTGGAGGACATTCTTAAGTACTTGAGAAGCACTAAATGAATGTTCTTAGTTCGAGCTTCCAGAGTGATAAGGTCGACTGAGAGTCAGTCACAGACATTGTCTTTACCCTCAGTGGAGGGACGGTATGCTGGAAGAGTTCCAAACTAGATACCGGGGCATACTAGATGATAAAGGCTGAATACATTGCTACCAACGATACTACCAAAGTTGTTGTCTAGACATTTCTTGTTCATGAGATGAACATGGTTCCTACCATTGAGCGTCCAATAAGTGTTAATGAGAGAACAATGGAGTTGTGGCTTTGGCCTAAGAACGCCCGTCCCATCAGCAATCCAGACATATTCTGAGGCAAGTATCACCTGATCAAGGAGATGGTTGATCTCGAAGGGATCGAGGTAAGGAGAGTAGATTTTGAGGTTAACACGGCGGATCCACTCACCAAGGTCTGCTTCCCTAAATACTATTTGAGAGATTTTGGGATGGTTGAGTAAGGGATACTACAACCACTACTAAATTGTTGAGTATGAGATACAACAACAGATGGCCTTAGTGAAAGTGGGAGATTGTTAGTTATATGTATGCCCTTGAGGCCATTACTGTACATGGGATGTATATTATAGTGGATGCTTGGACATATATAGGGAGGACTTTCTTGCTCGACATGATTGTATGCTATCTGGTTGCACTTTATCTTAACATGTACACTTATTGTCTCTCTATTACATGTTGATAAAGCCCTTAAGTTTAGTACTGACTAACAGGATTATGACGTAGATCATACTAGTGGGGACAAGGTAGTCAGTAAGTACATCCTTCAAATGTTCCTAGTCGTGGGAGTATCGAGACAGGGCATCGATACTCCAGAGTAGACTAGCGTATACGCTTCTCGACCTATATGATGGGCGATGGATGATCCCATATCCATTGGTGTTTGACATCAGAGAAGGTATACGGGTGCTCAGTGGAGACTGGGTACACTGAACGGACTCGCCGAGAACTCTTAGATGTTATTATACCTATCGTCAGATAGCAGTTCTCTGGTGACACTGGTACAGGTTAGTCTGTCGACCCGAGATCATCATAGAGTCTTGTGTGATTCCCACTATGCTTTGATTTCCACCATACCACGGTCAAGAGATCATGCAAAAAGGTGGTTTTTGGGTACAGTCCCGAGTCACATGGAGGCAATGAGAGATAGGAGGGGATTCGTCTCTCCCGGTATTGGGAGTTGATGTTGCGCTATGCTCGATTGCCATAACATGAAATCCCTGGGCAGGGTTGTTGAGATCTACTGGTAAGTGTTATCAGTAGTTTCTCGAACCGTTATGGACCTTGCATCGGCATGACTTATCAGGCTATTGGGTTTTGATGTTATACCACCCCCATGCTGTGATATACGATATATCAGACAAAGAGACCGGACTGTACGGTAGTGTTACTGATTGGATTCGCAGGAGCATGAGCAGGCTTGCTTGTTGATCTTTTGATCGCTCAATACCCGGGTGGCCTTTACGTTTAGCAGACCTCTTGCGGCTTGTGGGTGTTTGATATGATCATCACCTACTGCCGGCGTATTGACGAGTCTTTAGAGTCCTACACAGAGGTTTCCTGGTTCATACGAAACGAAGTAGGAGCACATATGTGATATGTGCGGGACCGGGATTAATACGATATGTGATACCGTATTCTATTCTCGCGATATGTGATATCGGTCGTTTATATATGATATAGCCGGGTTATCGGATCAAGTGTTGATTCGATAAATTGTTACATTTGATATTGGTCGGTTGTATGTCATATAGCCGGATTATTAAATAAAGTGTTGATTTAATAATTTAATGTATAATTATATATTTGATATATTACATTACATTAACTAATATTAGCTCACTTAAGTATTTCTTTTTCTCACTTAATGATACATTAATATATGTGTGATATACGTTAATTGTATTGTTTTCTTTTTGCACAAAATATATATGTGATATATATTGTTGTCATGCTAGGTTACACATGCAACATGGAACTATAAGACTCACACCATGCTAGGTTTAATGTGGGTTAATATTTGTTATTAAGTATTTCAAAATCATTTGGAATTAGTCATGGTTGAGCTTGGATGAAGCTTGTAGAACATTGACTTAGTCCACATGTTTTTTTCTTCCTTAAAATTTTTTGTTAACCTAACCATTAACCTTACACCATGGTTTATTCTCTACTTAGGTTAGTGTATGACACTAACTCACCATGGTTGCATTTCTAACCTCATGAGTTCATTCTCTCTTCTTCATTCTTCATCTTCTTCATGAGCTCAAAAAGCTATCTAGGGTTTTGAGATGTGAAGAAATTTTGTGAGAAAAATAGATCTAAACTGAGCCCACTTCCTACTTCATCATCCTCTACTATTAGCCATTTAGTTTAGGGTGTTTTCTTCACTAAACCCTAATTTAGTGAAGAGGTAGCATGAGCTTGAGTCTTCTCGACATAGATCATCTTCGGTTTCGAAGACTTCGAGCAAGTTTGCATCTTTCACCTTGTGGAACCTCTCATGAGTTCGGGAGATCATTACTCGCAGCGAAGGGACATCTACACGGAGCATTTTAGGTGAAGGACCGGTCTACAAAGGTTGTATTACGCATTCACTTAGTTGTTAAGATGTTAACATTTGTTTTTCGTTTGATTATCTAGTTAAACATCCTTTTCTTAGGGTTCCTTAGAACGACAAAATTTAAATTTGGCCTGGACAGTGCCTCCTGAAATCTTGTTGCCGCGCTAGGTAACCCTACAGATTACATTGCATCGTGACCACCGTCGCTGTTGTACTATACATTTCAGTTGTATCTAGTTAAAAGCTCCATCAACCAGACTTTGTTTATTTAGTAGACTTAGAAAACCACAGTTGTTTATTCTTTCGACCTTAGAGTCGTGCTCATGTATTATTATGGTTTTCTGGCTTCCTTGTTGATGTTGAGTTCCTTACTTTCTTTCCGTGTTTTGGATCCTCGCCTTCGGCGTTGTATATTTTCTTTATTTGCATGATTGTTTCCGCCAATTTGCGAAGAGCTAGCTCCCGCTTGGGGATGCCTTATATATTATTGCTTGTATTCGTTTTTGGGTTACAAATTACAAGGTAGGTGCTTCCCTAATTTTAAATGACGAAAATGTTTTCAAGTTAAATATAACAATTGTGTTTTCATATACTATTATCTATGTTTTGTAGAAAGAACTTGATTCCAGTAAACCTTATTTCTAAATTTCACCTCCACTATTTTCCCTTCAAAAGGTTTAGATTTCTAGGCTTTGGCTTACTTGTATTAGGTGTAGTCCTATAGACTTCACCTGATGCAAGTGCCAGTCATGTGCCTTATTCGGGTTGTGACAAAATTGGTATCAGGGCGTTATGTTTAACCTTAGTTCGAGTTAAGGTTTGACTATGCGGAGTCTACGGCGTATATATATATTTGGAACCTAGGCCTGACCTTACGGAACTTAGACTTGGCCGAGGGGGTATTAGACCCAAACTTTCGTCGCATAGGTTGACCTTGGTTGATGATGCATGTGACTTAAGTAGAGTGACGTACCGTGTGTATGTTCCACGGCATACTTACGATACGCTACTCCACTCAAGAAGCCTTAGGATGTACATTTATTATGCACCGTATTCTATTCGATCCTATGATCTATCCTCATCGATGTCGGATTGTGGTTTCTGTTACCACGGCTACACGAGCAGAGAGTGCTGCAGCTAGAGATACGGTCAGCACGAGCTCGTCATGGACGAGGACTGACCAGGTTATATTTCGGTGACACGAGTGTTTCGATATACCGTTTTATTATGTTTTCCGTTGACATAAGCATTTTGATGTATTGGTTTTACTAAGAATTCTCAATGACGCGAACGATCAGATCAGCACCAGATGACCGGGCCACCGCTAGAGGCCATCCAGAATGTGATGACCGTTAATGCACCATTTATTCTTGATGATTGAGGCATTGTCTATCGTGCAGACGGATGATCCAGCTATTGCTGCGAATGACAAGATATCGCCCCAGATGTTTGAAGCTATTGCAGCACGAGTTTGTACTTAGGGATATGATAGAAAATCGCTAGTCACCCATGGATGAATGACTAGGACATGTGGTTCGTTTGGATACCCCGATGCGAGATCACTGGATTGTCTAGCTTTATCTAGAAGAAGACCTCACACAGGCATATTGTGAGTCGATCGAGAAAGGATGAGCGTAAGCGCATCACCCGATGATTTGAACGAGTTCCCAAGAATGAAATTGGCAAGATGCCTACTACAGGATATTTGAGGGACCGAGTTTGTAGCTTCGGAAAAGAGACTTTAGGTATGAGTGCAGCCGTTTGGAGCGCAGTTCACACAGCTACGAAGAGATGATTTCGAATTAGTCCACATTAAAGAAAAGTAGAGTAAGAGGTTCGTACGAGATCTTGACGAGATGACGTTCCACTCCGTTGGTATCAGAGACTGGATGCCTATGCAGAAGCGTTGAATGCAGCCATAATTCCAGAGAAAAGTCATGAAAAGATTGTAGCTATTCTGGAACAAGAAATGGATTAAGTAAAGAGTGATGACTTTCGGGCAGTCCGGCACGGACGAGATTTGGGAGAGACCCCGACAAAATATTTCTGGGAAACTACACGAGAAGACTTAGAACCCGGATCGATTGTATCACGCACATTCAGTAGGCCAGAGTTGCCATCATTGACGAGGCATGTTAAGAGTGACCATGCTAATTGGTCAGGAGATCTTCTAAAAAGCGCCAGAATCAGACAGTAGAGCCGATGATGCATATAACTGGTAATTCACGGAGAGAGATTTTAACCTAAGGGCAGAAGGCGCCGGTCCGTGAACAGGAGGCAAGTAGATGCTTGCTCTGCTGACTTTGGATGCACCGACACCCTTACACATTGAAGGAGGAGCACATCGACGACAGTTAATTATGCCTTGCGGTTGGTGATTCGAATATCATGTTTTTGTTATTATGGATTCTAGAGGATTTCGTTTTATGATGGATATTCCCTATGTGCACCACAGTTGCAAATGATTCGTATTTCTATGTATCAGTTGTGCTGATTTTTGTTTTGTGCACATTGATTGCACTCGATTTCGATTTCATGCGGTCCGAGATATTTTATTTGGGGTTTCATACGTATGGTGTTGGCTATAGTGCCCTCAAGGCAATTATCGTAATCACAGGCAGGTGATTATGATGATTGAGGGAGGACCGATACCGGTAGAACAGTCTTACTAGAGTTGATAGTATGCTATCTGGTTTGTCTTTATCATCATGTACATGTTGATAGAGCCCAAAGGATTCTTGCCTGACTACCAGTATTATGATGGCGATCATATACGTGGGTGCTGGGGGTCTATAAGCACATCCTTAAATGTCCCTGGTCGTGGGAGTATCGAGACTGGGCATCGATACTCCAGTGTAGACTAGTGTTTACTGATCGAGACCCCGACGAGGGGCGGTGGCCAGGTCTCACAAGCCATTGGTGTTAGTTTGTTCATCTAACATAGTATACATGTGCTCATTGGGTTATGAGTACACTGGACGGACTCGCCGGGAACCTGCTAGTTGGTATTATACCTATTGTGAGATAGCAGTTCCCAGGTGACATGTGTACAGGTTAGTTTGTCAACCTGAGATCGTCATTTGTCTCGTGTGAATTCCCACTGTGCTTTGATTACTACCCTACCATGGCTCAAATGAGTCGTGCAAACAGGTTTTAGTTGGGTACAGTCCCGAGCCACATGGAGGCAGTGATCGGATCGTCGGGGATTCGTCTCTCCCGGTATTGAGGGTTGATGTCGCATTATGGACGGATGGCCATCACCAGAAATCCGTAGCCACGGTGGATGAGAATTACCGATCCAAGATCGATAGTTTCTCACGTGGTGATGGGTTTCATGCCGACACTAAATGTCACGTTGTTAAGGGTCTGACTTTATCCACCCCTAGACTCGATATGCGATACTCTTAGACGAACAGACCGGACTGTATGAATATTGTCACTGTCAGGCTCAGTAGGGGTTCGGGATGAGTTTGCTCGTCGGCCTCCCTTTCGCTCAATACCTTGGTAGCTGTTATATACAGCTAGTGCCGCTGACGTGCTTGTGGTTAAACCCACTGCCAGCGTATTGACGAGTCTTTAGAATCTCACACAGAGGGTTTTCACGGTTCAGGCGATATGGTATAGATGACGTATGTTGGTACATACAGGTGTCCGATTAAATATATGTACATGCTGCACAGACTTTAATTGGACGGTTGATAATACTAGCGGCTTAGGACTGAGCCGGATTATTAAATCAGGTTTTGATTTAATAATTTATATATATATATATATATATTCTAGTATTATTGTTCACTATTCATTTTCTCCCTTAGCTATTCATATTTTTGTATGAATACGCGTATATGTATTTCGATACATGTACCAGGTTGTATTCCGTATTTATACGGAATATCTTCTAGAAGTGGACACCTCATTTGTATGATTTTCCTTTTTTTGGAAATTCATTTGTTTCACAAATGAGGTGGAGGAGTGAGGTGGCATGAGCATGGGCTTGGACATGGCATGGGTATTTATTGTTTAATGGAAAATCGTGGAGATATTTGGTTGTGCTTGAGAGAGAGGAGGCAGCCACTTCATGATGGGCTTGCTCATTTTCTTTTTCTCCACTTGATTCATTCACTTGCTTACACTCATTTCTCACTTGGAGAAAACACTTGGCATTTTTTTTAGTTGCTCATGCCACTATGTTTCCTCACCTCCTTCTTCATCTTCTATGATTGCTCATTGAGCATATGTGATGAAAGAAATTATAGTGACACATTCCTACACCTCCACTCTCCATTGCTAGCAACCTTGGAGCGTCGGTTGCCTCGCTCGACGAGGCTGAAGCTTGCGGCGTTTCCCTCAGGCGGATTATCGTAGATGGAGGAAGACCGGCAACCAAATTCGTTCAAGGAGCCACTAAAAGCTTGGAGATGATAGTTGAAGACCGAAGGACACGGATCAACTCGGTATAACCATTCTAACTTCTTTATATATCTTGCTAGTTTAGGGTTTAAGGTAGATCCGGGCATCGGGTAGTAAATTTTTGTTCCGCATTTGGCCACGGTTTGATGGTCGGGGAGCTGTCGTAACCCAACATATGCTGTACATACGATTTGACTTATACTTTCGGTATAATTTTCATGTGCTTTTAATACCTTGATTTGGTTTTTGTGCATGCTAATGCACATGTTTATGATTTTATGCACTACGGTATACTTAAGTTAGATTGATGTATGTTGTATACCGTTGATTTCGATTGAGAGTTCGATACTTGTTTTCGTGCACCATGTGCACTTGACTGATGTTTTTGCGCACACTTGTCGCACTTGATGCGATTTTGTGCACACCAGATGCACTAAATTGAGATTTTTTTGCATATTAGATGCACCTGATATTGTTGTTGTGCATGCCCATTGCACTCGACATATGCTTTCGTGCACACCCATTGCACTTAGATTTTGTTATGTGCTCATGTATGGCACTTGGTTTTGATTTCGAATTTCCGTACGCACCAGACGCACGTGGTATTCTTGTTTAAATTTTTGGGATGATTTCCTGTTGAGCATCATATTTTTATGATATCTACTATTTGGTTTAGTAACCAAGCATGATTGTTATGAGAACAGTACCTAAGTGTTTTTGCATGGATTACCATTTGTATATTTTAACGATTTTACAACAATGCGTACTATGTACCTGTTATAGTTTGATTATATCATGTTGGTTTTCGTATTGGATTTGACACTCGTATTTTTCGCCATAACTCCGATGATTGTGTACTGCTTGACGGAGTTTTGATTTTAAGCTTACACTCATTTTCATGCGCATGCTTGCGCTGTGATGCGTTTTAAGTATCCATGATTTCGGAGCCCCGACGACATGATCATTTTACCGAAATGTTTTAGTATTTGGGGGAATTTTAAATTTAAATTGAGAGACTGAATTTATTTAAGGGGGGAAGATTGTAACATTTCAGAAAATAAAATATTATTTTTGGAATTTAAATAATTAAAATAATAAATATTATGAATATTTTAAAGTATAGAGATTGGTGGTAAATGAAAAGGGTATAAATATATACCGATAAATTGAAAAATATTTGGAAAATTAATTTGAATTATTGATTTCGTAAAGAAATTATGTGAATTGAGCATTTTGTAGACTTTAAATAATTATTGTATTCTATGAAAATACTAAACTTGATTAATATTTATTAATTATTCATTATGCATGATTATGTACATGTCATGCAACACAGCATGTTGCAAACAAATTGTTATATTTTATTTAACCATGACTTCTTTTTCTTTTAAAAGATTTGGTGTTTTGTTTTCTTAAATAAAAAAAAGAAAAAAATAAATGAGAGAGGGAATGTGAGGTGACATGTATCATGGTTGATGAGAGAGAGAGAGAGAGGGTGAGAAGGCTCTAGATTTTTCCATGTTCTTCTTATTTGTTCTCATTTGTTCCTCATCCTCTTCTTCATCTCATTCTCCCTCCGCATCCTCCACCTCCTCCACCCTCCTCAAACCACCTCAAAATCCACTCAAAATCTCATACTCTCTTCACAAAAATTGATCCTAAACCCACCCTAAACCCTATGGTGTTATCAAGTGAAGGTTTTGAAGACTTTGAGCAACTCAAGAAAATTCTTGAGTTGCAAAATGAGCTATTTCCTACACCATTAGTTCAGTAATTGAGTTTCTTTAGTTTCTATTTTAGTTTATAATTGGTTAAGTGAGGATTAGTGAGCTTTGAAAAATTCCAAGAAGAGATTTAGGATGGTATTATGAATTGTGATTGTGTATTGAGGTGTAATTAGTGACTACTACCCCTGTAGTGTTAGTATTGTGAACTAAAGCAGAGACTAAAACCCCAAGAAATGAACTTAGAATCTCCGATGTCGGTTTTGTGAGGAATAGTAACGCCTTGAAAAGTCGTTTTGGTGTTTTCCCAAAAATCGGTAAATATTTGGTATTTTTCCGTAAATCGCCATTATTGTTATTTTGCATTATGTTCCTATTAATACCTAATTTGGATAGGTAATTGCTAGTTTTTAGTAGCTAATGAGTTACTTATAAATTTCTGGTCATTTAAATTTTTTTTCCTTATTTTACTATTTTTAATATTATTTTAAGCTGTAAAAAAAATACATTAAATTAGTGATAAATACAAATTTGAATTGGCTAATTTTAATCTATAGAACCATGACAACTAAAATCTAGTTTGTAATATAAATTTTTAGTATTTTATTTTAAGTTCTATTTAGTTATAATCGAAGGAAACTAAAATTGTAATTAATTGAACTAAAACTTGCAATTTTGAGCTTGTGGGGGGTCTTTTTGTAAAATCTCTCACACTCTTTCCTCTCCACTTGGCCGGCCCTACCCACAGCAGCCCATGATTTTTCTTTCCCTCTTGTTTGACTTAAACCCTTGAATGAAATGAAGTGTTTTAAAAGGGTTTTAAAAATGTTAATTTGGAAGTATGTTGTACATTGATATGAGAGGATTTGACTTGGACAATTCCCACAACACCCACACCATTCCCCTATCCTTCCCTGGCCGAGATTTCTGCAGAACTCCCCCTCCATTTTCCCCTTCTCATTTCCTCTAAAAAATTCATCATAAATAGCTTCAAAATCCATTTTTTTTACCTCACAATTTCAAGCCCATTCTTCATCCCTTCTCCTTAGCCATTCTTGCATGGATCTTGGATGCTAGGAGGCCATCTTTGGAGGCAAATCATATTGCTAGATCTCTAAAATTTGAGGTATAATTTCTACCTAATTAAATTCTTATGTTTAAATTCCTTTAATTAAGTTGTTTTAGTGTTAATTTTAGTGCTATTTTCATTCTAGGTTTATAAAGTTAATGGTTTGAGTTGAATTAGGGTTTCAATACACCATTATTAGGTTAATTAAATTTTATTTTTCTATCTAGTTGTGTGCTAACCTAATCTAAGAGGTTACATTGTTATGTGGGCTTCAAACTATGCTAATTTAGTTAATTTTAAAAGTGTGAAATTGGTTGTAAATTGTTGTTTTTAGAAATTCAAGAAAGGGTTTGTGTATGGAAAATGGGTTTTGAAGCATGGTAAATGAGTTGAAATTATGTGATTGTGGCTAACTAGTTGTGTGGTTGGATATTTGTGTTGGATTGTGATAACCTTATCGCTAATTTTCGATGTTTGCACCAAATTAGCAAGTCTTGTGCTTACTAGGTTTTTTATAAAAAAATTGTGGTGATTTATTTGTGATATCTTGATGATATTATTAGAATATCCTACGATATTTAGGATGTGTGAATACAGAATTTTGCTTGAGCGCGTTTTAGTTTTTCCGGGCGCCCCAAAACGACGATTCTAGTTAGTTTTTGTGATTTTCGTGTGTGTTCCGCGCACCTTGTGCATGTTGTGCCTAGCTTGTGAACGTTGATATTTTCGTTTTGGATTTGCATCGTTTCATGATATGTAACCTTATGTTTTGTATTGGTGAAATTCCAGGATCGATCGCGGAGACTTCGGACACGGCACGAAAAGGGAAAGCGGTGATTGGACATAGCTAGCTGGGGATTTCCGGTGAGTAGATGTATACATCTATGGGGAGAATCGTTTGGATGGCGCGAGGCGCCCGATAATTTAGAATTCTAGTAATACCAGCTTATTGCATGTAGTTCTAGTTACCTATTTTACTGCACTGCATGACATGTATATCCATATTGTGCTAATTTCATCGTATAAGAACCATTGAAACCATTAAATGAAATATGTGACACAGGAAATAATTGGCTTGTTTAATTCATTATATTTATAATTGTGCAACTTCATCTCATAGGACACTGGCATCATTACCAGGGTTTTATGCTGCACGAGCACTATTCATGCGAACACACACGCCTTGGTAATTGCTATGCCACAAACACTATATAACTTGTTTAAAACGGAATTTAGAATAATTTCACCATATAATACATATAATCCAGTGCTAATATAGTAAATTCCTCAAGATGAACATGTAGAATCGCTATCCATTTGCATGTATCTCATTACATCATTCGATAATACATAGTCTTTATGTCATATATTGCAGTCGCACTGTTGATACCATATGCATTTATCATCATTGACATGTATACTCATGGTACTTTCTTCTAGAGAATTTCAGTATTTGAGATTTATGAGATTTTGGGGAAAAGCCGCAAGGATTTTATAAAACTGATATTATTTTTAAACATTGAAAATTGCGGTTTTTCTCGTGACATGATACATGTGTCGTCCACCATGAGTTTCTGTTGGTTTTCGAGACCCGTTTCGAGGAGTTGGATGAACCGTCTCGGATACATAGTGGGCTCGGTAAGGTACCTCGGGGCAAGAAGTTCGGGTGGTAGACAATGAGCCTGGCAGGGGCAGACTACTTACCGGTGATTGTTGGCGCGGCGGATATCCAGAGGATACCGACCGTGGCCGTGAGATGTTGAGATATTGATATTTTGAGATGGACCAGCCGGACGGCTGGGGCCGGGATATTGGATACAGATACTTTGGGACATTGAGATATGTATTTGAGGTGCCGATGCTGGGCACGGATTTCTGTTGATTTCATATGATATTTCTTCAGATATTTCACAGAAATTTTCCTAAGATGAAAATAACGATTTCCTCATATTAACATATTCAGATCTTGTGTTACATTGTACCCATGTCGCATACATGTCAGTACTTCATACTATAGCAATATCGTAGAATTGTGACACTTTGCGTACATGCTTATGATAGTCTTTATAGATGATACATATTAGTCACGAGTTGGCAACTCACCCCCGTTGTGCCACAGATTTTTTGCAGGTCCGATCCGTCAGTACGGTTGCGGCGAACGCACTTCCTCTTTTTGCGTGGATTGAGGATTTTTGCTCGTAGGTGGGTTATATGTTTATTTTGTCTTCCACCTTGTACATTCATTGTATCTAGTGTACTCCATCTACTGTATTATCTACCAGTATTATTGTTTATGGACTTAGAGGCGAGACAGTGAGATTTGTGGGCATGTATATTGTTTCTTTGGGTCGCACACACTTGAGCCGACATGTTTCTTATTACTTGTGCTTTCTTTTGCTTTTTTGCACATTGCTGATTTATATTGTGTAGGATTTGTGACCGCCTTGGGGCGAAGAGCTAGCTCCCGCTTAGGGATGCCTTATTTCATGTTATTGATATATTTCTGTTTTGTAACCGTTTGGGGGCCTGTATTTATAAAGGAGACTCTGCCGAAATTTTCGGAAAAATTGATATTTCTTTTAAAAAGGCTTGAGATGACTTATTTGATAAATTCGCTATCAATAGATTGATTTTTCCTTCACTCTACTGCTTATTTGGTTTTGATTTCTGGGCTTTGGCTTACTTAGATTACATCCGCCTTGAGACGTTCGTAATTTAAGTGCCAGTCACGTTCCGTACCTTTCGGGTCGTGACAAAGTTGGTATCAGAGCGATAGGTTTTACCTTTTTGATTGTAGGATGACCCTTGGTAGATGGAGTAAGTGACTTAAGCAGGGTAACGTAGCATGTGTATGTCCGTGGCATACTTGCGATACGGTACTCCGCCTAGGTGACTTTAGGATATACTTACTTGAAATTCCTTCTTCAATTCCGTGTATCCTATGATTCTATTGCACTGTTCTTATCATCCTGTTTCCTGTACCAGCCACTATGCCGCCGAAGGCTACGAGAGCGCAGGAGGCTGCCGCCCGAGATGAGATCCGAGCAGGCTCGTTCGAGACGAGGATCGAGCAAGGTGACGTACCTACGCCTCAGGGACAGACTGATCCGCATTCCCCAGGCCGCATGGATAGGCAAGAGTCTGGTATGGTAGAGTTACGACAGATGATGGGAGGTATGCAGGAGTTACGCCAGATGGTGGGATCCTTAGTAAAGGCTAGTCGTGCACCGAGATCGGAGGACGTACCTACCGCAGCACAGACTACGATTGTACCTGCTGCCCAGACAATCGTTCCTACAACTACAGTGGCTATTCCAGTATCACTACAGGAGTTCATGAGGCTGAGACCTCCAGTCTTCACGGGCACCGAAGCAGCGGAGGATCCGCAGACATTCCTTGATAGATTAGCCAGGATTTTCCATTTGCTCAGATGTTCTGACAATCGATGGGTAGAGCTTGCGAGTTTCCGTCTAGAGGGTCTTGAATAGACGTGGTGTGAGTCCGTCGAGAGTGGTCGAGCTGCGGGTCTACCTCCTATGACTTAGGACGAGTTCACGGCAGTATTTCTAGCCCGTTTCCTCCCAGAGAGCGTTCGTGATGCTCGATGTCACGACCCAAGGTTTGGCCCGTGACTGGCACTTAACCACGTAACGTCTACAGGCGTAACGCAACTAAGTAAGCCGAAAACCCAGAAATCAAACCAGTAAAAGCATAGAGTGATTTAAGCAATTTATAGAACCAATTACTAAGATGTCAAGAAATCTTAAGTAGACAATCACTAAGATAACAATATACGACGCCATAGCGAAGAAAATGAGCAACGAGTGGGAAACATAATAGATAGAATAACTGCATAAGTAAAGTCGGCTCACAACGAGCTCGACGCCAGAATACAAAATAATATACATCGTCCTCATAACTGGTCTCTAAGTCAATACATAAGTAGTAGATGGAGAGTACTAGATACAACAATATACATAACTGAAAGATAACCAGATACCGCACAAAACCCACCTATTAGCAAAGAGCTAGTACACCAACTGTAGGGGTATCTGTGTCAAAAGATGAAAGAATGCAGCCTTCCGCGACAACTCCGAAGGGCAACCTGCAAACACTGTGGCACAACGGGGGTGAGTTGCCAACTCGCGAATAGAAGATAACATATAAAGGTAATCGCGAGTATGCACGCGCTACGATACTCTAACCTATATCAACAGATAACATCTATATGATGAACTGGATGCTCAATCATGCAACAAGTGCGATCTAATAACATCTCCGTGTGATGAGCAAGTATAACAATGCAATCTAACAACCCTATATAGAATGAACAGGGTATGCAATGATCAGGTATAGCAATGCAATCTAACAACCCTATATAGAATGAACAGGGTATGTAATGATCAGGTATAGCAATGCAATCTAACAACCCTATATAGAATGAACAGGGTATGAAATGACCAGGTATAGCAATGCAATCTAACAACCCTATATAGAATGAACAGGGTATGAAATGATCAGGTATAGCAATGTGTACTATATCAGGTACAATATATACAGGATGAGATATCAATTACTATATACTGAGCATGGGAAATATAACATCTACATGGAATGTCATCGTGGAAGGTATAATCGGTACCCATCAATGTACCCAAATCCCAATACTGCTCAGGCGTCGTCATCCTCCTCGGTCCTCCAATCCTGTAAATCTCATATAACCGTGAGTGCCCAACATCGGCACCCAAAATATCAAGAAATACTCGTGCCAAGCATCGGCACGCAAATCCTCCTGTATGGGGCATCCGTCAGTCCGGATCCGCCCACGGGCTCTGTCTGCGGTATCGGCCCTCGGCCCCGGCAGTACGAGTCGTCCCGTATCCATCCATCAACCCTGGTCGGTATCCTCCGGATAACCGCCAGGTTCAACCAATCACTGGTAGGTAGTAGTCCCTCTGCCAGGCTCACCGTCTACTACACAGCGAAACCGTTCTCGCCCCGGGGTACCATACCGGGTCCACCATGTACCCGTAATCGGCCTCATCCAACTCCTCGATTCGGGTTCACATATATCACTCTAGTACCGAGAAAACACATGGCGGACGCACCGAAATATCATATCAAGGGAAACCGGGTTTTTAAATAATTAACTATTCTCTTTGAAATATCCACGGTTCCCCAAATCCAGAATTTACACGGAAACAACATATCTCAATGCGTAATCTAAGCAAGTATGAATATATCAATATATGGGTGCACTGGTATGAATATACAGTGTGCATGTGCGCAGGTATGAAGATATCAATATATGGGTGCACTGGTATGAATATACAGTGTGCATGTGCGCAGGTATGAAGATATCAATATATGGGTGCACTGGTATGAATATACAGTGTGCATGTGCGCAGGTATGAAGATATCAATATATGGGTGCACTGGTATGAATATACAGTGTGCATGTGCGCAGGTATGAACATCTCAATATGTGTGTGCACGTAGTACCAGTAGGGGTATGTGATGCATCTGTGCCCGAACATGGATATAACATATGACGTTATGCGGCAAATCATGACAACATCAATAAGGTAGAATCAGTATGATATATGATTTATAGCAATCCTATAGTGTGAGTGTCATGGCAATCACTAACGGTGTGAGTGTAGTATATCAATCGTGCTCATGCGACTTGAACCGTTAGTGACAGTGCAGTGTCCTATGCTATCATTCCTATATGCAACAATAAGGTATGCTACTATAGACCATATGAACATCTACAATCTAATATCCTGACTCGCCCTGACGCTTAACGCCATACGGGCGATTTCCCCGTAGATGTTAAATCTACTCACCTGGTCGTGCGCTACTCGTAGCCGACCACCTGCTTCCCTTTCTTAGCTTCGTCCGATGTACCCGCCTGCGAACCTGGAATTACACAAGAATCCATATATAAGCAACTATCTCGCAAAATGTGATATCGAAATCAAACGATACGCTCGCGTCGCGAACTAAACGCGCGTGGGTACGATATGCTAAACGTGTGCACGCGTCTAAAACTAACCCCGATACGCCGCGATACGCTGAATCATGGAACCCTCTCGCGTATCGCGCGTATCGCGCGAACCAAACGTACTAGAAATACGATATAACGTCCCAGATTCTACCCAGGCTAACAACTTACAAAACTATACATACCACTGGCCTAGAAATAACAACAGACTCCTACCCATCCAAACACCAACCAAAATCTCCCTTATCTAGCCGCAAATTGCGGCCAGAAAGAATAAATTGGCGGCCTCTCTATGGGGTGAGGGTCTCGGGCTCTGGTGGTGTGGTCTATGCCTTGTATACAAGCTCGAGTTAACTCAATTTCAACCTGAACCACTCGGGCCTATAGCAGATCACAGAAATCCAAAAAGTTCACTTAAAAACACTAAATTGCACAATTAGAAACCCTATGGTATTTTGGTGAAATCTGGGGTCTAACTAGGTTTACATGGCCTTAATAACACCTAATTAGGCTAGGTTAACCAATATTAACAGCACTAAACCATAAGTCCACACAATTCACCATTTCAAGCACAAAACTCACTTTTTAACACTAATTTAGCTTAACAATCACTAGTTTAGCAAGCAAGGAAGTTAGGCTAAGATCATACCTCACTTAAAGATCTTAGAGTGCATGAAGGAGAGGAAGGAGAAGGTTTGGAGCTGCTACAGAGGCTGCTGAAGCTGTTACTGCTCCTGTTGCTGCTGCTGCCCCATGCTGCTGCTGATGCTGATGCTTGCTGCTGCCTCTTCTGATGTTGTTGCTGCTGCTAGTTGCTTCCTCTGCTGCTGCTGCTTGTATGAGGGTGTGTGTGTGTGTGTTGGGAGTGAGAGGAGTGACATAGAGGAGGAAAGAAATGAGAACATCCTAGTCAACCCCCTCTCTCTCTCTCATTAAATGAGCATGGTCAAGCCATGTTGCCCATACTCTCTTCTCTTTCCAAGTCAACAAAAAAAACCAAACCATTTCTCATAATGTGAATAAAGAAAACAACCACCATAATAAAACCCAAAACACTTAATACAAATAGGTTAACCCTTCATGCTAGCTAATCATGGTTTAACCCCAAATCCTAACCCTAGATAACATGCACAAGTGTGTGTGTGCCTAGTAAAACCCTAAAAAAATATTCATTAATTAGAATAAAACATCAGAAACTTAATTTGGTAAACTTTTTACCAAAAACTATCTAGTAAACTATAATTAACCCCTAAACACGACCTAAGGTGTTACAATCTTCCCCCCTTAAGGAAAAATTCGTCCCCGAATTTTAAAATACAAAGCTACGCATACCTTCAGAGGGATGAGGGAACTTCTGCCGCACCTCGCCCTCAGCCTCCCAGGTGACCTCTTCACTGTTTGGAATGCACCCAAATATCTTCACTGATGGCAAGACCTTCGATCGAAGTTTCTTCACCTGCCGGCCCAAAATTATGGCGGGCTGTTGGGTGAACAAAGGATCACACTCGAACTTTAATTGGTCTGGCACTGAATCCAATGAGAAAGGTCATGAAGGTAATTGCAAGTATCGACATAGAAAATACGGGGTGAATATTCAAAAATCTGGGTGGAAGTGCCCAACTTAAGGCAACGAACCAACTCGCCTTAGGGATCCTAAAAAGACTTACTATCCTGGAAAACTTCCCAAAACTCAACATGTCATTTATCGGAAATTTCCGTGGGAATACATGATCTGCCATTGCGAACTTGAATCTGCGACCATCTTGGTCAGCATCTGATCTCTATCCGCAATATACCGTTTTCATCCTGACCCAAAACAACCGAGTCAATTTCCGAAATTTCTAAACTAGCTGAGGTCCAAAAATCCTATAACACGGAGTTAGGAAAAACAGACTGGTGATCGACATGACCTAACCTCTAATCCTAAAGGTTACCAATTGGAGTGTCTCCTAATAACTGCTATCAAAGGAGAACCCTATCGATGGCAAACAACGATCCCCAACTGCCGACAACAATTTCTACATACGCACAACTTAACAAGAACAACTGCGTCTCACCGGATGACAAGCATCCGAATGGAGTCACATCCTGACAACTCTTGGGTGGACACCGTAATGAAAATTCGGGGAGATCTGCTCTCGTTCCCTCTTCGGAACGGTTAAAGGTTGCAACTCTCCCGTCAGTCTCAGTTGCTCAACTCAAGCACAAAACAAGACAGACACTTTGAAACGAATCCCAAGACTCCTCTTTCTATCCCTGCCCACCCGTAATTACCTTTCAAGTCACGTTAACAGTTGGTGGGGCTTGAATGAGTACAGAGAGTTGACCGATGTGCCTGCCCTAGGATTCCTTGTCTCTTCCCTATAATATTAGGTACACATGTGTCTCTCTAGCCTAGCACACCCTTGCCACAAGTCAAGGATTCCAAAACATTACCCAGCCGAGTAGGCTCCAATATCCCTGACAACGAGCGTCGGCGGGCAGTGTCTCGCGAAAGCGATTTAAGAAAAAGTGGTCGGGCGCGGACATGAGCAAGCTGTCTCCTTAGAAGAGACAAACTTATGCCGTACTCAACGATCGCACAAGAACTGTGAATCTGCGGAGGATTATCACAACAATCAATATCCGTCACAGGAAGATGTACCTTTAACTCTGGTGGTCCGTGAAAATCTGACACGACTCTCAAACAAGTGGTGTCTCTAATCTCCAACGCCAAACCATCGCGGCCATCTCCAGATCATGAGTGGGACATCCATCTCGTACTTCCTCCAAATGTAAGGAATCAAAAACGATTAACTCCATTGTGTCACCTCAGTACACATTCGAGTCCTACTCACGAAACATCACGGTTAAACCATAAAGTCGCCCGAACCAAAAGCAAAGAAGGAGCCGATGCAGTTGTTAACCTAGTCTTCAACTGCTGAAACTCCGAACACAAGCCTCAGTCTACAGAAAAGAAACCTCCATTCCAGCCAAATTAGTCAACGGGCAGCATTACACTAGCAATCCTGCATAAGACGGCTGTAACACCTGCTAAGACAAAAATCTGCGGACCTCCGTCCTGCTCACAAATTTGGGCCTAAGCTGCACGGCCTCGATCTTCCTCGAAACCATACCAATTCGTCTCCGTAACTACACAACCTAGGAGTCAACACAACAAGCTTAAAGGGAACACTCCGAGAATCTAGTAAACCGCTGGGCTCTCCCAGTATCCGTATAACAGATCCTCGAGTGCTACTCCTATCCCTCAAGACACACTAAAAAGACCAGGATGTCGTAAATAACACAACAATAACTGGTCGAGGAACGGACCGAAGAAAACCAGTTCATCATACCTACTAATGCTGCTAGAGCATTGGTGAGTCCAGTGACACACCCAAAACACACAAAGCCCGTAGCACGCACAAGGCAGTCTTCGGAATGTCATCACTCCGGACCCGCAACAATGATGACCTGAACCCTAACGAACTTAGACAAGGTCTCGCACTCTGGCGCTGATCGAAGAATTCGTCAGTGCGAGGTACAAGATACTTATCCGCACCGTAAGCCAATTCAAAAGACGATCCATCAACACAACCTCAACCTGTCGTTTCCTCCTGGACGATCAGAAATAGGAGCTTCCTAAATGTGAAACACTCAGACGCATAACTCCCTCAACAACTACTCTGCAGAAGATCCTTAGCTCCTTAAGCTTCGCCGGCTTATCTTGGAATGACGTCGGAAAAATTCTCGCACGAAAGAAAACCGGTCCAACAAACTAACTGTGGATACAGCATCACGAAAAACGCCAAGAATCCACGACATCTCCTCAGTGCCGACTAGCGAACAAGGCTGAATTCAAGCGGTAAGAGGTGGCACCACTATCCACCTGCACAACAAGATCTGACTTGCCCGGAAAAACAAAACCTAACGGTTTCCTCACGGTAGCCCACAACTCCTACCACGTAACTAACCAGTCCATTCCCAGGAGATCGCCAAATCCAACATCTCTAGGAGGATCAAAATAGCAGGTAAATCTCTATCTCCTATCCGATCGGCACAAGACCGAAGTACGTGTTGCACAACAAAAGGATTGCTGACGAAAGTTAACACAACAAACGGCTAAACTACCCAGCACGACTCTCATCCTAAACTCGGCACGAAGTGTGTAAACATACGAGTGCAACAAAAAGGACATACTGAAAAAGTACCTGAAACCACAGCATTGGACACCCGCGCGTCCCGATGAGTCAAAGCGAAAACTTGTAACTGTCCTTCATTTGCGACTGATCGAACTCCTCCTATACTAGCCTGACCCTCTGTGCAAACCCTCAGCGTCCACGACGTCTCAGAACATGACCCTGACGTGCTATGAAGGAACACTGCCTGATGAGGTGTTGAAGGCTTCCGCATCGTAAACACCTACGCACTGAATGCTGTCCTGCCTGGGGATGGAAGCCAAACGAGTGTCCTCGTCCTAAGCCTCTGCTCTGGGCTGGTCCACCAGTACGATTCCACAACTGTTCCGGAACTCTCACGGTCTCTGGAAGACGTGTCTCGTAAACGGGGGCTGCCTCCACCGGTGCTATGTAGGGGACGGAATACTGCATGATGATCGCAAGGAACAACTGGGTAACTGGGGTGGCAACCATCTGTCGCTGCGCTCGAACGACCTCTACCAATGAGCTCATCGTCTGGCGCAAGCTCTGCATCTCCGCCACTAGTCTAGCGATCTGATCTGTCGTAGGAGAAACAATCTGTCCTGGTACAACATGGGTACTACTCGGATCAATCCTCATCTCAGATAAATCAACTCGAACCTCGGCTCTCCCGGCCTCTCTCTACACCCTCGTAGTCCTTGGCGGCATAATGGCTGGAAAGAAGGTAGGATTCGATGAGGATACGAAAATCGAATCATAAGGATATATACGATTATAAAAGAAATTCTATCAATAAGTCCTAAGGTCGCTTAGGCGGAGTACCGTGTCGTGAGTATGCCACAGAACATACGCACGCTACGCCACTCTGCTGCAGCTACCTACTCAATCATACCAGGGTCATCCTACACTCCGAAGGTAAAACCTACGCTCTGATACCAACTTTGTCACGATCCAAGGTTTGGCCTGTGACTGGCACTTAACCACGTAACGTCTACAGGCGTAACGCAACTAAGTAAGCCGAAAACCCAGAAATCAAACCAGTAAAAGCATAGAGTGATTTAAGCAATTTATAGAACCAATTACTAAGATGTCAAGAAATCTTAAGTAGACAATCACTAAGATAACAATATACGACGCCATAGCGAAGAAAATGAGCAACGAGTAGGAAACATCACGGATAGAATAACTGCATAAGTAAAGTCGGCTCACAACGAGCTCGACGCCAGAATACAAAATAATATACATCGTCCTCACAACTGGTCTCTAAGTCAATACATAAGTGGTAGATAGAAAGTACTAGATACAACAATATACATAACTGAAAGGTAACCAGATACCGCACAAAACCCACCTATTAGCAAAAAGCTAGTACACCAACTGTAGGGGTATCTGTGTCAAAAGATGCAAGAATGCAGCCTGCCGCGACAACTCCGAAGGGCAACCTGCAAACACTGTGGCACAACGGGGGTGAGTTGCCAACTCGTGAATAGAAGATAACATATAAAGGTAATCGCGAGTATGCACGCGCTACGATACTCTAACCTATATCAACAGATAACATCTATATGATGAACTGGATGCTCAATCATGCAACAAGTACGATCTAATAACATCTCTATATGATGAGCAAGTATAACAATGCAATCTAACAACCCTATATAGAATGAACAGGGTATGCAATGATCAGGTATAGCAATGCAATCTAACAACCCTAAATAGAATGAACAGGGTATGTAATGATCAGGTATAGCAATGCAATCTAAAAACCCTATATAGAATGAACAGGGTATGCAATGATCAGGTATAGCAATGCAATCTAACAACCCTATATAGAATGAACAGGGTATGAAATGATCAGGTATAGCAATGCAATCTAACAACCCTATATAGAATGAACAGGGTATGAAATGATCAGGTATAGCAATGTGTACTATATCAGGTACAATAGATACAGGATGAGATATCAATTACTATATACTGAGCATGGGAAATATAACATCTACACGGAATGTCATCGGGGAAGGTATAATCGGTACCCATCAATGTACCCAAATCCCAATACTGCTCAGGCGTCGTCATCCTCCTCGGTCCTCCAATCCTGTAAATCTCATATAACCGTGAGTGCCCAACATCGGCACCCAAAATATCAAGAAATACTCGTGCTAAGCATCGGCACGCAAATCCTCCTGTATGGGGCATCCATCAGTCCGGATCCGCCCACGGGCTCTGTCTGCGGTATCGGCCCTCGGCCCCGGCAGTACGAGTCGTCCCGTATCCATCCATCAACCCTGGTCGGTATCCTCCGGATAACCGCCAGGTTCAACCAATCACCGGTAGGTAGTAGTCCCTCTGCCAGGCTCACCGTCTAATCCACAGCGAAACCGTTCTCGCCCCGGGGTACCATACCGGGTCCACCATGTACCCGTAATCGGCCTCATCCAACTCCTCGATTCGGGTTCACATATATCACTATAGTACCGAGAAAACACATGGTGGACGCACCGAAATATCATATCAAGGGAAACCGGGTTTTTAAATAATTAACTATTCTCTTTGAAATATCCACGGTTCCCCAAATCCAGAATTTACACGGAAACAACATATCTCAATGCGTAATCTAAGCAAGTATGAAGATATCAATATATGTGTGCACTGGTATGAATATACAGTGTGCATGTGCGCAGGTATGAAGATATCAATATATGGGTGCACTGGTATGAATATACAGTGTGCATGTGCGCAGGTATGAAGATATCAATATATGGGTGCACTGGTATGAATATACAGTGTGCATGTGCGCAGGTATGAAGATATCAATATATGGGTGCACTGGTATGAATATACAGTGTGCATGTGCGCAGGTATGAAGATATCAATATATGGGTGCACTGGTATGAATATACAGTGTGCATGTGCGCAGGTATGAAGATATCAATATATGGGTGCACTGGTATGAATATACAGTGTGCATGTGCGCAGGTATGAACATCTCAATATGTGTGTGCACATAGTACCAGTAGGGGTATGTGATGCATCTGTGCCCGAACATGGATATAACATATGACGTTATGCGGCGAATCATGACAACATCAATAAGGTAGAATCAGTATGATATATGATTTATAGCAATCCTATAGTGTGAGTGTCATGGCAATCACTAACGGTGTGAGTGTAGCATATCAATCGTGCTCGTGCGACTTGAACCGTTAGTGACAGTGCAGTGTCCTATGCTATCATTCCTATATGCAACAATAAGGTATGCTACTACAGACCATATGAACATCTACAATCTAATATCCTGACTCGCCCTGACGCTTAACGCCATACGGGCGATTTCCCCGTAGATGTTAAATCTACTCACCTGGTCGTGCGCTACTCGTAGCCGACCACCTGCTTCCTTTTCTTAGCTTCGTCCAACGTACCCGCCTGCGAACCTGGAATTACATAAGAATCCATATATAAGCAACTATCTCGCAAAATGCGATATCGAAATCAAACGATACGCTCGCGTCGCGAACTAAACGCGCGTGTTAGTGACAGTGCAGTGTCCTATGCTATCATTCCTATATGCAACAATAAGGTATGCTACTACAGACCATATGAACATCTACAATCTTATATCCTGACTCTCCCTGACGCTTAACGCCATACGGACGATTTCCCCGTAGATGTTAAATCTACTCACCTGGTCGTGCGCTACTCGTAGCCGACCACCTGCTTCCCTTTCTTAGCTTCGTCCGACGTACCCGCCTGCGAACCTGGAATTACACAAGAATCCATATATAAGCAACTATCTCGCAAAATGCGATATCGAAATCAAACGATACGCTCGCGTCGCGAACTAAACGCGTGTGGGTACGATACGCTAAACGTGTGCACGCGTCTAAAACTAACCCCGATACACCGCGATACGCTGAATCATGGAACCCTCTCGCGTATCGCGCGAACCAAATGTACTAGAAATACGATATAATGTCCCAGATTCTACCCAGGCTAACAACTTACAAAACTATACATACCACTGGCCTAGAAATAACAACAGACTCCTACCCATCCAAACACCAACCAAAACCTCCCCTATCTGGCCGCAAATTGCGGCCAGAAAGAATAAATTGGCGGCCTCTCTATGGGATGGGGGTCTCGGGCTCTGGTGGTGTGGTCTATTCATTGTATACAAGCTCCAGTTAACTCAATTTCAACCTGAACCACTCGGGCCTATAGCAGATCACAGAAATCCAAAAAGTTCACTTCAAAACACTAAATTGCACAATTAGAAACCCTATGGTATTTTGGTGAAATCTGGGGTCTAACTAGGTTTACATGGCCTTAATAACACCTAATTAGGCTAGGTTAACCAATATTAACAGCACTAAACCATAAGTCCACACAATTCACCATTTCAAGCACAAAACTCACTTTTTAACACTAATTTAGCTTAACAATCACTAGTTTAGCAAGCAAGGAAGTTAGGCTAAGATCATACCTCACTTAAAGATCTTAGAGTGCATGAAGGAGAGGAAGGAGAAGGTTTGGAGCTGCTACAGAGGCTGCTGAAGCTGTTACTGCTCCTGCGCCATGCTGCTGCTGATGCTGCTGCTTGCTGCTGCCTCTTCTGATGTTGTTGCTGCTGCTAGTTGCTTCCTCTGCTGCTGCTGCTTGTATGAGGGTGTGTGTGTGTGTGTTGGGAGTGAGAGGAGTGAGATAGAGGAGGAAAGAAATGAGAACACCCTAGTCAACCCCCCCCCTCTCTCTCTCATTAAATGAGCATGGTCAAGCCATGTTGCCCATACTCTCTTCTCTTTCCAAGTCAACAAAAAAAACCAAACCATTTCTCATAATGAGAATAAAGAAAACAACCACCATAATAAAACCCAAAACACTTAATACAAATAGGTTAACCCTTCATGCTAGCTAATCATGGTTTAACCCCAAATCCTAACCCTAGATAACATGCACAAGTGTGTGTGTGCTTAGTAAAATCCTAAAAAAATATTCATTAATTAGAATAAAACATCAGAAACTTAATTTGGTAAACTTTTTACCAAAAACTATCTAGTAAACTATAATTAACCCCTAAACACGACCTAAGGTGTTACACTCGAGCTCTTAGTTTTGAGGCCTTGCGCAAGACTCCAGGGATGACAGTATCAGAGTACGATATCCAGTTTACGCAGTTGTCCAGATATGCTCTGTACTTGGTAGACACTGAAGAGAAGAGGATAAAGAGGTTTATGCAGGGACTCGACACACAGTTATTTCTTTCCATCGGCGCCCAGCACTTCGACACTTATGCAGCTGCTATGGACATGGCCTTACGGATGGAGGCGCGCATTTCAGGGACTTCGGCCGTTTCTGGGACGAAGAGGATTCGTACCGATATGCCAGCTCAGAGGCAACGTGCCAGATTCTTTCCGAGAGATGGTGCCGGCAGAGGAGTTGGACGGGGTCAGCTATTTGGTTCTTATCCGCATGGACATCAGGCATCGCCAGGATGTTTTGGGTGTGGGAGTCCGGACCATCGTATCAGAGACTGTCCGGTGAGACGACAGGGGGCGGCGACAGTTCCACACGTGACTTTACCACCTTCACCACCTCCTCAGAGAGCTCTACTTCCTACCCCCGGTGGTGATCCACGTCAGTTAGACGCCCCAAGAGGCCATGGACGCGGCGGTCCTATTCAGAGAGGACGAGGAGGCCGAGGCCGAGCACAGCTAGCTATTGGTGGAGGACAGGCCCGAGTGTTCGCTTTGACCCCGCAGGATGCGCAGACATCCAATGCCGTTGTGACAGGTACCTTGCCAGTATGTTCTTTTGACGCGCGAGTATTATTTGACCCAGGTTCCACACATTCGTATGTATCTACACACTTTGCACCGATGTTGGGCCGTGAGTCGTCTTTGTTAGATCAGCCGCTTGTTGTTATTACTCCGGTAGGCGAGTCGTTTGTCGCTCGTTTTGTGTTTCGATTGTGTTCCGTTCGTATCGGGGAGAGGGATTCGTCGGTTGATTTGATTCTTCTCGATATGTTGGACTTTGATGTGCTTCTGGGCATGGATTGGCTGGCCACTTGTTATGCATCTGTGGACTTCCGTAAGAAGGCAGTCAGATTTAGCTTTCTGGGAGAGCCAGTCCTTGTTATTCAGGGAGACCGCAGCGTCACCCTTCCCAGCTTGATTTCGTCTCTTCGCGCTGGTCAGCTCTTGCGGAAGGGATGTCAGGGATTCTTATCTTATGTTTGTGATACTCAAGCTGCAGAGGTTCCTTTAGACCAGGTCCCTATTGTTAGTGAGTTCCCTGATGTTTTCCCTGACGCGCTGCCTGGGTTACCGCCTGAGCGCGATGTTGAGTTGTGCATTGACTTGATTCCTGGCTCGGGGCCTATTTCTATACCACCTCCAGCGGAGCTTAGAGAGATGAAGGATCAGTTGCAGGATTTGTTAGATAAAGGGCTTATTCGACCTAGTGTGTCTCCGTGGGGTGCTCCTGTCCTGTTCGTCAAGAAGAAAGACGGCAGTTTGCGCTTGTGCATTGATTACCGCCAGCTGAACAGGGTTACCGTACGGAACAGATATCCCTTACCACGTATCGATGATTTGTTTGACCAGCTTCGGGTGCGGGATACTTTTTGAGGATTGACTTACGATCGGGTTACCATCAGTTGCGGGTGCGGCAGGAGGATATTCCGAGGACGGCTTTTCGCACACGTTACGGGCACTATGAGTTTTTAGTGATGTCGTTCGGACTCACCAATGCACCTGCCGCGTTTATGGGTTTGATGAATCGCATTTTCAGGTCGTATCTAGATCTGTCCATCATCGTGTTTATTGACGATATTTTGGTGTATTCCCGGAGCCGAGAGGAGCACAAGCAGCACTTGCGGATCACCTTACAGACTTTGACGGGGCACCAGCTATTTGCGAAATTCTTCAAGTGCGCGTTTTGGCTTGACAGCGTTGATTTCTTGGGTCACGTGATTACGAGAGATGGCATATGTGTGGACCCGAGGAAGATCGAGGCCGTTCAGCATTGGCCCAGACCGACATCAGTTACGGAGATCCGCAGTTTCCTAGGCCTGGCCGGCTACTACCGACGATTTGTTCAGGACTTTTCCCGTATTGCTGCACCGTTGACCGGGTTGACCCGGAAGGGAGTTCCTTTTGATTGGACCGAGGCGTATAAGCATATCTTTCAGCAGTTGAAGACTCTTCTAACTACTGTACCAGTGTTGTCATTGCCTTCGGGATCAGGCGGATTCGTGTTTTATTGTGACGCTTCTCGAGTGGGACTAGGTTGTGTGTTGATGCAGCACGACAGGGTTATTGCGTATGCTTCTCGGCAGTTAAAGACACATGAACAGAACTATCCTACGCATGATTTAGAGATGGCTGTAGTGGTGTTTGCACTCAAGATCTGGAGACATTACCTATACAGCGAGTCGTGCCAGATATTTACGGACCACAAGAGCTTGAAGTACATATTTCAGCAGCGAGACCTGAATCTGAGACAGCGCCGTTGGATGGAGCTGGTGAAAGACTATGATTGCTAGATCCTTTACCATTCGGGCAAGGCGAACGTGGTGGAAGATGCTTTGAGTCGGAGGCCCAGAGGTAGTTTATCCTGTTTGAGCGCCGTGCAGAGGCAGTCGTCAGCGGATTGGCAGATTCTATGCGATAGCTGAGTGCAGTTCGAGTTCACTCCGACAGAGGGACAGCTTGCGCATGTTCGTGCATGTCCGCAGTTGCTTGACCATATTCGGGAGGCACATCCCAGTGATGACCGTCTTTCAGAGATCGTAGAGCAGGTTCGGCAGGGCAGAGTTTCCGAGTTCGTGATCGATGATCAGGGGGTACTGCGATTTGGGACTCGATTGTGCGTACCAGATTCTGAGGGACTGCGGCATGAGATTCTTGAGGAGGCACATAGATTGATGTATAGCGTTCATCCCGGTTCCACCAAGATGTACCACGACTTGCGAGATGTTTACTGGTGGGATGGAATGAAGAGGGACATCACAGATTTCGTGTCGAGATGCCTGACTTGTCAGCAAGTCAAGGCCGAGCACCAGAGGCCAGCGGGAGAGTTGCAGCCTTTGCCCATTCCGGAGTGGAAATGGGAGCAGATTTCTATGGACTTCATTATGGGTCTACCCAGGACCAGTCGAGGGTATGACTCCATTTGGTTGATCGTGGATCGTTTGACGAAAGCGGCTCACTTCCTGCCAGCGAAGACCACTTTCAGTTTTGCTCAGTATGCCCAGATTTACATCGACGAGATCATACGGCTGCATGGCGTCCCGACCTGTATCGTTTCCGACTGAGGCACCCAGTTTACTAGCCGACTATGGCAGAGACTTTAGGAGGCGTTGGGCACCCGATTGAGTTTCAGCACAGCATTTCATCCGCAGACCGACGGACTGTCAGAGCGGACTATTCAGACTCTTGAGGGCATGCTCCGAGCGTGCGTTTTAGACTTCGGAGGTAGCTGGGATCACCATTTACCCTTAGTGGAGTTCTCCTACAACAACAGCTTCCAGGATACTATTCAGATGGCACCTTTCGAGGCCTTATATGGGAGGAGATGCAGATCGCCCGTCTGTTGGACAGAGCTCAGCGAGAGCAGTATATTGGGGCCGCAGCTTGTTAAGGAAACGACCGTGAAGATACAGTTGATTCGAGACCGGATGAGAGCGGCCCAGAGCCGACAGAAATCGTATGCGGAAAGACGCCGTCGCAGACTAGAGTTCGCAGTTGGTGATCATGTTTTTCTGAGGGTCTCTCCGATGAAGGGCGTGATGAGATTTGGGCGAAAAGGAAAGCTTAGTCCCAGATTTGTGGGTCCTTTCGAGATCCTCGAGCGTGTCGGCGCGGTTGCGTATCGTTTGGCTCTTCCACCCAACTTTCCTGATGTTCACCACGTCTTCCACGTTTCGATGCTCCGCAAGTACCTTCACGACCCTTCCCATGCGATTCAGCACCCGACGGTCCAGCTAGAGCGCGACCTTTCTTTTGCAGAGCAGCCGGTGGTCATCCTGGATCAGAAGGTGAAGAAATTGAGATCGAAAATTATACCGACCGTCAAGGTCCTTTGGCGTGGCCCGAGCAGCGAGAAGGTCACCTGGGAGACCGAGGACGAGATGAAGAAGAAATATCCCCATCTCTTTGAAGGCACGTGATTGATTCGATTTCGGAATGTGTAGTATGAAAATTGTAAAGAAATCACAACCAAAAATATTTTGACCGCAATCAATAACGGTGTCGAATGTAGCACGTTAGTAAGAGCGGATCGTCCACAGGGAAAGTGTAATCGTTCGTGTTTCGATTTAGATGAATCGAAACTTTAAAGAAAAGAGAAAGAACAATTCATGATTTGTAAATTGAAGTTCAAGAATTAGAAAAATCTAGATCTAATAACAAGAAAACATTAAAATCAAGAATTGAGAATTTGTGATGATTTCCAAATCAAATATCAAGAATCGAAGTGAGGCTCGTAAGAATCGATCGGATCTATAGATGTGATGAAATCTAGCGATTACGTATTCTTATCCATCGATGAATTGATACTAGATCGATGATGCTCGACGAGAATTAGGGATTTCTTGTGAAACTAGGGTTTCATCTTCTATCCCTTGTTCCTTCGTCGATATCATTCACATTCTAGCCTCTAGTAAATTCAAGAATCGATCGTGGATCCCTAATTTCGAGCGATCACAATCAAGAAAGCATCGCAATGAAACTAGGTCGTCGATTCTTCAATTTGCTAGGGTTTACAAAACTCGTAGGACATAAGAATCGTTTTAAGATTTGTTACATCATCATTCTATTGATCGTCTCGACTCCTTTACGAGCGGAGTTTTACTCAAACATTACAACAAGAACCACAATCACAAATTGAGATCGAATCATGATGCAAGAATTTAAAGAAAGCAAGATTAAAGAATTTCACATTTTATTTATCAACAATTCTGTTACAAATCGCTCAAGAACTACAAGAGGAATGAACTCGATCGTCGATTTGGCTTCGCTCGTCTTCTTGAGTCGCGGATCGGCTTGGATCACTTGCTCGATTGAAGATCGGCTCCGCTCCTAAAAGGTTGAAGGCTTCTTGCTTGAATGGTACTCGGGATCTTGAATTTGGCTTTGGATTTTGGATTTAGGGCTACAAGATGTGTCACTCAACTTGTAGATGGAAATGGGGGGGATTGGAGATTAATCAACTAATGAACAACTATTAACCCTAGATCTAGGTTTCCTTTTATAAGCCTCATAACCTTAAGATCTAGAATTCAAATTTCAAATTTCCCTCCAAAATGAACAACTTTTCCTTCCAAAATAAACTACCTCATTTGAATTTTCCCTCCAAAATGAACCACCTCATTTGAATTTTCCCTCCAAAATGAACCACCTCATTTGAATTTTCCCTCCAAAATGAGGTTGTTAGAAAGAATCTTCTAGAAGAAGTTTGTTGGAGGGAATATTCTAGAATGAGGTTGTTACAAGGAGGGTTCTAGAAGAAGGTTGTTGGAGAGAGCTTTCTAGAAGAAGGTTGTTGGAGAGAGCTTTCTAGAAGAAGGTTGTTATAAGGAGGCTTCTAGAAGAAGGTTGTTGGAGGGAGCTTTCTAGAAGAAGGTTGTTATAAGGAGGCTTCTAGAAGAAGGTTGTTGGAGGGAGGCTTCTAGAACTAGGTTGTTAGGCCGAGCCTTCTAGATGAAGCCACGTGGAGTTTCTGGAGAGTTTTGGAAGCTTTGCCGTTAAAAATAAGCACATGGGGAAAATCTGCTTCTTTGCTGACGTCATCTTGCTGCGGATCCACGGTGGGAAGCGCCCATTGGCCTTGAATAAATTTCTGGAATAGTTTTACACCTTATTGTTTACTGCCAGATCACCAGACTTAGACTTGGTGTAATTTTGATCAGCACATTTGACAATTTGGCTCGGCTTCTGGAATTTCCTGCACAGACTTCGAATCAAGTGTTGCGCTACAAGAATGATGCGATACCATGATAAACAGTCAATTCCCTAAAAATGCCGGTTTTAGAGTACAACACAGGTAATTCGGTATTTTACTATTGTTTTTCTAATAAGTGTAATATGCAAACCGAACACCTCTAGATGAATGCAAAAGATAGGGAAATTGACGTGTTAAAAATACATTATTTTTGACTGATCAGTACGCGTAGCTAGATTTTTAAATTCGGGGACCGAATTTCTTTAAGGGGGGAAGATTGTAACGCCTTGAAAAGTCGTTTTGGTGTTTTCCCAAAAATCGGTAAATATTAGGTATTTTTCCGTAAATCGCCATTATTATTATTTTGCATTATAAGGCCTATTTATACCTAATTTGGATAGATAATTGCTATTTTTTAGTAGCTAATGAGTTACTTATAAATTTCTGGTCATTTAAATTTTTTCCCCCTATTTTACTATTTTTAATATTATTTTAAGATGTAAAAAAATATATTAAATTAGCGATAAATACAAATTTGAATGGGTTAATTTTAATCTATAGAACCATGACAACTAAAATCTAGTTTGTAATATAAATTTTTAGTATTTTATTTTAAGTTCTATTTAGTTATATTCGAAGGAAACTAAAATTTTAATTAATTGAACTAAAACTTGCAATTTTAAGCTTGTGGGGCGTCTTTTTGCATAGAATTTTATTTGTAAAATCTCTCACACTCTTTCCTCTCCACTTGGCCGGCCCTACCCATAGCAGCCCATGATTTTTCTTTCCCTCTTGTTTGACTTCAACCCTTGAATGAAATGAAGTGTTTTAAAAGGGTTTTAAAAATGTTAATTTGGAAGTATGTTATACAATGATATGAGAGGGTTTGACTTGGACAATTCCCACCACACCCACACCATTCCCCCATCCTTCCCTGGACGAGATTTCTGCAGCACTCCCCTTCAATTTTCCCCTTCTCATTTCCTCCAAAAAATTCATCATAAATTGCTTCAAAATCCAATTTTTTTACCTCACAATTTCAAGCCCATTCTTCATCCCTTCTCCTTAGCCATTCTTGAATGGATCATGGATGCTAGGAGGCCATATTTGGAGGCAAATCATATTGCTAGATCTCTAGAATTTGAGGTATAATTTCTACCTAATTAAATCCTTATGGTTAAATTCCTTTAATTAATTTGTTTTAGTGTTAATTTTAATGCTATTTTCATTCTAGGTTTGTAAAGTTAATGGTTTGAGTTGAATTAGGGTTTCAACACACCATTATTAGGTTAATTAAATTTTATTTTGCTATCTAGTTGTGTGCTAACCTAATTTAAGAGGTTACTTTGTTATGTGGGCTTCAAACTATGCTAATTTAGTTAATTTTAAAAGTGTGAAATTGGTTGTAAATTGTTGTTTTTGGAAATTCAAGAAAGGGTTTGTGTATGGAAAATGGGTTTTGAAGCATGGTAAATGAGTTGAAATTATGTGATTGTGGCTAACTAGTTGTGTGGTTGGATGTTTGTGTTGGATTGTGATAACCTTATCGCTAATTTTCGATGTTTGCACCAAACTAGCAAGTCTTGTGCTTACTAGGTTTTTTATAAAAAAAATTGTGGTGATTTATTTGTGATATCTTGATGATATTATTAGCATATCCTACGACATTTAGGATGTGTGAATACGGAATTTTGCTTGAGCGGGTTTTAGTTTTGCCGGGCGTCCCAAAACGACGATTCTAGTTAGTTTTTATGATATTCGTGTGTGTTTCGCGCACCTTGTGCACGTTGTGCCTAGATTGTGAACGTTGATATTTTTGTTTGGGATTTGCGTCGTTTCATGATATGTAACCTTATGTTTTGTATTGGTGAAATTCCAGGATCGGTCACGGAGACTTCGGACGCGGCACGAAAAGGGAAAGCGGTGATTGGACATAGCTAGCTGGGGATTTCCGGTGAGTAGATGTATACATCTACAGGGAGAATCGTTTGGATGGCGCGAGGCGTCCGATAATTTAGAATTCTAGTAATACCAGCTTATTGCATGTAGTTCTAGTTACCTATTTTTCTGCACTGCATGACATGTATATCCATATTGTGCTAATTTCATCGTATAAAAACCATTGAAACCATTAAATGAAATATGTGACACGGGAAATAATTGGCTTGTTTAATTCATTATATTTATAATTGTGCAACTTCATCTCATAGGACACTGGCACCATTATCAGGGTTTTATGCTGCACGAGCACTATTCATGCGAACACACACGCCTTGGTAATTGCTATGCCACAAACACTATATAACTTGTTTAAAACAGAATTTAGAATAATTTCACCATATAATACATATAATCCGGTGCTAATATAGTAAATTCCTCAAGATGAACATGTAGAATCGCTATTCATTTGCATGTATCTCATTACATCATTCGATCATACATAGTCTTTATGTCATATATTGCAGTCGCACTATTGATGCCATATGCATTTATCATCATTGACATGTATACTCATGGTAATTTCTTCTGGAGGATTTCAGTATTTGAGATTTATGAGATTTTGGGGAAAAGCCGCAAGGATTTTATAAAACTGGTATTATTTTTAAACATTGAAAATTGCGGTTTTTCTCATGACATGATACATGTGTCGTACATCATGAGTTTCTGTTGGTTTTCGAGACCCGTTTCGAGGTGTTGGATGAACCGTCTCGGGTACATGGTGGGCCCGGTAAGGTACCCCGGGATAAGAAGTTCGAGTGTTAGACGATGAGCCTGGCAGGGGCAGACTACCTACCGATGATTGTTGGCGCGGCGGATATCCGGAGGATACCGACCGTGGCCGTGAGATGTTGAGATATTGATATTTTGAGATGGACCAGCCGGACGGCTGAGGCCGGGATATTGGATACAGATACTTTGGGACATTGAGATATGTATTTGAGGTGCCAATGCTGGGCACGGATTTCTGTTGATTTCATATGATATTTCCTCAGATATTTCACAGAAATTTTCCTAAGATGAAAATAATGATTTCCTCATATCAGCATATTCAGATCTTGTGTTACATTGTACCAATGTCGCATACATGCCAGTAGTTCATACTATAGCAATATCGTAGAATTGTAACACTTTGCGTACATGCTTACGATAGTCTTTATAGATGATACATATTACTCACGAGTTGGCAACTCACCCTCGTTGTGCAACAGACTTTTTGCAGGTCCGATCCGTCAGTACGGTTGCGGCGGACGCACTTCCTCCTTTTGCGTGGATTGAGGATTTTTTCTCATAGGTGGGTTATATGTTTATTTTGTCTTCCACCTTGTACATTCATTGTATCTAGTGTACTCCATCTACTATATCATCTACCAATATTGTTGTTTATGGACTTAGAGGCGAGACAGTGAGATTTGTGGGCATGTATATTGTTTCTTTGGGTCGCGCTCACTTGAGCCGACATGTTGCTTATTACTTGTGCTTTCTTTTGCTTTTTTGCACATTGCTGATTTATATTGCGTGGGATTTGTGTCCGCCTTGGGGCGAAGAGCTAGCTCCCACTTGGGGATGCCTTATTTCATGTTATTGATATATTTCTGTTTTGTAACCGTTTGGGGGCCTGTATTTACAAAGGAGACTCTGCCGAAATTTTCGGAAAAATTGATATTTCTTTTTAAAAGGCTTGATATGACTAATTTGATAAATTCGCTTTCAATTGATTGGTTTTTCCTTCACTCTACTGCTTATTTGGTTTTGATTTCTGGGATTTGGCTTACTTAGATTACGTCCGCCTTGAGACGTTCGTAATTTAAGTGCCAGTCACGTTCCGTACCTTTCGGGTCGTAACAGGAATTGTGGTGATTATTGGAGATCTGCTTTAATCAGGGAACTCTAGAAAATGTTTAGCGATTACTGAGAGGTATGCAGAAACCCTAGAAGCTATCCCCAAGACCCGAGGCCTCAACTCCTTACTACGGCCGCAAATAATCTCCTTTTGGCCGAAAATTTCGGCCTTGGTATGAGGGAATTGCCCAATGCTTGGTCCATGTCTCCATTATCTTCTAATTAGACCTACCCTATATGAAACTTTTCCTAATTCTCACCTGAGGCAAATCTGGGAGCATTTTTTTGAGTTGTTGTTTTGGTTTTGCGACCTTTTAATGACTTTAGTTTTGGTATTGTGTTTTATCTCGGCCACTTGACATTTGTACGTCAATATCGGGAGTTATTTGGTTATTCTTGCATGCGTAGACCATAGGTTTTAACCTATGTGTGATTCATGCGCCGTTTTGGTTTTCGTACGCGATTCTTGTTTAGGGTACTATGTGTTTATATATATAGGCACCTTCACGTGGACTTCGGATAACAAGGAAGAGCGTGGCGTCATCGACTTCGGAAAGCGAGGATCGAGGTGAGTAGATGTATATCTACGGGGGAAGTCGGGTGGATGGAGTATAGTACCCCCGCAAACGTAGAATAGGGTTATTACCATATTATTATTATTAGTTTGGATGTGATATTGGATACTTAGCGAGTAGGGTTTTTGTTGGTTATAGTGCCCTTAAGGCAATTATCATAGTCACAGGCAGGTGATTATGATGATTGAGGAAGGACCTATACCGGTAGAACAATCTTACTCGAGATGATAGTATTCTATCTGGTTTGTCTTTATCATCATGTATATGTTGATAGAGCCCATAGGATTTTTGCTTGACTACCAGCATTATGATGGCGATCATATACGTGGGAGCTGGGGGTCTATAAGCACATCCTTAAATGTCCCTAGTCGTGGGAGTTTCGAGACTGGGCATCGATACTCCAGTGTAGACTAGTGTATACTGATCGAGACCCTGACGAGGGGCGGTGGCATAGTCTCACAAGCCATTGGTGTTAGTTTATTCACCTAAGATAGTATACAGGTGCTCCTTGGGTTATGAGTACACTGGACGGACTCGCCGGGAACATGCTAGTTGGTATTATACCTATTGTCAGATAGCAGTTCCCTGGTGACATATGTACAGGTTAGTCTGTCGACCTGAGATCATCATTTGTCTCGTGTGAGTTCTCACTGTGCTTTGATTACTACCCTACCACGGCTCAAAGGAGTCGTGCAAATAGGTTTTAGTTGGGTACAGTCCCGAGCCACATAGAGGCAGTGAGCGGATCGTCGGGGATTCTTCTCTCCCGGTATTGGGGGTTGATGACGCGTTGTGCACGGGTGGCCATCACCAGAAATCCTCGGCCGGGATATACGAGAATTACCGATCTAGGATCGATAGTTTCTCAGGTGGTGATGGGTTTCATGCCGACACTAAATGTCACGTTGTTAGGGGTCTGACTTTATCCACCCCCAGACTCGATATGCGATACTCTTAGACGAACAGACCGGACTGTACGAATACTGTCACTGTCAGGCTTAGTAGGGGTTCAGGATGAGTTAGCTCATCGGCCTCCCTTTCGCTCAATACCTGGGTAGCCATTACGTACAGCTAGTGCCGCTGACGTGCTTGTTGTTAAACCCAATGCCAGCGTATTGACGAGTCTTTAGAGTCCCACACAGAGGGTTTCCCTGGTTCGGGCAAAATGATGTAGTAGCCGTATTGGATACGTGCTGGTTTCCGATCGATTGATGTACTTTTTATCCGGACTTTCGATCGGACAGTTGATAATACTAGTCGGCTCGGGTTTGAGCCGGATTATTAAATCAGGTATTGATTTAATAATTTATGTTTATGTTTTTCGATACGTATATTCTAGTATTATGTTCTTTGTGTTATTCTATCTCTTAGGGTATTCGTATTTCGGTACGAATGCAGGTATGTATATACAGTAGAATGTAATCCGTATTTTATCCGGAAAACATTCTAGAAGGTGACCACCTCATTTTTGTATTTGACCATTTTTTAGAAAATGGTAAATGCGGTGGAAATTGGAAAATGGGGAGTATGGTGATGAACATGCTTGAATAGTGTGCACAAATGAATTATTAATTTATTTATGCATACTATTCAAGTATGGGTGGTTTTTTTTAAATGAAAGATATTGTTTTACAAAACCTAGCATGCTTGATTTTCCTTCTCATGAGAGCTTCATTATTTTTTAGCTTGAGTTTTTTCTTGAGCTCATTATCACCATTTGTGCTTGACTCCTCTCTTGATTTTCCATGGTTGCCTCCACCTTCATTCTCCACCTCCTCTCAACCCTCTCATGAGTTGAGAAACATGAGAGGAGGTGAGATGGGATAGACCTACACTAATTTCATACACGACATCCTAGGCTTTCTAGAGTAGCATCATAGAAACCCTAGTTGCTTCACGTGGATCTATTATGTGAATCTAGAGGCATAACTACATCTCTCGGGTGGATCGTCTTCGACGAAGGGAGACCGGCGGCCAAACTCAACCGGACATGCCTCAAGGAGCTAAGGAGGAAGTTGAAGACCCGAAGGACTTTGTTCATTCGGTATAACCATTCTAACTTCTTTAAATATGCTTGCTAGTATAGGGTTTACGGTAGATCCGGGCATCGGGTAATGGTAGCGCCAGTTTTGAAATTTTTTGTTCCGCATTTAGCCACGGTTTGATGGCCGGGGCGCTGCCGTAACCCAACATGGTATCAGAGCCAAACCTTAAACCCTTAGCTATCTTGTTTAGACAATGTTAAAGTATCGAAATCGAAACAACCCCGAAACAGTAAACTAGATATTCCTGGTTCTGTCGAAATTTCAGAGTCTTCAAAAAAAAATTTAAGCAACTGCAGAAGACTATTTGATTGACCACTAGAACACACCACAAATATGAGCCCAAACCGCCGGATTTGACCCGGTGAGATAGCCTAAAAAATGGGTGTGGCCGGTCCAAATTTAGAGTTTGGGCTTGGGATTTTTAGTGTGTACTAGTCTCTGGAATATTGGTTTGGTGGTATTGCTTGTTTTGCCCATTTTGGAAATTTTCTTATCTATTGTTCAGGGGCAATTCGGGGAGTTTCGAAGTTTGATAATTTAACACTGTTTAAATGTTTATAGTACATGCATTACTATCTACGACCGTGAATGTCATTCGAGCGGTACAACTCGTTTAATTGCTATATGTTCTTTTAGACGAGTTTGTTGTAATACCCCAGGTATTATCCAGTATACCCATTTATACCAGATAAGCATGGGGACCCACTATAAAACAATGGGGAATCTTCGGAATACATTCCGAAAGAGGAAAGATCTGTACTATAAATAGAATGATACCACTCTTCAATACAGAGGCGCATTTTAAGTGAACTAGCACTACAGGAGTTTGAGAACTCCGTAGTTAAGCGTGCTCGGACCAGGGAAGTCCTGGGATGGGTGACCTCCTGGGAAGTGGCCCCTGGTCGGGTCCGGTTCTCTCCGAAGGACAAAACCGTGCGGTTTCGGCCAGGGCGGACAATACTCTCTGTATTGGGGGTGGGGAGTGACATAATGGTATCAAAGCCAGGTTCCTTAATAGTAGGTCTGTGGTTCGAAGACGAACCATTGTTCTAAGTGGGGGAGAATGTAATACCCCAGGTATTATCCTGTATACCCATTTATACCAGATAAGCATGGGGACCCACTATAAAACAATGGGGAATCTTCGGAATACATTCTGAAAGAGGACAGATCTGTACTATAAATAGAATGATACCACTCTTCAATACAGAGGCGCCTTTTAAGTGAACTGGCACTACAGGAGTTTGAGAACTCCATAGTTAAGCATGCTCGGGCTAGGGAAGTCCTGGGATGGGTGACCTCCTGGGAAGTGGCCCCCGGTCAGGTCCGGTTCGCTCCGAAGGACAAAACTGTGCGGTTTCGGCCCGAGCGGACAATACTCTCTGTATTGGCGGTGGGGCGTGACATTTGCGAACGTGACATTCACGTTGATGTTCTGTGTTGTGCTATGTTGTGGTTGGATCGTCATGGTGGATAGCTTGGGTGCAATGTTAGTACAGTTTAGTTTCATTAGTATATTTGATATTGCGGGGCGAGCGTCAGACATGTGGACTGCCGTCACTGCCAGTTTGTATATTATTTGTTTGGGGCACGACCGGGTTGAGGTCGATGTCACCCTTGTATATTATTTTCTTTTCTGTACTAGGAATACCCCGCGATGGAGTGCACAAATAGCCGGGTTCTAGAGGGCAATGGGTCCGTATCTTATGGCGTTGGGATGGAGGGGACCTTACTTTAGAATTGGTGGGTTTTTTCGCCGCACTCGTAGGGAGTATAGGTTGACCTACGGAGGGGTGCCCGAGTTACCGGATTCTGTGAAGTGCTGGGTGGCCCATTCACGTTGTTGATTGGGGTTGCCTCACTTCTGGGATTGGCGGGTAGCTTGCCGCGCTCGTAGGGGTCTAGGTTTTCATTGCACAGGCTATCCACACTGTTGGATATATGTATGCCCTAGAGGCCATTATGTGATAGTGGATGTATCTATACATGTATATATATTCAGTTTGCATTCTTGCTCGACATGATAGTATGCTATCTGGTTCTTCTTTATCTGACATGTTTATTTGATCATGCTTCTATTCATTCATACATGCTGATAAAGCCCTGAGGATATCGGCTTGACTACTCTGATTATGATGGAGATCATACTAGTGGGACATCTGTAGTCTATAAGCATATCCTGGAACGTCCCTAGTCGTAGGTATATCGAGACGGGGCATTGATATACCAGAGTAGACTAGGGTATATGATACTAGACCCATACGATGGGCGATGAATGTTCCCACATTCATCGATGTTTGACATCAAGATCATACACGGGTGCTCAGTGGTGACTGGGTACACTGGACGGACTCACCGAGAACTCCTATATGGAATTATATCTATCGTCGGATAGCAGTTCTCATGTGACACTGGTACAGGTTAGTCTGTAGACCCGAGATCGTCATAGAGCCTTGTGTGTTCTCCCACCGTACTTTGATTACCACCCTACCACGGCTCTACTGAGTCGTGCAAGCAGGTGGCCGTTGGGTACAGTCCCGAGACACACGAAGGCAATGAGCGATAGGAGGTGTTTCGTCTCTCCCGATATTGGGAGTTGATGCTGTACTGTGCCCGACTGGTTATATCAGTAAGTCCCTGGCCAGGGCTGCTGAGATTTGCTGATAAGTGTTATCAGTAGTTTCTCGATCTGCTATAGACCATTCACCGGCACGACTTATTGAGTTATTGGGGTCGACATGACCATCTCTAGGCTCGATATGTAGCATA
This sequence comes from Agapanthus africanus, assembly GCA_030015575.1. Taxonomy (NCBI): domain Eukaryota; kingdom Viridiplantae; phylum Streptophyta; class Magnoliopsida; order Asparagales; family Amaryllidaceae; genus Agapanthus; species Agapanthus africanus. The sequence continues at coordinate 339,137,177 of CM057342.1, read as the reverse complement.
TCTGATGAAGAGACCGGACTGTACGGTAGTGTTGCCGGATGGCTCGACGGGAGTTGTAGCAGGTTCGCTTGTTGTCTTCTGATCGCTCAATACCCGGGTGGCCGTTACGTTTAGCTGACCGCTTGCGGCTTGAGGGTACTTGATATGATCATCACCCTCTGCCGGCGTATTGACGAGTCTTAGAGTCCCACAGAGGAGTTACCCAGTCCAGGCGAAACGTTGTGGTGCGCGTATGCGATATGCGCTAGCACCCGATTGAAATGTGCGTATATGATACCGAACATTGATCGGGTGGCCTGCTTTTGGTGGGGTCATATGAGATATGACCGGATTGATAAATTAAGTGTTGGTTTATCATCTAACCATTAGTTTTCTCACTTAAAACCTTTCTAGGGTTTTGATGGATGTATGCATGCATGCATTTGTTTCTTTCTTCCTTTTTAGTTTCATGCACATGTAGATGTGCATACATGCATAAATTCATACACCCATCCATCATGGTTGTTAGCATATGGAAATGGTGGCAATATAAGACTCACACCATGGATTATATAATGGATTATTATTTCATTTTGGGTTTAAAAAGAAAATGAAAAAGAAAGGATAATCATTCATGCTTCTACATTCTTCCTTTGACCTAACCATGCTCAACTACCACTAACCTATGGTTATCCTTCTCTTTATCATTTAAAACCCAAGTTAAACTAACTATCCATCATTTAATCATGGTTGAAGTCAAGAAGGAAATAAATATATATAGTGATATATATTTCTTTTTCTTCTTAACTCAAGAGTTATCTTTTATCTCTTGTTAAAAATTGCCACCATCTTCTTCCTCTAGCTCCTTTGCTCTCTTGATTTTCCTAGTGAGCAAATACCACATAAAGATAGGTTTTTGAAGTGAGATCCCAAACCACAACATCATTCTACTCAAGTCTAGCCGACTTGATTAGAGTGTTTCCTTCGGTTTTCCAAAGAAGCGAGCTTGGACGGAGTACTCCGTGGTGGATCGTCGTGGACGCAAGGGAACTTCGAGAGGACCTCGACTCAACACCCAAGACACCAAAGAGTCTAGCAAAGGGGAGCTACAAAGGTTGTAGCCTTCAAACCCTAATCTTTTCTAGCTTAAAGTTTAATAACCCTAATTTTCTAGGATCGATCCACTTGCATGTTAGTTTAGCACCTTAAAAATTATAATTTTGGGTCATGTGATGCTTCAAAACTCTTCATAGGGTGCCATACTAACCTTACATTGGTATCAGAGCCGACCTAGAACATTAGGCGACGTTTTTACGAAGTGAATACCCCGATCGGACAAAAATACGATATTATGGGATGCTCTCTGGAAATTTTCTAAATTTTGACATTTTGCAGAATTAAAAATATGTAAAAAATAAAGCAGGGAAAAATAAGGATTACGGCAGAAAATTTATCCAATGAACAGTGTTTCTTGCCGCGGAAACGCGGCCTAAGCTTGCTTAGGCCGCGGTTCCGCGGCCTTATATATGAATTAGTGGATAATTTTTCTTCTGTAATTTTTGGTTCAGCAAGCATAAATTTTTGGGTATTTTTAAACTGTATAAAGTTTTGAAAAATTCTGGAGATAGTTTTGGATTCGTCGATTCGATCGGGACTTTCATTTCGTAGCTTTTCCGGGTAAATTAGAAAGTATTGAAGTGTTTGAACGAGTATCATTTACTCACTATTCACGGGGTTTAAATAGTTTGGAAATACGTGCAAGTCTTTTTGCGGTGGTCCCTCTAGAAGACAACAAACCTTAACTCGATTATGTGACCGTCTCGAACTGCCCTTTGAACCCTAGGGTTTGGGGCAGTACGGCGTGCCACATGTGAGGCGTTGGCTTGACCCTTCTACAGCTGGACCGCCGCTACTGTGTCACACTCCAGATTTTTTTGAACCCTGCTCAAGTGTTGAGCTTTAGTGAATCTTGGGTGCTTGATTGTTCGTTCGAAAACTTTAATACTGTCTGTTTGTCTGGAATGTGATACAATATATGGAATTCATATAGTGTAGGCATGAAATACGAAATATGTGATATTTCGCATTTATGATGTCTAAAGAGAATCTGGATTCCAAATATTGTAGTTTTTCACTTTCTTTTCTGTGACCGTAAGTGTAGTATGTTAGATATCGCCGGTTTCGTTGCTATACGTCAACGACAATTGGGGTATGCATACTTACTTACGTTGATGATATGTGATATTATGTGTTGCTGAGATATGATGTGTAGGATTGTCGCGATCGAATAGCCAGGGTTTTTGTGAGATGAGAGTTTTATATTTTCATTCATGTAAATTCAAATGTAATGTAATATTCTTTTATTTGGGGCACTTCCAGGTTGCGGTTGTGTCACCAGTGTTGTATATTATTTACTTTTCCGCATTAGGATGGACCCAAGGAGGGGAGCACAGGTGACCGGGTTCTGGGGTTCAGTGGGAGGCCATCTCGAGGAGTCGAGACCGGGTCTCCTAAACTCCAGGATTGGTAGGGTCACTTGCCGCTCTCGTAGGGGTCCAGGGTGTGGGTTTGGCTATTCATCGCGACTGTGGAATCCGTATTTTCTATTCTGGCTAAATACTAAATACGGACGTCCTAGTATATCCCACGTTATATCTATATTTCTGCTGCCTGTGTTCTGTGATATCTGAGACGAATGACATATTATATATATGATATATAGTAGACGTTGCTTATGTTTTACACCCGCGCTAGTCCCGTCCCGGTATGCCGTTAGTTAAGTAACCTAGCGGTGCATAACGGAACATTGCGGCGAATGCGGATGGCATAAGCGTACGTGTTATTTTCGTTTCTTTTCTGTGATTGGCTTAAGGACTTAAATGATGGGATTACATTAATGTGATTAATGTAAAGAAAATAAACCTAAAAAGATGTTGTAGAATCAGATTTAAAAACTACTCGGCTATTTATGAAAAAGCTACATTTCAAAACTGCGGAGCTTAAGCCACTCCTTTTGAAAACTGTTTGATTCTACAACGATATCAAGCTCAAAGCGTTAAAGATTTTCTTAAAAATCATCCGCAACCCTCCGTCATTTTAGGAAGTAGAGTACTTAGTATTCATGCTACGTTTGTTGACCTTAGCCAAGGCGTAGTGTACGGTAGCTAAGTGATGTCTTCCTACAAACGTATATGATGCAGATTAATTAGGACGGGCATATGACTTTGTTGACCTTAGCGAAGGGTCATGTGAACGGGTCTAATTAATCAAGAAATGATGGGTTGAGCTTGACTAGTGCTCGTGATTTGTTGACCTTAGCCAAGGTCACGAGTATTAGGGGTAAAAACCACATCGGGAATTTCAAGTGTTGAAATTTGCAATGAGATTTCATACCTTCCATATGATGGTTGGATCCCGATCCCACTGTGGGCAATAGTTGCTCCTAGGAGAGTTTTACAGTTTACAATTAGCTAACTCATTAGGTGTCTAGAAAGGTGTTAACGGGGCTCCGCCTCTGTGAAAACGAGGTTTACTCTAATTAGGTCCGTGCGAAAGCACGGGGAACCTCCCTCAAAGTACCGACACTGGCCTGGCTGAACGGTTAGCGAAGTTGTAGACTGTAATTAATCCTGGCTAGTTTTTCTTTTTAAGGTTGGAAAGAAAACTTGATAAAAAGCAGTGGGAAACATCGATTAGATAAGATAATAAACCAATCTAATCTGTGCAAGAGCTTTCGCTGAGTGTATTCTTTTCTCTCTCTTAATGGCAGATACCAATGACTGGACTTAAGCTTCTACTAGATAAGAACAAACTGAATGGGACCAACTATAAAGACTGGCTAAGGAATCTGAAGATCGCCTTGACTTATGATAAAGTATCATATGTCCTCACGGCTTCAGCCCCGCCCGTCCCAGGTCCAAAATCCTCAGTTGCGGACATTGAAGTCCGCAAGACATGGGACGCTGACTGTGCCACGGCAAAATGCCTCGCGCTTGCATCGATGGACAACACACATCAAAAGCAGCACGAGGACATGGACATTCACGGTATATTGCTCCATACAAAGGAGTTGTATGGGGAGCAATCCCGCGTATTACGATACGAAGCATCAAAGAAATTGTTTCAGATGCGAATGGCCCTTGGCACACCAGTAGGAGACCACGTTCTGAAGATGATAGCTCTTATTGAAGAGCTTGAGGACCTTGGATGGACGATGGACAATGAACAATATATAGATATTATTCTGCAGTCCCTGCCCTCCACCTTCGCTCAGTTCATAGTGAACTTTAACATGCATGGCATGGAAAAGGAACTCCCTGAACTCCTTAATATGTTAAGGAGTGCAGAGAGCACTATGAAGTCAGCAAAAACTCCCGTTATGACTATTGGACAGTCTTCTTCTTCTCGCCCGAAAGCTAAGGCCAAGGGAAAGAAAAAGAAGAAACCTACTAATCCTAAGGGCGGAGTCAAAAAGGTGAAGGGAAAGGGAAAGTCCACAGCTGGAGACCCGGGGAAAGGCGAGTGTTTTCATTGCCACAAAACAGGACACTGGAAGCGCAATTGCACGGAGTACCGAAGTCTCAAGAAGAAGCATGGTGATGCTTCTGCTTCAGGTGCGTTTGTGACTGAAAACTGTTTTTCTATAAACTCTGCTTTCTGGGTATTGGATACCGGTTCAGGTTCTCACATTTGCAATTCTATACAGGGGCTGAGAAATAGCAAGGTTTTGAGGACAGGTGACCATACTCTCTGCGTTGGAAATGGTTTCAATGTACATACAGTCGCAGTGGGAGAGTATCACTTGGGGTTGCCATCTGGATGTATTTTGATTTTGAATCCATGTTATTTTGTACCAAGTATGCTATGTAATATAATATCCGTTTCTTTGTTGGACAATGAAGGGTATAATTTTGTGTTGCAGAACAATGTTATGAACATTCACCTAAATCAAATGTTGGTTGGGTATGGTACACTTAATAACGGAATATATGTCCTAAATCAACACACAGTTTTCAATGTACAACACACTAATAAAAGAAAACTTTCAGAATTAAATGAAGCTTTTCTTTGGCATTGTAGACTTGGTCATATTAACGAAACAAGACTAAACAAGCTACACAAAGATGGATATTTAAACTCTTTTGAATATAAATCTTATGCGACTTGCCAGTCTTGTATCAAGGGTAAAATGACCAAAACTCCGTTTACCGAACACGGAGAAAGAGCTGCTCAACTCCTGGGCCTCATACATAGTGATGTATGTAGGCCTATGTCTACACAGGCTAGAGGCGGTTTTTCATACTTCATTACATTCACTGACGATTTCTCAAGATTCGGTCATGTATTTTTATTAAAGCACAAGTCCGACGCTTTCGAGAAATTCATTGAATATAAACAAGAAGTAGAAAAACAAACCGGCTTGAGTATTAAGATGCTTCGATCAGATCGAGGTGGAGAGTATCTCAGTACAGAATTTGCAAACTTCCTAAAAGAGAATGGGATTCTCTCTCAGCTCACTCCTCCTTACACACCATAGCACAACGGTGTGTCAGAACGACGGAATATGACCCTATTAGATATGGTCCGGTCCATGATGAGTGACGTTGAGTTACCAGTCTCGTTTTGGGGACATGCATTGGAGACTGCAGCGTTTCTGCTAAACAGGGTTCCAACCAAAGCCGTGTCTACCACGCCATATGAGATATGGCATGGGAAGAGACCATCTCTTAAGAGAATTAAGATTTGGGGTTGCCCGGCCTATGTTAAAAAGCAGAATCCGGACAAACTCGAGACACGGTCAGTCATGTGTAACTTTGTAGGATATCCAAAGAATTCTTATGGATATCTATTCTACCACAAAGAGGAACAAAAAGTGTTTGTTTCACAACATGCCACATTCTTGGAAAAAGAGTTTTTCATAGATAAAGATGATGGCAAAGTGGTGGATCTAAAAGAGGTTCTAGAAACACAAACTACAAATGACGATTTGGTTGAACCGACTGTTGCAGCAGAAACTAAAGAACCTCGGCCACTCTGTAGGTCTGGTAGAACTTCTCGCCCACCGGAGAGGTACTACGGTTTCCTCATTGATGGTGACAGAGAAGACTGTATCATGGAAGATGATGATCCTACCAGTTTTCAGCAAGCTATCACAAGTGGTGACTCTGTGAAGTGGCTGGATGCCATGAGATCCGAAATGGAGTCTATGTACACCAACAAAGTATGGACTTTGGACGTTGTACCCCCTGGGGTAAAACCTGTAGGGTGCAAATGGATCTTTAAAAGAAAGATTGGTGTGCATGGGCAGGTAGAGACCTATAAGGCAAGACTTGTGGCGAAAGGTTTTCGTCAAAGACCAGGTTTGGACTATGACGAAACTTTTTCGCCCGTAGCCATGCTTAAATCCATTCGGATCCTACTTGCTATTGCTGCTCACTACGACTATGAAATCTGGCAGATGGACGTTAAAACAGCATTTCTAAATGGAGATTTAGAAGAATGCGTTTATATGGATCAGCCAGAGGGCTTCATTGACAGTGGGAGCAGCGAGAAAACATGTAGATTGCTTAAATCCATATATGGGTTAAAGCAGGCATCTCGGAGTTGGAACATCTGTTTCGATGATGTTATCAAAGAGTTTGATTTCATCAAAAATCCAGATGAACCTTGTGTTTATAAGAAGGCTGTAGGAAGAGCTGTCACATTCCTCGTATTGTACGTGGATGACATTCTTCTGATAAGAAATGATATTCCTATGCTACAGTCGGTCAAATAATTCTTATCACTAAGGTTCTCCATGAAGGACCTGGGTGATGCCACATACATCCTGGGCATAAGGATCTATAGGGATAGATCCAAAAAGTTATTGGGACTGTCCCAAACCAGTGTTGGAGATAGTGCCCTCAGATTCAATTATTCGATCACAGGCACGTGATTACAATGATTGATGGAGGACCTATCCCGATAGGACAGTCTTACTCGAGATGATAGTATGCTACCTGGTTTATCTTTATCATCGTGTACTGCTTTAGGTGACCTGACAGGTCACTATTGCACGTTGATAGAGCCCCTAGGATTCTTTCTTGACCACCAGCAGTATGAGGGCGATCATATACGTGGGAGCTGGTAGTCTATAAGCACATCCTTAAATGGTCCCTAGTCGTGTGAGTTTCGAGATAGGGCATCGATACTCCAGAGTAGACTAGTATATACAGTCGAGACCCCGACGAGGGGCGGTGGCCGGTCTCACAAGCCACTGGTGTCAGTTGGATCACCTAAGATGTATACAGGTGCTCATTGGGTTATGAGTACACCGGACAGGACTCGCCGGGAACATGCTAGTTGGTCATATACCAGACGTCAGATGGCAGTTCCCTGGTGACATGTGTACAGGTTAGTTCATCGACCTGGGGATCGTCATTTGTCTTGTGTGAGTTCCCACTGTACTTTGATTACTACCCTACCATGGCTCAAAGGAGTCGTGCAAACAGGTTTTAGTTGGGTACAGTCCCGAGCCACATGGAGGCAGTGAGCGTATCTTCAGGGGTTCGTCTCTCCCGGTATTGGGGGTGAGGTCGTGCTGTGTCTAGGAGAGCCATTACACGAAGCCCTCGGCCGAGGCAAGGAGATTTACTGGTAGGTATTCCAGTAGTATCTCAGGGTGTTCTGGGATACACTCCGACACGACTTGTACCGCTTTTGGGGGTCTGACTTTTACCAACCCCCTAGGCCCGCCATGCGATACTCATAGACGAACGGACCGGACTGTACGGATATTGTCACTGACAGGCTCAGTAGGGTTGTCAGGCTGAGTTCACTCACAGACGTCCCTTTTAGTCAATACCTGGTAGCCCGTTACGTATTGGCTAATACCTCTGACGTGCTAGTGGTTAAATCCACAACCAAGGTGTTGACGAGTCTTTAGAGTCCCCCATATTCTGTTACTCAGCTTTCGGGAGAAAAGTTGTAGAAGCCGTATGGAGATATGGCAAGGTCCGATCAGATACGTGCGGTATTGCACGGATCAGGATCAGACAGTTTGTACTATAGGCCGTATGGATATATGGCAGGGTTCGATCAGATACGTGCGTTATTGCACGGATCAGGATCGGACGGATATTACTAGCCGGCTTTGGTTTAAGCCGGATTCTAGTATAGTACAGTGGAGATTTTGTCTCATTGCATTTGTATTTCGGTCGGAATACAAATGCGGGTGTGTATGCACAGAATCGGGGTTTTCCTGTAATTTATTACGGGACCAGTTTTCTGGAGTTGCCAGTTTGCTTTCCGTTTCGGCCAATTTCCTTTGTATCGTTCATTGGCCGAAGTTTGGTGGAGGAGGGCTTATTTGGATTGTTGCAAATAAGCATTTGTGGAGGGGTTCTTTGCATATTCTTGTGTCATGATAGCTTTTCTTTGACCTTGACTTCTAGCTTCATCATGGCATGACTTTTGTGGTCTGTTAGTTGTATGTATGCCCTAGAGGCCAGTATTGTACAGATTATGTATATTATATTGGATGCTTGGATATATATAGAGATGACTTTCTTGCTCGACATGATAGTATGCTATCTGGTTGCCATTTATCTTAACATGTACACTAGTCTCTTTATACTGTCTTATAGTTACATGTTGGTAAAGCCCTTAGGATTTGTACTTGACTACATGGACTATGATGCAGATCATACTAGTGGGGACATGGTAGTCCATAAGTACATCCTTCAAGGTCCCTAGTCGTGGGTGTATCGAGACGGGGCATCGATATACCAGAGTAGACTAGCGTATACGCTTCTCGACCCATGTGATGGGCGATGGATGATCCCATATCCATTGGTGTTTGACATCAGATATGGTGTACGGGTGCTCAGTGGTGACTGGGTACACTGGACGGACTCGCCGAGAACTCCCAGATGGTATTATACCTCACGTCAGATGGCAGTTCTCAGGTGACACTTGTACAGGTTAGTCTGTAGACCCGAGATCGTCATAGAGTCTTGTGTGATTCCCACTGTGCTTTGATCTCCACCTTACCACGTCCATGAGGGCGTGCAAAACGGTGGTCTTTGGGCACAGTCCCGAGTCACATGGAGGCAATGAGCGATAGGAGGGGTTTCGTCTCTCCCGGTATTGGGGGTTGATGTTGCGCTGTGCTCGATTGGCCGTAACAGGGAAGTCCCTGGCCAGGGCTGATCAGAGATTTGCTGGTAAGTGTTACCAGTAGTTTCTCGACCGGTTACGAGCCTCACATCAGCACGACTTATCGGGTTATTGGGGTCTGACGTATACCACCCCTAGACTTGATATGCGACGTATCAGACGAAGAGACCGGACTGTATGGTAAGTGTTACTGGTCGGATTCGCAGGAGTGTGAGCGGGCTAGCTCGTCGATCTTCTGATCGCTCAATACCCGGGTGGCCGTTACGTTTAGCAGACCGCTTGCGGCTTGTGGGTGCTTGATATGATCATCATCTGCTACCGGCGTATTGACGAGTCTTTAGAGTCCTACACAGAGGTTTCCTGGCTCAAGCGAAACGAAATAGGAGCGCATATGAGATATGTGCAGGACCGAGAATAATGCGTGTATGTGATACCGCATTTCATTCTCGCGATATATGTTTCGATTGGTTATATTCGATATGACCTAGTTATCGAATCATTCATTCGATAAATCGATACATTAGATTCTAGTCGGTTATGTGCGACATGACCGGATCATTGAATCAAATGTTGATTTAATGATTTAATGCATAATTATATATTTGATATATTGCATTGCATTAACTAGTATTGGTTCACTTTAAACGGATTTTTCTCACTTGATGCACATTGTATATGTGATATGCTTTAGTGCACTACTTTGTATCATGTTTGATGATACTTGATAATGTGATTAAGTGTAAAGGGTTAAACCATGGTTAAGTGATGATTAGGGTTTTGGTTTTTCATTTATTTATTTGTTTATTTATTTGAAAGGATTAAGTTAAGTATGGTGGCTTATTTTGGAGCTATGTTGAAGCTTCATGAAGCTTTGACAAAGTCCACCATCCTTATCTCATCCTTAACCCTAACCACACTTACTAACCTTGGTTTAATCTCTACACTTGACCATGGTCAAGATATGATAAGTATTCATATTAGTTTTATTTTAAAATATGAAGACTTATCTTTCTTTCTTCATCTTCATCTTCTTCTTCTTCTTCAAGCTCAAGGTCCATCAATGGCAACTTGAGTTAAAGTGAGATAAATCCAATTCTAAAGTGAACCCACCTCCTATTTCTTCACCCTCTACCTCTTGCCAAGTTGTTTTGGGTGTTTACTTCACAAGTTTCACAAGTTTGTGAAGTCGGAGCTTGAGTTTGTGCAACCTCGACGTAGATCGTCTTTGACACGAAGCCGACGACCTATTCCGCACGTTTCTCCGATGAAGCCGTCACGAGAGTTCAAGCTTCAAGATGGACAGCGAGAGGACGCCCTTGCGGAGCCGTGGAGGTGGATATCCGGATCTACAAAGGTTGTAATTTCCGTATCCCAGTAGTTAACTGTTAACTAGCTTTTAGTTTCGCCTAGAATTCTAGCAAACGATCCGTAGTCGGGTCTCTCGGCACCGTTAAAATTTTAATATGGCATGTTCGATGCCTTTGTGTGACCTCATTAGGGTGCCTAGGAACCCTACAGTGGTATCAGTGCCTAGCTAGAGCCTTAGGCGAAGTCTAGACGGAGTTTGAAGTCCGAACGAACACGAAACCCAAATACTTAAGAGCTCTCTGGACATTTTCATAAATCTGGGATTTTTTCATATTAAAAATGCCTAAAAAATTCACCAAGGAAATACAAGAATTACGATATAAAAATTTTCCCATGAACAGTTACTTGAGCCGCGGAAACGCGGCAGAAGCATGGCTTCTGCCGCTGTTCCGCGGCCATATAGTGACGTCATCCAATTTTCTCTGCACAGTAATACCTGATAAATTCTGGTGAGTTTTCTGGGTATTTTTAAATTGATTTAAAGGTTGAGTGCTCTGGGGTTATATTGGGAATCGATGAATTCGATCGGAATATCAAACTTTGTTTAAGTGTTTTTCCAGATAATTGTAGAATATGTTAAAGAGTTCGACCGGATATAAATACCCAGGTTTTCCCCTGCCGGAATAATTCCAAGTGTTGGATTTTTCTGTGGTTAAAAGACGTTCCGAGTAGTGCAAGTAACGCAATGGTCCCTCTAGAAGACACAAACCTTAACTCGATTATGTGACCGTCTTGAACTGCCCTTTGAACCTTCGGGTTTGGGGCAGTACGGCGTGCCACATGTGAGGCGTTGGCTTGACCCTTCTACGGCTGGACCGTTGGTACTGAGGCATGAAGTGAATGTCTTTGAACCTATTTCATGTGTTGATCGGTGTCGGGAAAACTTGGGTGTTCGAATGTTCGATCGGAAAGTTTAATATATTCTATTTATCCGGAATTGGATACAATAATTGGAATTCACAAACAGTTATGAGATAACTGGATGAATGTTATAGATCTAGCAGTTTAGTTTCACAAGATATCGAAAAGAGTTTTCGATGATGGGACTAAAATGCGGGGTTTATAACTGTTAGGCATGTGATGTCTAAAGAGGTTGCGGATTCCAATTGTTGTAGTTTTACACTTTCTTTTCTGTGACCGTAAGTGTAGTATGTTCATATCGCCGGTTTCGTTGCTATACGTCAACGACAATTGGGGTATGCATACTTACTTACGTTGATGACATGTGATGTTATGTGTTGCTGGATATGTTATATTGGATCGTCGTGTTTGAATAGCCGGGGTTTTTTTATGTGAGATGAGTGTTTTTCATTTTCATTCATGTAAAAACTTGTATGTAATATTCTTTTATTTGGGGCGCTTCCAGGTAGCGGAAGTTGTCACCCGTTGTATATTATTTACTTTTCCGCATTAGGATAGACCCAAGGATATAGGGGTCTAGGGGTGTGGGATTGGCTATTCATCACGACCGTGGAATCCGTGTTTTATACTGGCTCGTATTGAAAACACGGACGTCCTAGTATATCCAATATTTCATATGTTTATTCTGCTGCGATATCTGTGATGTGATTCTGTGATGGATATAGTATATAGTATATATGATATATTATATAGACGTTACTTATGTTTTACACCCGCGCTAGCCCTGCCCTGCTCTGTCGTTAGTTACCTAACCTAACGGTGCACGAGGGGACATCGAGGCGAATGCGGATGGCATAAGTGTACGTCATATCTATCTGTGATGTTTAGGTATTTAAATGATGGGACTTCATTAATGTGATTAATGAAAGATAAGAAACCTAAGATGTTGTGGAATCGAATTTTAAAATAAAACAGGTAGCTACAGTTCTTGCTTTGCACAGCGGTATATATGATATACCCCGCACCTTATTCGATGAGGAAAGGACCGAGATCCCTTCACCGGGAGTGACTCCTTTAGCAATAACTGGCAGATGCTACACATTCGGTTTGCTTTTGACTGCTTTTGGGTTTTTGCTTTGCACAGCGATATATATGATATATCCCGCACCTCATTCGACGAGGAAAGGACCGAGATCCCTTCACCGGGAGTGACTCCTTTAGCAAAACTAGAAAAGCCTCAAAATCACTCCATTTCAAAACATCATTTGATTCTACAACGATATCAAGTTCATTACGCTCATGGTTTTTATGAAAAACCTGCGTAGCCCTCCGTCATTTCAGATAAGTATTAGTTAGTATTCGTGCTGCGGTAGTTTGGCCTCCGTCAAGGCGCAGTGTACGGTAGCTAACTAGTGCTTATCTGCTAGCATATGATGCGATTGGATTAGGGTATTCGTACGGCGTTGTTTGGCCTCCGTCAAGAGTCGTGCGGGTGGGTTTAATTCAATCAGGAAATGACGGGTTGAACTTGACTAGCGGACTATGGGTTGTTTGGCCTCCGTCAAGGTCATAGGACGCTGGGGGCAAAATATTATCGGGAATTTCAAGTGTTGAAATTTGCAATGAGATTGCATACCTTCTATGAGATAGTTGGATCCCGATACCCGCTGCGAGTAAGAGTTACTCCTGGGAGAGTTTTACACATTGCAATTAGCCGATCAAGTAGGTGTCTAGAAAGGTGTTAACGAGGTTACGCCTCTGGGAAAACGAGGTTTACATTAATTAGGTTCGTGCGAAAGCACGGGGGACCTCCCTCAAAGTACCGACACTGGCCTGGCTGAAAGATTGGCGAACTTGTAGTGTGTAATTAATCCCGGCTAGTCTTTCCTTTTAAGGTTTGGAGGAAGATTTGATAAAAAGCAGTGGGAGCCATCCTGATTAGATAAGATAATAACCAATCTGATCTTGCACGAGCATACGCTAAAGTGTTTTCTTCTCTCTCTCTCTCCAGGTAGCGACCATTTCATGCCTTAATAAAGATAATAATATGGATGTATTGACCGAACCCGCATGATATACTGTGCTGGGGAACGTTGGTTCCGTTCTTTCTTATAAGAGTTATAGGAATGAACAGGATATAGGGGAATACCAGGATTCCCATGCCACCCGAATGAAGAAAGTACATGTTGATGCATTTTCTTCGGGTGTGTTCGTTACTGAGAACTGTTTCTCCATTTGCTCTACGTCCTGGGTATTAGATACCGGGTCAGGATCCCATATATGTAATCAGTTACATGGGCTTAGGAAAGGTAGAGAACTTGGAGAAGGTGATAAAGACATTAGAGTTGGAAATGGTGCAATTGTTGCAGCTAAGACTGTCGGGGAATTTCACCTTGTATTACCAACTGGTAATACATTGGTTCTGAACGAATGCTATTACATGCCGAACCTGATATGCAACATTATATCGGTTTCTTTATTAAGCAAAGAAGGATATAATTTTGTATTACAGGACAATGTTATGAATATTTTCCGTAACCAAAAGTTTGTTGGATCAGGCACGTTGTCCAATGGCATTTATGTTCTAAATCAATCAACAGTTCTGAGCATAACAAACACACACAAGAGGAAGAGTTCTGAACTGAACGAATCCTTCTTGTGGCATTGTAGACTGGGTCACATCAATGCGACACGACTGGCTAAGTTGCATAAGGATGGATATTTAAATCCGTTTGAATTTTCATCCTATGACACTTGCCAGTCATGTCTCAAAGGCAAGATGACCAAGACTCCGTTTACGGGACACGGAGAAAGAGTTACCGAACTCTTAGGACTAATACATAGTGATGTATGCGGTCCCATGTCTACACATGCCAGGGATGGTTCTTCATACTTCATTACATTCACTGACGATCTCTCTAGGTTCGGGTATGTGTTCCTGATGAAACACAAATCAGAAGCTTTTGAGAAATTTAGGGAATATAAACAAGAAGTTGAGAACCAAACCGGAAAAAGTATTAAAATCCTTCGATCTGATCGAGGAGGAGAATACTTAAGCAATGAATTCCTGGGCTTCCTAAAAGAGAATGGGATTCTCTCTCAGCTGACTCCTCCATATACACCACAGCACAACGGTGTATCAGAACGGAGGAACCGCACCCTATTAGATATGGTGCGCTCTATGATGAGTACAGCTGAGTTACCTATTTCCTTCTGGGGATATGCACTGGAGACTGCTGCATACCTACTGAATAGAGTTCCGACCAAATCAGTGCCTACCACTCCATATGAGATATGGAATGGCAAGAGACCATGTCTTAATTTTATTCAGATATGGGGTTGTCCGGCCTATGTTAAAACACAAAATCCGGACAAGCTCGAGGCAAGGTCTGTTCTATGTAAGTTTGTTGGATATCCCAAACATTCGCGAGGGTATATCTTCTACCACTCCGAGGAACAAAAAGTGTTTGTTTCTCGACATGCCACTTTCTTAGAAAAAAGTTTTCTTATGAAACAGATAAGTGGCATTGAGGTAGAACTGGAAGAGGTTCCAGCAATACAGACTACAACAGAAGATTTGGTTGAACCAGAGGATTCCGTAGTTCCCGATGAACCCCAGCCTCTCCGCCGATCTAGTAGGGTTCCTCGCCAACCTGAGAGATACTACGGTTTTCTCATTGATGGTGGCAGTGAGGATTGCATCATGGAGGATGATGACCCAACCAGCTTCGAGCAGGCCATCACTAGTGGTGACTCAGTGAAATGGCTGGATGCTATGCGGTCCGAGATGGATTCCATGTACACCAACAAAGTATGGACTTTGGAAGTTGCTCCTGAAGGGGTAAAACCCATTGGGAGCAAGTGGATCTTTAAGAAGAAACTTGGTGTAGATGGGAAAGTGGAGACTTTCAAAGCTAGACTTGTAGCAAAGGGTTTTCGTCAAAGACCAGGTGTGGACTATGACGAAACCTTTTCTCCAGTGGCTATGCATAAATCCATCCGAATCATGCTTGCCATTGCTGCCTTTCATGACTACGAAATCTGGCAAATGGATGTTAAGACCGCCTTTCTAAATGGTGATTTAGAAGAGTGTGTGTACATGACTCAGCCAGAGGGCTTCGTAGACAGTGGGAGCAGCGGGAAGGTGTGCAAGTTGCTTAAATCCATTTATGGATTAAAGCAAGCATCGCGGAGTTGGAACATCTGCTTTGATGTCGTTATCAAAGAGTTTGATTTCGTCAAAAATCCAGATGAACCTTGTATCTACAAGAAGGTGGCAGAGAGTAAGGTTGTCTTCCTCGTATTGTACGTGGACGACATACTCTTGATAGGAAATGATATTCCTATGCTGCAATCGGTCAAGCTCTTCTTATCACAAAGATTCTCAATGAAAGATCTAGGTGATGCCTCCTGCATATTAGGGATCAGGATCTATAGAGATAGATCCAAACGGATTTTGGGATTGTCCCAATCCAGGTACATTGACACCATACTAAAGAGGTTTAGTATGGAAGAGTCCAAGCGTGGGAACATGCCCACGATCTCTGGAGTCACTCTCTCCAAAGAGATGTCTCCCAAGACTGATTTGGAGAGAGCTCGCATGCAAGGGATACCCTATGCTTCGGCAGTAGGCTCTATCATGTATGCGATGCTATGTACCAGACCCGATGTAGCATACTCACTAAGTGTAGTGAGCAGGTATCAAGCTGATCCTGGAGAGAGTCACTGGACAGCTGTGAAGAGCATTCTCAAGTACTTACGAAGGACTAGAGATATGTTCTTGGTGTATGGTAACGGAGAACTCCAAGTGGAGTCCTTTACCGATTCCAGCTTCCAGAGTGATAAGGACGACTCTAAGTCGCAGTCGGGTTTTGTCTTTACCCTTTACGGAGGGGCGGTTAGCTGGAAGAGTTCCAAGCAGGAAACCGTGGCAGACTCGACGATGGAGGCTGAATATATCGCTGCCAACGATGCTGCTAAAGAAGCTGTCTGGGTCAAGAAGTTCATTACTGAACTTGGAGTGGTTCCATCCATTGAGCATCCAATACCTTTGTATTGCGATAACAATGGAGCGGTGGCTTTGGCCAAGGAACCCAGGTCCCATCAGCGATCCAGGCATATTCTGAGGCGGTATCACCTGATCCGGGAGATAGTTGATCGCCGGGAGATCGAGGTCAGGAGAGTTGACACGAAGAACAACACGGCGGATCCACTCACGAAGGCCATTCCCCAGATACAGTTTGAGAGACTCTTCGGGATGCTCGGTATGAGATACTACAGCAGCTGGCCCTAGTGCAAGTGGGAGATTGTTAGTTGTATGTATGCCCTAGAGGCCAGTATTGTACAGATTATGTATATTATATTGGATGCTTGGACATATATAGAGATGACTTTCTTGCTCGACATGATAGTATGCTATCTGGTTGCCATTTATCTTAACATGTACACTAGTCTCTTTATACTGTCTTATAGTTACATGTTGGTAAAGCCCTTAGGATTTGTACTTGACTACATGGACTATGATGCAGATCATACTAGTGGGGACATGGTAGTCCATAAGTACATCCTTCAAGGTCCCTAGTCGTGGGTGTATCGAGACGGGGCATCGATATACCAGAGTAGACTAGCGTATACGCTTCTCGACCCATGTGATGGGCGATGGATGATCCCATATCCATTGGTGTTTGACATCAGATATGGTGTACGGGTGCTCAGTGGTGACTGGGTACACTGGACGGACTCGCCGAGAACTCCCAGATGGTATTATACCTCACGTCAGATGGCAGTTCTCAGGTGACACTTGTACAGGTTAGTCTGTAGACCCGAGATCGTCATAGAGTCTTGTGTGATTCCCACTGTGCTTTGATCTCCACCTTACCACGTCCATGAGGGCGTGCAAAACGGTGGTCTTTGGGCACAGTCCCGAGTCACATGGAGGCAATGAGCGATAGGAAGGGTTTCGTCTCTCCCGGTATTGGGGGTTGATGTTGCGCTGTGCTCGATTGGCCGTAACAGGGAAGTCCCTGGCCAGGGCTGATCAGAGATTTGCTGGTAAGTGTTACCAGTAGTTTCTCGACCCGTTACAAGCCTCACATCAGCACGACTTATCGGGTTATTGGGGTCTGACGTATACCACCCCTAGACTTGATATGCGACGTATCAGACGAAGAGACCGGACTGTATGGTAAGTGTTACTGGTCGGATTCGCAGGAGTGTGAGCGGGCTAGCTCGTCGATCTTCTGATCGCTCAATACCCGGGTGGCCGTTACGTTTAGCAGACCGCTTGCGGCTTGTGGGTGCTTGATATGATCATCATCTGCTACCGGCGTATTGACGAGTCTTTAGAGTCCTACACAGAGGTTTCCTGGCTCAAGCGAAACGAAATAGGAGCGCATATGAGATATGTGCAGGACCGAGAATAATGCGTGTATGTGATACCGCATTTCATTCTCGCGATATATGTTTCGATTGGTTATATTCGATATGACCTAGTTATCGAATCATTCATTCGATAAATCGATACATTAGATTCTAGTCGGTTATGTGCGACATGACCGGATCATTGAATCAAATGTTGATTTAATGATTTAATGCATAATTATATATTTGATATATTGCATTGCATTAACTAGTATTGGTTCACTTTAAACGGATTTTTCTCACTTGATGCACATTGTATATGTGATATGCTTTAGTGCACTACTTTGTATCATGTTTGATGATACTTGATAATGTGATTAAGTGTAAAGGGTTAAACCATGGTTAAGTGATGATTAGGGTTTTGGTTTTTCATTTATTTATTTGTTTATTTATTTGAAAGGATTAAGTTAAGTATGGTGGCTTATTTTGGAGCTATGTTGAAGCTTCATGAAGCTTTGACAAAGTCCACCATCCTTATCTCATCCTTAACCCTAACCACACTTACTAACCTTGGTTTAATCTCTACACTTGACCATGGTCAAGACATGATAAGTATTCATATTAGTTTTATTTTAAAATATGAAGACTTATCTTTCTTTCTTCATCTTCATCTTCTTCTTCTTCTTCAAGCTCAAGGTCCATCAATGGCAACTTGAGTTAAAGTGAGATAAATCCAATTCTAAAGTGAACCCACCTCCTATTTCTTCACCCTCTACCTCTTGCCAAGTTGTTTTGGGTGTTTACTTCACAAGTTTCACAAGTTTGTGAAGTCGGAGCTTGAGTTTGTGCAACCTCGACGTAGATCGTCTTTGACACGAAGCCGACGACCTATTCCGCACGTTTCTCCGATGAAGCCGTCATGAGAGTTCAAGCTTCAAGATGGACAGCGAGAGGATGCCCTTGCGGAGCCGTGGAGGTGGATATCCGGATATACAAAGGTTGTAATTTCCGTATCCCAGTAGTTAACTGTTAACTAGCTTTTAGTTTCGCCTAGAATTCTAGCAAACGATCCGTAGTCGGGTCTCTCGGCACCGTTAAAATTTTAATATCCCAGTAGTTAAAATTCTAGCAAATGATGTTTGTGGTTGAGTGTGGGTTTGGGTTTGTGATGATTTCCTTTCATGATTTCCTTTGATTCTCATCTTGCATGATTGAGATATACACTTCCTCATTCCTTTTTTCCTCTCTCAATTATTCATTCCAACCTCACCTTTTTTGAAGTGGCCGGCCATTCCTTTGGGTAAGGGCTGTCCAAGTTTAGAGTGGGGATTTTTTGTTCATTTCATGCTACAAAAAATTCCCATGCTCATCTCCAAAAAGACCAAGTTCAATCCCTCCACCAATGGCACCTCCTACAACCCCAAAATGAGACACAAGTTCTACACAACCTTCTACAGCAAATCTTGGGCACGTCGACTAGCCAGCTTCGTGCCCGAGTTGCCTCGGCATTGAGGTGGGAGCCCGTAAAAGAAGTAGGCGATGTGGTGCACTTCCGGCGATGAGGAGGAGACGGGACATTCCGCAGGAGATTTTGACGACGACGAGAAGACCGGAGGACTCGGATCTGTCGGTATATCTCTCTTCCCCATCTTGTAAATAGCTAGGACTAGTTAGTGGTTCGATCCGGGTATTAGTGCGCGGCGGTTTGCCAGTTCAAGTAAAATTAAAGTTTATCACCGCTTCCGCATTTGGCCGTCGGATTGACGGCCGGGGCGCCGCCGTGCACTTACAGTGGTATCAGAGCCACGCCATTAACTTAGTCTAGCTTGCCTTAATGTGTTTTTCAGTTCCGATCGATCAAATGTTCCAAAACCCGTATTTCCTTCACGACAGTTTTCTGTTGAAATTTTTTGGTCTCCAAAATTTTTTCAGGTTGTGTAAAATTGATCTACTGGAGATTACAAGGCTACTGTAGAAATTCGACAGGGTGATTCCACTGTGTAGGCGCGGAACCGCGGCCAAACCCACCTTTGGGCCGCGGTTCCGCCGCACACTGTTGGGTTCCCTGCACCAAATTTCTACAGTATCTTTCTGGGGTTAAAATTGGGGTTTTGGAATATTAATATTGGGCCCAGAATTTCCTGATCTGCTACAGTAATGCTTGGGGGCCCACTTGTTAAAATCTGATTGATCGGATATTTTAAACACATTATTTCACAGTATTTACATTATATCTGCGACCGTGAATGTCACATGATCGGTAAATCCGGTCTAACTGCTATAGCCCAGTTAGACGGATTTGCGAACGTGACTTTCACGTTGATGTTCTGTTTTTGCTGTGATGTTGCGGATCGGTCGTGGGGGATAGCCTGGATGCAATGCTAGTACAGTTGTGGTTGTATTATGTACATTTGATATTGCGGGGCGAGCGTCCGACATGTGGACTGCCGTCACTGCCTGTTTGTATTATTATTTTGGGGCACGGCCAGGTTGCGGTCGATGTACCCGTTGTATGTATATTTTACTTTCTGTACTAGGATTACCCCGCGGAGGGGTGCACGGATGGTCGGATTCTAGAAGGCAACAAGCCCGCATCTCATGGCATTGAGACGGAGGGGGCTTCACTCTAGGATTGGCGGGCTATTCGCCGCACTCGTAGGGGGTACAGGTTGACCCAGGAGGGGTGCCCAAGTTACCGGATTCCGTGAAGTGCTGGGTGGTCCATTCACGGTGCTGAAGGGGGCTGCCTCGCTTCAGGTTTTGGCGGGTAACTTGCCGCGCCCGTAGGGGTCTAGGATTTCATTGCGCAGGCTATCCACACGACCAGGGGAACGTCGGGTTTCAGTAGTGGCTCTGTGAAACCCGGGGATCCAAGATATCTGTATTGTTTCTATGATGCTGTACATTTTCTGTGATGTTGCATTTCTTATCACGCCTTGAGCGAATATAATATATTGGTATATATATTAGTAGATGTTGTATATGTTTTGCATCCGCGCTAGTCCAGTCCCCGCTCTGTCGTTAGTTAGCTAACCTAACGGGTAATGACGGGACCCAGCGGCGAATGCGGATGGCATATACGTACATCAGTATATTTTCGTTCTTTTTGGTGTGATCAATTGATGGGACTGCGTTGATTCGAATCAATGCAAGTTAAAAACAAACCTAATCTGATGTTGTTGGAACACTTTTCTAAAAGCTGTTATTGCAAGGACGTTCTCTTTTGTTTTGCATCGTGGTATTCAGTTGGAATATCCTGCTCCTCAGTCGACGAGGCAAGAGCCGAGATCCCTTCACCGGGAGTGACCCCTTGGACAAAAAGTTTGCGTCAGGGCATTAACTTCACTATAGCCGATTACTTTTGCTTTGCATCGTGGTATTCAGTTGGAATATCCTGCACCTCATTCTACGGGGAAAAAGCCGAGATCCCTTCACCGGGAGTGACCTCTTTAGCAATGGTTTTCGTCACTATATTTTCAAAAAGCTATCCAGTTCCTTCAACGATATCAAGTTCTTTACGTTAAAGGTTTTCGCCAGAAACCATTCGTAGCCCTCCGTCATTTCATATGGATAGTCAATAGTATTCAAGCTGTGTTTGTTGGCCTTAGTCAAGACACAGTGTTTGGTAGCTATTGGGTGTTCATATGCTGCATAGATAGATGCGTTGGTTTGGGACAGTCGTATAGCCTTGTTGGCCCTAGTCAAGGGCTTGTACGGGTGGGTTCAAATCAACCTGGATAATGACGGGTAGAACTTGACATGTGACTTATGATTTGTTGGCCTTAGTCAAGGTCATAAGAGCATGGGGTAAAAATCCACATCGGGAGTTTCAAAAGAACTGAAACTTGCCAGATATGCGCATACCTTCTGGAGTGTGACACCGTGAGCGGATTCCATCACGTTATCATGCGATGATAGTTGGATCCCGATTCCCACTGATGAGTTGGTATACTCCTCGGGTGATCCCGACTAATTCTTCTTTCAGGTTTGGAGGAGAATTTGACGGTACAGTAGGATGTTTCCAGATTAGATAAATTGGTAACCATTCTGATCTAGGTTAGAGTGCACGCTGAGTGTTTCTTTTCTCTCTCTCTTTGGCAGCGACCATTGACCCGACCCTAAGACAATGACTCAGTGACCAAGTTGACCAAACCTTCTTAACACTGGCTTTTGGATTATCAGAGTTGCAAACCTCATTGTCACTCCTACTTTTACCCTTTTCTCCAGGACACCCCGTATTACTACGAACGTCCACTTCCATTGGACAAAACCATCGTAAGGTTAGATACGAACTCGAAGGAATTTATTCGAGGATGGTTTCCGGTTCTGGAGAAAACGGATAGGACTATTCAGTTGTCTTTTCCTTTTACCTTCTCTCAGGTTGCGAGTACTCCTTGGTTTAGGAGTAGTACACCTATTACGCAAATTGGATAGTCTTCTTCCAAACCTTAGGCCGGTGCCGACCGGTAGGGAATGAAGAAAACCAATTAGCCTAACGATGGTGTACAGAAGGTATTGAGTTAAGACAAAACTAAAGGGATTAGTAAGAGGGCAAAGTAAATTGCGACTGCTATTCACAACCAAACCAAGTATTCCTTCGCCAATCCTAAATCACCTTTGTATTTCTCCAGGACACTCCGTATCACTACGAAGATCCACAGTTTATTGGATACTCCATCGTATGGTTATATACGAACTCGAAAGGAACTTGTTCCAGTTCGGGGATGGATTCTGGTTCAGGAGAAATAGGAATAAGATTTATTCAGGTGTCTTTTATCTTCACCTTCTCTCGCATTGCGAGTGTTCCTAGGATTAGGACAGTACACCCATTATGCTTATTGGATAGTCTTCTTCCAAACCATAGGCTGGTGCCGAACGGTAGGGAAGGAAGAAAACCATTTGGCCTAAAGGGGTGTGCAGAAGGTAATGACTAAAGACATATGAAGGGATTTGGAGAGGTGGCAAAAGAATTATACGGTTACAGTCGTGAATCTGGAAGAGGCATTACTAGGAATACCGGGATACCCCATCGAAACATTTCAATGTTTCAGTTTCACTGTGTACTGTTAAAGGAAAACTGATTTCCCAGTTTGACACTTGATCCAGGGTATGTATTTACCAAGTATGATTCTCACATCTGTATAGTTTTACAGATGATGAGTGGGAGTAAGTTATTGGGAATTAGGTGATCATCCTCATTATATCGGGATTCGTTGTAATCGGTTATATTTGAGGAAATCACCTGGGCTGTTTGCCGGTCGGCAAATATTTGGTTTTGAATATCCGTTGTTATGCACCAATTTCAAATCGATATATCTGTACGTCTATTTTCATAGAGTGAGATATACCCTTTTGAAATTATGTCTACGACTTTTACCTATATCAGTGGATGGTTAGGTAAGGAGCATTGAACAGCGATGTAATTCTTCATAACCAAAGGTACAGTTTTCAACCTACGACACACAGTGAATGAGTTATCAGACTCAAAGGACTTATACAGAGTATTGTATGTTGTCCAGGGTCCATCAGGACAGAGGGGTAGGTCCTCGTACTATATTCGGTTTACTTATGACTTCTCTAGTTTCTAGACAGGTGTTTCGTAGAAACACGGGGTCCGAATTTTGAGAAGTTATAGGTATTTGAATAAAGTAGAGAACCAGGTCTTGCAAGTATCGGGATTCTTCAAGTTGATCGAAGATGTAGATACTTGACTATGGTATTCAGATGGTAGTAATGATTAAGAGATCTTGCTTCTCTTTCAGGTTATTCATAATTGGAAGTATTCCTAAGTTGAGTAACGCTGATCGGCCTCTTTCCATTTAGTTGACATGCACTGAAGACAGCTGCATGATTTGAATCTGGTTCAATTAAATCAGTGCCTCTGGTTCTATATTGGATATAGAACAGTTCATATCTTAACGTTGTTAAGGTACGGGGAGTTGTCCGGCTTATGATTAAAACCAGACTCTGGATAACTCAAGGCACGTTTCTGTAATGGCTGTTTGTGGGTTGACCCAGGCTATGACGAGGGTTGATTTTCTACCATCTGGAAGATCAATAGTGATATTGTTCTAGACTCACCACAGTTTTAAATAAAATGGATTTTTTCAGAAAACAGTAGTGGGAGTATGGTAGAACTGGAAGTGATTCCAGAACCACAAACGATTACTGAAGATTTGATAGGAACCTAAAGATTCAATCTGGATTGACATTCCATTGGCCACTCCGCAAATAAGGTGGGTAACTTCAGGCACCCGAGAGGTACTCCGGTAGCCTCAAGGACGGTGACAGGGAAGTTCTTGTTTACCCACACTTGCCATTGTTGTTGTTCCAGGTTGCGAGACCCGGCGAGAGGATGATTATAGCGTCGTTCTAAACTAGTTTTAGAAGTGTACGTGTATATGACTCTGCCAGAGGGTTGTCGTAGTCAGTGGGAGTAGCGGAAGCATTGGTGGACAGTTGGCTTATGTCTACTTATAGACTGAAGCACCAGTAGCGGAGATAGATCATCTATTTCTGTTGTGACAGTCATAGGTTTGACTTCGTCAGAATAGGGGATGGATCTGTTGAGAAGGTAGTAGGGTGTGATGTCATGGTATTTGGATGACATACACAGAATAGGAAAAGAAACACCTATACTACGATCGGTCATACTTTGGTCGTCACACAGTGTTTTCTCCACATGGGACTTGGATATTATATCAGACATACTGGTTACTAGATCTATGGTTTTAGATCTAGATTTGGGTGGTTTCCCAATCAGGGTACTTAGACAGCATTCTAAGAGTATTTAGAATGGACGACTCCTGGCACGGTAGTGTACCTGCAGGTGATGGAGTCACCCTCTCTAAAGGTGTCTTATAGACTAAAGGGGAGAGGGATGTGCATGATTGGCAGATCACTTGCTCAGGCAATTGAGTCAATCATGAGATGTCAAGTACCACACCAGATGTTGTTCTTGCACTAGATGCAATAAGTTGACATTGATCCAATCCTGGAGAAACAGTTGGAAGCAGTTTTAGAACATAAGTGAATGTTCTAGGGATATGATAACGACAGCCTTATTCGGGAGACAGTTATCATTCCAGGCTTCCAAGGTGACCTGGACGACAAGGAGGTTGTCAGAGTTATAGTTTTCCTTCTGACGAGGGGCAGTATTTTGGACAAGTGGTCCAAGGCAATACTGAGGGTGGCATGGCGCAGGATACTGATTAAGTTTAGTTGACGATACAGTCTAAGAAGTTTGGATTTGGAGTTCATTTATGAGCTAGGTCCCATCAGACATCCAGACACATTCTAAGACAGGTATTACTCATTTCGGGAGATGGATTTTCTCCGCGAACTTGAGATATAGAGAGACATAGAAAGAGACATCAAGGCGGATCCACTCACTAAGGCTATTCCTTGAACGCAGTAGTTTCGCAAGCGAGCTTTGTGAGACTGACTAGTAGAGGAGTTGGGTGTTCGGTATCACACGTGCTGTGAGTATGCGACATCGCAATAATTAGCCTTGAGTGCAAGTGGGAGATTGTTGGAGATAGTGCCCTCAGATTCAATTATTCGATCACAGGCACGTGATTACAATGATTGATGGAGGACCTATCCCGATAGGACAGTCTTACTCGAGATGATAGTATGCTATCTGGTTTATCTTTATCATCGTGTACTGCTTTAGGTGACCTGACAGGTCACTATTGCACGTTGATAGAGCCCCTAGAATTCTTTCTTGACCACCAGCAGTATGAGGGCGATCATATACGTGGGAGCTGGTAGTCTATAAGCACATCCTTAAATGGTCCCTAGTCGTGTGAGTTTCGAGATAGGGCATCGATACTCCAGAGTAGACTAGTGTATACAGTCGAGACCCCGACGAGGGGCGGTGGCCGGTCTCACAAGCCACTGGTGTCAGTTGGATCACCTAAGATGTATACAGGTGCTCATTGGGTTATGAGTACACCGGATAGGACTCGCCGGGAACATGCTAGTTGGTCATATACCAGACGTCAGATGGCAGTTCCCTGGTGACATGTGTACAGGTTAGTTCATCGACCTGGGGATCGTCATTTGTCTTTTGTGAGTTCCCACTGTACTTTGATTACTACCCTACCACGGCTCAAAGGAGTCGTGCAAACAGGTTTTAGTTGGGTACAGTCCCGAGCCACATGGAGGCAGTGAGCGTATCTTCAGGGGTTCGTCTCTCCCGGTATTGGGGGTGAGGTCGTGCTGTGTCTAGAAGAGCCATTACACGAAGCCCTCGGCCGAGGCAAGGAGATTTACTGGTAGGTATTCCAGTAGTATCTCAGGGTGTTCTGGGCTACACTCCGACACGACTTGTACCGCTTTTAGGGTCTGACTTTTACCAACCCCCTAGGCCCGCCATGCGATACTCATAGACGAACGGACCGGACTGTACGGATATTGTCACTGACAGGCTCAGTAGGGTTGTCAGGCTGAGTTCACTCACAGACGTCCCTTTTAGTCAATACCTGGTAGCCCGTTACGTATTGGCTAATACCTCTGACGTGCTAGTGGTTAAATCCACAACCAAGGTGTTGACGAGTCTTTAGAGTCCCCCACATTCTGTTACTCAGCTTTCGGGCGAAAAGTTGTAGAAGCCGTATGGAGATATGGCAAGGTCCGATCAGATACGTGCGGTATTGCACGGATCAGGATCAGACAGTTTGTACTATAGGCCGTATGGATATATGGCAGGGTTCGATCAGATACGTGCGGTATTGCACGGATCAGGATCGGACGGATATTACTAGCCGGCTTTGGTTTAAGCCGGATTCTAGTATAGTACAGTGGAGATTTTGTCTCATTGTATTTGTATTTCGGTCGGAATACAAATGCGGGTGTGTATGCACAGTATCGGGGTTTTCCTGTAATTTATTACGGGACCAGTTTTCTGGAGTTGCCAGTTTGCTTTCCGTTTCGGCCAATTTCCTTTGTATCGTTCATTGGCCGAAATTTGGTGGAGGAGGGCTTATTTGCATTGTTGCAAATAAGCATTTGTGGAGGGGTTCTTTGCATATTCTTGTGTCATGATAGCTTTTCTTTGACCTTGACTTCTAGCTTCATCATGGCATGACTTTTGTGGTCATGATGGTTGATGATGTTTGTGGTTGAGTGTGGGTTTGGGTTTGTGATGATTTCCTTTCATGATTTCCTTTGATTCTCATCTTGCATGATTGAGATATACACTTCCTCATTCCTTTTTTCCTCTCTCAATTATTCATTCCAACCTCACCTTTTTTGAAGTGGCCGGCCATTCCTTTGGGTAGGGGCTGTCCAAGTTTAGAGTGGGGATTTTTTGTTCATTTCATACTACAAAAAATTCCCATGCTCATCTCCAAAAAGACCAAGTTCAATCTCTCCACCAATGGCACCTCCTACAACCCCAAAATGAGACACAAGTTCTACACAACCTTCTACAGCAAATCTTGGGCACGTCGACTAGCCAGCTTCGTGCCCGAGTTGCCTCGGCATTGAGGTGGGAGCCCGTAAAAGAATTAGGCGATGTGGTGCACTTCCGGCGACGAGGAGGAGACGGGACATTCCGCAGGAGATTGGGACGACGACGAGAAGACCGGAGGACTCGGATCTGTCGGTATATCTCTCTTCCCCATCTTGTAAATAGCTAGGACTAGTTAGTGGTTCGATCCGGGTATTAGTGCGCGGCGGTTTGCCAGTTCAAGTAAAATTAAAGTTTATCACCGCTTCCGCATTTGGCCGTCGGATTGACGGCCGGGGCGCCGCCGTGCACTTACAACCAGGTACATCAACACCATCCTAAAGAGGTTTAGTATGGAAGACTCCAAGCGGGGTGCCTTACCCGCTTGCCATGGAGTCACTCTCTCTAAGGATTCTTGTCCAAAGACCGATGAAGAGAGAGCTCGCATGAGCATTATACCTTATGCTTCGGCAGTAGGGTCTATAATGTATGCGATGTTATGTACACGCCCAGATGTAGCTTATGCACTTAGTGTTGTAAGCAGGTATCAATCCAACCTAGGGGAGAACCACTGGACAGCTGTGAAGAACATTCGTAAGTACTTACGAAGGACTAAAGAATTGTTCTTGGTGTATGGTAATACAGATCTCCAAATGGAGGCCTTTACCGATTCGAGCTTCCAGAGCGATAAGGATGACAGCAAATCTATCTCAGGGTTTGTATTTACCCTCAATGGAGGGGCGGTGAGTTGGAAGAGTTCCAAACAAGATACCGTTGCAGACTCTACAATGGAAGCTGAGTACATTGCTGCAAATGATGCCGCCAAGGAAGCCGTCTGGATGAAGAAGTTCGTCTCGGAGCTAGGAGTAGTTCCAACCATTATTGATCCAATTCCTTTGTATTGTGACAATAATGGGGCGATGGCGTTAGCCAAGGAGCCCAGATCCCATCAGCGGTCCAGACATATCCTGAGGCGCTTTCATTTGATCCGGGAGATTGTAGATCGCCGCGAGATCAAGATTAAGAGAGTAGACACAAAGAACAACGCCGCGGATCCACTCACCAAGGCCCTCCCTCAGCCACAGCATGAGCGACTTTTTGAAATGTTGGGTATGAGATACGCCAATAACTGGCCTTAGTGCAAGTAGGAGATTGTTGGATATATGTATGCCCTAGAGGCCATTATGTGATAGTGGATGTATCTATACATGTATATATATTCAGTTTGCATTCTTGCTCGACATGATAGTATGCTATCTGGTTCTTCTTTATCTGACATGTTTATTTGATCATGCTTCTATTCATTCATACATGCTGATAAAGCCCTTAGGATATCGGCTTGACTACTCTGATTATGATGGAGATCATACTAGTGGGACATCTGTAGTCTATAAGCATATCCTGGAACGTCCCTAGTCGTAGGTATATCGAGACGGGGCATTGATATACCAGAGTAGACTAGCGTATATGATACTAGACCCATACGATGGGCGATGAATGTTCCCACATTCATCGATGTTTGACATCAAGATCATACACGGGTGCTCAGTGGTGACTGGGTACACTGGAAGGACTCACCGAGAACTCCTATATGGAATTATATCTATCGTCGGATAGCAGTTCTCAGGTGACACTGGTACAGGTTAGTCTGTAGACCCGAGATCGTCATAGAGCCTTGTGTGTTCTCCCACCGTACTTTGATTACCACCCTACCACGGCTCTACTGAGTCATGCAAGAAGGTGGCCGTTGGGTACAGTCCCGAGACACACGAAGGCAATGAGCGATAGGAGGGGTTTCGTCTCTCCCGATATTGGGAGTTGATGCTGTACTGTGCCCGACTGGTTATATCAGTAAGTCCCTGGCCAGGGCTGCTGAGATTTGCTGATAAGTGTTATCAGTAGTTTCTCGATCTGCTATAGACCATTCACCGGCACGACTTATTGAGTTATTGGGGTCGACGTGACCATCCCTAGGCTCGATATGTAGCATATCTGACGAAGAGACCGGACTGTACGGTAGTGTTGCCGGATGGCTCGACGGGAGTTGTAGCAGGTTCGCTTGTTGTCTTCTGATCGCTCAATACCCGGGTGGCCGTTACGTTTAGCTGACCGCTTGCGGCTTGAGGGTACTTGATATGATCATCACCCTCTGCCGGCGTATTGACGAGTCTTAGAGTCCCACAGAGGAGTTACCCAGTCCAGGCGAAACGTTGTGGTGCGCGTATGCGATATACGCTAGCACCCGATTGAAATGTGCGTATATGATACCGAACATTGATCGGGTGGCCTGCTTTTGGTGGGGTCATATGAGATATGACCGGATTGATAAATTAAGTGTTGGTTTATCATCTAACCATTAGTTTTCTCACTTGAAACCTTTCTAGGGTTTTGATGGATGTATGCATGCATGCATTTGTTTCTTTCTTCCTTTTTAGTTTCATGCACATGTAGATGTGCATACATGCATACATTCATACACCCATCCATCATGGTTGTTAGCATATGGAAATGGTGGCAATATAAGACTCACACCATGGATTATATAATGGATTATTATTTCATTTTGGGTTTAAAAAGAAAATGAAAAAGAAAGGATAATCATTCATGCTTCTACATTCTTCCTTTGACCTAACCATGCTCAACTACCACTAACCTATGGTTATCCTTCTCTTTATCATTTAAAACCCAAGTTAAACTAACTATCCATCATTTAATCATGGTTGAAGTCAAGAAGGAAATAAATATATATAGTGATATATATTTCTTTTTCTTCTTAACTCAAGAGTTATCTTTTATCTCTTGTTAAAAATTGCCACCATCTTCTTCCTCTAGCTCCTTTGCTCTCTTGATTTTCCTAGTGAGCAAATACCACATAAAGATAGGTTTTTGAAGTGAGATCCCAAACCACAACATCATTCTACTCAAGTCTAGCCGACTTGATTAGAGTATTTCCTTCGGTTTTCCAAAGAAGCGAGCTTGGACGGAGTACTCCGTGGTGGATCGTCGTGGATGCAAGGGAACTTCGAGAGGACCTCGACTCAACACCCAAGACACCAAGGAGTCTAGCAAAGGGGAGCTACAAAGGTTGTAGCCTTCAAACCCTAATCTTTTCTAGCTTAAAGTTTAATAACCCTAATTTTCTAGGATCGATCCACTTGCATGTTAGTTTAGCACCTTAAAAATTATAACTTTGGGTCATGTGATGCTTCAAAACTCTTCATAGGGTGCCATACTAACCTTACACACACGACAGGGAACGTCGGGTCTCATTTGCGGCTCAAGTGAAACCCGAGGCTCCAGGATTATCCACCATTCTGTGTTGCTTCTGTGATGCTTCTATGATGTTACATTATATCATTCCGGGGACGATTGTTGTATATATTTATATACATACTAGTAGATGTTGTATATGTTTTGCACCCGCGCTAGTCCAGTCCCCGTTCTGTCGTTAGTTAAGTAACCTAACGGGTGATGACAGAACCCAGTGGCGAATGCGGATGGCATTTACGTACTTCATATATTTTCGTTCTTTTCTGGTGTGATTAATTGATGGGACTGCGTTGATTCTTATCAATGTAAGGATAAATCAAACCTATATGATGTTGTTGGAACCAAGATTTTTTAAGCGGACATTACAGACGTTCTCTTTTGCTTTGCACAGTGGTATTCGATTGGGAATATCCACCACCTCATTCGACGAGGCCGAGATCCCTTCATCGGTAGTGACCCCTTGAGCAAAAGTTTGCGTCAGCATAATAACTTCACTATAGTCGATTCTTTTGCTTTGCATCATGGTATTCAGTTTGGAATATCCCGCACATCATTCGACGAGGAAAGAGCCGAGATCCTTTCACCGGGAGTGACCTCTTTAGCAAAAGTTTTCGCCACTATATTTTTGTAAAACCACTTGGATTCCTTCAACGATATCAAGCCAAAAACCAGCCGTAGCCCTCCGTCATTTCGGATTGGTAGTGCTTAGTATTCGTGCTACGTATTTTGATCTTTAGTCGAGGCGCAGTGTTCAGTAGCTATGTAATGCTTTTCCGTTGCATGGATATGCGATTGGTTAGAACAGTCGTGCGATCATTTTGATCTTTAGTCAAGGCTCATACGGGTGGGTCCAATGCAATCAAGATAATGACAGGTAGAACTTGACTAGGACCTTTTGACATTTTGATCTTTAGTCAAGGTCACTTGGGTCCTAGGGGTAAAAATAACATCGGGAGTTTCAAACATACAGGAAACTTGCCAAGCTTGCGCATACCTTCTGGAGTGTAGTGACTTGAGTGGCTTCCATCAAGTTATCATGCGCTGATAGTTGGATCCCGATTCCCACTGATGAGTAGGATTACTCCTCGGGTGATTTTAGATGATCCCGACTAATTCTCCTTTTGGGTTTGGAGGAGAATTCGAGGAAACCGTGGGAGCCATCCTGATTAGATAAAATAATTAACCATTCTGATCTAGGTTAGAGTGCACGCTGAGTGTTTCTTTTCTCTCTCTCTCTTTGGCTGCGACCATGACCTGACCCTAGACTAAAACTTATGAACCTAGTTAACCGAGCCTTCTTAAAATACTTTGGCTTTTAGAATGTCACGGTGTCGCATATATCATTGCGACTTCTATATCACCTTTGCATTTCTCCAGAACACCCCGTATCACTACGAACATCCACTCCTATTAGATAAATCTATCGTATAGTTACATACGAACTCGAAGGAACTTGTTCCAGATTCGAGGATGGATTCTGGTTCTGGAGAGATTGAATAGGATTATTCGGTTGTCTTTTCCCTTTACCTTCTCTCAGGTTGTGAGGGCTCCTAGGATTAGGATAGGGTGCACCTATTGCGCTTATTGGGTAGTCCTATTCCAGACCATAGACAGGTGCCGAAAGGTGGGGAAGGAAGAAAACCAATTAGCCTAAGTGTGGTGTACAGAAGGTTATAAGTAAAGACATATAAAGGGATTAGAATAAAGGCAAAAGGATATTGCGACTGCTATCATTGACGACAAAAACGCGTATACCCCTGACACTCCCACATCCATTTTAGTTTTCTCCAGAACTTTCCGTATCACTACGGATATCAACTCCTATTGGATATGCCATCGTATAGTTACATATGAACTCGAAGGAATTCGTTCCAGATTCGAGGATAGTTTCCGGTTCAGGAGAAATAGAATAGAATTATTCATATGTCTTTTCCCATTACCTTCTCTCAGGTTGCGAGGGCTCCTAGCATAAGGAGTGTACACCTATTACGCTTATTGGATAGTCTTCTTCCAAACCATAGGCTGGTGCCGAAAGGTAGGGAAGGAATAAAACCAATTAGCCTAAGGGTGGTGTACAGAAGGTAATAAGTAAAGACATAATAAAGAGATTGGAGTGAGGCCATGGAACTATACGGTTACAGTTATGAATCAGGATAGTGGAAGAGGTGTTGCTAGGAAAACCAGGTTACCTCTTCGAAACATTTTCATGTTTCAATATGACTGTGCGATGTTAATTGAAAAACTGTTCTCCCAATTGGAATCTAACTCCATGGTATGTATTTACCAGATTTGATTCTCACATCTGTATGGTGTTACAGATGGTGAGTGGGAGTAAGATATTGGGAATCAGGTAATTAGATCCTCATTATATCGGAATTCGTTGTAATTGGTGATATTTGAGGAAATCACCTGGGTTTTTGCCTGACGGCAAATATTTGGTTTTGAATATCCGTTGTTATGCACCAATTTCAAACCGATATATCTGTACGTTTATTTTATAAAGTGAGATATAACTTTTTGAAATTATGTCTATGACATTTACCTATATCAGTTGGTAATTAGGTAAGGTGCATTCAACAACGGTGTAATTCTTCTTAACCATAGTACAGTTTTCAACCTACGACGCACAGGGATTGAGTTATCGAACTCAGAGGACTTGTACAAAGTATTGTATGTTGTCCGGTGTCCATTAGGACAAAGGGGTTGGTACTCATACTGTATTCTGTTTACTTGTGACTTCTCCAGTTCTAGACAAGTATTTCGTTGAAATACAAGGTCCAGATATTGAGAAGTTATAGTTATAAAAATAAAATAGAGAACCAATATGTTGAGAAGTGCGGAGAGCACGCTTAAGGCGAAGTTGTCACGACCCAAAAGTGGCACGTGACTGGCACTTAAATCACGTGACATCTAAAGGCATCGACGCGGTTCAAGTAAGCCAAAATCCGGAATCTAAACCTTTTTGAAAATATTGGAGTTGAGTTTAAAATAGTCATCAGATGGAATCAGTTTAAATAACCTTTAAATTTAACTAAGTATGTTTGAGAAGCATCTATGACGTTTTGAATATCTGACCGCACCTCCTTTGAAAATTTTATATAAAAACCCGAAACAACCACCACAATAAAATGGCATCCCAACTAAATCCAGCTCTCACGTCCAAAAGACAGAACAACCAAACAATCTATATCAGAAGTCGACTCTAAAGAGTGCGACATCACCACACAAAAATCTAAGTCTCGCTTCTAAGTCCATAATATATCAATTCTAAGTTGATAGAGTTTCCACTAGATACGAGAATATATGAATAAGCAAGAGTGAGTAAGATACAATAATAACCCACTTACCAATCAATCCTCGAAAAGAACGTGTGCCCTAGCCGCTGATAGTCCAAGCGGTAAAACCTGCAAGAAACTGTGGCACGACGGGGATGAGTTGCCAATACATCTAAAGGTAGAAATCGAAATGCATGACGATACCTAGGTCATATATATAGTCCTATCATAATCTGTACCAATATACTATATGATATGCATAGGTGCAATACTAACTATCATGCAATCCCAAGTATAATATCTCCATGTCATTATGAATCAAAATCATGAATCTCTAATTCGTATTTGAATCCCTTTTTTGTATATGAATGTCCGTACAAATAAATGCAGGTACTGTCCTCCGGATCAGTCCTGGTTGAATCCACTAATAGTATCTAACTGTGTACCTCATGATAATGATCGTATCAATATATATAGATGCCTATCATCGACATCGAAATCCGAAATCTCGCGTGTCCATCATCGACATCGAAATCCGAAATATCTCGTGTCCATCATCGACACGTATATACAGATATCGTCGACACCATTTCAACAGATGATCACCACCCGATATCCTGGCTACGATCAGTATCTCCTGGATATCCGCCGTGCCCAATCGAACCCCGGTCAGTATCCCCTGGATATCTGCCGTGCACATTTCTATATCCGGAATCGAGTTGCCTCGTTAGGCTCCCCGCCTATAATGCGGCTATCCTGCCCCTCGGTCTCGACCGGGTCCACCATGTATCCAACTGTATGCCCCCCGACTCAGTCTGGATAACATAAAAATCCGCAACCGTATGCCCCCCGACTCGGTTCGGATATCAAATCAGAAAACACAAATCTCATGGTGGACATTTACTCATCATATAAAAATATCAAATGAGGAATAAGAAACTTGCATAGATTGTATTGATTATATATACATATATAACAGTGTCCCATACCACCGATATATATCATCAGGAGTAAAATATCCAGAAAATCCATAAGAATCAAATACAGCATCTATAGTACCAATATTCGTAACTTATGACAGGAATAAAGAAAACTACGTAATTATATAACATAAATGTAGATTTCAATTCTACTGTGTCATGGTACTACTAATGATGCGTAGTGTAGCATACGCGTCTGTTCTCGTGCAACATGGAAATCATTAGTATTTGTGCAAGTGTTCTACAGTGTGACAATTTATTTATTTTAATACATATATAACAGCACGGTTCTACAGTGACATGGCAGTACCAATGAGGTGTAGTGTAACATATATTCACGTGCTTGTGCATCATAGTACTCATTGGTATTTGTGCAGTGTTTTATCAGAGTGTGCGTAACGCAGCAACGTATAATATGGATAATATAATACAAACATTTAAATTAATCTAAACGTAACTATTGTAATTACTTGCTACGAGCTAAACCATTATCTTCAGAAATGATCGAAACATTAAGTTTAAAATAAGGAAGCTGCCCTAGATTTAAAATAGATATCCGTTTTAGAAACTGGCACGCATCCTGATATTTTATTTAAAAGACAACGAATCGTAGTTTTTAAATAATATAGCTCACACAGGTATTACATCCTAAAACAGAATATAACCTAACTCTACGAGTCAAAGGATAAATTGGCCGTATTCGACACACAAATTTCATCATTCCCAATACATATAAATCCTTGTATTATATCTCATCATATCGCTATATCCATATCATCTCAAGTACGGCATGATCCCTCGTGCAAACTCATCAAATCATATCCATGTCGTATGGATCTAATCATATGCACATGTCTCACTTAAAACTAGATATGAACTTTATGCAAATGAAGGACATATAAGATGCGATAATATATCAATATCTTGAATAACTATTATACTAACTAGAATCATAATACTATTTATAAGGTTGCGGGGGTGCTATATGCCATCCACCCGACTTCCCCAGTAGATGCAAATCTACTCACCAACTTAAGAGCTCGCTGAATCCATGCTGCTACATCGCCAACTCCGTCTCGGAATTCTCGAATCGTACCTATATTCGTATTTAAATCGCATAGAAGTAAATATCATATTGAAAACCAAAACAACAAGCTAAACACCCGTAGGTTAGAACCTACAACATACTTAACTCAAAAACGACAATATAATTCTGTCGTTAACGTATAAACGTTAACGGTTCAGCTGCAACATCGAAATACGAAGACTTCGTATCATAAATATCTGAATTTTGATAAAACCATTTTTAAAACATTCCAGATTTCTCTGTATGAATAATGAGACAAAACAAACAATACAGAGACATATAAAATACCAAAACAAAGTTACAGGAGAGAAACCAACACCAAACTCTCAAGGGGGGCCGGCGTCGCCGGAATTTGGCTATGTGTCGCCGGATTTTCTACAGTGATTGGGGATCGTATTTGAAGTGGTGTCTCTTAGTAGTCTTATTATACTTTTGATCTTGCTAGTTTTTCTAGTGTTTATACTTATTAGTTCCAGATTCACTTTCTGTAGTTAATTTATCACAACCACTAATCATGCTACGTGTCGTATATATAGTTTTACTCCTAAACTGATATTAGCTTACAGATTTAACCCACTGAAAAACTAACTTGTTTAAACAATACCAAACACATTAATTCATACCCACAGACCTACCCTAAAAACCACATAAACCAATTCTCTAAGAAATCCGGGGAGATTGGATTTTGTGTGTTGGTCGCCGGCAAAAATCCGAGGGAAGGGGTTCGTCTTCCTAAGGGTTGTTCTTGGTCTAGTCTATAACGTTATTTAGTTATTTGATTACTTTATTTTTCACCTAAACTATAGCAGATTAACACAGAACTAAATTTTGCCTAAAATACGATATTACAATATTCGATTTCTAATTTAAAGTAGTTTCAGAACTAAAATTATACAGGGTTCAAGGATTATACCTACAACAAGATCACTGGAAAAGCTTCCTCTAAGATGCCTAAGCTCAAGGTCCTAGCTAGAGGGTGATGGTGAAACCTTAGCACTTATCTCTTCTTCACTCATTCTTTTTTTCTTTTGTGAGTTCTTAAGGTTTACCTTCACTTCCCTTTCTTTTACTTCCGATCTTATGAACTGAACAAGGGGTGAGATAAGGAAAAGAATGAGGGTTTGTGGTAGAGAAAGGAGGAGGTGGAAAGTGCAAGGTGGTGGTGTAAAGGGAAGGAGGAGGAGGTGTCACACAAGTAGTGAGGTAGGGTTTCATGCAAGGAGGAGGTGGTGAGATGTGAGAAAGGGTGAGGGTATGTTGAGGTTGAAGGTTTAAACTTAAGTTATCATATATTCTACCATTATAGAATTTCAAAATGAAAGAAAACCCTTCATAACATAATTTAGTTAATAAGAATTAAAAGATATATAATAGTTAATCTATTGCTTAAAGGTCATTATCTAAATGAAAAATCCGCTATCATGTTTAAATAATTAAATATATCATTATTAAATGATATCACACTTTTATTTACATTTATCAAAATAATAACATTTTTCGGACATGATTCCTATACTCAATTTCATAAGCGATATCACTTCCGTAAAAATATCAATTTCATTGTTTATAATAAAATATAATTAAATATTCTTAATTTTCTAAAACGTTACAGTCTCTCCCCCTTAAAGAAATTCGGTCTCCGAATTTAAATTAAACCTCTTTCTTAAACACTTTCTCAATCCAATCAATTCATTTTAAAACAATTTCCTGGGGTCAAACCTTAAAACATGAATATTTCTCGTTATAGCTAGACTCCAAAGTCTCATACGAGCTAAAATGCATGATATCGCAACAGTGTGCGTGAAAACTCAAAAGATATAATTTCTTATAACTGTAACTCTAGCGGTTGTTATGAGAATTACTCCAGTTATGACAAAAATTTGCCAAATACGAAAACCGATGTATGCTAAGTACACACAATCAATGCCATGATCGTAGTGCAATATCAGTGCACCCGAACAAGCGAAAAATTCTTTTATAAAAATTTAATCGATAACATGTCCTATCAAGTGCAAAGCACGAAAACAAAATCAACCCCAATGGGTTTGCATGTAAGTCTCAAACCACACTTCACGGTGTACATGTAAACAAAACAGCGCTAAGTGCAACAGGCGTGCACGAAATGATATCCACTGCACCCACTGTGCATGAAATTAAAAGTATACAAAATAATACCAAGTGCATCGGGGTGCACAAAATCAAATCCAAGTGCATCAGGGTGCACTATTATATCTCAAGTGCATCGAGGTGCACAAAATTAAAATCAAGTGCATCAGAGTGCACAAAATCAAAACGTGCAACTGGTGTGCACTAAATCAACCCAAGTATACCTAGGATATACATAAATTCTTAACCATGTGCATCTGATGTGCACGGACAATTCAGTGTAGTGAATCCGGTGCACACAACATTCCAATCGAGGGTAGTCACTTCGCACAAAAATCTCAACAAGTGCACCAGGTGTGCACAAAGCATAAGTCAAAGTGAAATTACTGTACATAGAAATCTCATCAAGTGCACCTGGTGTGCACAAAACACAAATTGATCCTCAAATCCTCAAATTACTTATATCAAAATCACGGACGTCGAGTTGTCCTTTTTCAAATGTTCGAAAAAATGAATGTTTTAGATTATAAAAACGTAATTCGAACTCAAAGGACATCGAAGCACATTCTCTTCAATGTCGGAAGGTGTTTACACCACCGGAATTGGCATAGCAAGAATTACTACCTGCCGTCTGCCACGTTCTAACGTTCTCTGTCTCTGAATTCAGGTTCTTCTTGCGGATCTCTAATACCATAACTTATTTACACGATTTCCCGGTGAGGAGCAACATACCATTCGTCTTATTGTGGATACATCCCATCACACCTTCTTAACCAGTAGCCCAGTCTTTTGTAACGCAGCATGTTGATAACGGAATCTCTGTCCTTGGCTTGTGTGCTAACAACTAATCCCTGTCCAATCTTATTTATTGTAATTTCCTGGAAGAGAATCCATCAAGTCTTCTGTTAACATCATTTATCCAGCCTGCCCGGAACTAGCACTTATTTCTTGACCCGCTTTCCCTTTTATAACCATTGTCATCCCTTTTGATTTCCTCCTAAAAGTGTAGTCGTATATGTCATCAAATCTACGATATCAACTGTGAAGAACAATTGCCCTCTAAACTTCGCACCCTTCTTCTGTTCCATAAATCCCTTATATCAATCACTTAAGGAGCATATCTGCATAATCACGCGAATTACAAGTCATCCTTGGTTATGACCAAACGCGGAGTCTTACAAACTTGGAAACACGAATCTGTTATCTCTGATACTCTGTAGAAGAATCTAATTACTCTTACCTTCGAAGACTCGTCCCAATTCGTCGGAGGAAAAACTTTACTGCGCGATCTCCTTCTTGAACGACTTGTATCTAGTCTAAGCAAGATCAATCGGAAGAAGCAATTCAATTTCACCCAACTAGTATCGGAGCGCCGCAACTGATTAAAGTTCTAACCTTCCTACATCTGGACGGCTATGAATCCTATTGATCCATCTATATAAGTAACATCGTCAACTTTTAACTTTACGAACTTTGAAAGCAACTTCTCTATAATCTTAGCAAGGATTGGTACCGCTACCTAAACAGTACACCACACTATGATCTTCGGAGAGGGGAAAACATCACGTCTTAAGTCCGACTGATCTCTAGCAACAACTCCACCATCTTGTGCGGATCCCGAAGAGACTCGCTTCACTATTAGAACTCGATCAATTAGGAATAAACGACGTGTCTCTGTATCATCGAAAGTCACCTCGGTCAGTCCTTGTCCCAGACAAGTCTACTCTGATCGTCTCTAACAGTAGCCCTCTCGGCTCCCCTAAACATGGTGATCGAAACAATCAATCATGCACTGACGAAGATAGATCAACGGAAGGAATAGAAGAAAGATCTCAAGATATAAACCCTAATGTAACTTAGGTGGAGTATCATATCGTAAATATGCCGCGGAACATATGTACGGTACGCCACTCTACTTAGTACCTACTCCATCAACAAAGGTCATCCTATATAAAGAAAGTTCGGGTATAAGACCCCCAAAGTCAAGTCTAAGTCCTATAAGGTCAAGCCCAGGTAACAAAATGTTTGCCCAGACTCCATATAGTCAACCTAGACTCGAAAAAAGATTAAACCAAACGCTCTGATACCAACTTTGTCACGACCCAAAAGTGGCACGTGACCGGCAATTAAATCACGTGACATCTAAAGACATCGA
This sequence comes from Agapanthus africanus, assembly GCA_030015575.1. NCBI lineage: Eukaryota > Viridiplantae > Streptophyta > Magnoliopsida > Asparagales > Amaryllidaceae > Agapanthus > Agapanthus africanus. Next base: position 339,097,126 of record CM057342.1, on the reverse strand, counting down.
CGCGGTTCAAGTAAGCCAAAACCCGGAATCTAAACCTTTTTGAAAATATTGGAGGTGAGTTTAAAATAGTCATCAGATGGAATCGGTTTAAATAACCTTTAAATTTAACTAAGTATGTTTGAGAAGCATCTATGACATTTTGAATATCTGACCGCACCTCCTTTGAAAATTTTATATAAAAACCTGATACAAAATACGGATCTCCTAAAATATCCTATATTTGCATACGTGCTTCTGCTGTTGATATTCTGTTATGTGATCACTTTATATGCTGAGACGAATGGTATTATATATATGATATATAATAAACGTTGCTTATGTTTTTCATCTGCGCTAGTCCCTCCCCGTTATGCCGTTAGTTAAGTAACCTAACGGTACATAATGGGACATTGTGGCGAATGCAGATGGCATAAGCGTACGTTCTATTTTTGTTTCTTTTCTGTGATGGCTTAAGGACTTAAATGATGGGACTACATTAATGAGATTAATGTAAAGAAAAATGAACCTAAAAGATATTGTAGAATCAGATTTTAAACCTACTCGGATTTTTATGAAAAAGAAAGTTTTCTAAGTGCGGAGCTTAAGCCACTCCTTTTAAAACCATTAGATTCTACAACGATATCAAGTTTAAAGCGTTAAAGCTTTTCTTAAAAACTATTCGCAACCCTCCATCATTTTAGGAGGTAGAATATTTAGTATTCGTGCTATGTATGTTGACTATAGCCAAGGCGTAGTGTAGGGTAGCTATGTGATGTCTTCCTACACAGCATATGATGTGATTAATTAGGACAGTCACATGATTATGTTGACTATATCCAAGGGTCATGTGGGTGGGTCTAATTTGTTGCGCCACGGCAGCGCCCCGGCCGTCTACTCGAGGACAAAATGCGGAATCAAAAATTTCTTAACTTTTAAACTGGCGCTACCACAGACAATAAAACCCGGATCGTAACCATTAACCTAATCCTAGCTATCAAGAGAATGGGGTAGAAGCTATACCGAGCGATCCGTGTCCTTCGGTCTTCGTCTCCACTGCGATCTCCCGCGGAATCTCCGTCCGTCACCACCTCGTCAGAAAGGCACCACGTAGTCGATATCTTTTACGGGCTCCCATCTCTGGACCGAGGCAACTCGGGCGCGAAGTTGGCTAGCCGACGCGTCCAAGGGTACTGTAGGTTGTACTGTAGAAAGCATGTCTCGATGCGGGTATGAAGTTGCCATAAAGATGATGGAGAAGAGAAAGAACTTTTGAGAGGATGAAGGTGTATATCTTTTTTCCAAGCATGAAGAATGAGTTGAATAAATCCCACACCAAGAAAAACAACTCTCTCATTCTCTCCTCTCATATGTGGCCGGCCCCTCCCTCAACAAAATGGTGGAGGAAAAAAACTAACACAAGAAGGGAGGTGAGAGTAGGAAAAGGTGAAAGGTGACCATACCCAAAAACCCTGATAACAAAGTCATATCAACTCAAGATCAACTCTAATCACAAAGAAATGATGTATAAAGCATCTCATGATGATAGAAGCCACAAATGCAAGAAACCCCCTCCACAATAAGTTATTTGCAAACATCCAAATAACCCCCTCCATCACAAAAGTCCGGCCGTGAAGGAACAAAGAAAAACAAGCCGGAACGGAATACAAACTGGCAACTTCAGAAAACTGATCCCGTAATAAATTACAGGAAAAACTCTGCTACTGCATATACATGCCCGTATTTGTATTCCCACTGAACACAAATGCAAAGAGACAAAATCTACACTGTCTAATACTAGGATTCGTCTTAAACCAAAGCCGGCTAGTAAAATCCGTCCGATCACGATCCGTGCAATACCGCACGTATCTGATCGAACCCTGCCATATCTCCATACGGCCTCTACAGCGTTTCGCCCAAAACTTGAGTAACTGAGTGTGCGGTGGAATCTAAAGACTCGTCAATACTATGGATGTGGATTTAACCACTAGCACGTCAGAGGTATCAGCCATACGTGACGGGCTACCAGCTATTGACCAAAAGGGACATCGATGAGCGAACTCATCCTAACACCCCACTGAGCCTGTCAGTGACAATATCCATACAGTCCGGTCCGTTCATCTATGAGCATCGCATGGCGGGCCTAGGGGGTTGGTAAAAGTCAGACCCCCAAAAGCGGTACAAGTCGTGTCGGAGTGTAGCCCAGCACACCCTGAGATACTACTGGAATACCTACCAGTAAATCTCCTGCCTCGGCCGAGGGCTTTGTGTAATGGCTCTCCTAGACACAGCGCGACCTCACCCCCAATACTAGGAGAGACGAACCCCTGCAGATCCGCTCACTGCCTCCATGTGGCTCGGGACTGTACCCAACTAAAACTTGTTTGCACGACTCCTTTGAGCCATGGTAGGGTAGTAATCAAAGCACAGTGGGAACTCACACGAGACAAATGACGATCTTAGGTCGATGAACTAACATGTACACATGTCACCAGGGAACTGCTATCTGACGTCTGGTATAATCCTAACTAGCAGGTTCCCGGCGAGTCCTGTCCGGTGTACTCATAACCCAATTAGCACCTGTATACATCTTAGGTGAACCAACTGACACCAGTGGCTTGTGAGACCGGCCACCGCCCCTCGTCGGGGTCTCGACTGTATACACTAGTCTACTAATGGAGTATCGATGCCCAGTCTCGAAACTCCCACGACTAGGGACCTTTTAAGGATGTGCTTATAGACCCCAGCTCCCACGTATATGATCGCCATCATACTGCTGGCCGTCAAGCAAGAATCCTAAGGGCTCTATCAACGTGCAATAGTGATCAGTAATGTCACCTAAAGCAGTGCACGATGATAAAGATAAACCAGATAGCATACTATCATCTTGAGTAAGACTGTCCTACCGGGATAGGTCCTCCCTCAATCATTGCAATCACGTGCCTGTGATCCAATAATTGACTATGAGGGCACTATCTCCAACATAATTAATCATGAAATGACGGGTAGAACTTAACTAGTGCTTATGATATGTTGACCATAGGCAAGGTCATAAGTGCTAGGGGTAAAAACCATATCGGGAGTTTCAAGAGTTGAAATTTGCAATGAGATTGCATACCTTCTATGTGATAGTAGTATCCCGATTCCACTGTGAGCAAGAGTTGCTTCCGGGAGATTTTTGCACTTTACAATTAGTTAACCCATTAGGTGTCTAGAAAGGTGTCAACGGGCATACGCCTCTGGGAAAACAAGGTTTATTTTAATTATGTCCGTGCAAAAGCACGGGGAACCTCCCTCAAACTACCGGCACTAGCCTGGCTGTACGGTTAGCGAAGTTGTAGAATGTAATTAATCCTGGCTAGTTTTCTTTTTAAGGTTTGAAGGAAAATTTGATAAAAGAAGTGGGAGACATCGATTAGACAAGATACTAACCAATCTGATCTTTGCAAGAGCTTTCGCTGAGTGTATTCTTTTCTCTCTCCAAATGGCAGATAACCATGACTAGACTTAAGCTACTGTTAGAGAAAAATAAGATAACCGGGCCGAACTATAAAGACTGGCTAAGGAACATTAGCATTGCTCTCAAATATGATAAAGTATCATATGTCCTCACTGCCTCAGCCCCACCCAACCCAGGTCCTGAATCTTCTATTGCGGATAAGGAGATCCGCAAAATGTGGGATATTGACAGTGCTACTGCCAAATGCCTCGCACTTGCATCGATGGACAATACACATCAAAAGCAACACGAGCAGATGGATGTTCAATCCATCTTTCTCCATACAGAAGAGTTGTATGGGGAGCAATCTCGGACCCTGATATACGAAGCATCTCGAAAGTTGTTTCAGATGCGGATGGCTCCTGGTACACCAGTAGGCGATCACGTTTTGAAGATGATAGCTATTGTTGAAGAGCTTGAGGAACTTGGATGGACAATGGATAACGAACAGTATACTAATATTGTTCTTCAGTCTCTTCCTCTTGCCTTTGCTCAATTCATAGTAAACTTCTACATGCATAACATGGAGAAGTCACTACCCGAGCTTCTCAATATGTTGAGAAGTACGGAGGGCACGCTTAAAGAGAAGTCCCCCTCTCTGATTGTTGGAATTGCTTCATCTTCCGTCCCAAAAGCCAAGGCTAAGGGAAAGAATAAGAAGAAATTCACCAAACCGAGAGGTGGAATCAAGAAGGCACCAGGAAGAGACAAATCCAAGGTTGAGAAGTCAGCAAAAGGAGAATGTTTTCACTGCAAGAAGACGGGGCACTGGAAGCGGAACTGTACGGAATACCTTGAACTCAAGAAAAGGATGCAAGGTGATGCTTCAGCTTCAGGTGTGTTCGTAAGTGAAAACTGTTTTTTTATAAACTCTGCCTCCTGGGTATTGGATACCGGTTCGGGTTCTCATATCTGCAATTCTATGCAGGCGTTGAGAAATAGAAGAGTTTTGAAGACCGGTGATCATACTCTCCGAGTTGGAAATGGTTCCAATGTACATGCAGTTTCAGTGGGAGAGTATCACCTAGGATTGCCGTCGAGTTGTATATTGGTTTTGAACCCATGTTATTTTGTACCAAGCATGCTTTGTAATATGATATCTATTTCTTTGTTACACAATGAAGGATATAATTTTGTATTGCAGCACAATGTTATGTACATTTAACTGAATCAAGAGTTGATTGGTTATGGTACACTTAATAACGGGATATACGTCCTTAATTAACACACGGTTTTCAACATACAACACACAAATAAAAGAAATTTTTTAGATATAAGTGAAGCTTTTCTTTGGCATTGTAGACTTGGTTATATTAAAGAAACAAGACTAAACAAGCTTCATAAAGATGGATATTTAAATCCTTTTGAGTATAAATCTTATGCGACTTGTCAGTCTTGTATCAAAGGGAAAATGATCAAAACTCCATTTACTGGAAACGGAGAAAGAGCTATTGAGCTCTTGGGCCTCATACATAGTGATGTATGTGGGCCAATGTCTACACATGCGAGAGGCAGTTTTTCTTACTTCATAACTTTTACTGATGATTTCTCAAGATTCGGTCATGTGTTTTTATTAAAATATAAGTCTGAAGCTTTCGAGAAATTCATGGAGTATAAACTTGAAGTAGAAAAACAAACAGGAATGAGCATCAAAATACTTCTATCAGATCGAGGTGGAGAGTATCTCAGTACAAAGATTTTGAACTTCCTAAAAGAGAATGCGATTCTCTCTCAGCTCGCTCCCCCGTACACACCACAGCACAACGGTGTGTCAGAGCGGCGGAATCGTACCCTATTAGATATGGTACGATCCTTGACGAGTGATACTGAGTTACCTATATCTTTTTGGGGGCATTCATTGGAGACTGCAGCTTTTCTGCTGAACAAAGTTCCAACCAAGACCGTGTCTACCACTCCATATGAGATATGGTATGGGAAGAGACCATCTCTTAAACGAGTTAAGATTTGGGGTTGTCCGGTTTTTGTCAAAAAGAAGAATCCAGACAAACTCGAGACACAATTGGTCAAATGTATATTTGTGGGATATTTCCCCAATCAGAGCAAAGCTCTGTTTGAATTTCAAAATTCAAAAGGTGAAGCAATGTTGCAGATCCCTTGCGCTGCGCGCAGAGCGCCACATGTCAAAAGCAGACACGCCAGCGCAAGGAGCGCTGCGCCCAAGGCAGCGCACCCCCAATCAGAGCAAGGCTCTGTTTTAAAATTCAAATTTTAAATAAAGGAAGCAACGCTTCAGATAACTTGCGCTCTGCGCTGCGCGCCACGTGTCAAACAGTGTTGTGCTAGCGCAGTTGCGCTGCGCGCCACGTGTCAAACAGTGGTGCGCTAGCGCAGTTGCGCTGCGCGACACGCGCTAGCGCAGGTGCGCTGCGCCACACGCGTCAAGCGCAGGTGCGCTGCATTCTGCGCTGCGCGACACGTGTCAAGCGCAGGTGCGCTTGCACCAACTGCGCCAGCACTAAAATTTAAATAATAAATTATTTAATTAATCAGAATTAAAATTCTAGAAAGATCTTTCCAATCTTATTAAAATAAGAAGATTATCTTCTGTAAAACAGAGGCCTTCGGATCAAAGATCCAACTTTGGGAAATATCCCCAGATCAATAAGAGAAAGATCTCTGTAACTAACTCAACAAACCAATTGGCCCTATATAAAGGCCCCTAGACTCCAAGTCTCATATATACAGAGATAGAGAAAAGGGAGAACTCTGAAAAATTTGAAAGGCAAGCCTTTGAAGAAAGAAGATTATCTTCTTCAAGGTAAAGAATTAAATTCTTGGAAGAACAAAGATGAAAACACCTCACAAAAAGAAGAATTTCTTCTAAAAAGATCAAAGATCTAAGAACAAGATCAAGATCTTCAATAAAAAGAAAAAGATCATAAAGATCTAATCACAAAAACAATAAAGAAGTAATTTACTTCACCCCTAGATCTTTTGATCTATATAAAGGCACAGCCTTTTGATGAACCATTGGTTCTTGAATCTTGAGGTAGAACCTCTTTTGAGAACAAGAAAAACATGTTTCTTTGATCTAAATTGGATCAAAATGCGCCCTTGCGCTCCTTGGACTGGCGCAACTCACCAGAGCGTGCCACGTGTCAACCACAGAATGATCTGCGCCTGGCGCTGCTAAAAATAGCGCACTGCGCTCTTGGATTGGCGCATAGCACCAGGGCGCACCACGTGTCAGCAGCGCACTGGCGCAGCGCACTGGCACACTGTCAGACTATTTAAATGTTGTGCATTATTTAAAAAGGGCAGAGCCTAAATAAAGGCATAACAGGCCAAATATAAATGCTATGCATTAAATACAGAGCCCAATGCTATGCATTGTAAAAGGACAGAGTCCAAGCAAAAGCCTAATAGGCAAAACATGAATAAAATGTTGAACATTTTCAAATGGACTTAGCCCAATTCTAGCCATAAGTCCTCAATTTAAATTGAACTGAGCACAACCGCTCTCCCAATCAATTTACACCCGGTTCGAGGGTACATCTCTGAACTCCTCTGATATTTGTCGTTGTAATCCTTCAACGTCTTCAGAGAGGTGACGGGTCCCGACAGCCATACATCCCACGGACTACAACGGACCACCATGTCCTTAAACTGGTAATCGACCGCAATGTCTCTAACCTAAACAATAGATTCCAAATGCTCTCTTGTTGGATCTAAACGATCCCGTTAAGTCGATCTTAGTCTCAAATTAGACTAAAGTGTCCTTAACAAACGTTTAAGTCGATCTTAGCCTCAAACAAGGCTAACATATCCTTAAACCAAAACCCCAAACCCAAATTTAAGAAAATACGGATTTGGACCAATCCACGTCCTACGAGCGACAACACAAATTAGTCTCCGTATACAATCCACGAGCAACCACAAACAAAACAAACACCCACGACACGAAGTGACCATCTGGAGAAGGAGAAAGTTGTTACCGCAATGCGGTAGCGTAATTAACTGCAGGGGCTTGCGCCTGCAAGGAAGAGCGTCCCCACAATCAAAAACCCCTCGAACGGGGGGAATCTGACGAAGTCTGCTACATCGGCCACATCCGTTTAAACCTTCGATACATGATGCCATAAATCAACTTGGCATCTTCGGAGAGGTGGACGGATAGCACCAATTAGCATCTGCCCCGAATTTCAGGCAAGACGTCAGTCTTGCGGCGTGATTCGGTGGGGAACATAGGATATCCAAAACATTCGTTTGGATATCTTTTCTACCATAAGGAGGAACAAAATGTATTTGTTTCTCAACATGCCACATTTTTAGAAAATGAGATTTTTCCAAATGATACTGATGGCAATGTGGTAGATCTAGAAGAGGTTCTAGAGACACAAGTTACAAATTACGACTTGGTTGAACCTGATGTTGCAACAGAATCTTATGAACCTCAGCCACTCCATAGATCTGGTAGGACTTCTCATCCACCGGAGAGATACTATGGTTTTCTCATTGATGGTGATAGAGAAGATTTCATCATGGATGATGATGACCCTGCCAGTTTTCAGCAAGCTATCACGAGTGGTGACTCTGTGAAGTGGCCGGATGCCATGAGATCCGAAATGGAGTCTATGTACACCAAAAAAGTATGGACATTAGAAGTTGTACCCTCTAGGGTAAAACCCGTAGGGTGCAAATGGATCTTTAAGAGAAATATCGATGTAGATGGGTAAGTGGAGACCTATAAGGCAAAGCTTGTGGCGAAAGGATTTCGTCAAAGACTAGGTCTGGACTATGACGAAACTTTTTCTCCTGCAGCCATGCTTAAATCCATTCGGATCCTACTTGCTATTGCTGCTCACTATGACTATGAAATCTGGCAGATGGACGCCCCAAGCGGCCTCCCTGTTCAAGATGCCAGTGGAACAAGTGACTCAGGCTACCACTGGGCTGTTCTTTGGGACCATGATCCCACCGATGAGCTTCAACGCCCCTATACCATTGCAAGAAGCCCCAAAGAGCTCGGTCTTTAACCGGCTCACAACTACTGCGGCCCCTCTCAACGGGTCTTCCAACTCCAGCTCCTCGGTCTTCGCCAGAATGGGCCAAAATTCCTGTGGGCCCATAATGAAGCTTGTGATCCTAGGGAAGGTTGTTTCGAAGAGGATAGCCACCCTGCTCTTGAAGTCGTCAAGACGGCTTCTCCTACAAAAGGGTCGGTTTTTACAAGATTGATTGTTCCGGCTCCCTCTACGGTTCCTGTCCTTGCTCAGAAAACTGTTTTCAACCGATTGGATACTGCTTCTCAAAGGACATCAGTCTTCAACAGGCTGACGCCAGCAGCATCCCCTCACCTGGACAGGGGGCATGACAAGGCCACCCTCATAGCCGAACCAACACCATCTGCGGGACACGCTCGACGTCGCCACTGGCGCCTAGTGAGCAAGGCCGGAGGCAACTATCCGTCTGAGCTAACTCCACCAGCCCCAACGGCGGAAGTTAATGCTGCTGTCTCAACCGGGAACAGCTTTGAGCTGCTGAACAGAATACGCAGGAATTCGCCCACTGCCGTGCTGAAAAGATCTCCGCCACCGGTGGAGACTGTCACGGAAATAAAAACGAAGCAGTCCCTTCAGCGGCTGTCCTCCAAAGTTTACAAAGTCTGGCGACGGGTTCGAGAGTCAGTGGTGGATCAGGACTATCTCCGCCAAGAGAAGAAGCTGAAGGCTCAGAAGGAAGAGCACCGTCCTGTCAAAACACAACGGACGACAACCACTTAGGTGCCTACTGCGACGGCCCCCTCAACTTTGACCGCTCAAAAGAGAAGGAGGCCAGAGAAAGCCCTTATGAATACGGCAGAGCGTAAAGATGCCGAGACCAAACGCCCTAATTCTGGGGGCATAACGGTCCATACTGTTTATATGGCTTCCGGAAAGGAGGAATGTCGTGCTTCGACGGGTCACCTGTAGGGTTTCTAGGCACGCTCACAAGGTTCAACGAGGCATCAACCATGCCCGATTAAAATTTTAGCCGTGCCGAACAACCCAAAGCCGTATTTTTAAACTAGGGTTTAGGCGAAAACAAATATGTTAAACAGATTAACACTAAGTGAGAGGGATTACAACCTTTGTAGATCCGGTCCTTCACTTCAATAGCTCCGTGTAGATGTCCCCTTCGCTGCGATCGTGAACTCCGGACTCTAGAGAAGCTTCACAAGAAGAACGAACGTGCTTGCTTCGATGACTTCGAGGCCGAAGATGATCTACGTCGGGGAGACTCTAACTCAAGCTATTCCTTCACTAGGTCATGAACTTTGTGAAGAGAACACACTCTACTACATGGCAAGTGGTAGAGGATGGAGAAGTAGGAAGTGGGCTCACTTTAGAATTGATTTTCTCACACTTTTTCTCATGGCACCATTGGAGCTAGTAAGCTTTTCATGGAGCTTGATGAAGAAGAAGAAGAAGAAAGAATAATCTTCATATGAATTATTATCCTCTCAATAATGTAACCATGGGTGAGTTAAGCTATCATGCTTAACTCATGTAGAGAATTAACCAAAGCATGAGGTTAAGGGTTGGGTTATCTAAATATCCTTAAGAATGACAAAAGAGTTGACTTTGTCAATGTTTCCACAAGCTTCATGAAAGCTTGAGAACTTTGACAAAGTATTTCTCTTTTGTTATTCTTAAGATATAAACAAAACCCTAATCTTTACCCTAATCTTGGTATAAGTCTCATACGCCCATCTTTGATGTATCATCAAGCATGATACAATCATATGTACACAAATATATATCACATATACACTTATGCACAATCAAGTGAGAAAATAAATCTTAAGTGAGCTAATACTAGTTAATGTAATGTAATATATCAAATATACAATTATACATTAAATTATTAAATCAACTCTTGATTTAATAACCCGGCTATAACCGACAAATATCATGTGTAACAACTTATCGAATCAACACTTGATCCGATAACCCGGCTATATCGCATACAACCGATCAATGTTACAAATTACGAGAATAGAATACAGTATCTCATATCGTATCAATCTCGGTCTCGCACATATCACATATGTGCTCCTACTCCATTTCGCTTGAGCCAGGAAACCCCTGTATAGAACTCTAAAGACTCGTCAATACGCCGGCAGTAGGTGATGATCATACCAAACACCCACAAGCCGCAAGCGGTCTTCTAAACGTAACGGCCACCCGGGTATTGAGCGATCAGAAGATCAACAAGCAAGCCTGTACATTCTCCTGTGAATCCAATCAGTAACACTCCCGTACAGTCCGGTCTCGTCATCTAATATGTCGCATATCTCGCCTAGGGGTGGTAAACATCAGACCCCAGTAGCTCGATAAGTCGTGTCGGTATGAGGTCTATAACAGTTCGAGAAACTACTGATAACACTTACCAGTAAATCTCAGCAACCCTGGCCAGCGATTTCCGGTTATAGCCAATCAAACACAGCACAACATCAACTCCCTATACCGGGAGAGAGGAATCCCCTCCTATCGCTCATTGCCTCCATGTGATTCGAGACTGTACCCAAACGCCACCTTTTTGCACGCCCTCTTAGACGTGGTATGATGGAAATCAAAGCACAGTGGGAATCACACAAGACTCTATGACGATCTCGGGTTAACAGACTACTCTGTACCAGTGTCACCGGAGAACTGCCATCTGACGTGAGGTATAATACCATCTGGGAGTTCTCAGCGAGTCTGTCCATTGTACCCAGTATCTACTGAGCACCCGTACACCATCCTTGATGTCAAACACCGATGGATATGGGATCATCCATCGCCCATCATATGGGTCAATATGCGTATACACTAGTCTACTCTGGTGTATCGATGCCCTGTCTCGATACACCCTCGACTAGGAGCAGTTATAGGATGTACTCGTCGACTACCGTGGCCCCACTAGTATGATCTCATCATAGTCTCAGTAGTCGAGTACATATCCTAAGGGCTTTATCAACATGTAACATAGAGACAATCAGAGTACATGTTAAGATAAAGTACAACCAGATAGCATACTATCATGTCGAGCAAGAAAGTCCTCCCTATATATGTCCTAGCATCCACTACAATATACATCGTATGTACAGTAATGGCCTCTAGGGCATACAAATAACTAACATCACCGACCGCTCACTCGATCCGTGACCAAAGCCCAGGAGCAACAACAGAAGCTTCAGGAAATGATGACTGCAATGGCCGCACTTACCGGGCCAAAAGAAAGCTCGGAGGCATCATCAGAACAGCGTCACGAACAAAAAACCGACGCTGATTTCCTACGCAGAGTCCTCGAAAAGAAGGACAGGGAAGCAGCAGAAGAAGCTGCCAATATAAAAGAAATGGTGCTTCTCTTCCGAGACATGGTAGGAATGATATTACAGCCGGATCCTCCAGCTGAAGATCCTCCGATTATCCTCGAAAACGACAGAGGAGAAATATCAAATCCACCTCCAGCTCATTCAGCAGCCAAGGAGCAAACCATTTCCAAAGCTGCACTAGACGACTATATAGCTCAGCAAATACGATCTCACTGGGCAAATGAAGCGGCTGAGCAAATTGTTAGAACCGGACGACCCTATCCGGGCTGGTATGACCAAATCAGTTACCCGCCGGGATATACGATCCCTAAATTCCATGTGTACAAGGGGACAGGGAATCCACATCAGCATGTCGCTCAATTCAGAGCCTTATGCGGCAACACTGGAGGCGACAACAAACTGTTGCTTCGCCAATTCGCCGGCAGCTTAGCAGAAATGGCCTTTGAATGGTATTCGTAGCTACCTAACGACTCTGTCAAAACATTTGCAGAGATGGAGCTACTGTTTACACAAAGATTCGCGAGTGCTAGTGAACGCACCCCGATAACGGCACTGATTAACGCCAGGGTGAAGCCAGGCGAGACGTGGGTCCAGTACGCTATCCGATGGTGGAATCTGTGGTCAAAATGCGAACAGCGGATCGAAGAAGCACCGGCAGTGGGCATGTTCATGGGCACTCTTGACCCTCAGGCGGCCATCTCCCAGTTCATGATGTTCTTCAAGCCAACTACTTTCCAGAACTTGATTGACAAGTTGGCCCAAATGGACCAGATGGGACATAAGCCATCTCCTCCAAAGACGGACTCTCGAAATGAAAAAGGGAAAGGAAAAGCAACTTTCATCGCCAATATTCAACAACAGCCGAGCAACTCAAAGCCGGTTGTTCGCCAAAACAACGTGTGTCCACGCCCATCCCTCGAGGAGAGACTAGGACGTCCTTACTCGTTTCCTCAGAATAAAATGAGAAGACTGTTCGAGCTGGCGGTGCGCAACAGACTTATCAATCTGCCGAGTCCAAAACGTTCGTTGCAGCCAGGCGATGTCAACGACCTTAATTACTGCCCTTACCACCGAGCGGTAAGCCATCCAATCGAGGATTACTTCGTCTTTAAGGGATGGATCGAGGATCAGTACCAACAAAGCAAGTTCGCGCTATCCGAAAACTGGAAGGTGAATCCGCTACAGCCTCACACTCCTAAGAAGAAAAACACACCGGGGGCAATATGCTCTTTTGTTGAGGAAGCTCTATGGGAGGTGGCTCTTTCGGCCAAGACCAAAAGGGTGCTGAATGATCTTCAGACATACCCGGCGATCAGATGGAAGAACCCGTTGGAACCTGAGATCATCAAGGGGATGCTGAAGCCGCGCCCAACTCTAAATATTGGTGGTGATAGCCAAAGCATTCACACCCAGCGGTCGAAATCTTCGAAAAAGAAGAAGAAATCCAAGAAGCCCGTGAAGCTTGGCGATAAGCGCACGGACCTACAAAAGCGGATTGACGCGCTGGAAGAGTATAACCAGAAGGCACGGACTCTAATCATGCTCCAAGAGTTCCTCAGCCACGTTCTTGAGGACGGAGATGATGGAGAAGAATCGTCGGACGAATCTGAGGATTGCGTAGCAAGTTGCCATGTGATCTCTTATTCATCGCTAGACAATGAAGAGGCTCCTTGCACAAAGAAACTGAGAGCAGAGCCTGAATCGGAACTTCTAGGGCCGTCAGATGAAGTGATCGACGCATTCCTAAACGAAGCTCCCCTGAGAAGTAAAGATGATAGGGAGCGTGAGATGACCATATTTGAAAAGGCCAAACGCCGGCGAATGGACAAAAGGGTCGAAACACTCCTACCAGGTCAAAGCACATCCGCCGCAAATGAAAGCAGGATCAAGACAAGGAAACGATTCTCCAAAGCCATATCGATGGGGATGAGGCTGTCCTCTTTTAGAGAAAATTCTCCTGGTGGGATACATCTTGATGAAGCGGACGTACATCCTAACTTCTGCTTATATCATCAGAAGATCACACATCTTACTGAAGATTGCAACTCCTTTAAGTGTTGGTGGTAAGGGTATGTCGCACACAGGAAACACTTCAACAGGACAAAGCGTGAAGCTCGTAGACAGCATGAGCGTATAAGAATTGCCGACAATTGTCATAGGGTTGATCCCGAGGGACCGCGAGTTCTCACCTTAGGGAGCGACTCCAACAGAAAAGTAGCCCTCGGCCCTCTCTTCAAGGAATCCATCTCTAAAACGAAAGAATTGAGAAGTTGCGAGAACATTCAGCCGTGCAATTGCACGCTACCTAGAAAGAATCCCGAACCCGCAAACAAGAGATCGAACAAAAAGGATAAAGGGAAGGAAAAACGGCCTTCGTCGCCAACGTTCAGCAACAATCGAGTGACCCTAGACCGGTTGTTCGCCAAAGCAACAGGCGACAACCCTTCTATGAGAAGTTGAAACATCCTTACTCATTCCTCCGAGATGAAACAAGGAGGCTGTTCGAACTAGCAGTGCGCAACAGGCTTATCACTCTACCGGAGCCGAAACACCAGTTACAACTGAATGATGTCAACAATCCTAATTACTGCCCTTACCACCAAGTGTTGGGCCATCCGATCGAAAATTGTTACTTCTTCAAAAACTGGGTCGAAGACCAATACCAACAGGGCAAGTTCGCGTTATCCAAAAACTGGAAGGTGAGCCCGCCACAACCACATGCTCCGAGAAAGATGGATATGCCGGGGGCATCATGCTCATTCATAGGGAAAGCCCCATAGGCCGAAAAGTCAGTAAACTAGAGATTCGCCTCAAATACGGCAACGGTGGACCACTATGTCCTAAAACTGGCTGTAGACCGAAACGTCCCTAAACTAACGAAGGACCGCAATGTCCTAAAACTTGCAAATGACCGAAACGTCGTTAAACTACTACCAACCCACAGCATCCTTAGGCTGACATGGAGTAAAGAAATAAAAACAAAAAAAGGAAGGAAAATGGTATGTCCATAAGCAAAATGGGCACGGATGAAAACCCAAAAGGACTCTGTGAGTAAAAACAGCAGGGCTACCGGCGAGTATTTATGAAAACCCGAAAGGGCGCAACCTCGTTATATATATAAAAAAAAGAGAAGAGAAGGAAAAAAAACAAAAAAACGGTATGTCCATAAGCAAAATGGGCACGGATGAAAACCCGAAAAGGCTCCGTGAGTAAAAACAGCAGGGATACCGGCGGGTGTTTATGAAAACCCGAAAGGGCGCAACCTCGTTAAAAGACACTTACAGGGTCCTCTCGACCTTGTGAGGAGAAACCACCTATGTGAGATCCTTACGACTCACAAGGAAGCAACACACTTAGGAATCCTCACGATTCCTAAGGAGAAATTACACTTGCGAGATCCTCACGACTCATAAGCAGAATCCTCTTATGAGACCCTCACGGCTCATAAGATTTGAAAGTCTTAAGTTACGGAGACCTGAACCTGTTCTTAAGCAATCCCCACAACCTCCGATACTGCCCTACAAGTGGCTCAATACTGACCCTTGTATACAATTCACGGGCGCGAATAAACATTTCCCTAACCAAGTCCCATCCGTGACTAGGGATGTGTTCATACGGTGGGCAACCCTTGTAAGCCCTCTCGACTTATAAGGAGAAAACCCTTTTGTAAGATCCTTACGACTTACAGGGGAACATACACTTAGGAATCCTCACGATTCCTAAGGAGAAAACACACCTACGAGATCCTCACGACTTGTAGGGAGAAATACCTTTGTGAGACCCTTACGGCTCATGATGTCAAAAGCCTTAGTCGACAGGATCTTAACCCTGTTTACTAAGCCACCTTTGTCTGACATCGACAGAGGAAAATGATGATTCTCTCCTGGCAATATCACAGTTGTAGCGGTGCTGATGCCGAAATCGGTGCCTAATCCTAAGCTTGCAGCGAAAAGCCAGCAAGCCACACATGCATACGAAATAACCGAAATGATGGGGCAACTTGCGACAAAATCAGCAAGTAAAAATGTATGCATGCAAAATAGCTGAAAATGATTGGGCAACTCGCAATAAAAAGCAGCGAGTAAAAATAAAATAAATAGCCAAAATGATTGGGCACCGCGAAAAATATCCGAAATGATGGGGCAATCGCGACCTTCGCGATATAAAAAGCTGAAATGATAGAGCATAGTGGAAAGAAATAAAGAAAAATGAAATTTATGCCCTACAGGTGCTATTACAT
This sequence comes from Agapanthus africanus, assembly GCA_030015575.1. Lineage (NCBI taxonomy): Eukaryota > Viridiplantae > Streptophyta > Magnoliopsida > Asparagales > Amaryllidaceae > Agapanthus > Agapanthus africanus. The sequence continues at coordinate 339,081,091 of CM057342.1, read as the reverse complement.
CAATCCCTATATACAATCCAGGGGCGCAAACAAAGGGGGAACCATACCTTCCCAACAGGCTCCATAAAAAAGTGAAGCCAAATCTCGACGGTTCACCTACAAACTAGAGACAACTGCGACATTCTTCTCGATACAGCCGACGATATGTCACTACAGCGTTCTTCCTCCAATAGGATTCGGACACGCCATAGCAAACAAAGCAAAGGCCAAATTCCTAGCTTCGGGGTCTTGACGGTAACTCATATAAAACCTGAAAGACAATCGGAGATCATCCCACACCAGCGCGGAGTGGTCACCACCTCGACGTTCGTCTCGGTACAACAGATGAGATGTCACCACAACTTCCTCCTCCAGCAGGATTCAGACGTGACAATTAAACAACGGAGCCATGGAAAAATCCGTAGTTCCAAACCTCGACGGTTCACCAGCAACCTAGAGACAACCGCGACATTCGTCTCGATACAGCAGACGCAGTGCCAGCAAACAAAGAGAAGGCCAAATTCCTAGCTTCAGGGTCTTGACGGCAACTCATATAAAACCTAAAAGACTATCGGAGATCATCCCACACCAGCGCGGAGCGGTTATGACTCATCGGGGCTCTCCAAAATGGGCCTAACCTCAAGTAAAAAGCGGCATGGCAAAATTCCTAACGCTTGCTCTTCCGACGGTCAAACTGGCTAGGAGGATTGCTTGAGGACGTCTTGTCCGGCCCCCGAAGGGATCAGAGACACGACAGTCACAAGGCTACTCGAACAAGCAAGATTGCCTATCGAGGAACACATCAGCCAACGCGGCGGTACGATGGACAGAACCCTAGTACCACAAACCCTAACGGACCTTTGTCGTAAAGAGCAGAGGTTAACTGTGACGTTAGAATATCCTTGCGAGAAATGCTCGATTTGTCTCGACACGTAGGGAAAAGCCTTAGGCAATCGGGATAAGAACCGGTTTCCTAAGCACTGGGGCCCTGCAAGTCAGTTCAAAATGGACTCCTGCATACTATTCACGGGCCACACTCTCCAAAGTCGAATCTCGACAAGGAGGGAAACAACCGCTTATGGGTCTTCTCGACTTATAAGAGGGATAATTCTCTTGTGAGATCCTTACGACTCTCAAAAGAAAACACACTTAGGGATCCCCACGATTCCTAAGGAGAAAATTACACCTACGGGATCCTCTCAACCCGTAGGGAGAAAATTCTTTATGAGACCCTCACGGCTCATAAAGTTGAAAAGTCTTAGGTGACAAATCCTAACCCTGTTTTCTAAGCCATCACTACCTTACAAAGAGCCTAAGACTGACAGCTATACGCCATTCACAGACCACACTTGCTAAAATCGTATGGCAAGCAGCACAGCAAAAAAAAAGAGAAAAGAAAGCAGAAAGATGACACAAGACATTGCGAAAGAAATGTATCTTTTATTCATGTATGCAGTTGGATATACATCATATGAAAGAATAAAAGAATAAATACATTTTATTCAAAAATTTACAAATGATACAAAATGATTCTTGGAGAAGGAATCGTCTTCAACAAATCTGCAAGTTGCTCTCGCACTTCTTTCAGCGCCTTCTCCTGATCGGTTGCCGCAGCCAACTCTGCTTCCACCTGGGCCCGCTGCTGCAAGTAGGATGAAAGTTGTTCTTCGATGGCTCGCTGAGCTGCTTCACGACCTTGGGCATCATGCTCAACGGTATCGAGCTTCTGCTTCAATGTTAACCCGTCGGAGATACTTTGCAGGAGGCCCTCGAAGATAACTTTCAGTCGAGCAGCGTTTACGTCGACCTCAGCACGAAGTCGAGCAGACTCGTTTGAGGTCTCTTTTCATTCCCTCTGCCTTAAAACTGCTTCTTGTTCAAGATGGCGGAAGTAAGAAGCGCTCTGCTCGATCCATGCCGTCCGTTGAGTACTCGTGGCTAAAATCTCGGGGGCAGGACGCATAAGTTCCAACTGATACAAGCGGGCCTCGATCTCCCTGCAGTAGCTAACCCAAGACTCAATGACGCCTTCATTATGGAAATTGACAAGCGTCGCCAGCATCGGATTAACCTCAGCAGCGAAATTTGCGGCAGATACAGGAGCTTCTACGTCAAGCTCCTCGACGCATCCGCTCAGCATACTCAGACTCATCGCAGCACCCTTTAAAGATGGACGTCTGGAGAATGGGCCTGACGACATCATAATGCGGGACTCGAAAGGAACTGGAACCAGAGCGATAGCTGCAAAACAAATCATAATCAGATGACAGACCTAAAAATACAAGAGATTCATGAACAATGGAATTTACTATACCAGCTGCAGCAGGTGGCAAAGCCGGGAGGACCGGTGGTGCGACTGGTCTTACATCTCCTCCTTCGATCTGTAGTACTGCAATTAGGGCAAGGAAGAATCGGAAATAATTCCATTATTGAAAAAAGAAAGGGCATTATTGAAAACTATACTCACCAGCGCCACTGGAGGAAGCAAGCTCCGACGGGAAGGAGAAGTATGGGTGCAGCACCTGGTACAGGTGGTCAAAAAGGACTCCTACAAAGACACAATAGTACAACGTCAGTACATAAATTATGCAGCCTAAAGATGAAATTGATAAGTCACAAATCCATACCTTCCAGCATCTGCGACGGTACGAAGGAGGGTAGAGAGGTGGCCACCGTCAGAGCGGTAACTGACGACGCTCCCTCGAGTAAAGTGGCATCAGCACTAGCCGCACCTGCGTTAGAAACGAGATAAGCCCTGTCAGGAAGGATTCCAGAATAAAAGGACGGTAATCCAAAATTTACCTGAAGAATCGCTGGCCAGAGCCCTAATTAAGGCGTTACTTGATGCAACGGTGGCGTCTTCCTCCTCCATTGGGACGGTCTCACCTCCCGTTGCCTCATCGCCCGACTCCACAGGAGCCGTCATCACGCTCGCGGCACTGGGAGACGATAAGGAACCATAAGCAGGGAGAGCGAAGATCGGAGCGTTGCCCAACTCTTGAGAAAGAGCGGCCATCTCTTGCTCGGCGACCATAGCAGCCGTCTCACCCGTTACCACCTCGGGATCAGCGGTCGCAGCCGTCTCGTCCACCGCTGCCATAGGTTCGTCGGTCGCAGCCGCCCCATCCGCTGCAGCCTCAGGCTCAATAGTAACAGTCGTCTCACCTGCCGCCCCCTCGGGCTCGGCATCGGCAACCTTCTCGGGCATAGCGGTTGTGACTGTCTCGTCAGCCACTAGCTCGGGCCCGGCAACTACGGCTGCACCGCCTACCGTCGCCACGGGTTCAGCCGCTGCCTCATCCACCATCCCCTTAAGCTCTACGGTCACCGCTGCTCCTTCAGTAGGACTCGGCCCTGCAGGACAAGATATATAAGGACCGACGGCTTTAAAACTTTAATAACAAAGCCTCAAAAAGCACATTACCTGAGACGGATTTACCGTTGGCTTCCCGAGCTGCACGCGCCGCCCGTCTATGAGCAGTAGACAAAGAGACCGGGAACTCCTCTGAAGGAGTAGCAGCGGGAGTAACGGCGCTTGAGCCCGCTCCCACGACCAAAGCACTGCTACGCTCCTTCGCTGCGCGCCTCAACCGCTTCCTCTCCTCCCGGGCCGTCACGACGGACCTTTTTGAAGCATCCCTCAGCAAGACGTCGTCGTCCGTGTTCAGAGTTGCCTCCAGAGCCTTCAAGCATCCATCATCGGATTTTTAAGCAGGGCCTCTCGCGGCAACCCCGAAGAGGTCGGGACTTCGGTAGCTGGCCCGGGGAGAATCCCTGCATCGGCTTGCGAAGTAGGTCCCGCGGTCCCTGCAATGAGACAAAGAAATGGTTAGATTGGCTGTAAAAAGGAGCATAAAGACTCAATGAGCCGAGACGTGCCAACGCCCGATAGAGCGCGTTTCCTCTCATCCTCCTGGAAAGTTTTGAGAGAAGCAGCGATGGCTTCTTCGGTAGAAATGCCTGTTTAAAAAGGAAAAGCGTTAGTAAAAAACAATGATAAAAGTACGATGAAATGATGAATAATATGACAAGTGATTACCTGATTGCGCGAGTTTAGCCAACCACGCGTCGCGCCTTGCCAATCGCTCAGAAGCAGCAATAGCGGCGTCAAGGTCGGTGTCTTCTGGCGCTATGAAGAAACCCTCGTTGGTTCCATACTCACTTAAGCCTTCGATGAGAGGGGCTTGAGGCTCTAAGTCGAGGACGGCATCAAGAGAAAGAACCTACTTCTTCTTCCTCTTCTGCGCACGAACCCCGGACGCACCCAAAATCAACTTACGTTTCGTGGGAACCTTAGGACGACGGGTCCCGATGTCCGAGCCCACGCCGGATTCAGGAAAACCACATTCACCATCTCCACCGGAGTACAGGGCGCTGGGGGCACGTCCACGGTATCACGGGGCAATCTGCGCGGGGGGCTTAGCACACGCGGAGGCTCATCTCCAGCATCTCCTCTCAGCGTAGGAACAACAAGGGTCCTTGGCCTTAGGGGGCTTTGCGATCGCTGGCGGAGGGCGCACCCTTGCGGTCAATCAGCAGCCGCTTCTCTTCTCGGACAACAGCACCCATCGCGTGCTGATACCAAGCCCCGTACACATTGAGGGCCCTTGGAACGCAAGTCGGCTCGCTAATGAAGAAATGGGAGCCCGTGTTTAGCCGCATGAAGTGATGTAATGCATTCCGTATCCCCTCTCCGGTAGCCGCAGGCTCTTCCAAAAATGCCTCCAGCGGGACCCCTTGGTTATAACTTAACTGCTGGGTGAAGCGATGGGGGTTGTACCTCATAAAAAGCGCCAAATCATTCTCCCTGAACACAAGGAAGCCAGGACGGATGGAGTATAAATGTAGAATATCCCGGGCTTTCAATATGGAGGCCCCGTCCTTGAAACCATCACGCAACGCCAACACCGCCTTGGAAGTCTCCGGGCCAATGGTTATGACCTTTTCCGTGAAAGAAATGCTCGCTCCGACCGTGCGCGGACGAAGAAGCAACCCCCTAGCCTCCCGCGGAGACGGATTCACAATAGAGGCGCCGATCAATCGCATAACTCTCGGGAATCTGTACTTCTCGTAAAGCGAGGGTCTTTTATGAACACCAAATACCCCGAGCACATGCATTTCCATCCATGAAGTAAAATAGTGCATCGGGAAATTGGCGGGTTGCACCACTGGTTCATTTGCGTCCGCCGCCACGCTGAGTCCATGGTACAGGTGGGCCAACCCGGCAATTCCAATCGATAATTGTATACCAGCCACCATCCGGTGCGTTGGGTAGAAGACGGACGACCTCATGTAGCGCGGGTGGATGGGGAGCGCGAACCAGCACAGCCATAGCCCCAGAAACCCCAGAAAGAATGTCTCCTCGTCGATGCCCGGAGCGGCAATTTCCGATAAGGGGATGGCGGCAACATCGGGGAGGTAAAAACCATTTTGATCGGCTTCCAGTGCTGGTCGACGATCTAAGCCCAAGCCGAAGGGGTCATCGAGCTTGGCGAACTTTTCGCTCCGCTGCGATAGAATCTCCGGTCGAAGAAAGCGGGCGATGAAGTCTGCAAAACTAACTCCCCGGCCTCCCGATTTCAAATAGAGACTTTCTTACATATTCAGCACCTTTACCAGGCTCGAAAACTGGTGCTGAATAGCATTCTCCGGCGTTAGGCCCATTACCAGCGGCTTGGTGGCGAAGAAATATTCATCAGGAGGAAGTAGCTCTTCATAATGCTCCCCCCTCACCGGCAAACCGGAAATCTCAGCAAATTCTTCCACGGGGATGGAGACTTCCCTGTCCACCAGAAGAAAAGTGTGGGTGGGGATATTCCATTGTTCCATGAACACCTTAACCTACCACGTCAGAGGAGCAAAGTACTCGAATAGCGAGGCGTACACTGCGGGGTACAGACCGATCTTCATCAAATGCGTCTTTTTCGCTGACAAGATGTATCTGGCCCACTGCAAATACTCGGCCGATTGTCGAGGGGTCAATCTAATGTTATAGGGTTGTCCCCAAGGGCGCGACTCACCCTGGCATATGCGCCGCCCCAGAATATCCACGGCTGGCGGCGGCTGCACGGGAATGGCAGCAATCGAAGGCTGAAGAAGATCCTCCGAATTCCAATTTACGACCTCCACGGCATAGTTCACCGGGGATGCATCCGTATATGGGATCGATGAGATCGGCTCTGACGGCGTCGCGCAAGAGAAGCTTCAGCGACCTTTGATTATCTCGCTGTACCACCTACCCCAAAGATGAAGGTTCTTGTACACCGGGTCGTAATCCTTAATGAGAGCAAGAACCCCCCGGTCCACCGGCGCCTTAGGGAATCCTCCCCCTGAGCGGGAAAACGGGAATGAAAGGTCAGCAGACATGTTGCCTGCAAGAAAAAGCGAAATTCAATCATCAGTATCATAATTTAATTTTAAAAATTCCGACGCTTGGTACTTTGAAATTTGTACTACACTGCAATGCAGTGGAGAGGGGACCAAAGGGGGACCCATAAAATCCAAATGACAATACATCAATTAATAAGACAGCCTCATCATTGGATGAGAATGTGAATTAATGAGGAGATCCTCAAAAGAATATTCTCATTAAATGAGAAATCCCTAGAGACAAGGAGAAAATCTCCCTTTTCAGAGCAAAGCTCTGTCACAGAGTGACACTTGTCAAACTCTGGTCACAAGGGAATAAAATTCCTTAAAGGGCCTAGCTCTGTAATAATGATGGAAAAATCCATCAAAGGAAAAAATTAATTCCTAAAAATTAAAGTTTGTGGTATTAAAGATCCATGAAAAACTCTTAAGAGTTCATCATCAGAAGATCAAAAGATCCATGATCAAGGCTCTGTTCATGGGTTAAGAAACCCTGAAACAAATTCTTGAGAGCAAAACTCTGTTTATGAAACCCCAAAGGGGTTTTCTTTGGATCAAAAGATCCATGAGAGCAAGGCTCTATTAATTAAAATCAATTTCATTTAAGTTAAGTTAATTTTTACCTAAAAATGTTTTAGAGTTTAACTCTTGGAGTTCTGGAAAACAAGAGCAAGGCTCTGAAAATAAAATTCTTGAAGATGATAATCATCTGCTGAGGACCAAGGGTCCTATTTATAGGCGCTCAAGCGCCTCTTCAACTCCTGAATCGATCCAATGGATCAGATGTTGCCACCGCCGCACTCATGTGTGCGCCACGTGAGCGCAACGGTGGGGGACATTTGTTTCCCCAATCAAAGCAAAGCTCTGTTTGAATTTAAAATTTCAAAAGGTGAAGCAACGCTTCAGATACCTTGCGCTGCGCGCGGAGCGCCACGTGTCAAAAGAAGACACGCCAATGCAAGAAGCGCTGCGCCCAAGGCAGCGCACCCCAAATCAGAGCAAGGCTCTGTTTTAAAATTCAAATTTTAAATAAAGGAAGCAACGCTTCAGATAACTTGCGCTCTGCGCTGCGCGTCACGTGTCAAACAGTGTTGCGCTAGCGCAGTTGCGCTGCGCGCCATGTGTCAAACAGTGGTGCGCTAGCGCAGTGGCACTGTGCTCTGCGCTGCGCGACACATGTCAAGCGCAGGTGCACTTGTGCCAACTGCGCCAGCACTAAAATTTAAATAATAAATTATTTAATTAATCAGAATTAAAATTCTAGAAAGATCTTTCCAATCTTATTAAAATAAGAAGATTATCTTCTGTAAAATAGAGGCCTTAGGATCAAAGATCCAACGATGGGAAATATCCCCAGATCAATCAGAGAAAGATCTCTGTAACTAACTCAATAAACCAATTGGCCCTATATAAAGGCCCCTAGACTCCAAGTCTCATATATACAGAGAAAGAAAAAAGGGAGAACTCTGAAAAATTTGAAAGGCAGGCCTTTGAAGAAAGAAGATCGTCTTCTTCAAGGTAAAGAATTATATTCTTGGAAGAACAAAGATGAAAACACCTCACAAAAAGAAGAATTTCTTCTAAAAAGATCAAAGATCTAAGAACAAGATCAAGATCTTCAATAAAAAGAAAAAGATCATAAATATCTAATCACAAAAACAATAAAGAAGTAATTTACTTCACCCCTAGATCTTTTGATCTATATAAAGGCATAGCCTTTTGATGAACCATTGGTTCTTGAATCTTGAGGTGGAACCTCTTTTGAGAACAAGAAAAACATGTTTCTTTGATCTAAATTGGATCAAAATGCGCCCTTGCGCTCCTTGGACTGGCGCACCTCACCAGAGCGTGCCACGTGTCAACCACAGAATGATCTGCGCCTTGCGCTGCTAAAAATAGCGCACTGCGCTCTTGGATTGGCGCATAGCACCAGGGCACGCCACGTGTCAGCAGCGCACTAGCGCAGCGCACTGGCGCAGCGCACTGCGCTAACAGACTTGCGCTTAGCGCAGACCGTGACACGTGTCACCTACACATGCGCTAGCGCCTTGCGCTCTTTAATTGGCGCAAAGCGCCTGACAAGCCACGTGGCGCACTGTCAGACCATTTAAATGTTGTGCATTATTTTAAAAGGGCAGAGCCCAAATAAAGGCCTATCGGGCCAAATATAAATGTTATGCATTTAAATACAGAGCCCAATGCTATGCAATTTAAAATGACAGAGCCCAAGTAAAAGCCTAATAGGCAAAACATGAATAAAATGTTGAACATTTTCAAATGGACTTAGCCAGATTCTGGCCATAAGTCCTCAATTTAAATTGAACTGAGCACAACCGCTCTCCCAATCAATTTACACCCGGTTCGAGGGTACATCTCAGAACTCCTCTGATATTTGTCGTTGTAATCCTTCAACGTCTTCAGAGAGGTGACGGGTCCCGACAGCCATACATCCTACGGACTACAACGGACCCCATGTCCTTAAACTGGTAATCGACCGCAATGTCTCTAAACTAAACAATAGAGTCCAAATGCTCTCTTGTTGGATCTAAACGATCCCGTTAAGTCGATCTTAGTCTCAAATTAGACTAACGTGTCCTTAACAAACGTTTAAGTCGATCTTAGCTTCAAACAAGGCTAACATATCCTTAAACCAAAACCCCAAACCCAAATCTAAGAAAATACGGATTTGGACAAATCCACGTCCTACGGGAAAAAACACAAATTAGTCTCTGTATACAATCCACGGGCAACCACAAACAAAACAAACACCTACGACACGAAGTGACCATCTGGAGAAGGAGAAAGTTGTTACCGCGATGTGGTAGCGTAATTAACTGCATGGGCTTGCGCCTGCAGGGAAGAGCGTCCCCACAATCAAAAACCCTCGAACGAGGGGGAATCTGACGAAGTCTGCTACATCGGCCACATCCGTTTAAACCTTCGATACATGATGCCATAAATCAACTAGGCTTCTTCGGAGAGGTGGACGGATAGCACCAATTAGCATCTGCCCCGAATTTCAGGCAAGACGTCAGTCTTGCGGCGTGATTCGGAGGGGAACATGGGATATCCAAAACATTCGTTTGGATATCTTTTCTACCATAAGGAGGAACAAAAAGTGTTTGTTTCTCAACATGCCACATTTTTAGAAAATGAGATTTTTCCAAATGATACTGATGGCAATGTGGTAGATCTAGAAGAGGTTCTAGAGACACAAGTTACAAATTACGACTTGGTTGAACCTGATGTTGCAACAGAATCTTATGAACCTCAGCCACTCCGTAGATCTGGTAGGACTTCTCGCCCACCGGAGAGATACTATGGTTTTCTCATTGATGGTGATAGAAAAGATTGCATCATGGATGATGATGACCCTGCCAGTTTTCAGCAAGCTATCACGATTGGTGACTCTGTGAAGTAGCCGAATGCCATGAGATCCGAAATGGAGTCTATGTACACCAAAAAAGTATGGACATTAGAAGTTGTACCCTCTGGGGTAAAACCCGTAGGGTGCAAATGGATCTTTAAGAGAAATATCGATGTAGATGGGTAAGTGGAGACCTATAAGGCAAGGCTTATGGCGAAAGGATTTCGTCAAAGACCAGGTCTGGACTATGATGAAACTTTTTCTCCTGTAGCCATGCTTAAATCCATTCGGATCCTACTTACTATTGCTGCTCACTATGACTATGAAATCTGGCATATGGACGTCAAAACGGCTTTTCCAAATAGTGATTTAGAAGAATGCGTTTATATGGATCAGCCAGAGGGCTTCATTGAATGTGGGAGCAGCTGGAAAGCATGTAGGTTGCATAAATCCATTTATGGATTAAAGCAGGCATCACGGAGTTGGAACATCTGTTTTGATGATGTTATCAAAGAGTTTGATTTCGTCAAAAATCCAGATGAACCTTGTGTTTATAAGAAGATTGTAGGGAGTACTGTCACATTCCTCGTATTGTATGTGGATGTCATTCTTCTGATAGGAAACGATGTTCCTATGCTACAATCGGTCAAACTGTTCTTATCACAAAAGTTCTCTTTGAAGGACTTAGGTGATGCCTAGTACATATTAGGCATGAAGATCTATAGGGATAGATCTAAAAGGTTGTTAGGATTGTCCCAAACGAGGTACATTAACACCATCCTAAAGAGGTTTAGTATGGAAGACTCCAAACGGGGTGCCTTACCTGCTAGTCATGGAGTCACTCTCTCCAAAGACTTTTGCCCAAAGACTGATGATGAGAGAGCTCGCATGACCATTATACCCTACGCTTCAGCCGTAGGATCTATAATGTATGCGATGATATGTACACACCCTGATGTAGCTTATGCACTGAGTGTAGTAAGCAGGTATCATTCCAACCCAGGGGAGAATCAGTGGACAGCTATGAAGAACATTCTTAAGTACTTGCGAAGGACTAAAGAAATGTTCTTGGTGTATGGTAACGGGGATCTACAAATGGAGGCCTTTACCGATTCGAGCTTCTAGAGTGATAAGGACGACGGCAAATCTATCACATGGTTTGTATTTACCTTCAATGGAGGGGCGGTATGTTGGAAGAGTTCCAAACATGATACCATTGCAGACTCAACGATGGAAGCTGAGTACATTGCTGCAAATGATGCTGCCAAAGAAGCCATCTGGATGAGGAAGTTCATCTCGGAGGTAGGAGTAGTTCCAACCATTATTGATCCAATACCACTGTAATGTGATAATAATGGGGCTATGGCGTTGGCCAAAGAGCCCAGGTCCCATCAGTGATCCAAAAACATCCTCAGGCGATATCATTTGATTCGGAAGATAGTTGATCTCCGCGAGATCGAGATTCGGAGAGTAGATACAAAGAATAACACAGCAGATCCCTTCACCAAAGCCCTCCCTCTGTTGCAGCATGAGCGACTTTTTGAGATGTTGGGTATGAGATACGCCAATAATTGGCCTTAGTGCAAGTGGGAGATTGTTGGATATATGTATGCCCTAGAGGCCATTATATGATAGTGGATGTATCGGTATGTGTATATATATATATATATATATTCAGGGAACATTCTTGCTCGACATGATAGTATGCTATCTGGTTGTATTTTATCTTGACATGTTCTTTTGATCTTGCATATTACTCATTTGGTACATGTTGATAAAGCCCTTAGGATATTTGCTTGACTACTGGGATTATGATATGGATCATACTAGTGGGACATGTGTAGTTTATAAGCATATCCTTGAAATGTACTTAGTCATAGGTGTATCGAGACAGGGCATCGATATTCCAGAGTAGACTAGCATATACCATTCTTTTCCCATATGATGGGCGATGGATGATCCCAGATCCATCTGGTGTGATGACACCAAAGATTGTATACGGGTGTTCAGTGGAGACTGGGTACACTGAACGGACTCGCCGAGAACTCCTATGTGGTATTATATCTATCGTCGGATAGCAGTTCACAGGTGACACTGGTACAGGTTAGTCTGTAGACCCGAGATCGTCATAGAGCCTTCTGTGTCTTCCCACTATACTTTGATGTCACGACCCAAAATATTAGCTCATGACCAGCACTTAAATCACACGACGTCTACAGGAGTAACGTAATTCAAGTAAGCTGAAACCCAGAAATCTAAACCTTTTTAAGAAATAGAGATACAGTAAATCGTATTTTGTCTTTTAAAAATTTGGGCAGCACCTCCTTTGTAAAAACTAACCCCGAAAACGGGTACAACACAGAAAATAAATAAAGTATCCCCAAACGGGAGTAAATCACGCCCAACAGCGGAAACAACCACCATAAGTATAAAAACAAGTATACGACGCCCAACGGCGAAGATCCATACAAGGAAAAGTAAAGCAAGACATCAACCCCAAAAGCGAACATAAAACTCATCGCTCAAGTCTCGCAACATATACAATAACTAGTTTCTGATTTGATGGAGTGACTAGATACAATATGAATAATGAATACAAGAAAGGCACGATCCTACATGTACCACCTACCAAAAAAAAGTCACCCGAAAACAGCTGTGTGCCAGCGATGCCGCAACTGATCCATGCGGTCAACCTGCATGAACTGTGGCACAACGGGGGTGAGTTACCAACTCGTGAGTAGAAAACATCATCAGGTAGAAATCGAATTAAGCAACGATTCCTAGGTCAACTATATTATAAAGGTAATACTATGATATCTAGGGTGACTGTATCTGTTGGAGATAGTGCCCTCAGAGTCAATTATTGGATCACAGGCACGTGATTGCAATGATTGAGGGAGGACCTATCCCAGTAGGACAGTCTTACTCGAGATGATAGTATGCTATCTGGTTTATCTTTATCATCGTGTACTGCTTTAGGTGACCTGACATGTCGCTATTACACGTTAATAGAGCCCCTAGGATTCTTGCTTGACTGCCAGCAGTATGATGGCGATCATATACGTGAGAGCTGGTGGTCTATAAGCACATCCTTAAAAGGTCCCTAGTCGTTGGAGTTTCGAGACAGGGCATCGATTCTCCAGAGTAGACTAGTGTATACAGTCGAGACCCCGACGAGGGGCGGTGGCCGGTCTCATAAGCCACTGGTGTAAGTTGGTTCACCTACGATGTATACAGGTGCTCATTGGGTTATGAGTACACCGGACAGGACTCGCCGGGAACATGCTAGTTGGTCTTATACCTGACGTCAGATAGCAGTTCCCTGGTGACATGTGTACAGGTTAGTTCATCGACCTGAGGATCGTCATTTGTCTCGTGTGAGTTCCCACTGTGCTTTGATTACTACCCTACCACGGCTCAAAGGAGTCGTGCAAACAGGTTTTAGTTGGGTACAGTCCCGAGCCACATGGAGGCAGTGAGCGGATCTTCAGGGGTTCGTCTCTCCCGGTATTGGGGGTGAGGTCGCGCTGTGTCTAGGAGAGCCATTACGCAAAGCCCTCGGCCGAGGCAGGAGATTTACTGGTAGGTATTCCAGTAGTATCTCAGGGCGTTCTGGGCTACACTCCGACACGACTTGTACCGCTTTTGGGGGTCTGACTTTTACCAACCCCCTAGGCCCGACATGCGATACTCATAGACGAACGGACCGGACTGTACGGATATTGTCACTGACAGGCTCAGTAGGGTGTCAGGATGAGTTCGCTCATCAACGTCCCTTTTGGTCAATAGCTGGTGGCCCGTCACGTATTGGCTTATACCTCTGACGTGCTGGTGGTTAAATCCACAACCATAATATTGACGAGTCTTTAGAGTCCACCACACTTTCAGTTACTCAGCTTTCGGGCGAAACGCTGTAGAGGCCGTATGGAGATATGGCAGGGTCCGATCAGATACGTGCGGTATTGCACGGATCAGGATCGGACAGTTTTGTACTAGTGGCCGTATAGTTATATGGCAGGGTTTGATCTGATACATGCGGTATTGCACGGATCAGGATCGAACGGATTTTACTAGCCGGCTTTGGCTTAAGCCGGTCCTAGTTTAGTACAGTGTAGATTTTGTCTCATTGCATTTGTATCCGGTCGGAATACAGATGCGGGTGTGTATGCACAGTATCGGGGTTTTCCTGTAATTTATTACGGGACCAGTTTTCTGGAGTTGCCAGTTTGCATTCCGTTCCGGCCGGTTTTTCTTTGTTCTTTCCCGGCCGGACTTTTCTGATGGAGGGGGTAATTTGCAGTTTTGCAAATTACATTTGGTGGAGGTTTTATTTGTAAGATGATTTATTATGATAACCTTTTTAGATACCATTCATTTCATGCTTTATTGTGAAAAGATTGGATTTGAGGTTGATGTAAGTTTGATGATGATTATGTCTTGATGTGGTCACCACTTGCTTTACCCTACACTCACCTCCCTTCTTGCTTCATATTACCTCCTCCACCATTCTCATTTAGATGATAAGTTTTTCATGAGAGGAAAAAGAAAGAGAGAAGAAGAAGAAGAGAGCTTCATCTTGAGAGTTTCATTCATGATCTCATTTTCTTGCTAGAAAAATGCAAGCACCATTTTTCTATTCTTGATTCCTCCATCACCATGGCAACAAACCCCAAATGAGACAAGCATCTTCTACACTACATTCTACAGCATATCTTGAGCATGTCGAGTTGCCGGCTTCATGCTCGAGTTGCCTCGGTATTGAGGCGGGAGCCCGTAAAAGACGCAGGCGATGTGGTGCCCTTTCCGGCGAGGAGGCGACGATATGGAGATAAGACTTTCCGCGGGAGATCGGGACGATGAAGAGAAGACCGGAGGACTCGGATCACTCGGTATACTTCTCACCCTATCTCTTGATTGCTAGCATTAGGTTAATGGTAAACGATCCGGGTTTTCATTGTCCGCGGTAGCGCCGGTTTCCGAGTAAGGAAAAAATTTGATTCCGCATTTTGGCCTCGAGTACGAGGCCGGGGCGCTGCCGTGGCGCAACATGGTATCAGAGCCACGCCATTAACCTTACCTAGCTTGTTCTAATGCGTTTTACTTATCCGATCGACCAAAATTCCTAAAACCGCGTTTTTGCATGGATCAGTTTTCTGTTGAATTTTTCCTTGCTCAAATTTTTTTTCAGGTTATATAAAACTGATATACATAAAATTCTAAGACTTCTGACAAAATACGACGCAGTCAGTCAACAATTCAAGCGCGGAACCGCGGCCGTACCCCCCTTGGGCCGCGGTTCCGCCGCACGTTTGTGTCTGCACTGAGTCCAAATTTTCCAGTAGTCTTGTGGGCTTATTTCAGGGGTTTTGGGATATTAAATTTGGGCCCATTTTTCCTGTAACTGCTGCAGTATTACTTGGGGGCCCACTTGTTAATTGTTTGATCGATCGGATATTTTTAAACACATTATTTCACAGTATTTACATTATATCTGCGACCGTGAATGTCACTTGATCGGTAAATCCCGTCTAACTGCTATAGCCCGGTTAGACGAATTTGCGAACGTGACTTTCACGTTGATGTTCTATGTTTATGCTGTGATGTTGCGGATCGGTCGTGGGGGATAGCCTGGATGCAATGCTAGTACAGTTTTGTTGTATTATGTACATTTGATATTGCGGGGCGAGCGTCCGACATGTGGACTGCCGTCACTGCCTGTTTGTATTATTCTTTTGGGGCACGACCTGGTTGCGGTCAATGTACCCGGTGTATGTATATTTTACTTTCTGTACTAGGATTACCCCGCGGGGGGTGCACGGATAGCCGGGTTCTGGAGGGCAACAAGCCCGCATCTCATGGCATTGGGACGGAGGGGGCTTCACTCCAGGATTGGCGGGCTATTCGCCGCACTCGTAGGGGGTGCAGGTTGACCCAGGAGGGGTGCCCGAGTTACCGGATTCCATGAAGTGTTGGGTGGTCCATTCACGTTGCTGAAGGGGGCTGCCTCGCTTCAGGTTTTGGCGGGTGACTTGCCGCGCCCGTAGGGGTCTAGGTTTTCATTGCACAGGCTATCCACACGACCAGGGGAACGTCGGGTTTCAGCAGCGGCTCTGTGAAACCCGGGGATCCCAGATATCTGTATTGTTTCTATGATGCTGTACATTTTCTGTGATGTTGCATTTCTTATCACGCCTTGAGCGAATATAATATATTGGTATATATATTAGTAGATGTTGTATATGTTTTTCATCCGCGCTAGTCCAGTCCCCGCTCTGCCGTTAGTTAGCTAACCTAACGGGTGATGACGGGACCCAGTGACGAATGCGGATGGCATATACGTACGTCAGTATATTTTCGTTCTTTGTGGTGTGATCAATTGATGGGACTGCGTTGATTCAGATCAATGCAAGATAAACAAACCTATTCTGATGTTGTTGGAACACTTTTTTTCAAAAAGCTGTTATTGCAAGGACGTTCACTTTTGTTTTGCATCGTGGTATTCATTTGGAATATCCTGCTCCTCAGTCGACGAGGCAAGGGCCGAGATCCCTTCACCGGGAGTGACCCCTTGGACAGAAGTTTGCGTCAGGGCATTAACTTCACTATAGCCGATTACTTTTGCTTTGCATCGTGGTATTCAGTTGGAATATCCTGCACCTCATTCTACGGGGAAAGAGCCGAGATCCCTTCACCGGGAGTGACCTCTTTAGTAAAGGTTTTCGTCACTATATTTTCTAAAAAGGTTATCCAGTTCCTTCAACGATATCAAGTTCATTACGTTAAAGGTTTTTCGCCAAAAACCAGTCGTAGCCCTCCGTCATTTCAGATTAGTATTACTTAGTATTCGTGCTGCGTTTGTCGTGCATTGCCGTGGCGTAGTGTTCGGTAGCTATGTAATGCTTTTCTGTCACATGGATAAGTGGATTGGTTAGGACAGTCGTACGGTCTTGTTGGCATTGTCAAGGACTCGTACGGGTGGGTTTAACGCAATCAAGATAATGACGGGTAGAACTTGACTAGGACTCTTTGATTTGTTGGCATTGTCAAGGTCACTTGGGTCCTAGGGGTAAAAACCTTACATCGGGAGTTTCAAAAGAACTGAAACTTGCCAGGCATGCGCATACCTTCTGGAGTGTGGTGACTTGAGTTGATTCCGTCAAGTTATCATGCGATGATAGTTGGATCCCGATTCCCACCGATGAGTTGGATTACTCCTCGGGTGACCCCGACTAATTCTTCTTTCAGGTTTGGAGGAGAATTTGAGGTACAGTGGGAGGTTTCCAGATTAGATAAAGTGATAACCATTCTGATCTAGGTTAGAGTGCACGCTGAGTGTTTCTTTTATCTCTCTCTTTGGCAGCGACCTTTGACCCGACCCTAAGACTATGACTCAGTGACCAAGTTGACCGAACCTTCTTAACACTGGCTTTTGGATTGTCAAAGTTGCAGACCTCATTGCCACTCCTACTTCTACCCTTTTCTCCAGGACACCCTGTATTACTACGAACGTCCACTTCCATTGGACAAAACCATCGTATGGTTATATACGAACTCAAAGGACTTCGAGGATGGTTTCTGGTTCTGGAGAAAACGGAATAGGATTATTCAGTTGTCTTTTTCTTTTCACCTTCTCTCAGGTTGCGAGTACTCCTTGGTTTAGGAGTAGTACACCTATTACGCAAATTGGATAGTCTTCTTCCAAACCATAGGCTGGTGCCGACGGGTAGGGAATGAAGAAAACCAGTTAGCCTAAACGGTGTACAGAAGGTATTAAGATTAAGACAAAGCAAGGGATTAGTAAGAGGGCAAAGTAAATTGCGACTGATATTCACGACCAAACCAAGTATTTCTTCGCCAATCCTAAATCACCTTTGTATTTCTCCAGGACACTCCGTATCACTACGAAGATCCACAGTTTATTGGATACTCCATCGTATGGTTATATACGAACTCGAAAGGAACTTGTTCCAGTTCGGGGATGGATTCTGGTTCAGGAGAAATAGGAATTAAGAACATTCAGGTGTCTTTCATCTTCACCTTCTCTCGCATTGCGAGTGTTCCTAGGATTGGGACAGTACACCCTCTTCTTCCAAACCATAGGCTGGTGCCGAACGGTAGGGAAGGAAGAAAACCATTTGGCCTAAGGGGGTGTACAGAAGGTAATGACTAAAGACATAGAAAGGGATTTAGAAAGATGGCAAAGAATTACAAGGTTACAGTTGTGAATCTGGATAATGGAAGAGGCATTACTAGGAATACCAGGATACCCCGACGAAACATTTCAATGTTTCAGTTTCACTGTGTGATGTTAAAAGAAAACTGATTTCCCGATTAGACACTTGCTCCAGGGTATGTATTTACCAGGTTGGATTCTCACATCTGTATGGTTTTACAGATGATGAGTGGGAGTAAGTTATTTGGAATTGGGTGATCATCCTCATTATTTCAGGATTCGTTGTAATCAGTGATATTTGAGGAGATCACCTGGGCTGTTTGCCGGTCGGCAAATATTTGGTTTTGAATATCCGCTGTTGTGCACCAATTTCAAATTGATATATCTGTACGTCTATTTTCATAGAGTGAGATATACCTTTTGATATTATGTCGATCACATTTACCTATATCAGTGGATGGTTAGGTAAGGAGCATTAAACAGCGGTGTAATTCTTCTTAACCATAAGTACAGTTTTCAACCTACGACACACAGTGAAAGAGTTGTTAGACTCAGCGGACTTATACAGAGTATTGTATGTTGTCCAGTGTCCATTAGGACAGAGGGGTTGGTCATTATACTATATTCTGTTTACTTTTAACTTCTCTAGTTCTTAGACATGTGTTTCCTGGAAACACAGGGTCTAAGTTTTGAGGAGTTATAGGTATTTGAATACAGTAGAGAACCAGGTCTAGCAAGTATCGGGGTTCTTCAAAGTGATCGAAGATGTAGATACTTGTGTATGGTATTCAGTTGATAGTAATGAGAACTTGCTTCTCTTTCAGGTTACTCATAATTGGAAGCATTCCTAAGTTGGGTAACGCTGATAGGCCTCCTTCCATTTAGTTGACATGCACTGGAGACAGCTGCATGATTTGAATCCGGTTCAATTAAATCAGTGCCTCTGGTTCTATATTGGGTATAGAACAGTTCATATCTTAACGATGTTAAGGTACGGGGAGTTGTCCGGCTTATGATTAAAACCAGACACTGGACAACTCAAGGCGCATTTCTGTAATGGCTGTTTGTGGGTTGACCCAGGCTATGACGAGGGTTGATTTTCTACCATCTGGAAGATCAATAGTGATATTGTTCTTAACTCGCCACATTTTAAAAGGAAATGGTTATTTTTCAGAAAACAGTAGTGGGAGTATGGTAGAACTGGAAGCGATTCCAGAACCGCAAACGATTACTGAAGATTTGATAAGGAACCTAAAGATTCAATCTGATTTGACATTCCATTAGCCACTCCGCAGATATGGTGGGTAACCTCAGGCACTCGAGAGGTACTTCGGTATGCTCAAGGACGGTAGCAGGGAGGTTCTTGTTTACCCAGAATTACCATTGCTGTTTTTCCAGACTGTGAGACCCGGCAGGAGGATGAGTATAGCGTCGTTCTAAACTAGCTTTAGAAGTGTACGTCTATATGACTCTGCCAGAGGGTTTTCGTAGTCAGTGGGAGCAGCGGAAGCATTGGTGGACAGGTGGCTTATGTCTATTTATAGACTAAAGCAAATATAGCGGAGATAGATCATCTATTTCTGATGTGACAGTCATAGGTTTGACGTCATCAGAATAGGGGATAGATCTGTTGAGAAGGTAGTAGGGTGTGATATCCGGGTTTTGGATGACATACACAAAGTAGGAAGTGACATTCTTATACTACGATCGGTTATACTTTGGTCGTCACACAGTGGTTTCTCCACAAGGGACTTGGACATTATATCAGACATACTGGTTACTAGATCTATGGTTTTAGATCTAGATTTGGGTGGTTTCCCAATCAGGGTACTTTGACTGCATTCTAAGAGTATTTAGAATGGACGACTCCTGGCATGGTAGTGTACCTGCGGATAATGGAGTCACCCTCTCTAATGGTGTCTTATAGACTAAAGTAGAGAGGGGTGTGCATGATTGGCAGATCACTTGCTTAGGCAATTGAGTCAATCATGAGATGTCAAGTACCACACCAGATGTTGTTCTTGCACTAGATGCAATAAGTTGATATTGATCCAATCCTGGAGGAACAGTCGGAAGCAGTTTTAGAACATAAGTGAATGTTCTAGGGATATGATAACGGCTGCCTCCTTTAGGAGACAGTTATCACTCCAGGCTTCCAAGGTGACATGGACGACAAGGAGGTTGTCAGAGTTATAGTTTTCCCTCTGACGAGGGGCAGTATTTTGGACAGGTGGTCCAACGCAATACTGAGGGTGGCATGGCGCAGGATACTGATTATGTTCAGTTGACGATACAGTCTAAGAAGTTTGGATTTGGAGTTCATTTATGAGCTAGGTCCCATCAGACATCCAGACATTCTAAGACAGGTATTGCTCATTTCGGGAGATGGATTTCTCCGCGAACTTGAGATATAGAGAGACATAGAAAGAAACATCACAGCAGATCCACTCACTGAGGCTATTCCTCGAACGCAATAGTTACGCAAACGAGCTTTGTGAGACTGACTAGTAGAGGAGTTGGGTGTTCGGTATCACACGGGCTGTGAGTATGCGGCATCGCAATAATTAGCCTTGAGTGCAAGTGGGAGATTGTTGGAGATAGTGCCCTCAGAGTCAATTATTGGATCACAGGCACGTGATTGCAATGATTGAGGGAGGACCTATCCCAGTAGGACAGTCTTACTCGAGATGATAGTATGCTATCTGGTTTATCTTTATCATCGTGTACTGCTTTAGGTGACCTGACATGTCGCTATTACACGTTGATAGAGCCCCTAGGATTCTTGCTTGACTGCCAGCAGTATGATGGCGATCATATACGTGAGAGCTGGTGGTCTATAAGCACATCCTTAAAAGGTCCCTAGTCGTTGGAGTTTCGAGACAGGGCATCGATTCTCCAGAGTAGACTAGTGTATACAGTCGAGACCCCGACGAGGGGCGGTGGCCGGTCTCATAAGCCACTGGTGTAAGTTGGTTCACCTAAGATGTATACAGGTGCTCATTGGGTTATGAGTACACCGGACAGGACTCGCCGGGAACATGCTAGTTGGTCTTATACCTGACGTCAGATAGCAGTTCCCTGGTGACATGTGTACAGGTTAGTTCATCGACCTGAGGATCGTCATTTGTCTCGTGTGAGTTCCCACTGTGCTTTGATTACTACCCTACCACGGCTCAAAGGAGTCGTGCAAACAGGTTTTAGTTGGGTACAGTCCCGAGCCACATGGAGGCAGTGAGCGGATCTTCAGGGGTTCTCTCTCCCGGTATTGGGGGTGAGGTCGCGCTGTGTCTAGGAGAGCCATTACGCAAAGCCCTCGGCCGAGGCAGGAGATTTACTGGTAGGTATTCCAGTAGTATCTCAGGGCGTTCTGGGCTACACTCCGACACGACTTGTACCGCTTTTGGGGGTCTGACTTTTACCAACCCCCTAGGCCCGACATGCGATACTCATAGACGAACGGACCGGACTGTACGGATATTGTCACTGACAGGCTCAGTAGGGTGTCAGGATGAATTCGCTCATCAACGTCCCTTTTGGTCAATAGCTGGTGGCCCGTCACGTATTGGCTTATACCTCTGACGTGCTGGTGGTTAAATCCACAACCATAATATTGACGAGTCTTTAGAGTCCACCACACTTTCAGTTACTCAGCTTTCGGACGAAACGCTGTAGAGGCCGTATGGAGATATGGCAGGGTCCGATCAGATACGTGCGGTATTGCACGGATCAGGATCGGACAGTTTTGTACTAGTGGCCGTATAGTTATATGGCAGGGTTTGATCTGATACATGCGGTATTGCACGGATCAGGATCGAACGGATTTTACTAGCCGGCTTTGGCTTAAGCCGGTCCTAGTTTAGTACAGTGTAGATTTTGTCTCATTGCATTTGTATCCGGTCGGAATACAGATGCGGGTGTGTATGCACAGTATCGGGGTTTTCCTGTAATTTATTACGGGACCAGTTTTCTGGAGTTGCCAGTTTGCATTCCGTTCCGGCCGGTTTTTCTTTGTTCTTTCCCGGCCGGACTTTTCTGATGGAGGGGGTAATTTGCAGTTTTGCAAATTACATTTGGTGGAGGTTTTATTTGTAAGATGATTTATTATGATAACCTTTTTAGATACCATTCATTTCATGCTTTATTGTGAAAAGATTGGATTTGAGGTTGATGTAAGTTTGATGATGATTATGTCTTGATGTGGTCACCACTTGCTTTACCCTACACTCACCTCCCTTCTTGCTTCATATTACCTCCTCCACCATTCTCATTTAGATGATAAGTTTTTCATGAGAGGAAAAAGAAAGAGAGAAGAAGAAGAAGAGAGCTTCATCTTGAGAGTTTCATTCATGATCTCATTTTCTTGCTAGAAAAATGCAAGCACCATTTTTCTATTCTTGATTCCTCCATCACCATGGCAACAAACCCCAAATGAGACAAGCATCTTCTACACTACATTCTACAGCATATCTTGAGCATGTCGAGTTGCCGGCTTCATGCTCGAGTTGCCTCGGTATTGAGGCGGGAGCCCGTAAAAGACGCAGGCGATGTGGTGCCCTTTCCGGCGAGGAGGCGACGATATGGAGATAAGACTTTCCGCGGGAGATCGGGACGATGAAGAGAAGACCGGAGGACTCGGATCACTCGGTATACTTCTCACCCTATCTCTTGATTGCTAGCATTAGGTTAATGGTAAACGATTCGGGTTTTCATTGTCCGCGGTAGCGCCGGTTTCCGAGTAAGGAAAAATTTTGATTCCGCATTTTGGCCTCGAGTACGAGGCCGGGGCGCTGCCGTGGCGCAACAGTATCTGCATAAGTGCCAACACATAAAAAATACCTATCAGCAAGTGGATATCATCCAACAATATAATCAATGCATGTATGCAGTAGATCTCGCCAAACAATATAATCAATGCATGTATGCAGTGGATCTCATCCACGTGTCAACCACCGACACAACAACTCCTGCATGTAAATATCATAAAAGCATATGCAGATAAATATGAGGATATAAAACAACGTGTGTCCCTCGCGACACCACAAATCATGGAAACCTGAGTGTCTAACCTCGACACTCAAAACATCATGAAACCCGTGTCTAGCATCGACACGTAAATCCTCATCTGTCAGGCGCCGTCACCATGACCGGCCCTGATGTCAGTACATCTCATGGAACCTGAGTGTCCACATCGACTCCCGCAATCCACGTAGCATGTTTGAACATGACTCCGGTCGGTATCCACCAGATATCCGCCGAGTCCAAATAATATCACCGGTAAGTAGTGGTCCCTCTGCCAGGCTCATCGTCTACACCACGAAATTATCTCTCACCCCGGGGTACCATACCGGGTCCACCATGTACCCAAAGACGGTTCCTCCTCCTCCTCCTCGAATCGGGTGTCACATGCAAATCTCAGAACCGAGAAATCACATGGTGGACGCACTGAAATTTCATATCAAGAGAAATCGGGTTTCCAAACAATAAGTAGTTTCTTGAAACACCCCCACGGTTCTCAAATCCATAAATCACATGAAATCAATATCTCAATGAGTAAATCCAAGAAAAACAGATATATGCAACATAAAACCGCAATATGAGCATATTAAGGGGAAAACCGCTCTTTTAAATGAATCCAGCTTTTAAAATATATCATGCGGTTCCCAAATTCTCCGAAATCAAGTGCAGTGTCATAAGAGGTGTACATGTAACTGTATCAAGGTATAAGTATCTACATGTAAGAATGTATGTATGATGCATCTCATAAGCATATTAGCACAATAAACAACGTCTCAATATCACATGTCAAAACAATACCACTTAGGGATATATGCTGTAGGGTTACTAGGCACTCTCACAAGGTTCTACAAGGCATCAACCATGCCCGATTTAAATTTTATACGTGCCGAACAACCCTAACTAAGATCTTAGACTAGAGATTAGGCGAAACATATAGCAAGTAAACAACTTTACTTCTAAGAGTTTTGGATTATAACCATTGTAGTCCGGTCCTTCGCTTCATAAGCTCCGAGTAGAAGTCCCTTCGCTGCGATCATCAAGTTCCCAGACTCTGGAGAGGCTCCACGAAGAGAAAGATGCAAGCTTGCTTCCGATCATCAATAACTAAGATGATCTACCTTGAAGTTTCTTTAACTCAAGCTCTCACTCATTAATCAAGTGAACACCCTAATCTAATTGGCAAGAATAGATTAGGATGATGAAGTAAGAATTTAGCTCTCATTTGTTTTCTTAATCTCACTCATTTTCATCACTTCATAAAACGCTAGAAAGCTTTTCATGCAAAGAAGAAGAAGAAAAAAGATCAATTTCTTTTGTGATGAATAATGAAAAGTTGTGAGGTTAGAAATGCAACCATGGTTGAAAAAAGAAAAGCTAACCATTGTTGAGAGTTAACTAGGGTTAAGGGTTGGGTTGGGTTAAACAAATATCTCACAAAATATCTTTAACAAATATCTTTGCTTAAAACAAAAGCAAAGCTTCTAGAAGCTACTAGAAAAATTAACCCAAATCAAACCCTAACCATGTTTAATCTCCATAAATCATGTTGCATTTATAACCATAACATGTTACAATATTATATATCACATATACAATATTTATTGTAACAAAATAAAATAATACAATTAACATATATCGCATATATATCAATGTATTACCCGAGTGAGAAAAAGAATCTTTTAGTGAGCTTATATTAGTTAATGTAATTTAATATATCAAATATATTACTATACATTAAATTATCGAATCAACACTTGATCCGATAATCCAGCTATTTCACAAATAACCGACTAATATAATCTGTATCAGTTCATCGAATCAATACTTGATCCGATGACCCGGCTATATCACATATACCCGGTCGATATCTCATATCGCGAGAATCTAATACAGTATCACATACTCGTATTGTTCTCGGTCCCGCACATATCATATATGTGCTCCTACTCCGTTTTTCCTGAGTCAAGAAACCTCTGTGTAGGACTCTAAAGAATCGTCAATACGCCGGCAGTATGTGATGATCATATCTCGCCTAGGGGTCAGCTAAATGTAACAGCCACCCACAAGCTGCAAGCGGTCAGCTAAATGTAATAGCCACCCAGGTATTGAGCGATCAGAAGATCAACAAGCAAGCTTGCACATTCTCCTGCAAATCCAATCAGTAACACTCCCATACAGTCCGGTCTCTTCGTTCGATAAGTCGCATATCTCGCCTAGGGGTGGTAAACGTCAGACCCCAGTAGCTTGATAAGTCGTGTCGATATGAGATCTATAACAGTTCGAGAAACTACTGATAACCCTTACCAGTAATCTCAGCAACCCTGGCCAGGGATTTCCAGTTATAGCCAATCGAACACAGCGCAACAACAACTCCCTATACCGGGAGAGACGAAACCCCTCCTATCGCTCATTGCCTCCATGTGATTCGGGACTGTACCCAAAAGCCACCTTTTGCACGCCCTCTTGGACGTGGTATGATGGAAATCAAAGCACAGTGGGAATACACAAGACTCTATGACGATCTCGGATCTACAAACTAACCTGTACCAGTGTCACCAGAGAACTGCCATCTGACATGAGGTATAATACCATCTGGGAGTTCTCGGCGAGTCCGTCCAGTGTACCCAGTATCTACTGAGCACCCGTACACCATCCTTGATGTCAAACACCGATGGATATGGGATCATCCATCGCCCATCATATGGGTCAAGATGCGTATACGCTAGTCTACTCTGGTATATCGATGCCCTGTCTCGATACACCCTCGACTAGGAACAGTTATAGGATGTACTCGTCGACTACCGTGGCCCCACTAGTATGATCTCATCATAGTCCCAGTAGTCGAGTACATATCCTAAAGGCTTTATCAACATGTAACATAGAGACAATCAGAGTACATGTTAAGATAAAGTGCAACCAGATAGCATACTATCATGTCGAGCAAGAAAGTCCTCCCTATATATGTCCAAGCATCCATTACAATATACATCATATGTACAGTAATGGCCTCTAGGGCATACATATAACTAATAATCTCCCACTTGCACTAGGGCCATCTGTTGTGGTATCACATACCCAACAATTAGCTGTGGTTGAAGTATCTCATACTCAACCATCCCATAAAAGTCTCTACTGGGAAAAAGGCCTTTGTGAGTGGATCCGCTCTGTTGTCCTCTGTGTCTACTCTCCTAACCTCGATCTCCCTGGAGATCTACCATCTCCATGATCAGGAGATACTGCCTAAGAATTCTATCTGGATTTCTGATGGGACGGGGGTTCCTGGGCCAAAGCCATAACACCATTGTCACATAATGGTTGGAACGAAGTTCATCTCATGAACTTATATATATCCATACTACCTCTTTGGTAGCATCCTTGGTAACGATGTATCTTGCCTTTAATCATCTAGTAAGTCACGGTATCTAGCTTGGAACTCTTCCAACATACCGTCCCTCCACTGAAGTGAAAGACATTGCCTGCGACTGACATTCAGTCGTCCTTATCACTCTGGAACCTTTTCCAGTGATTCTCCCCAGGATCGATTGATACCATCTCACTACAACTAGTGAGAATCCTAACATCCAATTAGATCTATCTCATAGATCCAAAACCCAGGATTCAGGAGGTATCGATTTTGATCCTATATGGAGAATCCTTGTGATAAGCGGAGATTGACCGAGCGTAGCATAGGAAACTCCTTCCCTATCAAGAGTATGTCATCCACGTACTCTACGAGGATCACCACCATACTCTCTACTACCTTTTTGTATATACAAGGTTCATCTACCATTTTGATGAAGTCAAACTCTTTGACTACCACATCAAAACAGACGTTCCAACTCCGCGATACCTGCTTTATCACATAAAACATCTTGCACACGTTTCCACTGCTCCCACTATCTATGAAGCCCTCTGGCTGTGTACTTACAGACGATCTCTTCCAAAACATCATTTAGAAAATCAGTCATGACACCCAACCACCAGATATCGTAGTCATGGTATGTAGCAGTGGCAAGTAGGATCTGGATGGACTTAAGCATAGCTTTGAAAGTCTCAACTTTTCCATGTACACCAAGTAATCTTCTCAAGATATACTTGCTCCTGATGGGGATTTAACCCTTCAGATAATGCAACCAAAGTCCATACTTTGTTGGTGTATAAGGATTCCATCTCAGATCGCTAAGCATCCAGCCATTCTTACAGAGTCCCACTCCTGATGGCCTGCTCAAAACTAGTTGGATCATCATCTCATGATGCAATCCTCGCTCCCACTGTCATAGAGAAAACCGAAGTATCTCTCAGGTGGTTGAGGAACCCTACTAGATCGGCGGAGAGGCTGAGGTTCGTTAGAATCTATTGAATCCTTTGGTTCTACCAAATTATCAGCTGCAGTCTGTATAGCTGGAACTCTTTCCAGTTCTACCTCATGACCACTAATTTTTTTTCACAAGAAATTCCCTTTCACAAAGGTGGAATGCTGAGAAACAAAACATCTTTTGTTCCTCGGTTAGGTAGAAGATATTCCTTTGCGAATGCTTGGGATATCCAACAAACTTCTACAGAACTGATTTTTCCTCGAGCTTGTCTGGATTATGCTTTTAGACATAGGCCGGACAACCCCAAATCTTAACATACTTAAGATATGGGCTCTTCCCATTCCATATCATATATGAAATGGTAGGCAACTGATTTGATTGGAACCATATTCAATAGGTATGCAGCTTCTCAAGTGCATAACTTCCAAAAGGAAATAGGAAACTCAGTAGTACTCATCATAGAGCGCACCGTATCAAATAGGGTGTGATTGCTCCACCCCGATACACCGACGTGCTGTAGTGTATACGGAGGAGTAATACTGAGAGAGAATCTCATTCTCCTTTAGAATAGTCCAGGAATTCCGTGCTCAAGTATTCTCCTCCCTGGTCGCATCAAAAGACATAATACTTATACCCGTTTTTGGTTCTCTACTTTTAACTCATATTCATTGAATTTCTCAAAAGGTTCAGACTTGTGTTTCAACAGGAACATATGTCCAAATCTTGAGAGATAATCAGTGAATGTAATGAAGTACAAAGAACCGGTCCTGGCATGTGTAGACAGGGGACCTCATACATCAACATGTATCAATCCCAAGAGTTCACTAACTCTTTCTCTGTTTCCAATAAACAGAGCTGTGGTCATCTTATCTTTGTGACATGACCGGCAAGTTTCACAAGATGTAAATTCAAACTAATTTAAATATGCATCTAAATATAACTTAGCTAATCGGGTCGCATTGATATGACCTAGTCTACAATGCCTCAAGTAGGATTCGTTCATTTCTGAACTCTTCCTCTTATGTGTGTTCTGTATACTAAGAACTGTAGTTTGATTTAGAACGTCAATGCTTTTAGATAATGTGCCTTAACCGATCAACTCTTGATATAGGAAATGTTCAAAACATTACCCAACAATACAAAATTATATCCTTCTTTACTAATAAAGAGACTGATATGATGTTGTATATCAGGTTCGGTATCTAATAACATTCGTTCAGAATCAATGTATTCTGGTAATATAGAGTGATAACTACCAACAGACTTGGCTGCAACACTTGCACCGTTTCTATCTCATGAAACTTATCACCCATTCTCAGTTCTCTACCTTTCTGTAGCCCATGTAACAAATTACATATGTGGGATCCTGATCCGGTATTCAATTACCCAGGACGTAAAGGATACTGAGAAACAGTTCTCTGTAATGAACACACCTGAAGATGATGCATCGGCATGCACTTTCTTCGTTTCGGCGGCACGGGAATTCTGGTAATCCCCAATTTCCTACTCGATCTTATAACAATTATAAGTTGGAGCGGTACCAACGTTCCCCAGCTCAGTATAACAAGCGGGTTCGGTCAATACATCCGTATTATTATCTTGATTAAGGCGTGACATGGTCGCTACTTGGAGAAAGAGAGAAGAAAACACTCAGCGTAAGCTCTTGCAAGATTAGATTGGTTATTAATGTACCAAATCTGTTAGTGTATATGCCCTAGAGGCCATTACTGTATCATACTAGTTTGTATATTACTTAATGGAAGCTTGGGATATTCACCTTGTATAGACAATCTTGCTCAAAATAGTAGTATGCTACTTGGTTTGTTTCTACTTTAATGTGTACATGTGTTTATTTTAGTATATCATCTATACACATTAGTGGAGCCCTTAGGATCTTTGCTTGATTACCAGAGTTGTGATGGCAGTCACACTCATGGGGCCTGGTTAATCCACAAGCACATCCTTATGCAGGTCACTAGTCGTAGGACTATCGAGACAGGGCATCGATACTCCGGAGTAGACTAGCGTATGCGCTTCTCATCCCAGCAGGGGAGACGGTCTGTCCCACAGTCGTCAGTACGTCGTACTTGAGATAGTATGCGGGTGCTCGTTAGGTTACGAGTACACTAGACAGGACTCGTGGGGAACTGTTGGTTGGTACTATACCTATCGTCAGTTATCAGTTCCCAGGTGACATGAGTACAGCTTAGTCCGCTGACTTGACACTGTCACTTCGCCTCGAGTGTGTTCCCTCTGTACTTAGATTACTACCCTACCACGGCCAAAGGAGTCGTGCAAACAGGTAGTAGTTGGGTGCTGTCCCGAAGCACTTGGAGGCAGTGACGGTTAGACATGATTCGACTCTCCCGGTATTGGGGGTTGATATCGCGCTGTGTCTAGGAGAGCCATTACACAAAGTCCCTGGCCAGGGCAAGCGAGATATACTGGTAGGTTTCCAGTGTTATCTCAGGGTGTTCTGGGCTACACTTCGACACGACTTGTACCGCTATTAGGGGACTGACGTTTACCGCCCCCCTAGGCCCGCCATGCGATATTCTCAGACGAACAGACCGGACTGTACGCAGATTGTCACATTCAGGCTCAGTAAGAGTTCAGATGGGTTTCACCTCGTCCGTCTTCTTATCGGCATCTACCTGGGGGCCGTTACGCACAGCTAGTGCCGCTTGCGGTCTGTGGTTAAACCCACTGCCAGCGTAGTGTTGAGTTTTTAGAGTCTCACACAGAGAGCTATTCGCCTTTAGGCAAAAGAGTAGAGGTCGCATGGTTTTGCGACAGGGTTCGGTCACATCCGTGCACTTGTGCACGGTTAGTGTCCGGGCAGTTATCACTAGCGAGCTTTGGTTTAAGCCAGATCCTAGTGTACGTTTTGGGATTGGTTTTATCTCGTTTGTATTCGTGTTCCTCGGAACGCGGATGCGGGTGTGTATGCACAGTTGACCGAGAGACAGAGGCAGAGGATTCTCATTAGGGTTGTTGACTGTTGACTTTTGCTAAACCCTAATGAGAATAAGAAATATGATTAACAATAATATTAATTAAGTATTATTGTGACATGGTTGGGTTGAAGGGTTGACCTTGTTGACTTGTTGACTTTGTTGACCGGTTGACTAGGTTGGACTTGTTGACCACCATAATGACAATGGCTATCATTTCTTGGCATTGACTTTAGCTTGCTTGTTTTGTTCACAAATTGCATTTAATGTAAGAAATGATATTGCCATTTGATATGATAACAACCATCACATAATACTCAATTATTATTACTTGTTATCATGATTTTGGATTATGAGAGCTTGGATGGCAAAAAGTCTTGCTCATTCTTTCATTTCCTTTCTCTCTCATGCTTGAGCTCTCCCTCTTCCTCTTGCTCTCTCTCTAGTTCATGGTTCACTTGTCTCATGTGCTGAGAAGCAAGAACCATAGAGATAAAACCCAACACACTCCTCTACTCATCCTAGTACACAAGGTTTAGCAAACCAAGTGTTCTAGTTTCCTCAAGATTGAGGTTGAAGCCAAAGGTAGAAGCTTTCAGGTGGATCCATCTTCGGCACAAAGAGAAGACGAGGAGAGAACCATCCGACCACCAAAAGGAGACCAAGAGAAGGAGTTCAAGTTAAGGTATAACCCCTAACCGAGTAGGTAAAACTCTTGTTAGGTTTGTTAGATAGTTGTTTAACAAAGATCCGTATTTTGAGTCCATGTTACCACCAAAAGAAAAATCGATTTTCATCATTTCCGCAAGCCCGTAAGTACCGGGAGAGGTAACGTGGACTTACAGTGGTATCAGAGCCTAGTTAAACACTATCCAACATGTTAGCAAAGTAACTAGAAGTTCGATCAGAGAAAAAGTCACGAAACACGCCCGAAAAGTATAGTTTCTGCCGACTTTTTTTCTTGTTCAAAAAATAATAAATCTTACACTAAAAATCGTCTCAGGCTTTTTATAACACACGGTAGAAAATTGGTCCAGGGACTCGGTCAAAGCGCCGCAGAACCGCGGCGGGAGCATGCTCCCGCCGCGGATCCGCGGCCGAGTTGACTCAGTCGTGGGCGAATTTTCTTGCAGTGTGTTTACTGGGGTGTTTTGGGATTTTTATAATATGTTTTTTCTGCCCAGATTTTCCAGAAAGTAAAATTTGTTTTTGGGGCTTAAAATCCGTATTTTGATCGAACTTCTAAAAGACTTAAGCTAACAGGTTATATCTGTGATGTGATATATGTATTGAACGTCTGCTAATCGCTATGCGTCGATTAGTGGGGGTTATACATATCTGTGATCTGTAATGTTGATGGTATGTGTATATGAATTCATTGGATTGTCGCGGATGAATAGCCGGGGGTTGTGAGATGAGAGTTTTCTTTTTCTTTCAATTCATGTAATTTGTAATTGATGTAATATTATTTATATGTCCGCACAACCGGGATGAGGTTGTAGCCGTCATTGTATAATTTCTTTTACTGTTTTTTCTCCTAGGATAGACCCAAGGTGGGGTGCACAAACTACCGGGTATCTCGAAGCGCCGAATGGCCTACTCACGGTGTTGAGGGAGGTTGCTTCGCTTCGGGTACTTGGCGGGTAGTTTTTCTCACCCGTAGGGGTCTGGGGTGGGGTCTTGGCTATTCATCGCGACCGTGTAATCCGCTCTTCGTTACAGGCTCGTACGGATTTCGGATTCCTAGTATATCCAATGTTTTCATCTGTGATCTGGAATGGCTATCATTGCATGTGACGAATGTGTATATCTATATATGATATATATTTAGGCGTTGTTTATGTTTTGCATCCGCGCTAGTCCAGCCCCCGCTCTGTCGTTAGTTAAGTAACCTAACGGATAATGACGAGGCCCCATGGCGAATGCGGATGGCATAAGCGTACGTCATATTTTCATTGTTTTCTGCAATGGTAGGATTAAATGATGGGACGCATTAAATTAATGCAAGAAAATAAACCAAAGTTGAGTTGTTGGAACACTTTCAAAACCACTCGGTTTCTTTTCAAAAACAACTTTTAAACGCGGAGCTTAAGCCACTCCTTTTAAAAGCTATCTCGTTCCATCGATTATATCAAGTTCACTACGTTCACGGTTTCGCCAAAACCATTTGTAGCCCTCCGTCGTTTCACATGGATAGTCAATAGTATTCAAGCTATGTTTGTTGGCTAAAGTCAAGGCATAGTGATTGGTAGCTA
Organism: Agapanthus africanus; assembly: GCA_030015575.1. NCBI lineage: Eukaryota > Viridiplantae > Streptophyta > Magnoliopsida > Asparagales > Amaryllidaceae > Agapanthus > Agapanthus africanus. The sequence continues at coordinate 339,048,662 of CM057342.1, read as the reverse complement.
TTGGGTATTCATGTGCAGCATAGATAGATGTGTTGGTTTGGGACAGTCGTACTGCCTTGTTGGCCAAAGTCAAGGGTAGGTACGGGTGGGTTCAAATTAACCTGGAGAATGACGGGTAGAACTTGACATGTGACTTATGATTTGTTGGCCAAAGTCAATGTCATAAGAGCATGGGGCAAAAATCCACATCGGGAGTTTCAAAAGAACTGAAACTTGCTAGTGCTGCATACCATTTGGAGTGTGATGATTCTGGTAGGATTCCTTCAGTTTTGTCACGCAATGATATTTGGATCCCGATCCTACTGTGAGTATATGCTACTCCTCGGGAAATTTCTCACTTAACGATCAATGCTATAAACCAAGTAGGTGTCTAGAAAGGTGTTAGCGGGGCTACGCCCATAGGGAAAAGAGGTTATTTAATTAAGGAACTTTGCGAAAGCATTGGAAAACCTCCCTCGAAGTACCGACACTAGCCTGGCTGAACGGTTAAGCAAGTATTGTACGGTGAGATTCGGTGAGATTGATCCTGACTAATTCTTCCTTTTTGGTTTGATGAGGGATTCGAGAGACAGTAGGAGCCATCCTGTTTAGACAAATTAAAAACCACTCTAAACTTGCAAGAGCATCATGCTAAAGTGTTTCTTCTCTCTCTCCTAATTGCAGCGACCAAACATCATGACTGGACTTAAGTTACTAGTAGATAAAAACATACTGACAGGGCCAAACTACAAAGATTGGCTCAGGAATGTCAAAATGGCAATAACTTATGACAAGTTAGGGTATCTCCTCACCACCAAAGCTCCCCCTGTCCCAGGTCCCAAGCGGATAAGGAAATCCGTAAGACCTGGGAAATCGATTGCGCGAAGGCCAAGTGCCTCGTGCTTGCCTTTATGGACAATGAACATCGTAGGAGGCAAGAGAATATGGACCTTGAATCCATATTTCTCCATACAAAAGAACTGTATGGAGAGCAATCCCGTATCGCCAGATACGAAGTCTCGAAAAAACTGTTTTCGGCGAGATTGGCCATCGGATCATCGGTAGTGGAACACGTGCTTAAGATGATTGGCTTCATTGAGGAGCTCACGGACCTTGGGACCACGTTAGAGAACGAGCTCTACACGGACTTGATTCTCCAGTCCCTTCCTTCCACTTACGCCCAGTTTATCCTGAACTTCAACTTACAAGAAAAAGAAGTTGAACTTTCAGAACTCCTCAACATGCTGAGGAGTGCAGAGGGCACCCTACAGAAAGGTAGGGAAACATCCACTTTGTTTGTAGGAGGATCTTCCTCTTCTAGGTCCAAGGCTAAAGCCAAGGGAAAGAAGAAGAAAGCCCCCGCCAAACCAAGGGGCGGTGTTAGTAAAGTGGATACGAAGGGAAAGACAAAGGCAACAAAGGTAGCGGGAAAGCTTGTGGGAAAGGAAGAATGCTTTTACTGTCACAAGAGTGGACACTAGAAAAAGGATGGCAGGGCTTGGAAGGCCAGAACCCAGGATCTGAAGCAAGTTGCGGCTTCAGCTTCAGGTGTGTATGTTATTGAAAACTGTCTATCAATAAACTCTACATCCTGGGTATTGGATACCGGATCAGGATCTCATATCTGTAATTCTTTACAGGCACTGAGAAGGCGTAGGGTTTTGAAGGCAGGTGATATGACCCTCAGAGTTGCAAACGGAGCTGTCCTGGATGCTGAGTCCGTGGGGGACTATCACCTGGGGTTGTCAGATGGACACGTTTTGGTTTTGCGTGATTGTTATTTTGTACCCAATGCAACCTGTAATATTATATCTGTATCTTTATTATCTAAAGAAGGTTATGAATTTGCATTTGTAAGTAATGTTGTAAACATTCACCTTAATCAAGTTTTGATTGGGTCAGGTACATTAAGCAATGGTATATACGTACTAAACCAACCACAGATTTTCAATGTCCAGAATACACACAAAAGAAAGTCTCCGGAAACAAACCAGGCTTTCTTATGGCATTGTAGACTGGGTCACATCAATGAGAGAAGGTTGACGAAGTTACATACAGAAGGATATTAGGATCTGTTCGAATATCAATCGTATTCCACTTGTCAATTCTGTCTCAAAGGAAAGATGACAAAGACTCCGTTCACTGGACACGGAGTAAGAGCGAGCGAGCTCTTGGGACTCGTACACAGCGACGTGTGCGGTCCAATGTCTACACATGCGCGAAGCGGTTATTCTTACTTCATTACTTTTACGGATGACTTTTCAAGGTACGGATATGTCTTCTTAATGAAACATAAATCCGAAGCCTTTGGAAAATTCCAGGAATATAAGAATGAAGTAGAAAAACAAACAGGAAAAAGTATCAAGACACTGAGATCTGATCAAGGTGGTGAATACTTAAGTGCCGAGTTCCTGGATTACTTAAAAGAGAATGGAATTCTCTCTCAGCTTACTCCTCCATACACTCCGCAACATAACGGTGTATCGGAGAGACGGAACCGAACCCTATTGGATATGGTACGGTCCATGATGAGTAACGCTGAGTTACCGCGATCATTCTAGGGATATGCGCTAGAATCAGCTGCATACCTTTTGAACCGAGTTCCAACTAAGACTGTGCCTACTACACCATATGAGATATGGAGTGGGAAGAAACCCTATCTTCAATATCTGAAGATCTGGGGATGTCCAGCTTTTGTCAAAAAGCAGCATGCGGACAAACTCGAGGCACGCTCAGTACTGTGCAAGTTTGTGGGATACCCAAAGAACTCCAGGGGGTATCTCTTCTATTACGCAGAGGAACAAAAGATCATTGTTTCTCGTAATGCCCATTTTCTGGAACACCAGTTCTTAGAAAAGGAAATTAGTGGGAGCGAAATAGAACTGGAAGAAATTCCAGAACAACGAGCTATTACTGAAAGCTTAGTAGAAACAGAGGGTTCGAAAGATCAGGACATTCCTGCGCCACTCCGCAGGAGTAGTAGGCAGTCTCATCCGCCCGAGAGATACTACGGTTTTCTTATAGACGGGGATAGAGAGGATTGCATCATTGATAGTGATGAGCCGACTAGCTTCCAGCAGGCCATTCAGAGCGTTGGCTCGGTAAAATGGCTGGATGCAATGTGGACCGAAATGGAGTCCATGTACACCAACAAAGTATGGACGTTGGACGTTGCTCCAGATGGGGTAAAACCCGTAGGATGCAAGTGGATCTTCAAAAGGAAGATTGGTGTAGATAGACAGGTTGAGACCTATAAGGCTAGACTTGTTGCAAAGGGTTTTCGTCAAAGACCTGGTTTGGACTATGACGAGACCTTTTCTCCAGTGGCTATGCTGAAATCCATTCGGATCCTTCTTGCCATTGCTGCCTTCCACGATTATGAGATTTGGCAGATGGACGTAAAGACCGCTTTTCTGAATGGAAATTTAGAAGAGTGTGTTTATATGGACCAGCCAGAGGGTTTCATTCAGAGTGGGAGCAGCAGAAAGGTGTGCAAGTTGTTTAAGTCCATCTATGGACTAAAGCAGGCATCGCGGAGTTGGAACATCTGTTTTGATGAGACGGTCAAAGAATTTGGCTTTATCAAAAATCCAGATGAACCATGCATCTATAGTAGATTTGTAGCAAGAACTGTCGTATTCCTCATATTGTACGTGGATGACATTCTTTTGATAGGAAATGACATTCCTATGCTACAATCTGTCAAGGGGTTCTTGTCACACAGGTTCTCCATGAAAGACCTGGGTGATGCCTCGTACATTCTGGGGATCCGGATCTTTCGTGACAGATCCAAGAGGATATAAGGACTTTCACAGTCCAGGTACATCGACACCATACTGAGAAGATTCAGTATGGAAGATTCCAAGCGCGGTAATCTACCGGCTTGTCACGGGATCACCCTCTCCAAGGAGATGTCTCCCAAGACTGATTTGGAAAGGGATCGCATGTCTATTATACCCTACGCTTCTGCGGTAGGCTCTATAATGTATGCGATGTTGTGTACCAGACCAGATGTAGCTTATGCACTGAGTGTGGTAAGCCGGTATCAGTCAAACCCTGGGGAGAAACACTGGATAGCGGTAAAGAATATTCTCAAGTACCTGAGAAGGACTAAGGAGATGTTCTTGGTGTATGGCGGAAAAGACCTCCAGATCGAGGCCTTTGCTGACTCCAGGTTCCAGAGTGACAAGGATGATTCCAAGTCCATGTCGGGTTATGTCTTTACCCTCAATGGAGGGGCGGTGTGTTGGAAGAGTTCCAAACAGGAAACCGTTGCTGACTCGACGATGGAAGCGGAATATATCGCTGCTGCAGATGCCGCAAAAGAAACCGTCTGGATAAGGAAGTTCTTAACAGAACTTCAGGTGGTTCCGTCCATTGTTGATCCAATACCTCTGTATTGCGACAACAATGGGTCTATAGCTTTAGCGAAGGAACCCAGGTCCTATCAGAGACCCAGACACATCTTGAGGCGGTATCACTTGATCAGGGAGATCGTGGGTCGCCAGGAGATCGAGGTTCGGAGAGTTGCTACAGAAGATAACACTGCTGATCCATTCACGAAGGCCTTACCCCAGACTCAGTTTGAGCGGCTGATCGAGATGATAGGTCTTCGATACGCCAGTACATGGCCTTAGTGCAAGTGGGAGATTGTTAGTGTATATGCCCTAGAGGCCATTACTGTATCATACTAGTTTGTATATTACTTAATGGAAGCTTGGGATATTCATCTTGTATAGACAATCTTGCTCAAAATAGTAGTATGCTACTTGGTTTGTTCCTACTTTAATGTGTACATGTGTTTATTTTAGTATATCACCTATACACGTTAGTGGAGCCCTTAGGATCTTTGCTTGATTACCAGCGTTGTGACGGCAATCACACTCGTGGGTGCTAGGTAATCCACAAGCACATCCTTATGCAGGTCCCTAGTCGTAGGACTATCGAGACAGGGCATCGATACTCCGGAGTAGACTAGCGTATGCGCTTCTCATCCCAGCAGGGGATACGGTCTGTCCCACAGCCGTCAGTACGTCGTACTTGAGATAGTATGCGGGTGCTCATTAGGTTACGAGTACACTGGACAGGACTCATGGGGAACTGTTGGTTGGTACTATACCTATCGTCAGTTATCAGTTCCCAGGTGACATGAGTACAGCTTAGTCCGCTGACTTGACACTGTCACTCCGCCTCGAGTGTGTTCCCACTGTACTTAGATTACTACCCTACCACGGCTCAAAGGAGTCGTGCAAACAGGTAGTAGTTGGGTGCAGTCCCGAAGCACTTGGAGGCAGTGACGGTTAGACAGGATTCGTCACTCCCGGTATTGGGGGTTGAAATCACGCTGTGACTAGGAGATCCATTACACAAAGTCCCTAGCCAGGGCAAGCGAAATATAATGGTAGGTTTCCAGTGTTATCTCAGGGTGTTCTGGGCTACACTCCGAAACGACTTGTACCGCTATTAGGGGACTAACGTTTACCGCCCCCTAGGCCCGCCATGCGATATTCTCATACGAACAGACCGGACTGTACGCAGAATGTCACATTCAGGCTCAGTAGGAGTTCAGATGGGTTTCACCTCGTCCGTCTTCTTATCGGCATCTACCTGGGGGCCGTTACGCACAGCTAGTGCCACTTGCGGTCTGTGGTTAAACCCACTGCCAGCGTAATGTCGAGTCTTTAGAGTCCCACACAGAGAGCTATTCGCCTTTAGGCAAAAGAGTAGAGGTCGCATGATTTTGCGACAGGGTTCGGTCACATCCGTGCACTTGTGCACGGTTAGTGTCCGGGCAGTTATCACTAGCGGGCTTTGGTTTAAGCCAGATCCTAGTGTACGTTTTGGGATTGGTTTTATCTCGTTTGTATTCGTGTTCCTCGGAACGCGGATGCGGGTGTGTATGCACAGTTGACCGAGAGACAGAGGCAGAGGATTCTCATTAGGGTTGTTGACTGTTGACTTTTGCTAAACCCTAATGAGAATAAGAAATATGATTAACAATAATATTAATTAAGTATTATTGTAACATGGTTGGGTTGAAGGGTTGACCTTGTTGACTTTGTTGACCGGTTGACTAGGTTGGACTTGTTGACCACCATCATGACAATGGCTATCATTTCTTGGCATTGACTTTAGCTTGCTTGTTTTGTTCACAAATTGCATTTAATGCAAGAAATGATATTGCCATTTGATATGATAACAACCATCACATAATACTCAATTATTATTACTTGTTATCATGATTTTGGATTATGAGAGCTTGGATGGCAAAAAGTCTTGCTCATTCTTTCATTTCCTTTCTCTCTCATGCTTGAGCTCTCCCTCTTCCTCTTGTTCTCTCTTTAGTTCATGGTTCACTTGTCTCATGTGCTGAGAAGCAAGAACCATAGAGATAAAACCCAACACACTCCTCTACTCATCCTAGTACACAAGGTTTAGCAAACCAAGTGTTCTAGTTTCCTCAAGATTGAGGTTGAAGCCAAAGGTAGAAGCTTTCAGGTGGATCCATCTTCGGCACAAAGAGACGACGAGGAGAGAACCATCCGATCACCAAAAGGAGACCAAGAGAAGGAGTTCAAGTTAAGGTATAACCCCTAACCAAGTAGGTAAAACTCTTGTTAGGTTTGTTAGATAGTTGTTTAACAAAGATCCGTAGTTTGAGTCCATGTTACCACCAAAAGAAAAATCGTTTTTCATCATTTCCGCAAGCCCGTAAGTACCGGGAGAGGTAACGTGGACTTACAAAATCCGGATGTCTCCCACTGTTTTTTTCAAATCTTCCTTCAAACCCTAAAAGGAAAGACTAGCCGGGATTAATTACACCCTACAAGTTCACCAATCTTTCAGCCAGGCCAGTGCCGGTACTTTGAGGGAGGTTCCCCGTGCTTTCGCACGGACCTAATTAAAGTAAACCTCATTTTCCCAGGGGCGTAACTCCGTTGACACCTTTCTAGACACCTACTTGATTGGCTAATTGTAATGTGTAAAACTCTCCCAGGAGTAACTCTTACTCGCAGCGAGTATCGGGATCTAACTATCTCATAGAAGGTATGCAATCTCATTGCAAATTTCAACACTTGAAATTCCCAATAATATTTTACCCCTAACCTCCTATGACCTTGACAAAGGCTAACAAACCATAGGATACTAGTCAAGTTCAACCCGTCATTTCCTGATTGAATTAAACCCACCCACACGACCCTTGACAAAGGCCAACAAGGTCGCATGACTACCCTAACTCAATCGCATCATATGCTTATACAGATAAGCAGTAATCAGCTACCGCACACTACGCCTTGACAAAGGCCAACAAACGTAGCATGAATACTAACTATCACTTATCTGAAATGACGGAGGGCTACGACAGGTTTTTAAGAAAAGAACTTGATATCGTTGTAGAATCGAGTGATTTTAAATGGAGTGTTTTTGAACCCTTTTCTAGTTTTGCTAAAGAGGTCACACCCGGTGAAGGGATCGTTGGCTCTTTCCTCATCGAATAAGGTGCAGGATATTTCATAAATATCATTATGCAAAGCAAAAACTATATAAGCAATCAAAAGACAAACCGAGTGTGTAGCATCTGCCAGTTTCGCTAAAGAGGTCACTCCCGGTGAAGGGATCTCGGCTCTTTCCTTATCGAATAAGGTGCTGGATATTCTACAAGGAATACCGCTATGCATAGCAAGAACTAGAGCTACCAGTTTTTAAACAAGTTTCTACAACATCTTTAGGTTTCTTTTATTTCATTAATCTCATTAATGAAGTCCCATTTTAATTATACTTCACAAGCATCAGAGATGAAACGAAATCAACAATATATAATATATATCTCATATATATAATATAAACATTCGTCTCAGGAAGTAATATGATCTCATCACAGAACATTGCAGCAGAAGAACATATATGAAATATTGGATATACTGGGAGGTCCGTGTTTTAATACGAGCCTGTATAAAACACGGATTCCACGGTCGCGATGAATAGCCAAACCCACATCCCTAGACCCCTACAAGAGCGGAAAGTAGCCCTGCCAGTTCTAGTGTTAGGAGACCTGGTCTCGACTCCTCGAGATGGTCTCCGACTGGACCCTAGAACCCGGTTACTTGTGTTCCCCGCCTTGGGTCTATCCTAATGCGGAAAAGTAAATAATATACAATGGTGACATCATCCTCAGCCCGGAAGTGCCCCAATAAAAGAATATTACATACAATGAATTTTACATGAATGAAAATGAAAAACTCTCATCTCACATAAAACCCCCGGCTATTCAAACACGACGATCCAATATAACATATCACAGCAACACATAATATCTCATATCATCAACGTAAGTAAGTATGCATACACCGATTATCGTTGATGTATAGCAATGAAAACCGGCGATACAACTACATACTACACTTACGGTCACAGAAAAGAAAGTGTAAAACTACAATAGTTGGAATCCGCAACCTCCTTAAACATCGCATGCCTAGCCAAATGAATTCCTCAGACATCGCATGCCTAACAATTATAAACCCCGCATTTCAGTCTCAATATCGAAAACACTTTTCAATATCTGGTCGGGAAATTCAACAAGATTCCCGATATCCTGATCGAATGCTCGTCACAAACTTTAGTAGACGGCCGCACCCCCGGATGCCGTCGACGAAGTGCACTAAGGCGGAACACCGCTGCCGCGAGCACCCGAACGGATGCTTTTGGCGACGGGGTTCTCCTACAGTCACTTGGTCGGGGCTTTGGGGCGTGGCTGTCTATTAAGTTTACCCGGCGAGTATCCGCGTACGCTACGTGATTTCGACGGATTTTTGATCACATCAAAATTCCATGGCAACCGATCATCTGAGACTGAACTGCTAGATTTATAACATTCAAATTAGTTATCTCATAACAACTTGTGGATTCCAAATATTGTATCACATTCCAGATAAATAGACAATGTTAAACTTTCCGATAAAATAAACAAACACCCAAGATTTCCCAAATAGTTCTCAACACTTGAAATTAGTTTTAAAACATCCATCACATGCCATAGAACCAATGGTCCAGCCGTAGAAGGGTCAAGCCAATGCCTCACATGTGGCAACGCCGTACTGCCACAAACCTTAAGGTTTAGAGGCGGTTCAGACGGTCACATAATCGAGTTAAGGTTTGTGTTCTTCTAGAGGGTCCACCGCGTTACTTGCACGACTTAGAACGTTCTTTAACTAAAGGAAAAATTCAACACTTGGAAATTTTCTGGCAGGGGAAAAAGTGAGTTATTGATATCCGTTCGATCTTTTTAACACGTTCTAAAATACCCGGACAAAACTAAACGAAGTTAAACTTTCCGATCGAATCAACGAATACAAAAAGATCTCCAGAATACTCAACACTTGAGTAGAATTAAAAATTCCCAGAAGCATCAAGAAATACATACGGATGTTACTGTGCAAAACTAAAACCCTAATTCCACTGTTCTGCCGCGGAACCGCCGCGCAAGGCATGGTCTTGCCGCCGTTCTGCGGCTATTTAAGAGAATTGATGGTTCATTTTTCACAGTATTCCTTATAATTCCCTGCTTAATTTTTTGAGTATTTTTAACATGAAAAATCAACATTTTAGAAAAATTTCCAGAGAGGGGGTGTATATCGGGGTTTCGGGGTTCGATCGGACTTTAAAATTCGTCTAGACTTCGCCTAAAGCTCTAGCTTGGCTCTGATACCACTGTAGGGTTACTAGGAACTCTCACAAGGTTCTACAAGGCATTAACCATGCCCGAATTAAATTTTAGACGTGCCGAAAAACCCTAACCAAGATATTAGACTAGAGATTAGGCGAAACATATAGCAAGTAAACAACTTTACTTCTAAGAGTTTGTGATTACAACCTTTGTAGTCCGGTCCTTCGCTTCATAAGCTTCGAGTAGAAGTCCCTTCGCTGCGATCATCAAGTTCCCGGACTCTGGAGAGGCTCCACGAAGAGAAAGATGCAAGCTTGCTTCCGATCTTCGATAACTAAGATGATCTACCTTGAAGTTTCTTTAACTCAAGCTCTCACTCATTAATCAAGTGAACACCCTAATCTAATTGGCAAGAATAGATTAGGATGATGAAGTAGGAATTTAGCTCTCATTTGTTTTCTTAATCTCACTCATTTTCATCACTTCATAAAAAGCTAGAAAGCTTTTCATGCAAAGAAGAAGAAGAAAAAAGATCAATTTTTTTGTGATGAATAATGAAAAGTTGTGAGGTTAGAAATGCAACCATGGTTGAAAAAAGAAAAGCTAACCATTGTAGAGAGTTAACTAGGGTTAAGGGTTGGGTTGGGTTAAACAAATATCTCACAAAATATCTTTAACAAATATCTTTGCTTAAAACAAAAGCAAAGCTTCTAGAAGCTACTAGTAAAATTAACCCAAATCAAACCCTAACCATGTTTAATCTCCACTAATCATGTTGCATTTATAACCATAACATGTTACAATATTATATATCACATATACAATATTTATTGTAACAAAATAAAATAATACAATTAACATATATCGCATATATATCAATGTATTACCCGAGTGAGAAAAAGAATCTTTTAGTGAGCTTATATTAGTTAATGTAATTTAATATATCAAATATATAATTATACATTAAATTATCGAATCAACACTTGATCCGATAATCCGGCTATTTCATAAATAACCGACTAATATAATATGTATCAGTTCATTGAATCAACACTTGATCCGATGACCCGGCTATATCACATATACCCGGCCGATATCTCATATCGCGAGAATCTAATACGGTATCACATACTCGTATTGTTCTCGGTCCCGCACATATCATATATCTGCTCCTACTCCGTTTTGCCTGATTCAAGAAACCTCTATGTAGGACTCTAAAGAATCGTCAATACGCCGGCAGTAAGTGATGATCATATCAAACACCCACAAGCTGCAAGCGGTCAGCTAAACGTAATAGCCACCCAGGTATTGAGCGATCAGAAGATCAACAAGCAAGCCTGTACATTCTCCTGCGAATCCAATCAGTAACACTCCCGTACAGTCCGGTCTCTTCGTCCGATATGTCGCATATCTCGCCTAGGGTGGTAAACGTCAGACCCCAGTAGCTTGATAAGTCGTGTCGATATGAGGTCTATAACAGTTCGAGAAACTACTGATAACACTTACCAGTAAATCTCAGCAACTCTGGCCAGGGATTTCCATTTATAGCCAATCGAACACAGCGCAACATCAACTCCCTATACCGGGAGAGACAAAACCCCTCCTATCGCTCATTGCCTCCATGTGATTTGGGACTGTACCCAAAAGCCACCTTTTTGCATGCCCTCTTGGACGTGGTATGATGGAAATCAAAGCATAGTAGGAATCACACAAGACTCTATGACGATCTCGGGTCTATAGACTAACATATACCAGTGTCACCAGAGAACTGCCATCTGACGTGAGGTATAATACCATCTGGGAGTTCTCAGCGAGTCCGTCCAGTGTACCCAGTCTCTACTGAGCATCCGTACACCATCCTTGATGTCAAACACCGATGGATATGGGATCATCCATCACCCATCATATGGGTCAAGATGCGTATACGCTAGTCTACTCTGGTGTATCGATGCCCTGTCTCGATACACCCTCGACTAGGAATAGTTATAGGATGTACTCGTCGACAAGCATGGCCCCACTAGTATAATCTCATCATAGTCCCAGTAGTCGAGTACATATCCTAAGGGCTTTATCAACATGTAACATGGAGACAATCAGAATACATGTTAAGATAAAGTGCAACCAGATAGTATACTATCATGTCGAGCAAGAAAGTCCTCCCTATATATGTCTAAGCATCCATTACAATATACATCATATGTACAGTAATGGACTCTAGGGCATACATATAACTTACATATGCAGCTATAGAAAGATATGTGGGTGTACATGTCAGTATGCATGCATGATGTGCATGTAGCTGTAGCAAGTTATGCAACATATAACAGGATGTAAGCATGTCCGTATATCTCATGCAACGTGGAACAGTGATGTGAACATAGCAAGTATATCATAGCATGATGTAGCAATTCTACTGTGTGAGTGACATAGAAATTATCGATGATGAAAGTGTGTGAGCCGGCAATCTGTGTATGTGCAACATACGCATCATCGATAATGGTGAAGGTGTACTAGCACAGGTATATGAAATGCGATGAGAATAATCATGAATGCAGCATAATGTACATCGTGACTCTAAATGCTATAAGGTATACGTATCTAACATGGCCGAGTCGATGAATCTATCAATCGGCATCCAACCTCACAACATCACGTACGATACAATCCATCGTACGGCATCCTCTACCCAAGGGTATGGATAAATCAACAGGTAAAACTCATCGCGTACGGTAATCCACGTACAGCGGCATTAAACAAATTGGGATTCTATCAACCTATACAACATCGGGGTGCAGATCTAAGTCTCGTACGGCATATCACTCAATATGCAAAACATTATCCATATAAGTACCTATCTCTCAGGTCACATCCATATCAAACTAGTATCAGGGGACCTACAAAGGTATCAACAATCTCATATCGACTCGAATCCATATAACGACATATCACACTAAGTCATCATATCACATCGTATACTCATTCATTACATTAATATCTCGCATCAAAAAATGTTACACTTGTTCTCTTTCAACTTCGTACCTATCATGATTCACTTATCATTATATTCTCATATGTCAATATGTCAATTAGCATCAACTTCTATCATATTATCGTTTTTAAATTCTAAAATCATGTCCGTCGCATATCATTTATCAGGATAAAATAATCATACGATATTCCATATCAATAGTTTCGGGGGTGCTATACGCCATCCACCCGACTTCCCCCATATATATAAATCTACTCACCTGCCAAACTTCTCGCTTATCCGAAGTCGATGCGCTCCGTCATCTCGAAATCCATGCGAAGGTACCTACAGTCAATATGAAATCGCAATGCTATTAACATCAAATTCCGAAATCCAAATACGGCACGCAGTGCGCTCATAGGTTAGAACCTATTGCCTACGCATGAAAAACAACCAAACAACCCTCGTCGTTGACGTAGAAACGTCCAACGACCAAATACAATTTCAAATCTCAAAACCAAGAATCTCAATACCGGAAAATATAGCCCAAACCCTAACTACAGTCGCTCTCCATAAAAACCGCCAACCCTAAAACCTGAATCGTACTAATAACCCTATATTAGTAAACTGTAAAGTGGTTTAAGAAATTATACCGATCGATCCGTGTCCTTCGGTCTTTAGCTATTATTCCATGCTCCTCGCGGCATCTCCGATCTCCGGTCTCTTCGTCGAAGTGGCACCACGTCAATGAATCTTTATACGGGCTCCCGTTTCAAACTGAAGCAACTCGGACATGAAGTTTGCTAGCCGACATGTCCAAGATTGAAGTAGAGATAGTGTAGAATACTTTGTCTCTAGGCACCCAATGAATTGGGTGAAGGTAAATGAAGTTGCCTTGGAATGAATTTGTGAGCACATGAATTTTGCATTAGAGGAAAAATGGTGCAATGGGGGGCTCGGCCAAAAATTTATGTTTACTGGGAATCTCAAAAATGAAGAAGTGAGTTTCATATATTAATCAACATAGAAAAATCTATATCATCTCAATCAAGTTTTTCATCAAGTAGGGCCGGCCATTCACAGTGAATGGGGGGTGAGCCTAAGAAAAGAAAAGGGTGACCATAAGCTAAATATCCATATGCAAATATCTTAGCAAATACAAAAAAACATGTAAAGAAGAAAGTGAGTCATGAAAGAAACCATGCTTCATTTAAAAGCAACCAAATGACTCATCATAAATCCAAAAAATGAAAACCCACTCCACAACATTTCGGCCATGAAGAAATGGTAAGGAAATGGCCAAAAACAATACACAAACATGAACCAATAATTTATATTTATACCATTTTACGAAAACCTCAAATTCACAAATCGGTAGTTTTTGCAAAATATATTATTTTAATATTAAATTCCAAAAATAATATTTTATATTTTCTGAAATGTTACAATCTTCCCCCTTAAATAAATTCAGTCCCCGAATTTAAAATTTAAACCCCTAATTTCTAAAACATTTCAATAATCAGCTCAAATCAACGGGGCTCCGAAATCACGGAAGATACAGAAATACCACAGCGCATCCTGTGCGCCAGAAAATGAGTACGAAACTCAAAAACGAACTCCGTCAAGCGTCACGCAAATCGTCGGACTTGCACGCATATCATCGGAGTTACAATGGAGATACAAATATCAAAATCCACTACTGAAACCCAATATACACTAAGCAAATGCTATAATATGTACACATCCTTTTTGAAAAATCTCCAAAAACTGAAATAACATATGCAGAATCTTTTTCTGAATCGCAGTGTGATGTGTAACTCACGGCACAAGTGACAGACGCTCATTTGTAAAGTAAAAATATATTTCATATAAGTTTTTCTCAAAATATACGTTCCGCCCTTTTTAAGATATCCCAAAAAGTTCTCCTTTGTAAACGTTCGTGTCGCTCGTGGAGACGTAAGAAATAGCGAGACTATGGCTCCTTTTTGAAAACCTCTTGATAAACTTTTATGCATGCAAAAAAAATACTCAGGCACTGTCCTCCGATCAGTCATGTTCGGCTACTACATAATATAGTGCCCATCATGAAAACAAAGGGCTCAAGAGCAAAATCAGCATAAAAAATGCATGTCCAATAATCGGGTGCATCTGGTGCGCACGAAAATCAAATCCATATACAGGTGCCACAATATGTACAAAAGTAAGACTAAGTGCAACGGGTGTGCACGAAAGTATCTTTCCAATGCAACTGGCGTGCACGACAACAACAACTATTGCATCTACAATGCATAAAAATCTCAATCCAGTGCAACTAACATGCACGAACGAAAACCCCAAATCGGGTGCATCAGGTGTGCACAAAAATCATATCACGCGCCCAACATGCACGAAAGTCCAAAACAAGTGCATCCATCATGCACGAATAAAATCGCATCTAATATGCATGGATAAAAATCTAAATCAAGGGCATCCAACATGCACGAGTAAAATCTCACTTAAGTGCATCCGATGCGCACAAAATCCTATACCTAGTGCCTAATATGCGCAAAAATCCAACCCAAGTGCGTCGGGTTCGTAAAAAGCATATAGTGTGAAGGGTTACCATAGTGCCCCGGCCAACTTCCGTGGCCAAATGCGGAACAAAAATTTTAAGACGATCGAAAACTTGGCACTAGAATAAAACTTAACTGGATCTTTAACCATAAAACTAGTTAGCTAATTGAGAGTTTTATCTACTATGAAAGAAGATATACCAAGAGGCTCAAGTCCTTCGGTCTTCTCTCCTCGTCATGTGCTCCAAGTGGTCTCCTTGAACTTGCTTGATCTCCAACTCCAGCTCCATCGGTCCTCCGGTATCGAGCTTGTTCTCCGGCCTTACTTTGTTGTAGATGATCCACCCGGGGAATATGATCCATGACTCTAGCTCCTAACCAAATAGCTATAAGGAGAAACTAGAGAACTTGGGTTGCTAAACCAAGTAGTCTAGGATGTAGTGAGGGTGTCTAAGTGTTTGCTATCTCTTTTCTAACCTCTTCACTTGTTTCTCAACTCATGAGAATGTTAGTGAAGAGGAAGAAGATGAAGGTGGAGCAAAGAAAGAGGAGTGAGGAGATGAAGAGCAAATGAGAGCTCAAGAGAATAATGAAGCAAGCATGAAAGAGAAAAATACACACAAGGGTTTTGTGTATGAATTCTTTCAATAAACAATTAACAACCATGCTTCAATAGTAACTCCAAATGAATTAAAAATTCATTTGTAAACTATTAAAGCATGGTTATCACCATTCCTCCCATACCTTTTACTTTACACCTCATTTCCAATTATCAAATTAAAAGAAAATACATAATAAGGTGGCCACCTTCTAGAAGGAAATCTGTAATAAATATGGATTTCAGTCTACTGTACATATATACCGGCAATCGGATAAAAATCCGAACGCCCAAAGAGATAGAATAACACGAAGAACGTAATACTAGAATATATATATATATCGAAATACATATACGTAAATTATTAAATTAATACATGATTTAATAATCTGGCTCAAACCCTAGCTGGCTAGTATTACAAACTGCCCGATCGAAAGTCCGAGTACAAAGTACATCAACCGATCGAACCCTGCACGTATCCAATACAGCTACTACATCATTTCGCCAGGATCAGGGAAACCCTCTGTGTGGGACTCTAAAGACTCGACAGTACTCTGGCAGTGGGTTTAACCACAAGCACGTCAGCGGCACTAGCTGTACGTAACGGCTACCAAGGTACCTGTCGAAAAGAAGGCTACTGAGCCTATCCGTGACAATATCCGTACAGTCCGGTCTCTTCGTCAAAGAGTATCGCATACCGGGTCTAAGGGATGGTAAACGTCAGACCCTAATAACCTGATAAGTCGTGCCGATGTGGCTTAAGACCAATCCGAGAAACTACTGATCAACCTATCAGTAAACTCCATCTACCTTGGCCAAGGTATTATGGTCCTAAACAATCGAATTATAGTGCGATATCGACTCCCTATACCGGGAGAGACGAATCCCCGACAATCGCTCACTGCCTCCATGTGGCTCGGGACTGAACCCAACCAAAACCTATTTACACGACTCAGTACAGCCGTGGTAGGGTAGTGATCAAAGTTCAGTGGGAACTCACACGAGACAAATGCCGATCTCGGGTCCAAGGACTAACCTGTACACATGTCACCTGAGAACTTCCATCTGACGATAGGTATAGTACCACATGGAAGTTATCGGCGAGTCCGTCCAGTGTACTTACCCCAGTGAGCACCTGTATACGATCTTGGGTACATCAGACCAATGGCTGCGGGGCCAAACATCCCCCGACGAGGGTAGAAACGTATACACTAGTCTACTCTGGAGTATCAATGCCAAGTCTCGATACTCATGTGACTAGGGACCATTTAAGGATGTGCTTGTGGACTACCCTGCTCCCACAAGTATGATCGCCATCACAACACGGGTAGTCAAGCAAGATCCTAGGGGCTTTATCAATATGTAACCGCAATATGTAATAACGAGTATGACATATGCCAAGTTAAGATAAAGACAAACCATAATAGTATACTACCATATCGAGTCTTCATCAATATGTGCAAGCTAGATATAACAACAACAGAAATAAATACACATATCCTGACAAAGACAGGTCGAATAATATACTATAAAACTGAGCAAGATTGTTATGTACATACATATCCCTAGTATCCATATGTATACATATACAATACTGGCCTCTAGGGCATATACATCCAACAATCTCCCACTTGCACTAAAGGCCAGTGATTGGCGTACCGAATACCCAACGTTTGCTCTAAGGCCAGCTGCTGGCGTACCGCATACCCAACATCTCAAAAAGTCGCTCGAACTGTGCTTGAGGGAGGGCCTTTGTAAATGGATCCGCCATGTTCTCTTTCGTATCCACTTTCCGGACCTCGATCTCCTGTTGATCTACGATCACCCTGATCAGGTGATACCGCCTTAAGATGTGCCTGGATTTCTGATGGGACCGAGGTTCCTTCGCTAATGCTATAGCCCCATTGTTATCACAATACACCGGTATTGGATCTACAATGGACGGAACTACCTGAAGTTCAGCTATGAACTTCTTTATCCAGACCGCCTCTTTTGCGGCATCGCTTGCAGCAATGTATTCAGCCTCCATCGTCGAGTCTGCGACGGTATCCTGTTGGGAACTCTTCCAACATACCGCCCCTCCGTTGAGGGTAAACACAAAACCCGAGACAGACTTGATGTCATCCTTGTCACTCTGGAAGCTTGAGTCGGTAAAGGACTCGACCCTGAGGTCTCCATTACCGTAAATCAGGAACATCTCCTTAGTCCTTCTCAGGTACTTGAGAATGTTCTTTACTGCTGTCCAGTGGTCCTCACCTGGGCCCGACTGATACCGGCTCACCACGCTTAGCGCGTAAGCTACATCTGGTCTTATACATAGCATCGCATACATTATAGATCCTACCGCCGAAGCGTAGGGTATAGTGCTCATGCGAACCCTCTCCTCGTCAGTCTTGGGAGATATCTCCTTGGAGAGGGTGATTCCGTGCAATGCGGGTATGTTACCGCGCTTGGAATCTTCCATACTAAATCTCTTTAGTACGGCCTCTATGTACCTGGACTGTGAAAGTCCCAGTAGTCTCTTGGATCTATCTCTGTAGATCTTGATCCCCAGAATGTACGAGGCATCACCTAGGTCTTTCATAGAGAACCTTTGTGATAAGAATAGTTTGACCGATTGTAGCATAGGAATGTCATTTCCTATCAAAAGAATGTCGCCCACGTACAAGACTAGGAACACGACAGTTCGTCCTACAATCTTCTTATAGATACAAGGCTCATCCTCGTTCTTGATGAAGTCAAAGTCCTTGACTGTCTCATCAAAACAGATGTTCCAGCTCCGCGATGCTGGCTTCAATCCATAAATGGATTTGAGCAACTTGCACACCTTCCTGCTGTTCCCACTGTCTACAAAACCTTCCGGCTGATCCATATAAACGCACTCTTCCAAACTTCTGGTTAGAAAAGCCGTTTTTACGTCCATCTGCCAGATCTCATAGTCATGGAAGGAAGCAATGGCAAGCAGGATCCGAATGGATTTGAGCATAGCCACTGGAGAAAAAGTTTCGTCATAGTCCACTCCTGGTCTTTGATGAAAACCTTTTGCAACAAGTCTAGCCTTATAGGTTTCCACCTGCCCATCTACACCAAACTTCTTCTTGTAGATCCATTTGCATCCAACGGGTTTTACCCCAGGTGGAGCAACTTCCAGGGTCCACACTTTATTGGTGTACATGGACTCCATTTCAGATTGCATAGCATCCAGCCACTTATCAGAGTCCCTACTGATAATGGCCTGCCTGAAACTAGTAGGATCATCTTCTTCCAAGATGCAATCCTCTCGATCCCCGTCTATGAGAAAACCGTAGTATCTCTCGGGCGGATGAGAAATCCTACTAGATCTGCAGAACGGTTGAGGTTCGTCCGGGCTTATTGAATCCTGAGGTTCCACCAAATCTTCAGTTACGGTTTGTCCCTCTGGAATTTCTTCCAGTTCTACCGTGCTCCCACTAATTTCTTTTGCAAGAAACTCTGTTTCCAAGAAAACAGCATGTTGAGCAATAAACACCTTCTGTTCCTCGGTGTGGTAAAACAGATATCCATAACTATTCTTTAGATATCCCACAAACTTACAAAGAACTGACCATGCCTCTAGTTTATCTGGTTTATACTTTTTAACATAAGCCGGACAACCCTATATCTTAAATCTTTTAAGATATGGCCTTTTTCCATTCCATATCTCGAACGGTGTCTTAGGCACTGATTTGGACGGAACATCATTCAATAGGTATGCCTCTGTCTCAAGCGCATACGCCCAAAATGAAAGAGGCAACTCAGCACTACTCATCATGGAGCGAACCATATCTAATAAGGTACGATTCCTCCGCTCTGATACACCGTTGTGCTGTGGTGTATAAGGAGGAGTAAGTTGAGAGAGAATTCCATTCTTTTTTAAGTAATCTAGGAATTCCGTGCTTAAGTACTCCCCTCCTCTATCAGACCAGAGGATTTTAATACTTTTGCCAATCTGGTTCTCTACTTCATTCCTGAATTCTTTGAATTTCTCAAAAGCTTTAGATTTGTGTTTCATAAGATACATATATCCGAATCTAGAGAGATCGTCAGTGAATGTGATGAAGTACGAGAACCCACCCCTTGTATGTATAGACATCAGACCACACACATCACTGTGTATGAGTCCCAAGACCTCTGCTGCTATTTCTCCATGTCCGGTGAACGGAGATTTGGTCATCTTTCCTTTTA
This sequence comes from Agapanthus africanus, assembly GCA_030015575.1. Taxonomy (NCBI): domain Eukaryota; kingdom Viridiplantae; phylum Streptophyta; class Magnoliopsida; order Asparagales; family Amaryllidaceae; genus Agapanthus; species Agapanthus africanus. Next base: position 339,028,698 of record CM057342.1, on the reverse strand, counting down.
GACAAGACTGACAGGTTTTATAAGATGAAAATTTGAATGTATTCAAGAGTCCATCTTTATGTAACTTACTCAAGTCTTTTCTCTCCGATATGACCAAGTCTACAATGCCACAAGTAGGATTCGTTCGTATCTGAACTCTTCCTCTTGCGCGTGTTTTGTACATTGAGAACTGTATTCTGATTTAGAACATAGATACCATTACACAGTGTACCTTCTGCAACCAATACCTTATCAAGGTAAATGTTCATGATATTTCTATCAAGAACAAAGTTATATCCATCTTTATCAAGTAAAGAAACTGATATTATGTTGCAAACCATGGAAGGTACATAGTAGCAATTGTTCAAAATCATAGTATTGCCATTTGGCAACACTAGGTGATATTCAACGACGGCTGCAGCATTAACTTGTGCTCCGTTCCCTACCCTAAGGGACATATCACCAGGTCCAACTATCCTACTTTTTCTCAGTCCCTACAATAAATTACAGATATGACATCCAGATCCGGTATCTAGTACCCAGGAGGTAGGACTGACCGAAAAACAGTTCTCACTAATAAGAACACCTGAAGAAGATGCAACAGTATGCTTCTTCTTCGATGGGGTTATCAAGGAATTCAAACTTTCCTCTTTCCCTTGCTCATACTTATGACAGTTGTCGTAAGTTAGAGCCGAACCGACGTTCCCCATCCCCGAATAAGAATTCGGATCGGTCAAGCGACACATTTTATTATCTTGATTAGGGCATGAAATGGTTGCTACCTGGAGAGAGAGAGGGAAAAACACTCAGCGTGCGCTTTTGCAAGATTTGATTGGTTATTAATTTATCTAACCAGGATGACTCTCACTGTTTCCTCAAATTCTTCTTCAAACCCTAAAAGATGAACTAGTCAGGATTAATCGCACGTCACAATACTTGCTTAACCTTTCAACCAGGCTGGTGTTGGTACTTCGAGGGAGGTTTTCCAATGCTTTCGTGAAGTTTCTTAATTACATAACCTCTTTTCCCTGGAGGCGTAGCCCCGCTAACACCGTTCTAGATACCTACTTGGCTTATAGCATTGATTGTTAAGTGAAAAAATCTCCCAAAAGTAATCCTACTCATCAGTGGGATCGGGATCCAACTATCATTGTGTGATGCACTAGATGGAATCCACTCTAGTCACCATACTCCATAAGGTATGCTAAATCTGCAAGTTTCCTGTATGTTTGAAACTCCCGATGTGATTTTTACCCCTAACGATTTATGACCTTGACTAGGTCAACAAACCATAAACCGCTAGTCAAGTTCTACCCGTCATTTTCTTGATTGCATTAAACCCACCCATACGAGCCCTTGACTAGATCAACAAGGCCGCACGACTGTCCTAACCAATCACATTTACAATGCACAGAAAAATACTACTTAGCTACCGTACACTACGCCTTGACTAGGTCAACAAACGCAACACGAATACTAAATATTACTATTCTGAAATGACGGAGGGCTACGGCTGGGTTTTTAGCGAAAAACCCGTTAACATAATGAACTTGATATCGTTGAAGGAACCTGAGTAGTTTTGTAAATATATAGTGGCGAAAACTTTTGCTGAAGAGGTCACTCCCTGTGAAGTGATCTCGGCTCTTTCCTCGTCGAATGAGGTGCAGGATATTCCAAACTGAATACCATGATACAAAGCAAAAATTAGTCGACTATAGTGAAGTTATTACCCTGACGCAAACTTTTACTCAAGGGGTCACTCCCGGTGAAGGGATCTCGGCCCTTGCCTCGTCGAATGAGATGCTGGATATTCCAAACTGAATACCACTGTGCAAAGCAAAAGAGAACGTCTGTAATGTCAGTTTTTAAAGCTTGGTTCCAACAACATCTTTTAGGTTTATTATTTTACATTAATCAAAATTAATGTGGTCCCGTCAGTTTGTAACCTATCACACCAGAAAAGAACGAAAATATGATGTACGTATATGCCACCCGCATTCGCCACTGGGCCCCGTCATCACCCGTTAGGTTACTTAACTAACGACAGAGCGGGGGCTGGACTAGCGCGGGTGCAAAACAAATACAACATCTACTAGAATATATATAAGTATATATAACATTCGTCTCAGGCATGATAATAAACAACATCACAGTCAACAATAAAAAATGGTGGATAATCTTGGAGCCCCGGGTTTCATTTGAGCCGCAAATAAAACCCGACGTTCCCGGTCGTGTGGATAGCCTGTGCAATGAAAAACTGTACCCCCTACGAGTGCGGCGAATAGCCCGCCGATTCTAGAATGAAGCCCCTTCCGTCTCAGCGCCATGAGATGCGGGCTTGTTGCCTTCTACAACCTGGCTATTCGTGCACTCCACCGCGGGGTAATCCTAATACAAAAAAAGAAAACAATATATACAAGCGGTGACATCGACCTCAACCCGGTCGTGCCCCAAAAAAATCTACAAACGGCAAAGACGGCAGTCCACATGTCGGACGCTCACCCCGCAATAATAAATGTACAGATGAATTATAAACTGTATTCTAACATTGCACCACATGCTATTCACCACGACAATCCAACCACAAACACAGCACAAGCACAAAACATCAACGCGAATGTCACATTCGCAAAACCCGTCTAAAGGAACATATAGCAATCAGATGAGTTTTACCGATCGAGTGACATTCCCGGTCGCAGATAAAAGTGAATGTACTGAAAATTGTTAAATATAACAAATTCGAAACACATCAAGTTTCCCCATACTCAAAACTACAGAGAATCAAATTTGGGGAAAATTTAAACAACACCAAAATACCAAAATACCAGAGACAAGTGCCCAGAACAAAAACCATTGCAAAATTCCCAAGGAAAACCGAGCAGGATGGAAAATGGGGTTCTGTGGCCGGCCAAAGTTAGGTAGAACTGCCTCATTTTTGTTATGGGTACTTCTCATAGTGTAAGGATCGCTCTGCACTTGTTTGAAAAATTTTCTGAAACCTTTTAAAATCGAACAGAAACTGCAGTTTTGATTTTTGGTTTTGTGGCGTCGTTTCGGTTTCGTTGTGTTAACATTGTTTAAACTGCAAAGCTAGGGTTTATGGGCTGGCTCTGATACCATGAAGGGTTACCCTTGTGCCCCGGCCAACTTCCGTGGCCAAATGCGGAACAAAAATTTTAAGACGATCGAAAACTTAGCACCAGAATAAAACTTAACCGGATCTTTAACCATAAACCTAGTTAGCTGATTGAGAGTTCTATCTACTATGAAAGAAGATATACCAAGAGTCTCAAGTCCTTCGGTCTTCTCTCCTCATCATGTGCTCCAAGTGGTCTCCTTGAACTTGCTTGATCTCCAACTCCGGCTCCATCGGTCCTCCGGGATCGAGCTTGTTCTCCGGTCATGCTTTCTCGTAGATGATCCACCTGGGGAATATGATCCATGGCTCTAGCTCCTAAACAAATAGCTATAAGGAGAAACTAGAGAACTTGGGTTTCCAAACCAAGTAGTCTAGGATGTAGTTAGGGTGTCTAAGTGTTTGCTATCTCTTTTCTAACCTCTTCACTTGTTTCTCAACTCATGAGAAAGTTAGTGAAGAGGAAGAAGATAAAGGTGGAGCAAAGCAAGAGGAGGGAGGAGATGAAGAGCAAATGAGAGCTCAAGAGAATAATGAAGCAAGCATGAAAGAGAAAAATACACACAAGGGTTTTGTGTATAAATTCTTTCAATAAACAATTAACAACCATGCTTCAATAGTAACTCCAAATGAATTAAAAATTCATTTGTAAACTATTAAAGCATGGTTATCACCATTCCTCCCATACCTTTTACTTTACACCTCATTTCCAATTATCAAATAAAAGGAAAATACATAATGAGGTGGCCACCTTCTAGAAGGAAATCTATAATAAATACGGATTTCAGTCTACTAAACATATACCAGCAATCAGATAAAAATCCGAACGCCCAAAGAGATAGAATAACACGAAGAACGTAATACTAGAATATATATATCGAAATACATATACGTAAATTATTAAATCAATACATGATTTAATAATCCGTCTCAAACCCTAGCCGGCTAGTATTACAAACTGTCCGATCGAAAGTCCGAGTACAAAGTACATCAACCGATCGAACCCTGCACGTATCCAATACGGCTACTACATCATTTCGCATGGATCAGGGAAACCCTCTATGTGGGACTCTAAAGACTCGACAGTACTCTGGCAGTCGGTTTAACCACAAGCACGTCAGCGGCACTAGCTGTACGTAACGGCTACCAAGGTACCTTTTGAAAAAGAAGGCCGACGAGCAAGCTCGTCCGAACTCCTACTGAGCCTATCCGTGACAATATCCGTACAGTCTGGTCTCTTCATCAAAGAGTATCGCATACCGAGTCTAGGGGATGGTAAACGTCAGACCGTAATAACCTGATAAGTCGTGCCGATATGGCTCAGGACCAATCCGGGAAACTATTGATCAACCTATCAATAACTCCATCTGCCTTGGCCAAGGTCTTATGGTCCTGACCAATCGAATCACAATGCGATATCGACTCCCTATACCGGGAGAGATGAATCCCCGACAATCGCTCACTGCCTCCATGTGGCTCGGGACTGAACCCAACCAAAACCTGTTTGCACGACTCAGTAGAGCCATGATTGAAATGAATTTAGTTAACCGCAATCAAGACGGTGTCGCTATGCAGCTAGCCGGTTGAGCACGGGTCGATCCACAGGGAGATGGTTGTATTTCCGTTCTTGTCTTAGACGAGTCAATAAAGAATTTGTATGTGTTTGTTCAGTCTAACCTATGTGTATTATTTGCAAGTATAAAGTTGTTAAGAAAATATACGAAAGTGTAAGCTAAAGATATCCGTACTCAAAACCTTTGAGCCGAGTCTTGACCAATTGAAGCTAGAGCAATCGGCAACAACGTGGATTAAGGGATTTAAGCACGGTATTCGTAGAATCCGGCTTATTTACCCTTGTCCTTCCGTTCTTGTCTCTTGCTTTCGCCTCCGGCCAAACCGAACGCAACCGGTCGCGGTTAGGAATCACCGTTACCTTGTTAGGGTAGGGTGCCTAACGGAGCGCTTGCGTAACATTTGGGCGGAGTTCAATGGAAAATAATGGGAAAAGGAAACGAGCAAAGAAACGTTAACTTACAATACCGTATTGATTCTTAACAACGATAATTACAACCATTCACAAAATGAACAAAAAAGAGAGAACAAAAAGAAAAGGGAAAAGAAAAGATTACAATTAAGTAAGTGCATGAATTTAAATTGCAAGAAAGTAAAGCAAGGTAATAAAAAGCAAGTAATAAAAAGCAAGAAAGAAAACTAGAAACTAGAACTCAAGACAAGCGTGGGATCAATAGCCAACCCTTAAACTTGCAAGCTCAATCAAGAGGTTGCAAGATCAAGAGAAGGGTAAAGAACTCATATGAAGTGAAGAACTAATTCCATAATAAAATACGACCCTTGAGATCAATAACAAACTCTTAACCTTTCAAGCTCAATGAAGAGGTTGAAAGATCAAGAGAAAGCAAGAATCTCAAGGGGAAGTTAAACAAAAGAGAATGATACAAAAACCCTCATCTTCATTGATCTTCCACTCAAAAAGCCCTCACTACAATCTTCATGGAGGAAAGATGAAGAAGAAGAAGAACTAAAACTAGCAAAAAGAGGCTAAAAAACTTAACTAAGCAAGTGCTCCCTGGTTTGGCTCAAAACCAGGGTATTTATAAGCGGTGTGCTGAAACCCTAGGGCCAAATTCTGACCCCATATGAAATACCAAAACTACCCCCAAAGATTCACACAGAGAGGAGCCATAATGGTCGCGGTTCCGCGGCCTAGACCCCCCATTGGCCGCGGAACCGCGGCCGTATGGTGGGTTTGGGTGATCGGGTTTTGTGGGTTTTCCTGTTTACATGTTTCCTCGTGTTTGAAAACTTTACACTGCACAAAGTCTTCCAGAATATCTTCATATTTCTTAGTCCAAGATTGCTTTCTTTTCATTACTTTTGACTTCTATCTCCCTCGAGCTCCGCGCACCCATTGATTCTTGTGCAGCCCCCCTCGTGCTCTGTGCTTGTCCGAGACACGAATGACCACTGTCATATGTCTTGTCTCTGGAACTGGTACTCGGCACTGGACGGATATGGATGACCGGAACCCGGCTTTTATCTGCTGTGACAGATGTTCTGTATTTGGTGTAACTGTGGAGATTTTATCTTGATTTGCAATATTTGTACTGGAAACCTGTAATCTGTAAATATGTAACAAACACGGATTAAAAGCACTTACCTATAAACACACGAGCATAAGAATGGGCGGTATAAAATGCAATATTCTGGTATGAACAAATACCCCCAAACTTATCTTTTTCTCGTCCCGAGCAAAACCAATTATTCACAAAAATAAAATCCTAACCACACTTTCGCAGGGAACGCGATTGCACTGAGCGAGTGCAACAAGCCGTTAAACCTCTAGGTGTCCCTAGTAGGAGGAGTGTTGTCTCCTGAGGGTTTTCAGCGGATTACACCCACAAAATCTCGTCAAGCTAGTGTCATAAGTTAACATCGACTCTACTCCTACAGTTCAGTATTTACGTTAGAATTCTATCATCCTAAGTTAGAAATATCCAACCCTTATTTTTCACACCTCCTATCTATTTAACCTTAGGTCCTATACGTTCCAAAAAAGTTTAGAAAGATGTTGGTTCTCCTGAATTTTCCTTCTAAAGTGCGGCCTCAAATCAAGGATTTTTATCAACTTTACAGAAAACACAAGTCTTATTCTTTATTTCTATCTTTTATCCAAACATCGATTGTATACCCCTACGTGTGTGTGTATTGCACCCCTACACTCAAGAATTCAATTCAAGCTATAATACCCTTGCCCTAATACCTAATACTACTTCTTTTCATTAAGTATGGACGGATTTGCTCACACACCTTTCATGCGACTATTAATGCTTCTTGAGGAACTAACGACCGATTACTGAATGTGTGAACTTTAAAGCGTAAATAGCAGTTTCCAGGTCTTGACTTTATTCTATTTTTCTTTTTCTTTTTCTTTTTCAAGACCGGATATATTTTTCAATATGCTCTTTTGGTGTTTAGCTTTAAATACCGTTTTTTCTTTCATACTAGGCTTTCAGGCAAGAGTATTTCTAGGTATCCTCTACTATCCCAAGTTTCAAGATGCGTGTAAGTGCAGTTTGTAGGGTATATACTTTCTAAATTTGAACTCAAGAAAAGAAACTATTTTTCAGACTTATCTTTCAGTAAAGCTTCAATACTTTCCCCTCATCTTGACTTAACTCAAGAACTGAACTCAAGATTACCGATCTTTCAAAAAAAAAACTGTAAGGACGTATAATCACCAAGTTTAAACAGAATGAGGGTTATTTTTAGGGTTTTCAAATCCTAAGCCTAGAATTTAGTTATTTCTATCATATCAACTAAACTTTCGGAATAAAGATCTAAGTTACCCTATTAGCTAACTTGACGACAAAGTTTTTATATTTTTTTGGAAAATTTTCGATTTTTGTGGGTTTTTTAATAAGGTATGCAAATGCAAAATATACAAATGAATGCGAAGGAAGAAAGCTTACCGAGCACACCCCCAAACTTAAACTTGACAGTGCCCTCACTGTCAGGCTATACCAAGAGGGTCAAAATTGTCGGCGCTCTCCATAAAAACAAATTATATACAAAACAAAAAGGAAAACAAAAAATATATACAAAAAAGGAGTCCCCCCCAAACTTAAGTAAAACAGTGTGTCCACTGTTAAGCGTTCAAGTTCAGGATTAGGGGGAAAGAGAACAGTATCAAGCTATACAAAGCCTTACACAGGCCAAAAGTTAGTACCAACCATTCAAAGATCTTATCGTGATAAAGTAGTGGTTGGTGAAAGAAGGTGAAGAGGAAAGAAATGGAAAATACGCGAGACCGTATGGAGATAGAAGTGGTATACGGTCTCGGTATATAAGAAGAAGAATGGCGGAAGGGAGAAAGAAGTGGAATACGAACTTGAGGGAGGAAATGGAGTGAATAGATTAGCACAATTTGGGATGACCGATGTGTGAAAAGTGATTGTGCTAATATATTAACCCGTCGAGAAATGGGATCAAATCCCTCAAGATTCGTGAGAAACCACGGGTACGCCGAACTTGGTAAACCAGACACAGGAAGTGAAAATGATACGGGTTCTTGCAAGGTCGGAACGATGGAAAGGAGGGAGGGAAGTTGTTGAGGAAGGGTATCGGTTAAGGGTTCTGGAGGGTGTGCACAGTCAGTGAAAGGAACAGGATGAATTGGAAAATCCGACTCATCATCTAGAACTGTTTCATCCTCAAAAATATCCTCAAAATTCTCCTCAAAGTTAAGCTCATCCATGCATATTTCATCAAAGTCCAGACGCATATGGGGTTGGGGAAAAACATTTAATGACTCGGGATGATGAATCGGAGAGAAAAACTCAGTCAAATCTACGGGTTCATCATCCAAAATAGTCCCAGCGTCAATATCCTTAATCAAATGAAAGTCAATTTTCTCAGACACCTCATCAAAAGCATGGATTTCAATCAATTTTGGTTCTAAGATGGAGGTGTAGAGGTCAAAAGGTTTGGGATTGGTTTCACTTGGCAGGGACCCTTCACAATCAGGTAAATTAAACACTACAAAGTCGCACAACTCATTAATCATTCTATCTTCAATTGGTGAATCGTTGGGAACACTAGATAGATATTCAAAACCGGAGTTGTGGGATTCAAGTTGAAACGGGTAGGCTTGATTCGGAAGGGGGTACATCTCACTCGCTCCACTCAAATTCTCAGCCTGTCCTGCCGCCTCATCATACATTGGAAAATTAGGAGCTAGTTGGAAACTAGCTACCGAGTCAGTAGGTTGTATGAGAGCGGCCATGGACGCATTCAAATCCATCATCTGTTGGCTTGACACTACCCTAAAGTCTTCCAACGACTGTTCCAGACTAGACATGGGTTGTGAAGGGGTTTCAGTAAAAGATTCAAAGTTGTTTGGATACTGAAAACTCCCAAAAGGCTGTGGAGAAGGAATGTCTAGGGAAGTTGCAAAAGTTGGGTAGGACTGGTAGGAATTGAATGGCTGGACAGGAGCAGGATCAACATTTGGATAAAAAGGTGAATGGAATTGTTGATCATAAGAATTTGAAGTGGTGACAGGAGTGAAAGATCGGCTACGGGATTGTTCAATACGTTCAGCGATGGACAAAGGACGACTTGCAAAAGGGGTATCAACATAAGTGGGTAGGGGAGGTTGAAAAGGTTGATACAAAGTGGAATGCGGAGTGCAAGTGTTTGTCCTAGACGCTTCTATCCGATCTCTCAATGAAATTTTTGGCATGGATGGATCGTTCGAAATTCGGCCAAAGCAAGAACCGTAAGAAGTAATGTCTGGTTGTGGGTACCAAAGTTCGGCAAGAGTTTTGCCAGGTGGAGTACCCATGATATGAAGAGAGAAAGAAAGAAAGGCAGAGAAAAGGAGGGAAAAAAGAATGTGATATTTTTTTTTTTTAGTTTTTAAAAGAATGAAATATACACACAAAAAAATATGGACAAAAAACAATCACGACACAAAAATACCACACACCTAATCGTTCTAGGGTTCACCTAGGTCAACTAGACCTGCTCCATAACTTGATTGTCGAAGTAAAACTGTGTCGAGAAACGGGCTCAAGATACACTGATCACGAAGCCAGGTAAGTGCAGAGATAAGGGGAGGTTTTACAACGCTTTCGCGAAGCTCCTTAATTAAATAACCCTTTCTCTTTTGGCGGTTTCGCCGTTAACACTTTCCTAGACACATATTTCATCAAAGTCCAGACGCATATGGGGTTCAGGAAAAACATTTAATGACTCGGGATGATGAATCGGAGAGAAAAACTCAGTCAAATCTATGGGTTCATCATCCAAAATAGTCCCAGCGTCAATATCCTTAATCAAGTGAAAGTCAATTTTCTCAGACACCTCATCAAAAGCATGGATTTCAATCGATTTTGGTTCTAAGATGGAGGTGTAGAGGTCAAAAGGTTTGGGATTGGTTTCACTTGGAAGGGACCCTTCACAATCAGGTAAATCAAACACTACAAAGTCGCACTACTCATTAATCATTCTATCTTCAATTGGTGAATCGTTGGGAACACTAGATAGATATTCAAAACCGGAGTTGTGGGATTCAAGTTGAAATGGGTAGGCTTGATTCGGAAGGGGGTACATCTCACTCGCTCCACTCAAATTCTCAGCCTGTCCTGCCGCCTCATCATACATTGAAAAATTAGGAGCTAGTTGGAAACTAGCTACCGAGTCAGTAGGTTGTATGAGAGCAGCCATGGACGCATTCAAATCCATCATCTGTTGGCTTGACACTACCCTAAAGTCTTCCAACGACTGTTCCAGACAAGACATGGGTTGTGAAGGGGTTTCAGTAAAAGATTCAAAGTTGTTTGGATACTGAAAACTCCCAAAAGGCTGTGGAGAAGGAATGTCTAGGGAAGTTGCAAAAGTTGGGTAGGACTGGTAGGAATTGAATGGCTGGACAGGAGCAGGATCAACATTTGGATAAAAAGGTAAATGGAATTGTTGATCCCAAGAATTTGAAGTGGTGACAGGAGTGAAAGATCGGCTACGGGATTGTTCAATACGTTCAACGATGGACAAAGGACGACTTGCAAAAGGGGTATCAACATAAGTGGGTGGGGGAGGTTGAAAAGGTTGATACAAAGTGGAATGCGGAGTGCAAATGTTTGTCCTAGACGCTTCTATCCGATCTCTCAATGAAATTTTTGGCATGGATGGATCGTTCGAAGTTCGGCCAAAGCAAGAACCGTAAGAAGTAATGTCTGGTTGTGGGTACCAAAGTTCGGCAAGAGTTTTGCGAGGTGGAGTACCCATGATATGAAAAGAGAAAGAAAGAAAGGCAGAGAAAAGGAAGGAAAAAAGAATGTGATATTTTTATTTTTTTTTTAGTTATTAAAAGAATGAAATATACACACAAAAAAATATGGACAAAAAACAATCATGACACAAAAATACCACACACCTAATCGTTCTAGGGTTCACCTAGGTCAACTAGACCTGCTCCAGAACTTGATTGTCGAAGTAAAACTGTGTCGAGAAACGGGCTCAAGATACACTGATTACGAGGCCAGGTAAGTGCAGAGATAAGGGGAGGTTTTCCAACGCTTTCGCGAAGTTCCTTAATTAAATAACCCTTTCTCTTTTGGCGGTTTCGCCGTTAACACTTTCCTAGACACATATTTCATCAAAGTCCAGACGCATATGGAGTTCGGGAAAAACATTTAATGACTCGGGATGATGAATCTGAGAGAAAAACTCAGTCAAATCTACGGGTTCATCATCCAAAATAGTCCCAGCGTCAATATCCTTAATCAAGTGAAAGTCAATTTTCTCAGACACCTCATCAAAAGCATGGATTTCAATCGATTTTGGTTCTAAGATGGAGGTGTAGAGGTCAAAAGGTTTGGGATTGGTTTCACTTGGCAGGGACCCTTCACAATCAGGTAAATCAAACACTACAAAGTCGCACAACTCATTAATCATTCTATCTTCAATTGGTGAATCGTTGGGAACACTAGATAGATATTCAAAACCGGAGTTGTGGGATTCAAGTTGAAACGGGTAGGCTTGATTCGGAAGGGGGTACATCTCACTCGCTCCACTCAAATTCTCAGCCTGTCCCGCCGCCTCATCATACATTGGAAAATTAGGAGCTAGTTGGAAACTAGCTACCGAGTCAGTAGGTTGTATGAGAGCGGCCATGAATGCATTCAAATCCATCATCTGTTGGCTTGACACTACCCTAAAGTCTTCCAACGACTGTTCCAGACTAGACATGGGTTGTGAAGGGGTTTCAGTAAAAGATTCAAAGTTGTTTGGATACTGAAAACTCCCAAAAGGCTGTGGAGAAGGAATGTCTAGGGAAGTTGCAAAAGTTTGGTAGGACTGGTAGGAATTGAATGGCTGGACAGGAGCAGGATCAACATTTGGATAAAAAGGTGAATGGAATTGTTGATCCCAAGAATTTGAAGTGGTGACAGGAGTGAAAGATCGGCTACGGGATTGTTCAATACGTTCAGCGATGGACAAAGGACGACTTGCAAAAGGGGTATCAACATAAGTGGGTGGGGGAGGTTGAAAAGGTTGATACAAAGTGGAATGCGGAGTGCAAGTGTTTGTCCTAGACGCTTCTATCCGATCTCTCAATGAAATTTTTGGCATGGATGGATCGTTCGAAGTTCGGCCAAAGCAAGAACCGTAAGAAGTAATGTCTGGTTGTGGGTACCAAAGTTCGGCAAGAGTTTTGCCAGGTGGAGTACCCATGATATGAAGAGAGAAAGAAAGAAAGGCAGAGAAAAGGAGGGAAAAAAGAATGTGATATTTTATTTTTTTTTAGTTATTAAAAGAATGAAATATACACACAAAAAAATATGGACAAAAAACAATCACGACACAAAAATACCACACACCTAATCGTTCTAGGGTTCACCTAGGTCAACTAGACCTACTCCAGAACTTGATTGTCGAAGTAAAACTGTGTCGAGAAACGGGCTCAGGATACACTGATCATGAGGCCAGGTAAGTGCAGAGATAAGGGGAGCTTTTCCAACGCTTTCGCGAAGTTCCTTAATTAAATAACCCTTTCTCTTTTGGCGGTTTCGCCGTTAACACTCTCCTAGACACCCCGTAAACAATATACCGTTAAGCGAGGTTCTAAACACGGTTAACTTCTCCTAGTGAGCGCGAAGTCCTTAAGGTTTAAAGTCTAATTTCTTTTAAAATTTGTGCGGGTAAACGTTATGCTCAAGTTCGTGATTTGTGGGCCACGGAAAAGGTGATGAAATCCTTTACCGTATATTGTGTGGTTCGCTTGCCCTTAAGTCCGTATTAATGTATGCAATGCGCAATTTAATAAAAATTCTATATAGAATCAAACAATCGTTTTTTAGTTTAAGCGCGGCACTGCAAAAAATATGGGTTAGTCAATTTTTAGCGTTTGCTAGCGAACTTGCAAAGAATCCTGCAAAGAATAGTATATTGGATGCGTCGGATTTGAGAAGAAGGTGTTAGTAAAGTACGTACCGTTAAGTTTTGGGTTAGGAAACCCCCGTTGAATCAAATCCGGTAAGCTTGAAAAGTTCGCTTGCGCGGGTCACACTACCCAGATCTTTGGCACTGTACTTTGCAATCACCTTAGCTTTGAACGTACACTTTGCTCCCCACAATCGCCGTTTGCAAATCCGCAAAAATCAGCCGACTTGCTCACAAAAATATCAAAAAAAACAAAAAGATATATATATATATATATATATATATATATATTTTTATAAATATATACAAAAAGAATATTAACCCGAATAACAAGAAAGAAAATACGCTACCGTCTCCCCGGCAACGGCGCCATTTGATTGAAATGAATTTAGTTAACCGCAATCAAGACGGTGTAGCTATGCAGCTAGCCGGTTGAGCACGGGTCGATCCACAGGGAGATGGTTGTATTTCCGTTCTTGTCTTAGACGAGTCAATAAAGAATTTGTTTGTGTTTGTTCAGTCTAACCTATGTGTATTATTTGCAAGTATAAAGTTGTTAAGAAAATATACGAAAGTGTAAGCTAAAGATATCCGTACTCAAAACCTTTGAGCCGAGTCTTGACCAATTGAAGCTAGAGCAATCGGCAACAACGTGGATTAGGGGATTTAAGCACGGTTATCGTGGAATCCGGCTTATTTACCCTTGTCCTTCCGTTCTTGTCTCTTGCTTTCGCCTCCGGCCAAACCGAACGCAACCGGTCGCGGTTAGGAATCACCGTTACCTTGTTAGGGTAGGGTGCCTAACGGAGCGCTTGCGTAACGTTTGGGCGGAGTTCAATGGAAAATAACGGTGAAAGGAAACGAGCAAAGAAACGTTAACTTACAATACCGTATTGATTCTTAACAACGATAATTACAACCATTCACAAAATGAACAAAAAAGAGAGAACAAAAAGAAAAGGGAAAAGAAAAGATTACAAGTAAGTAAGTGCATGAATTTAAATTGCAAGAAAGTAAAGCAAGGTAATAAAAAGCAAGTAATAAAAAGCAAGAAAGAAAACTAGAAACTAGAACTCAAGACAAGCATGGGATCAATAGCCAACCCTTAAACTTGCAAGCTCAATCAAGAGGTTGCAAGATCAAGAGAAGGATAAAAAACTCATGTGAAGTGAAGAACTAATTCCATAAGAAAATACGACCCTTGAGATCAATAACAAACTCTTAACCTTTCAAGCTCAATGAAGAGGTTGAAAGATCAAGAGAAAGCAAGAATCTCAAGGGGAAGTTAAACAAAAGAGAATGATACAAAAACCCTCATCTTCATTGATCTTCCACTCAAAAAGCCCTCACTACAATCTTCAGGGAGGAAAGATGAAGAAGAAGAAGAAGAACTAAAACTAGCAAAAAGAGGCTAAAAAACATAACTAAGAAAGTGCTCCCTGGTTTGGCTCAAAACCGGGGTATTTATAGGCTGTGTGCTGAAACCCTAGGGCCAAATTCTGACCCCATATGAAATACCAAAACTACCCCCAAAGATTCACACAGAGAGGAGCCATAATGGCCGCGGTTCCGCGGCCTAGACCCCCCATTGGCCGCGGAACCGCGGCCGTATGGTGGGTTTGGGTGATCGGGTTTTGTGGGTTTTCCTGTTTACATGTTTCCTCGTGTTTGAAAACTTTACACTGCACAAAGTCTTCCAGAATATCTTCATATTTCTTAGTCCAAGATTGCTTTCTTTTCTTTACTTTTGACTTCTATCTCCCTCGAGCTCCGCGCACCCATTGATTCTTGTGCAGCCCCCCTCGTGCTCTGTGCTTGTCCGAGACACGAATGACCACTGTCATATGTCTTGTCTCTGGAACTGGTACTTGGCACTGGACGGATATGGATGACCGGAACCCGGCTTTTATCTGCTGTGACAGATGTTTTGTATTTGGTGTAACTGTGGAGATTTTATCTTGATTTGCAATATTTGTACTGTAAACCTGTAATCTGTAAATATGTAACAAACACGGATTAAAAGCACTTACCTATAAACACACGAGCATAAGAATGGGCGGTATAAAATGCAATATTCTGGTATGAACAAATACCCCCAAACTTATCTTTTGCTCGTCCCGAGCAAAACCAATTATTCACAAAAATAAAATCCTAACCACACATTCGCAGGGAACGCGATTGCACTGAGCGTATGCAACAAGCCGTTAAACCTCTAGGTGTCCCTAGTAGGAGGAGTGTTGTCTCCTGAGGGTTTTCAACGGATTACACCCACAAAATCCCGTCAAGCTAGTGTCATAAGTTAACATCGACTCTACTCCTACAGTTCAGTATTTACGTTAGAATTCTATCATCCTAAGTTAGAAATATCCAACCCTTATTTTTCACTCCTCCTATCTATTTAACCTTAGGTCCTATACGTTCCAAAAAAGTTTAGAAAGATGTTGGTTCTCCTGAGTTTTCCTTCTAAAGTGCGGCCTCAAATCAGGGATTTTTATCAACTTTACAGAAAACACAAGTCTTATTCTTTATTTCTATCTTTTATCCAAACATCGATTGTATACCCCTACGTGTGTATGTATTGCACCCCTACACTCAAGAATTCAATTCAAGCTATAATACCCTTGCCCTAATACCTAATACTACTTCTTTTCATTAAGGATGGACGGATTTGCTCACACGCCTTTCATGCGACTATTAATGCTTCTTGAGGAACTAACGACCGATTACTGAATGTGTGAACTTTAAAGCGTAAATAGCAGTTTCCAGGTCTTGACTTTGGCACAACGGGGGTGAGTTGCCAACTGATCCAAGCGGTCAACCTGTAAGAACTGTGGCACAACAGGGGTGAGTTTCTAACTCATGAGTAGAAAACATCATCAGGTAGAAATCGAAATAAACAACGATTCCTAGGTCAACTATATCATAAAAGTAATACTATGATATCTAGGATAACCGTATCTGCATAAGTGCCAACACATAAAAAATGCCTATCAGCAAGTGGATATCATCCAACAATATAATCAATGCATGTATGCAGTGGATCTCGTCCATGTGTCAACCACCGACACAACAACTCTTGCATGTAAATATCATAAAATCATATGCAGGTAAATATGAGGATATAAAACAACGTATGTCCTTCGCGACACCACAAATCATGGAAACCTGAGTGTCTAACCTCGACACTCGAAACATCATGAAACCCGTGTCTAGCATCGACACGTAAATCCTCATCTGTTAGGTGCCGTCACCATGACTGGCCCTGATGTCAGTACATCTCATGGAACCTGAGTGTCCACATCGACACCAGCAATCCACGTAGCATGTCTGAACATGACTCCGGTCGGTATCCCCCAGATATCCGCCAAGTCTAAATAATATCACCGATAAGTAGTGGTCCATCTGCCAGGCTCATCGTCTACACCACGAAATCATCTCTCGTCCCGGGGTACCATACCGGGTCCACCATGTATCCACAGACGGTTCTTCCTCCTCCTCGAATCGGGTGTCACATGCCAATCTTAGAACCGAGAAATCACATGGTAGACGCACTGAAATATCATATCAAGAGAATCCGGGTTTTCAAACAATAAGTAGTTTCTTGAAACACCCCCACGGTTCTCAAATCCATAAATCACATGAAATCCATATCTCAATGCGTAAATCCATGAAAAACAGATATATACAACATAAAACCGCAATATGAGCATATTAAGGGGAAAACCGCTCTTTTAAATGAATCCATCTTTTAAAATATATCATGCGGTTCCCAAATTCTCCGAAATCAAGTGCAGCATCATATGAGGTGTACATGTAACTGTAGTAAGGTATAAGTATCTACATGTAAG
Source organism: Agapanthus africanus (assembly GCA_030015575.1). Taxonomy (NCBI): domain Eukaryota; kingdom Viridiplantae; phylum Streptophyta; class Magnoliopsida; order Asparagales; family Amaryllidaceae; genus Agapanthus; species Agapanthus africanus. The sequence continues at coordinate 339,011,769 of CM057342.1, read as the reverse complement.
CAGGTATGTATGATGCATCTCATAAGCACAATAGCACAATAAGCAACGTCTCAATATCACATGTCAAAACAATACCACTTAGGGGTATATGCAACTATAGACAGATATGTGGGTGTATCTGTCAGTATGTATCCATGATGTGCATGTAGCTGTAGCAAGGTATGCAACATATAACAGGATGTAAGCATGTATGTATATCTCATGCAACGTGGAACAGTGATGTGAACATAGCAAGTATATCATAGCATGATGTAGCAATTCTACTGTGTGAGTGACATAGCAATTATCGATGATGAAAGTGTGTGAGCCGGCAATCTGTGTATGTGCAACATACGCATCATTGATAATGGTGAAGGTGTACTAGCACAGGTATATGAAATGCAATGAGAATAATCATGAATGCAGCATAACGTACATCGTGACTCTAAATGCTATAAGGTATAGGTATCTAACATGACCAAGTCGATGAATCTATCAATCGGCATCCAGCCTCACAACATCACGTACGGTACAATCTATCGTACGGCATCCTCTACCTAAGGGTATGGATAAATAAACAGGTAAAACTCATCGCGTACGGTAATCCACATACGACGGTATTAAACAAATAGGGATTCTATCAACCTATACAACATCGGGGTACGGATCTAAGTCTCGTACGGCATATCACTCAATATACAAAACATTATCCATATATGTACCTATCTCTCAGGTCGCATCCATGTCAAACTCGTATCAGGGGACCTACAAAGGTATCAACAATCTCATATCGACTCGAATCCATATAACGACATATCACACTAAGTCATCATATCACATCGTATACTCATTCATCACATTAATATCTCGCATAAAAAAAACGTCGCACTTGTTCTCTTTCAAATTCGTACCTATCTTGATTCACTTATCATTATATTCTCATATGGCAATATGTCCATTAGCAACAACTTCTATCATATTATCGTTTGTAAATCCTACAATCATGTCCTTCGCATATCATTTATCAGGATAAAATAATCAAACGATATTCCATATCAATGGTTACGGGTGTGCTATACGCCATCCACCCGACTTTCCCCATAGATATAAATCTACTCACCTGCCAAACTTCTCGCTTAGCCGAAGTTGATGCGCTCCGACATCTCAAAATCCACGCGAAGGTACCTACAATCAATATGAAATCGCAATGCTATTAACATCAAATTCCGAAATCCAAATACGGCACGCGGTGCGCTCATAGGTTAGAATATATAGCCTACGCATGCAAAACAACCAAACAACCCTCTCCGTTGACGTACAAACGTCCAACGACCGAATACAATTTTAAATCTCAAAACCAAAAATCCCAATACCGGAAAACATAGCCAAAACCCTAACTATAGTCGCTGTCCATGAAAACCGCCAACCCTAAAACCCGAATCGTACCAATAACCCTATATTAGTAAACTGTAAAGTGGTTTAAGAAATTATACCGATCGATCCGTGTCCTTCGGTCTTTAGCTATCATTCCACACTCCTCACGGCATCTCCGATCTCTGGTCTCCTTGTCGAAGTGGCACCACGTCAACGAATCTTTATACGGGCTCCCGCTTCAAACTGAAGCAACTCGGACATGAAGTTTGCTAGCCGACATGATCAAGATTGAAGTTGAGATAGTGTTGAATACTTTGTCTCAAGGCACCCAATGAATTGGGTGAAGGTAAATGAAGTTGCCTTGGAATGAATTTGTGAGCACATGAATTTTGCATTGGAGGAAAAATGGTGCAATGGGGGGCTCGGCCAAAAATTTATGTTCACTGGGAATCTCAAAAATGAAGAAGTGAGTTTCATATATTAATCAACATAGAAAAATCTATATCTCAATCAAGTTTTTCATCAAGTGGGGCCGGCCATTCATAGTGAATGGGGGGGTGAGCCTAAGAAAAGAAAAGGGTGACCATAAGCTAAATATCCATATGCAAATATCTTAGCAAATACAAAAAAACATTTAAAGAAGAAGGTGAGTCATGAAAGAAACCATGCTTCATTTAAAAGCAACCAAATGACTCATCACAAATCCAAAAAATGAAAACCCACTCCACAACATTTCGGCCATGAAGGAATGGTAAGGAAATGGCCAAAAACAATACACAAACAAGAACCAATAATTTATATTTATACAATTTTACGAAAACCCCAAATTCGCAAATCGGTAGTTTTTGCAAAATATATTATTTTAATATTAAATTCCAAAAATAATATTTTATATTTTCTGAAATGTTACATTTGATCTCCACCCTACCACGGCTCTACTGAGTCGTGCAAACAGGTGGATTTTGGGTACAGTCCTGAGGCACATAGAGGCAATGAGCGATAGGAGGGGTTTCGTCTCTCCCGGTATTGGGGGTTGATGTTGCACTATGTTCGATTGGCTATAACAGGAAGTCCCTGGCCAGGGCTACTGAGATTTACTGATAAATGTTATCAGTAGTTTCTCGATCTGTTATGAGCCATATACCGTCATGACTTATTGAGTTATTGGGGTCGACGATACCATCCCTAGATTAAATATGCAGCATATCTGACGAAGAGACCGGACTGTACTGTAAGTGTTGCCAGTTGGCTCGACGGGAGTTTTGACAGGTTCTCTTGTTTTTCTTCTGATCGCTCAATACCCGGGTGGCCGTTATGTTTAGCTGACCGCTTGCGGCTTGTGGGTATTTGATATGATCATCACCTACTGCCGGCGTATTGACGAGTCTTAGAGTCCCACACAGGAGTTTCCTAGCTCAGGCGAAATGATGTGGTGTGCATATGAGAGATGTGCGGGAGCTCGATTAAATGCGTGTATATGATACCGTGTTTTAATCGGGCGTTTTCTTTTGGTCTGGTCGTATGAGATATGACCGGTTTATTAAATCAAGTGTTGATTTAATATTGACTTTTAGCTCATTTATTTAAACCTTTTCTATTTGGAAGTATGCATGAATGTATGCATGTATATACATGTTGATATCAATGCACACATGCATGCATACTTGTATCATGGTTGTTGACACATTGGAGATGGCAATGAAATACTCACATGGTAGATATATATGTGTATATATTTCATTATTGAGAAAAATAAATGATTAAATCATGGTTGAATTTTCTTTATCACTATTCTTTACTTGACCAAAGTATGACCATAGTTTAATTTTCTTTGTTCTTTAACTCACAAATGAAAATATCTAGATATTTATCAGCCATGGTTATATGTGAGTGTGACTCATATACATATATTTTCCTTTCTCATTTATCTTGATCATTATCATTATCACAAAAGAGCTCATGCTCATCTCCTTCTTCTTCCTCCTTCATGCTCTCTTGATTTTTCTATAGAGTGAGGAACACAAAACGAAAGGGTTTTTAAGTGAGAATACAAACCACATCACCAGTCTATACTACTCTAGCCCATTAGTGTAGGTTGTTTGCTCCACTTCTTCATAGATCAAGTGAAGCTAGAAGCTTGAGCAAAGGGACTCCGGGTGGATCGTCGTGGACTTGGAAGGATTCAAGCAAGCCGGTTCAAACCCTAGTTGATCCAAGAAGTCAAGGAGGGAGTCTACAAAGGTTGTATTTCTCCCCACTTAGTGTTAGACACTACTTTGTATATGATACTATATGTTGTTGCCCTAGATTTCTAGTTCGATTCAAGGTTGGAATTATTTAGCACCCCCTAAATTTTTAATATAGCATGTGTGATGCAGCCCAAACCCTAGGCATGGTGCTAAGGAATCCCTACAGTGGTATCAGAGCCAAGCTAGAAACTTAGACGATATTAAATATTACGAAACCGAAACAACTCCTAAAAATACGGATTTCTGAAACCCTAGGATCTGTTCTCTGTCGATTTTTAAATGGTCTCGAAAAATTATTTTAGCAACTGCAGAAGATTGTATGTGATACATATAGAACACAGATGAAAAATGAAGGCATTCCACCGGATTTCACCTGAGCACATGCTCATAAAAACAGAGCAGGTCGGCCTAGGATGCTCCAAAATGCCTTGTTTTTCCTCTGTGCTCTGGTCTCTAGGTTTTGGGGTTTCAGGTATTGTTTGTTTAGCCCAAAAATTCATGTGATGTTTTTTTGCTTAGGGGCTAATTCGGAGTATTTCGTAGTTGTAATTTTAAACATTGTATTGGTAACTTGGACGGTGTTTAACTATTCGAACGAATATCACACACCACCTCATTACTCTCGCTGAAATTTTCCAAGTGTTGGAATTTCCAAAGTTGAACATATTCGGAAGATCGTGCAAGTATCCCTATGGACCTTCTAGAAGAACGTAACCCTAACTCGATCTTATGACCATGGAACCGCGGCTAAACCTTAGGGTTTGCCGTAGTCCTGTGGCGCCATAAGTGAGGCAAGAGTTGATCCTTCTACGGTTGGTCCATAGACACTGTGGCACGTTTTGGGTATTTTAACTTTGCTCAAGTGTTAAGCTCTCGGGGTAATTTGTGGGTGTTTGTTGATTCGATCGAAACGTTTAAAATCGTCTGGATATATGTGAAAGTGATGGTTCCAAGTGTTGTTGTTTTTCACTTTCTTTTCTGCGACCGTAAGTGTAGTATGTGGTGTATCGCCGGTTTCGTTGCTATACATCAACGACAATCGGGGTACGCATAATTACATACGTTGATGACATGTGATGTTATGTGTTGCTGAGATATGATGTACAGGATCGTCATGAATGAATGGACGGGGGTTTTATGTGAGATGAGAGTTTTTATTTTCATTCATGTAAAATTAATTGTATATGATATTCTTTTATTTGGGGCACTTCCGGGTTGAGGATGATGTCACCATTGTTGTGTATTATTTACTTTTACGCATTAGGATAGACCCAAGGAGGGGAGCACAAGTGACCGGGTTCTAGGGTTCAGTGGGAGGCCATCTCGAGGTGTCGAGAGCAGGTCTCCTAAACTCTAAAATTGGTAGGGTCGCTGCTCTCGTAGGGGTCTAGGGGTGTGGGCTTGGCTATTCATTGTGACCGTGGAATCCGTATTTTCTATAGTTGGCTAAATATAAAATACGGATCTCCTAGAATATCTTATATTTTCATATGTGCTTCTTCTGTTGATATTCTGTGATGTGATCACTTTATATGTTGAGACAAATAGTATTATATATATGATATATAATAAACGTTGTTTATGTTTTTCACCCGCGCTAGTCCCTCCCCGCTATGCTGTTAGTTAAGTAACCTAACGGTACATAACGGGACATTGTGTCGAATGCGGATGGTATAAGCGTACGTTCTATTTTCGTTTCTTTTCTGTGTTGGCTTAAGGACTTAAATGATGGGACTATATTAATGTGATTAATGTAAAGAAAAATGAACCTAAATGATATTGTAGAATCGAATTTTAAACCTACTCGGCTTTTTATGAAAAAGCAAGTTTTCAAAGTGCGGATCTTAAGCCGCTCCTTTTAAAACCATTAGATTCTACAACGATATCTTGTTTAAAGCGTTAAAGGTTTTCTTAAAAACTATTTGCAACCCTCCGTCATTTTAGGAAGTAGAGTACTTAGTATTCGTGCTAAGTATGCTGACTATAACCAAGGCGTAGTGTACGGTAGCTAAGTGATGTCTTCCTACACAGCATATGATACGATTAATTAGGACAGTCACATGATTATGTTAACTATAGCCAAGGGTCATGTGGGTGGGTCTAATTAATCATAAAATGACCGGTAGAACTTGACTAGTGCTTATGATATGTTGACCATAGCCAAGGTCATAAGTGCTAGGGGTAAAAACCATATCGAGAGTTTCATGAGTTGAAATTTGCAATGAGATTGCATACCTTCTATGTGATAGTAGGATCCCGATCCCACTGTGAGAAAGAGTTGCTCCCGGGAGATTTTTGCACTTTACAATTAGCTAACCTATTAGATGTCTAGAACGGTGTCAACGGGGCTACGTGTAACATTTCAGAAAATATAAAAATATTATTTTTGGAATTTAATAATAAAATAATATGTTTCGCAAAAACTACCGATTTGCGAATTTGGGATTTTCGTAAAATGGTATAAATTGATGGAAATTTGTGAGTTTTGATTTTTGGGCCAATTCTTTGTGCTGCTAATTTTAGTGTGCATGGATATTTAGTGGACTTTTATTTTGGCAGTGGGCATTATTGGGCTGGCTAATTTCGAAATTTGGTACATGAATTTGTGATGGGTATTTTGGCCATTTGCTGTAAACAATTTCGTGGGGTTTCTTTTGGTAAAGGAATTTCATTTGCTTGCATTTGTGATGACTCATTGTTTAGCATTAATTAGGCATGGTCATTTTCTTTCCCACAGTGAACATTAAATGGGCATGGGCTTGGTGGGTTTTCATGCTTTGATTGCTTTTGTAATTTGTGTAGGATATTTGGGGTGTTGATTTTTTTATGGTGGCTGTTGGGTCTTTCTTGTGCTTGATTGCTTAAGCTCACCACTACTTCACTCACCACTCACAGAAAGGCCAGTGAAAAAAATAGCCGACCCCATTGTTATTTTACAAGCACAAAAATTTCCAAAGCTCACATTTCTTCACTTGATCTCATTTTGGCAACTTCATTTACCTCCGCCCAAATACTTAGGTGCCTTGAGACAAAGTATTCTATTCTCTCTCTACTTCAATCTTGGACATGTCGGCTAGCAAACTTCATGTCCGAGTTGCCTCGGTTTTGAGGCGGGAGCCCGTATAAAGACTCCTCGGCGTGCGTCCGCTTTGACGAGCGTGACCGGAGAGCGATCTTCGTCGAGGCAGCTGCAACATGCTAAGGACTGAGGTTGAAGACCGAAGAACACGGATCGATCGGTATAATTTCTTAAACCACTTTACAGTTTACTAGTATATGGTTATTGGTACGATTGGGGTTTTAGGCTTGATGGTTTTCATGTATAGCAACCCTAGTTAGGGTTTTGGCTATATTTTCCGGTATTGGGATTTCTTCGTTTTGCGACTGGATATTGTATTTGGTCGTTGGGCGTTTGTATGTCAACGACGAGGGTTGTCTGGTTGTTTTGCATGCGTAGGCTATAGGTTCTAAGCTATGAGCACACCACGTGCCGTATTTGGATTTTGGAACTTGATGTTAATAGCTTGGCGATTTCATATTGATTGTAGATACCTTCGCGTGGATTCCGTGACAACGAAGCGCATCGACTATGGCTAAGCGATGAGTTTACCAGGTGAGTAGATTTATATCTACTGGGGAAGTAGGGTGGATGGCGTATAGCACCCCCGTAAATTTTGAATGGAACTGATATATACATAGAATACTGTAGGGGAAACCTACACTTGAAAACTATAGATGTGGTTAAAAGATAATTAGGGGTGATATTAATGATTGAATGTATATCGAGATATGAGATGAAGACTTTAGGGACTTAACTCTTGGACATATTATGATAAGAATGATGTCTCAGATTGATAAAAGGATATGAAAGATGAATGTGAATCACAATATACATACAGATTTGTAGTTGCAAGAGTTTAAGTATGAGTTTTAGAGTAACGTGGCATGAGATTAAATTGATGTAATGCTTATGTAAAATGACTTAATGTGAGAGATTGATGCGATGAAAAGAGTATACGATGAGACATGATGACTTGGCGGATATGTCGTTATATGGATGCGAGTCGATAAAAGATAGCTGATACCTTGTCGGTCCCCTGATACGAGAATTATGCGGATGCGACCTGAGAGATAGGTATATATATGGATAATGATTGCATAATGAGTGATATGCCGTACGAGACTTAAATCCGCACCCCCCGTTGTTGTATAGGTTGATAGAATCCATATTTGCTTAATGCCGCCATACGATGGGTTACCGTACGCGATGAGTTTTACTTGTTGATTTATCCATACCCTTGATTAAGGATGCCGTACGATGGATTGTACCGTACGCGATGTTGTGAGGCTGGATGCCGATTGATAGATTCACCGACTCGGTCATATTAGATACGTATACCTTATAGCATTTAGTTCATGATGTGCATTATGCTGCATTCATGTTATTCTCATTGCATTTCTTACACCTGTGCTAGTACACCTACACCATTATCGATGATGCGTATGTTACACTTACACAGATTGCCGGCTCACACACTTCATCATCGATAATTTCTATGTCACTTACACAGTAGAATTGCTACATCATGCTTTGATATATTGCCATGTTCACATCACTATGCTAGGTTACATGATATACTGGCTATGCTCACACCATTATGATATGTCGCATGATATACTTGCCATGTTCACATCACCGTTCTATGTTGCATGATTTACTTGCTATGATCACATCACTGTTCCATGTTGTATGATATACGGATATGCTTACATTCTGTTATATGTCGCATGGCTCATGCTTTATGATTATACGCATTGAGATATGCTGTTTTCATGAAATTTTGGATTTGAGAAACATGGATATGTTTTCAAGAAATTTTTTGTTGTTTGAAAACCTGGTTTCTCATGATATGATATTTCAGTGCGTCCACCATGTGATTTCTCGGTTCTGAGATTGGCATGTGATACCCGATTCGAGGAGTGGGAGGCACCGTCTGCGGGTACATGGTGGACCCGGTATGGTACCCCGGGGCGAGAGGTGATTTCGTGGTGTAGACGATGAGCCTGGCAGAGGGACCACTACCTACCGGTGATTGTATAGAGCTCGGTGGATATCTGGAGGATACCGACCGGAGTTGTGAGATGGATATGGGCCGATTCGTACTGCCGGAGCCGATGGGCCGATCCGGGAAAACGGAGCCCATGGTACGGGGATTTACGTGTCGATATTGGACACAAGTTTCATGATGTTTCGAGTGTCGGGGTTAGAAACTCAGGTTTCCATGATTTGATGTGTCATTGATGGACACACATTCTTTGATATCCTCATTTTTACCTGCATATGCTTTTATGATATTTACATACAGGAGTTGTTGTGTCAGTGGTTGACACATGGACGAGATCCACTTCTTACATGCATTGGTTATATTGTTGGACGAGATCCACCGGCATACATGCATTGATTATATTGTAGGATGATATCCACTTGCTGATAGGCATTTATTATGTGTTGGCACAAATGCAGATACGGTCACCCTAGATATCATAGTATTATCTTTATGATATAGTTGACCTAGGAAATCGTTATTTATTTCGATTTCTACCATTTGATGTTTTCTACTCACGAGTTGGCAACCCACCCCCGTTGTGCCTCAGTTCTTGCAGGTTGTCCGCATGGATCAGTAGCGGCATTGCTGGCACACAGCTTGCTTTTGGGTGTTTTGCTTTGGTAAGTGGTACATGTTGGATCGTGCCACTCTTGTATTATTATTCCTATTGTATCTAGTCAACTCTATCAATCAAACGAGTAATTGTATATGTTGAAGACTTAGAAGACTTGTAGTTGCAAGACATGAGCGATGGGTTTTATGTTCGCTTTTGGGGTTGATGTCTTGCTTTACTTTATCTTTTGTGTTGATCATCGCCGTTGCGTCGTATACTTGTTATTTATACTTGTGGTGGTTGTTTCCACCGTTGGGCGTGTTTTGCTCCTGTTTGGGGATGCTTTCTTTTTATTCTTTATTGTACCCGTTTCGGGGCTAGTTTTTACAAAGGAGGTGCTGCCGAAATTTTTATGAAAGCAAAAGATAAGAAAAATAAGTTTAAGGTTTTGTACTTAAGGTTTCCAAGTGTTGTATAAATGTTTTCTTTACTTAGTTCTGTTGAAAGGTTTAGATTTCTGGGTTTTCGGCTTACATAGGTTACGTTACGCCTGTAGACGTTGCGTAATTTAAGTGCCGGTCACGAGCTAATATTTCGGGTCGTGACATTTTGCCTCTGGGAAAATGAGGTTTATTTTAATTAGGTCCGTGCGATAGCACAGGGAACCTCCCTCAAAGTACCGGCACTGGTCTGGATGAACGGTTAACGAATCGTGAGTATTTTTAAAGACAGTCGAGGGATACTACGGATTTTTCAAAGGACGTATCTTTTCTCAAAACCCCGAAGCCCTTAATTTTCTAAAAACCACGATTCGTGCCATTTCAAAAACACTAAAACCGTATGACTCGTACGCTGATAGGTATATTCTATAATGTTACTTTTACTATTCATCTTTCTGTTTTATTTCTGTTGTTCTCATCACATTGCATAATTATTACATGAGTTTTGTTTAGCTATTATGAACCCTGTCTGTTAGGACACCAACACCATTACCAATGATGTGTATATTCCACATACACTTGCTTTCCGGCTCACACACATCAACATCGGTAATTGCCATGTTACGTACAGTTTAGAAAACATTACTTCATTGGTATAACCTGCTAGCTAGTAGTTTCAACATATTATTAGCATGCTTGCTCTTATGTGCTAATTTAGATATTGCATTCCATGCGTAGATACCCCATGCATTTATACATTCATTTTGTTTTGCAAAATTATGGGCTTTATGCCGATATTCACTGCTTATTGACTATTGATTTTGAGATTTCGGACTTTCTACGAGATTTCTGGATTTGGGGGAAAACCGCAAGACTTAACTCATTATCATTTTAAAAATGCAAGTTGTGGTTTTCTCGTGATATGATGTGTATGGTGTCCACCACGAGTTTTCTCGGTTCTTGAGCTGTATCATATACCCGATTCGAGGAGGGGGATGCACCGTCTGCGGGTACATGGTGGACCTGGTGAGGTACCCCAGGGCAAGATGGATGATCAGTCGAAAATAATGTATTTTTAACACGTCAATTTCCCTATCTTTTGCATTCATCTAGAGGTATTCGGTTTGCATATTTCACATATTAGCAAAACAATAGTAAAATATCGAATTACCTGTGTTGTACTCTAAAACCAGTATTTTTAGGGAAATTGACTGTTTATCATGGCATCGCATCATCCCTGTATTGCGCAACACTTGTTTCGGAGTCTGTGCAGGAAATTCCAGAAACCGAGCTAAAATTGTGAAACAGTGCTGATAAAAATACGCCAATTCAAAGGCTAGAGATCTGGCAGTGATCAAGGACAAACTACAAGATTCAGCATATCAGGAAAATACCATTTTGTCAAGAGGAAGCATCACACAGAAAATGAAGCACTGAGGCCCTCACGTGACCGCGGATCCGCGGCCGGAGCAGGCACATGCCGCGGATCCGCGGCAAGTCAGTGACATCAGCAGGTCATATTTTTTGTACGTGCTTCCTATAACGGCTAAAGCTTCCAGAACACTGCAGAAACTCCACGTGGCTTCATCTAGAAGGCTCGGCCTAACAAACCATTTCTAGAAGCTCCCTCCAACTAATTACTTCTAGAAGCCTCCTTATAACAACCTTCTTCTAGAAAGCTCTCTCCAACAACCTTCTTCTAGAAGACTCCTTGTAACAACCTCATTCTAGAATATTCCCTCCAACAAACTTCTTCTAGAAGATTCTTTCTAACAATCTCATTTTGGAGGGAAAATTCAAATGAGGTGGTTCATTTTGGAGGGAAAATTCAAATGAGGTGGTTCATTTTGGAAGGAAATTCAAATGAGGTGGTTCATTTTGGAGGGAAAAGTTGTTCATTTTGGAGGGAAATTTGAAATTTGAATTCGAGATCTAGGGTTACGAAAGCTTATAAAAGGGAGCCTAGATCTAAGGTTAAGGGTTGTTCATTAGTTCATTCTTCTCTCTTCCTCTTCCACCCACAAGTTGAGTGACACAATTTGTGCCTCAAAAATCCAAAATCCAAAGCCAAATTCAAGATCCCGAGTACCATTCAAGCAAGAAGCATTCAACCTTTTAGGAGCGGAGCCGATCTTCAATCGAGCAAGTGATCCAAGCCGATCCGCGACTCAAGGAGACGAGCGAAGCCAAATCGACGATCGAGTTCTTCCTCTTGTAGTTCTTGAGCGATTTGTAACGGAATTGTTGATATAAATAAAAGGTGAAATTCTTTAATCTTGCTTTCTTTAAATTCTTGCATCATGATTCGATCTCAATTTGTGATTGTGGTTCTTGTTGTGATGTTTGAGTAAAACTCCGCTCGTAAAGGAGTCGAGACGATCAATAGAATGATGATGTAACAAATCTTAAAACGATTCTTAAGTCCTACGAGTTTTGTAAACCCTAGCAAATTGAAGAATCGACGACCTAGTTTCGTTGCGATGCTTTCTTGATTGTGATCGCTCGAAATTAGGGATCCACGATCGATTCTTGAATTTACTAGAGACTAGAATATGAATGATATCGACGAAGGAACAAGGGATAAATGATGAAACCTTAGTTTCACAAGAAATCCCTAATTCTCGTCGATCATCGTCGATCTAGTATCAATTCATCGATGGATAAGAATACGTAATCGCTAGATTTCATCACATCTATAAATCCGATCGATTCCTACGAGCCTCATTTCGATTCTTGATATTTGATTTGGAAATCATATCTTAATTCTTAATTTTAATATTTTCTTGTTATTAGATCTAGATTTTTCTAATTCTTGAACTTCAATTTACAAATCATGAATTGTTTGTTTTCTTTTCCTTAAAGTTTCAACTCATCTAAATCGAAACACGAACGATTACACTTTCCCTGTGGAAGATCCGCACTTACTAACGCACTACATTCGACACCGTTATTGATTGCGGTCAAAATATTTTTGGTTGTGATTTCTATATAATTTTTCCAACTACACAATCCAAAATCATTCAATCAAATGGCGCCGTTGCCGGGGATAGCGGGCTAATTGTTCGTTTTTTTTTTGAAATTTGAGTTGAAAAGTTTATTCCATTATAATTTTTGAGATCAAAATTCGCGCAAACACTAAACGTGTTGTTGTGATTTGTTGCGAGGAAATCTGGAACTTGTGGAGCTGTGGAAAAATTTTTCTGCAAATTCCAGAGAGCTTAAAGGTGAAAATAGGCACACTGTAAAATTTTGGTGCAGAGATCTTTCAAACCTGCGGCGGTTCCGCGGCATTAGGCGCTTATTGCGGCTAAACCGCGGGGCTACAGTAGCGTTACAGTAAAAAATTCTCAGGTGACTCCTCTGCTTTCTTATCTGCTCCAATTAACAATTTGCTGCAGGTTTCTTTGCAAAAATCGCAACGCCGCAAAAAGAAAAATAAATTGTGCGTGTTTTTGATTTTTGTGGTTGTTTGCATATTAATACGGACATTAAGGGGCACGGCCAAATCCAGATTAGGTGGGGAGTTCATTACCCTTCCTAAGCCCCAAAAATCACAAACTTGCATCCGCATTACCCTCATTAACTAAAAAATATCTAGAGATGACTCTAAGGACCGTCGCGCTCACTTAGGATAAGAGAAGGCCGTGGGTAATTCATTGCTTATCCGCGTTTCTTTTGTGGTGTCTAAGGAAAGTGTGTCGAAGGCTAGTTGTTACTTAATTAGGCCCACTACTTATGTAGTGGAGAACCTCCCACTTACCTGGCCACAGGAGAGACAAAGAAGCAGTGGAGGATTTATCCTGTGACTTGTCTTTTGGCAGTTAGGAGCGGTCTAGAGCTTTGACCTAGGTGACCACTAGATTTTAAGGTTTTGCTTGTTGCATTTGTTGTGATTTGCATCATTTTTTTTCAAAAATCCATATCATCTTTCATAACAAACACCACATTCATTCATTTCCCCTAATTATAAGTCACGCTGCCACTTGTACTAACCCTTTTTAGTGCAAGATAGGCTGGACACGTGATTCTAGTGCCCGTTTAGCCCGCGTTCCCCCGATCGACTCCGAAGTCGGTATTTCTACATTTACCTTTTCTTTACCCACCACCACACCGACATCGATGGATCCGTCTCCATCGAATTTCTTTACCACTACTCTGCCGCCGTCCGTTGGTGCGCACAATCCACCCCGCATCTCTCTTCAAGAGAGGTGCTATCCTACACGAGGTCCTCTTTCGACCTGTCTTTCCATTCCACCAGCCAACGGGGAAAATTTTGAAATTAAACCCCAATACATCAACCTTCTACCAAAATTTCACGGTCTCGAGTCTGAATACGCATATGCCTTTATCACCAAATTTGAAAATGTATGCGCAATGATGGGTACCTCACAGCTTTCTATGGATGCTATACGTCTACGTCTTCTCCCATTTACCTTGTGCGATATAGCCGAGAAGTGGCTGTATAACACTACCGCACATTCCATTTCAAACTGGGGAGAATTCGTCAAAGCATTCCTTAAGAAATTCTACCCACATCATAAAACAACTCGAGTCCGTAGCGAAATAAATCAATTCACCCAGCTTCCAAATGAACCACTTTCAAAATGTCTTAAACGCTTCAAGGATCTGTTAGTCCAATGTCCACATCACGGAATCCCTAGATGGGAACTGTGCAGAATCATTTATGAGGGAATTAATCCTAACACAAGATAGACCCTTGAATCCATGTGTCAAGGCAACTTCATGACCAAAGATGATGGGGAAGCCTGGATATTCCTAGAAGATTTCGCTGAAAAATCTTTACAGTGGGAGGGTGTGAGTCAATCGTCTAGGGATGGCAATGATATTTCCATAGGAGTTAGAGCTGAAATTTCAGCTTTACACAAGAAATTCGACGCTATGGAAAACAAATTTTTAGCCGCCGCCCTAAATCAAATGTCACTCTCCAAAACTGTATGTGGATGTTGTTCTGATCCTTCTCATTTGACGGAAGAATGTCCACGAAATTCTCCATTTCAAGGTCATGAACATACCAATGCCGTATTTCAAAGACCTAGGAACGATCCATTTTCTTCCACATATAATCAGGGTTGGAGGAATCACCCTAATTTTTCTTGGAACCAATCACAATCTCAAAACACGGTTCCAACCCAAAACAATTTCCAAAGGGTCCCTCCACCACAACAGCAACCACCACTTCAATTGAGTCAGCACCCCTTCCAATCACAAAACTTCCAAAATCCGGCCAACACTTTTGCACCACATGAAAACTCTTTGCAATTGACCGGTACAGATAATACCTCTGCACTAGCACAAACCTTGGATACTTTCATGAAACAATCCATCCAAGGGACGGCAAGTTTGCAATCTTCCGTCGAGAATGTGATGAAGATCATTGTCTCTCAAAATGAGAATATCAAATCGATGGAAGCACAAATTGCACAACTAAAAGCCGAAATGAGTACAAGAGAGAAAGGGAAACTTCCAGCTCAACCTTTACCCAATCCTGGCTATTCACATCATATGAATGCAATCACGTTGAGTTCCGGAAGAGTGCTTGACAATCACGTTGGGGAAGAGATTGATGACACTGAAAAATCTATCGATGATACCCCGGCTGAGACCTTTCCTTCCACTTCTACTTCTAATTCTAACCCCAATTCGTCTACCCCACCATTTTCTTCCGAGCCTATTCTCGTTTCCCATAAGGCTCTCCACCTCAGCCCATCTCTTCTAGTTCTCCAGGGACGATCCCCACTTCTATTCTGGGATCAGGTCCACACACACTTCCTTCTCCTATGATGGACCCAGCGCTTATTGCTAAAGCACCTTATCCTAATCGGTTAAGGGCTAACAAATCGAGTCCACATATGGAGAAGATTATGGACATGTTTAAGCAAGTTAACATCAACATCCCTCTCCTAGATGCCATCCAACAAGTTCCGTCCTATGCGAAAACCCTTAAGAACTTGTGCACTAGGAAGAGGAAGACTCAAGTGCCCAAGAAGATATTCATGGCAAAGACTGTAGACACAGATTTCCCCCAACAAGTACCACGGAAACGTAAGGACCCTGGCTGCCCTACTATTTCTATTTCTATTGGGGAAAAACACATCAACCGTGCTCTACTTGACCTTGGCGCTAGTGTTAACTTGCTTCCATACTCGGTTTACGAGCAACTAGGTATCGGAGTGTTAAAGCCCTCGAGCATAACTCTCCAAATGGCTGACCGATCAATCACCAAACCTAGGGGTGAACTGGAGGATGTGTTAATAAAAATCGGGGAATTTGTATTCCTTGTGGATTTTATTGTAATTGATACACAGCCTGTAGCGAACCCACGGAATTAAATTCCGGTGATTTTAGGTCGCCCCTTTTTGGCCACTTCCAACGCTATAATCAACTGTCGTAATGGTTCTATGACCCTATCTTTCGGGAATAGGTCAATAGAGCTGAACATTTACAAGTTGGGAAGTATACCCTCCGAACCTACTGCTCAGGTCTGTTCTGTCGACTTAATGGATGTTGACAGCAGCGAATTTGATGATCCTAATGATACCGATCTTGACTCTTTTCATACGTTGTTGTTTAACCCAACTATGTATCATACACATACGGACTCTTCCACCGAGATGTCCGGGTCAACAACTAACACCGATTATGAACTGCTTTTAGAGTCTGAAGATCACCCCGCACTTTGTGATGACATTATTCATCGGGGTATTGATGGAACTTTTGAGGAGATCTTCGCTGATGAACTCGCATTTTTGAATGACACGGGTGTTGAGATGAATCATGTCCCAATCAAGGAAATTGAACCTCCACCCCTTCTTCTGAACTGTAAAAAGAATGCGAGCAATCCATCACATTCACTGCATCGTCTCTCCAAAATAAGACGCACACACATTCTATTCCACCACTTACCCTTTCCCCACTTTTTCTTCTACCAACCCGAGCACTGCATTGATAAAAATTTTGAATGGTTGGTGTTAATTTTCAGTCTTTGCAAAGATTGGCATCGACCACTGATTTTTGACCCCCTCATGTGATTTTCAAAGATTAACATTGCATAACTCAAGTTTGGGGGGGTATAATCGGGCTCTTGAAAAGAAAATTTTTACAAAATTATGAGCCAAAATTAAGTTTGGGGGAGGATCTTCACTTAAAAAATTTTGCTCCCATTTAATAAATTTCCTCCCAGGCTTACAGGTTTTCGAGATTTAGCAGATGGCAACAGTGAGGACACTGTTGAAAACAAGTTTGGGGGAGGTTTGTGCTTATTTTTGCATCATTTGCATCATACTTTGCATAAGCACAAAACATTTTTAAAAAAACCTTTAAAAATTTTTAAAAATTTCAAAAAAATAAAAATATTTTGTACATAAATAAGATGATAAATGTTTAGATAGTGAAAAATTACATCCAAAAGATTTGAAAAATTTAAGAAAACTAAGAAAATTAGAAGTTTTCTTAAACGAACTAGTAATAAGTAGTTATGAGCCGTTGTCCCAAGGGTTAGTAAGATGAAGAAAGTCACTAATCTGAGGATAAAAATAAGTCTGAAAAATAGTTCCTATTCTGGAAGCCAAACATTTGAACGTTGATACCCTACTATTCGCACTTACACACGTCTTAAAGCTCGGGATAGTAGAGGATACCTTGAAATGCTCTTGTCTAAAAGCCGATGTATGAAGGAAATAAAAAAAAATGAATAAATATAAATGGTGAAGAAAAAAATGGACACCGATTTTGTTATCGCCAATGCAGCAATAAAAAAATATAGCGAGGGTGCCTCTTCACCTAGTGCCCTAAGGCCAACTGGTCTGGGAGTCACTGCTAAGCCTTAGGTGGTACAAGACAAGGAAAAACACCAAATAAGCAAGCACATGAGTAATCGGTCGGTTAGTACCTCAAGAAGTATTAACGGTTGCATGAAAGTGTGTGTGCAAATTCAGCTAAATATTCATTAATTAAAAAGTACTGAGGCAGATGGACAAGAGTATGATAGCTTGAATTGAATTCTCCGGGTGTAGGGATGTCTTTACACACACGTAGGGTGATATGATCGATGTTTGAAAGAAAGATAGGAATGAAGAATAAAGACGATGTTTTATTGAGAGATGATGTGATTTTGGACATCTTTTCATGACTATTAAGATAGGGCTCATGACAACCGAAAAGTTATCTTAGTTGGAAACCCTAACTTTCAAGGCTTTTCTTTTACAATTCTTGTCTTTAAATGTAATATTCATGATCTTTCTTTTATTATTGGATTTTGTTGGTGCAATCCGCTGAAAACCCTCAGGAGACAACACTCCTCTTACTAGGGACACTTAGAGGTTTAAAGGCTTGTTGCACGTGCTCAGTGCAATCGCGTTGCCTACGAAAGTGTGCTAGTTAGTTTTTCTCTTTCTTTATTTTCTCCTTCTCTTTTTAATAAAACAGTTCGCTCGAGACGACCGAAAATAAGTTTGGGGGAATTTGATCAGTCGAAAATAATGTATTTTGAACACGTCAATTTCCCTATCTTTTGCATTCATCTAGAGGTGTTCGGTTTGCATATTTCACATATTAGCAAAACAATAGTAAAATACCGAATTACCTGTGTTGTACTCTAAAACCGGCATTTTTAGGGAAATTGACTGATTATCATGGCATCGCATCATCCCTGTATTGCGCAACACTTGTTTCGGAGTCTGTGCAGGAAATTCCAGAAACCGAACCAAAATTGTGAAACAGTGCTGATAAAAATACGCCAACTCAAAGGCTAGAGATCTGGCAGTGATCAAGGACAAACTACAAGATTCAGCATATCAGGAAAATACCTTTTTGTCAAGAGGAAGCATCACACAGAAAATGAAGCACTGAGGCCCTCACGTGACCGCGGATCCGCGGCCAGAGCAGGCACATGCCGCGGATCCGCGGCAAGTCAGTGACATCAGCAGGTCATATTTTTTGCGCGTGCTTCCCATAACGGCTAAAGCTTCCAGAACACTGCAGAAACTCCACGTGGCTTCATCTAGAAGGCTCGGCCTAACAAACCATTTCTTGAAGCTCCCTCCAACTAACTACTTCTAGAAGCCTCCTTATAACAACCTTCTTCTAGAAAGCTCTCTCCAACAACCTTCTTCTAGAAGCCTCCTTGTAACAACCTCATTCTAGAATATTCCCTCCAACAAACTTCTTCTAGAAGATTCTTTCTAACAATCTCATTTTGGAGGGAAAATTCAAATGAGGTGGTTCATTTTGGAGGGAAAATTAAAATGAGGTGGTTCATTTTGGAGGGAAAATTCAAATGTGGTGGTTCATTTTGGAGGGAAAAGTTGTTCATTTTGGAGGGAAATTTGAAATTTGAATTCGAGATCTAGGGTTATGAAAGCTTATAAAAGGGAGCCTAGATCTAAGGTTAAGGGTTGTTCATTAGTACATTCTTCTCTCTTCCTCTTCCACCCACAAGTTGAGTGACACAATTTGTGCCTCAAAAATCCAAAATCCAAAGCCAAATTCAAGATCCCGAGTACCATTCAAGCAAGAAGCCTTCAACCTTTTAGGAGCGGAGCCGATCTTCAACCGAGCAAGTGATCCAAGCCGATCCGCGACTCAAGGAGACGAGCGAAGCCAAATCGACGATCGAGTTCTTCCTCTTGTAGTTCTTGAGCGATTTGTAACGGAATTGTTGATATAAATAAAAGGTTAAATTCTTTAATCTTGCTTTCTTTAAATTCTTGCATCATGATTCGATCTCAATTTGTGATTGTGGTTCTTGTTGTGATGTTTGAGTAAAACTCCGCTCGTAAAGGAGTCGAGACGATCAATAGAATGATGATGTAATAAATCTTAAAATGATTCTTAAGTCCTACAAGTTTTGTAAACCCTAGTAAATTGAAGAATCGACGACCTAGTTTCGTTGTGATGCTTTCTTGATTGTGATCGCTCGAAATTAGGGATCCACGATCGATTCTTGAATTTACTAAAGACTAGAATATGAATGATATCGACGAAGGAACAAGGGATAAATGATGAAACCTTAGTTTCACAAGAAATCCCTAATTCTCGTCGATCATCGTCAATCTAGTATCAATTCATCGATGGATAAGAATACGTAATCGCTAGATTTCATCACATCTATAGATCCGATCGATTCCTACGAGCCTCATTTCGATTCTTGATATTTGATTTGGAAATCATATCTCAATTCTTGATTTTAATGTTTTCTTGTTATTAGATCTAGATTTTTCTAATTCTTGAACTTCAATTTACAAATCATGAATTGTTTGTTTTCTTTTCCTTAAAGTTTCAACTCATCTAAATCGAAACACGAACGATTACACTTTCCCTGTGGACGATCCGCACTTACTAACGCGCTACATTCGACACTGTTATTGATTGCGGTCAAAATATTTTTGGTTGTGATTTCTATATAATTTTTCCAACTACACAATCCAAAATCATTCAATCTATGGACGTATTGAGAAGGCGTTGAGCCCGGCAGGGGAGCATTACCTACCGGTGATAGTTGACGCGACGGATATCTGGAGGATACTGACCGTAGTCGTGAGATTAGATGATATGGGCCGATCCGGACTGACGGAGCCCGAGATTTGAGGATTTTGTGTCTATGTTTGCACGGATTTCTGTCGATTTCATTGATGATACTCCAGTTTTTATACAAGGATCTTACTAAGGATAAGACCACAGTTTTCTCGTACAGACATATTCTGATTTTATTCTTGATGCTTTCATACATCATATATTTGACATGTTGCTACTTGAGGCACCAACACGAGTGCTTGGTACTACACTTATGCTAGATGATTACCCTTGCCGCTGCTAGATGTTCAGTGTTATAATTGAGTATGTTACTGTATAACCTAGGAGATCGGCATGCTTGCAATTTCTACTTGGTGATGTCTTCTACTCACGAGTTGGCAACTCACCCCCGTTGTGCCACAATTTCTTGCAGGTTTAGCCGTACAGGTTCCGTAGTGGTTTCGCTGGCATACCACTTTCTTTCGGGTGATTGCTTTGGTAGGTGGATTACATTGCATCGTGACCACCGTCGTTGTTGTACTATACAATTTAGTTGTATCTAGTTAAAAGCTCTATCAACCAGACTTTGTGTATTTAGTAGACTTAGAAAACCACAGTTGTTTATTCTTTCGACCTTAGAGTCGCACTCATGTATTATTATGGTTTTCTGGCTTCCTTGTTGATGTTGAGTTCTTTACTTTCTTTCCGTGTTTTGGATCCTCGCCTTCGGCGTTGTATATTTGCTTTACTTGCGTGGTTGTTTCCGCCAATTGGCGAAGAGCTAGCTCCCGCTTGGGGATGCCTTATATATTATTGCTTGTATTCGTTTTTGGGTTACAAATTACAAGGGAGGTGCTGCCCAAATTTTAAATGACAAAAATGTTTTCAAGTTAAATATAACAATTGTGTTTTCACATACTATTATCTATGTTTTGTAGAAAGAACTTGATTCCAGTAAATCTTATTTCAAAACTTCACCTCCACTATTTTCCCTTAAAAAGGTTTAGATTTCTGGGCTTTTGCTTACTTGTATTAGGTGTAGTCCTATAGAATTCACCTGATGCAAGTGTCAGTCACGTGCCTTATTCGGATCGTGACAAGGGGTTCAAAGCAAGTGTATACAACCGAGTCAGATGGTTCAACTAACACATCCGAAAATTCAAAAGATTCAAACTCGGGTGGTGACAAGCCAAGATCGTTTAAAAACGTGAAGCACTCGTATTCATTGTCGGAAGCAGAAGCAGCAGGTTCAAAAAGAAACACACTAGTGACGTCAAGATTACTGTTATCAAACAGGAATTCTTCAAATTCACAGTCCTCGAGGGCGATCTCTTGAATGGAACAGACATCCAGTATATGAACGTTCGGTTCGGATGGCTGATTCCTTAACCTAAAAATGTTGAATTCAATTGTCATGTTGCCAAAAGATAGGTTCATGGAACCATTTCGACAATTGATCACCCCATTTGAGGTTGCAAAGAATGGGCAACAAAGAATCACCGAATTTGATTACAGGGGTTGGCTATAGGTTGTGTATCTAAAACAAAGAAATCTAAGGGGAATATGAAGTCCCCAACCTTGATCAACACATCATCTAGCTCACCCCTAAGATGGGTAATAGATCGGTCAGCCATTTGAAGAGTACAATGTGTAGGTTTCATTTCTCCTACACAAAGTTGCTCTTAAACTGAATAAAGAAGAAGGTTAACACTGGCACCAAGATGAAAGTATGTCTTAGCACCTCCACTAGGTTTTAAGGAGCATCAAGTATGAAATTTTAAAAAATCTAGAGTGCTAAGCATACTATTCTAGAATCAAACTAGAGTGTCACGACCCGAAATAGCATTTGACTGGCACTTGAATCATGTGAAGTTTATAGGACCCCACCTAACTCAAGTAAGCCAAAAGCCCAGAAATCTAAACCATTTGAAAAGAAAGAGAAGGAAAACTAATTTAAAAGTTTGCATATAAATCATTTTGAAAGTCATAGTAAGCATTTTAAAAACATCAAGTCCTTTCCAAAAATTTCGGCAGAGTTTCCTTTGTAAATACTGGCCCCAAACGGGTACAAACATGCATAATATAAAGTCATCCCCAAGCGCGAGCTAGCTCTTCGCCAATTGGCGAGAACAACCACGCAAGCAATATAATATACAATGCCGGAGGGCGAGGATCAAAACTCAGAAAAGTAAATGTCACGCCCCACCCTCAATACAAAGAGTATTGTCCGCTCTGGACGAAGCCGCACGGTTTTGTCCTTCGGAGCGAACCGGACCCGACCAGGGGCCACTTCCCAGGAGGTCACCCATCCCGGGACTTCCCTGACCCGAGCACACTTAACTACGGAGTTCTCAAACTCCTGTAGTGCCAGTTCATTTAAAAGGCGCCTCTGTATTGAATAGTGGTATCATTCCATTTATAGTACATATCTGTCCTCTTTCAGAATGTATTCCGAAAATTCCCCATTGTTTTACAGTGGGTCCCCATGCTTATCTGGTATATATGGGTATACCGGATAATACGTGGGGTATTACAGTAAACAACTCAACATCATCAAGGAAGCCAGAAAACCATAATAATACAAGCGTGCGACTCTAAGGTCGAAAGAATAAACAACTGGTTTTCTAAGTCTGTCCAAATAATACAAGTCTAGTTGATGGAGTTTACTAGATACAACTGAATATAAATAAAAGTACAACGGTGGTCTCGATGCAAGTGAACCCACCTACCAAAGCAATCACCCGGAAGAAGCAGTGTGCTAGCAAGCCGCAACGAAACCTGTACGGCCAAACCTACAAGAAACTGTGGCACAACGGGGGTGAGTTGCCAACTCGTGAGTAGAAAACATCACCGAGAAGAAATCGCATGTATGACTCTCTCCTAGGTCATACAATAATATCCTTAATATAATATAACCTGAAGAATCTAATAATGGCAAGGGTAAACATCTATACATAAGTGTATTACCAAGTGCTCGTGTCAGTGCCTCAGGTAACAACATATCACATATATGATGTATGAATGCATGAAAACAGAATACATCTAAATGAGAAAATTGTTTTTTTATCTCAGTGAGATTTTTGTATAAAAATCGAAGTATCATCAATGAAATCAACAGAGAATCCGTGTCAAGCATCGACATAAAATATATATCCCAATATCTCAATATCTCAATATCTCGGGCTCCGGAAATCCGGACTGGCCCATAACATCAAATCTCAATATCTCGGGCTCCGGCAATCCGGACTGGCCCCGAGCTCCGGCAATCCGGACTGGCCCATATCATCAAATCTCAAGACTACGTCGATATCCTCCGGATATCCGCTGCGTCACAAATAACTGGCTGATAGTGCTCTCCTGCCGGGTTCAACGCCATCATCTGCGACCATCTTGCCCCGGGGTACCGCACCGGGTCCACCATGCATCCGCAGACGGTTCATCCTCCTCCTCGAATCGGGTGTATGATACTGCTCAAGAGCCGAGAAAACTCATGGTGGATACCTCTCACATCATATCACGAGAAAACCATAAATTTCTATCTTTTGAAATGAAAATGAGTTTATAAAATCCTTGCGGCTTCTCCAAATCCCAAAATCTCATGGAAAACCCGAAATCCCAAACTCGAGAGTGAATAACAGTAACATACCAGCATAAATGTAGGGTTACTAGGCACTCTCACAAGGGTCTATAAGGCATCAACCATGCCCGATTTAAAATTTAGACGTGCTGAACAACCCTAACCAAGATCTTTAAACTAGAGATTATGCGAAACAAAGCATGTTAAACACTTTAACATCTAAGAGTTTGGGATTACAACCTTTGTAGTCCGGTCCTTCACTTCATAAGCTCCGTGTTGAGGTCCCTTCGCTGCGATCATCATGTACCCGGACTCTAGAGAGGCTCCACAAAGAGAATGATGCAAACTTGCTTCCGATCTTCGATAACTAAGATGATCTACCTTGAAGTTTCTTAAACACAAGCTCTCACTCACAAATGAAGTGAACACCCTAATCTAAATGGCTAGGATAGATTAGGATGATGAAGTAGGATTTTAGCTCTCATTTGTTTTCTTAATCTCACTCAAAATCATCACTAATGAAAAAGCTAGAAAGCTTTTCCATTGAAAAAGAGAAGGAAGAAGATGAACCATTTCTTTTGTGATGAATAATGAAAGTGTGTTGTGGTTAGAAATACAACCATGGGTTAAGTATGATAACTTAACCCATGTAGAGAATGAACCATGGTCAAGGGTTGAGTTAGGTTAACAAATATCATAACTAAATATCTTTACAAAATATCTTTGCAAAAACAAAAAGCAAAGTTTCTAGAAACTTCTAGAAAAGCTTAACCCAAATCAAACCCTAACCGTGTTTAATCTCCACTAAACATGTTGCATTAATAACCCTAACATGTTACAGTATATATATCACATATATAATATTTATTGTAACAAAATAAAATAATACAATTAACATATATCGCATATATATCAATGTATTACCCGAGTGAGAAAAAGAATATTTTAGTAAGCTTATATTAGTTAATGTAATTTAATATATCAAATATATAATTATACATTAAATTATAAAATCAACACTTGATCCGTTAATCCGGCTATTTCATAAATAACCGACTAATATTATCTGTATCAGTTCATCGAATCAACACTTGATCCGATGACCCGGCTATATCACATATACCCGGCCGATATCTCATATCGCGAGAATCTAATACGGTATCACATACACGTATTGTTCTCGGTCCCGCACATATCATATATGTGCTCCTACTCCGTTTTGCCTGAGCCAGGAAACCTCAGTGTAGGACTCTAAAGAATCGTCAATACGCCGGCAGTAGGCGATGATCATATCAAACACCCACAAGCTGCAAGCGGTCAGCTAAACGTAACAGCCACCCAGGTATTGAGCGATCAGAAGATCAACAAGCAAGCATGTACATTCTCCTGCGAATCCAATCAGTAACACTCCCGTACAGTCCAGTCTCTTCGTCTGATATGTCGCATATCTCGCATAGGAATGGTAAACGTCAGACCCCAGTAGCTTGATAAGTCGTGTTGATATGAGGTCTATAACACTTTGAGAAACTACTGATAACACTTACCAGTAAATCTCAGCAACCCTGGCCAGGGATTTCTAGTTATAGCCAATCGAACACAGCGCAACAACAACTCCCTATACCGGGAGAGACGAATCCCCTCCTATCGCTCATTGCCTCCATGTGATTCGGGACTGTACCCAAAAGCCACCTTTTTGCATGCCATCTTGGACGTGGTATGATGGAAATCAAAGCACAGTGGGAATCACATAAGACTCTATGACGATCTCGGGTCTAGAGACTACTCTGTACCAGTGTCACCAGAGAACTACCATCTGACGTGAGGTATAATACCATCTGGGAGTTCTCGGCGAGTCCGTCCAGTGTACCCAGTCTCCACTGAGCACCCGTATACCTTCTCTGATGTCAAACACCAATGGATATGGGATCATCCATCGCCCATCATATGGGTCAAGAAGCGCATACGTTAGTCTACTCTGGAGTATCGATGCCTTGTCTCGGTACTCCCACGACTAGGAACTTTTGAAGGATGTACTTGGCGACTACACTGTCCCTAGTAGTATGATCTGCATCATAGTCCTGGTAGTCAAGTACTCATCCTAAGGGCTTTATCAACATGTAACAAAGAGACAATCAGAGTACATGTTAAGATAAAGAGTACCCAGATAGCGTACTATCATGTCGTGCAAGAAAGTCCTCCCTATATATGTCCAAGCATCCACTACAATATACATCGTATGTACAGTAATAGCCTATAGGGCATACATATAACTAACAATAAAGCCCCATAATATTTCATGACAAATGAATATATACATGCATGAATTATCTAACCAGCATATGAAAGCAAGCGTACTAGTATTATGTTAAAACTACCCGCTAGCAATTTATACCAATGAAGAAGTGTTTTTTTAATGTGTATGTGACATGAAAATTACCGATGATGATGTGTGTGAGCTGGCAGCAAGTGTACGTAGAGCATACGCATCATCGGTAGTGGTTCTAGTGTCCTGACAACATGGGTTCATAATAACAAAGAAACACATTATAAGCATGCAATGCGATGTGAACAGCATGAACATACGGAAAATGAATAGTAAACTCAACTCTAGAGAATATGTAATTCTATACATGAGTCATACAGCTTTGGCATTTGAAATAGCATGAATCGTGGTTTTGTTTTGAAAATAGGGGCTACGACAATTTTAAGAAAAGGTACGTCCTTTGGAAAATCCGTAGTATCCCTCGGCCTGTCTCTAAAATACTCACGATTCATAAATTTGGAAATAAGTATGACTCGAGCCCAGTCTAACATCTACCTAATAAACTACAGGATTAAACTAAGAGACTAATCGAAATGGGTAAAGTAAACCACCTAAAATCCGAGTCGATATATCTAGTAGTCGGCGATCCCGCCTCAATAGCGTCACGTACGGTAAAATATATAATATGACATTCTCGAATCAAGAGTGCGGATCAATCATCATATTTATACTTCGTACGGTAAAATCCATCGTACGACATCCCAAAATCGGGGTACAGGTCAATATCACATTTATCTCATTATTCATATGGTATCACTATCATAAATCATGAACTAAGTGTACTGATCTAAAGTCTAGTACATTCCGATACCATCAACATATATCCGCGTGTGTATGAAAACACATCGCTCATCGATCCACTATAATATCATGTCGTATATCATAACAGGACCCAAATCACATAACCGATCTCACGGCATCATGCCCGATCATATCGACTCTCCTCCAAGTATCATATACTATCATCATCACCCGTGTATACGTATATGTATATATATATTAACACATCCACACACACACATATATATACATATAACCATATACACCAAAAACATATCATGTGTCTGCAGGTGTGTGTGTGTGCCAACCTATACTCTAGGGTTTCGCGACTAAGAAACTAAACTGAAAGTACTGTCCTCCAAGTACACTAAAACTAACCCATGCTCTCCTTAAGCCGTTCATTCTAATTATCCACGTAACAAAAAACACTGTTAATATATATATAACGTATTCGCCTGCTACACTACGAACTGCGAGGGTGTTATACGCCATCCACCCGACTTCCCCCGTAGATATACATCTACTCACCTTGATTCTTACTTGCCGAAGTCGATATCACCTTGCTCCTCCTTGTTGTCTGAAGTCCACGTGAGGGTGCCTACATATATAACACATGGTATCGTAAACAGAAATCGCGCACGAAAACCAAAACGGCACACGAATCACGCATAGGTTAAAACCTATGGTCTACTCATGCAAAAGAGCCAAACAACACCCGATATCGACGTACAAACATCAAGTGACCGAGACAAAACACGAAATCAAAAGTTCAAGTCATTAAAAGTCACCAATTCCAAACAGCAACTCAAGAAAATGGTCCCATATTTTTGGTCAGGTGAAATTAGGCTAAACTAGCAGTGCAGTGGGGTTGTATAAGGGGTATATGAGCTACAAAACCAACCTAAACAACAAAACCCTCAATTGACCCGGCGAGAACACCCCCAAAACCGGTGAGCTCGATTTTCCTATGGTGAAATGGTCTCGTAATCTGAGGGTGGTCTCCTAGTGTTAATTCTATGTCAATAGGGTTGCTAGTTTTTCCTGAAAAGGTCTCGGATTGCTCCAGATATCCTGTAGTCCTCCAAATCTCACAAAACCGATACGGAAGTTTCTAAAGTTCAAGTCTTGGGTTCTAGAATTTATTTGGTGCAGGGTCTTAACACTAAAAGGGGTTGTAGTCACTAATTACACCTCAATTGCACCCTCACAACTCAAGAAACCTCTAAACTTCATCTCGGAATTTTCCAAGGTCACTAAACTACACTTAATCAATTCTAAACTTAAATAGAAGTTAAAGAAACTAAATTATCAAACTAAAATTGTGAGATTTACCTCATTAGCAACTCAAGGATCCTCCTAGAGCTCAAAATCCTAACTTGATCCCACCATGGTCTATGTGAGGAGCTTGTGCATAATTTTTTTGAAGAGAACAAGGTGTTTTGAAGTGGAAATGAAGGTATTGTGAGGAGGTAGAGGTGGTGGAGGGAGAGGGCAGCCATGGATGAAGGAAAGAGAAAATGATGAAGATGATGAAGATGGAATAATAAGTCATGGTCAAAGACCCCTCACCCTCTCTCTCTTGCCCATACCTCTTTCTTTATTCTTTTATTTATCTTTTATTTCTTTGCTTTTCTTTTCTTTTCATTTCTTAAAAACAAAAACACAAAAAAATAAGGATGAAGACATGTTTCATATCAATAAAATGTGTGCATGTCATGCACCTAAACAGGATTAATGCAAGATTAGTGAAAATTAATCGAGTTTAGCATTTAACCCATTTACAAATAAGTATTTAAAAATCCATAAATGCTCATATCACATAAACACCTTCAATTCAATAATTCTTATAAATTTCCAAATATTATTCCAAACTATCGGTATATAATCATACCCCTTTCGTTAAAACTAATCTCCATACTTTAAAATATTTATAATAATTCATTATTTAATTATCTAAATTCTCATAAATAATATTTTATTTTCTGAAATGTTGCGGTCTTCCCCCTTAAATAAATTCGGTCCCCGAATTTAAATTTAAACCCCTCAAATACTAAAACATTTCAGTAAAATGATCAAGTCGTCGGGGCTCCGAAATCATAAATACATAAAAAAAAAATATCATAGCGCAATGCATGCTCATGGAAAACGAGTATAACTCAATGTCAAAACTCCGTCAAGCATCACGCAATCATCGGAGTCACGGTGAAAACACCAAAGTCAAAGTGTAGTACGAAAACCAACATGATATATATCAAAGCTATAACATGTACATAGTACGCATGGTTGTAAACTCGTCAAAACATCTGAAAAGAAATGCATGCCAACCTTTTTTCAAATCGCTGTGCGATACGCGTATCACGTCACAAGTAGCAGACATTTCTTGAAAAAATAACTATATATATATCTTTTGTTTAACATACACGTCCCTCCGTTTTGAAAGTAACTAGAAGGGTTTCCTTTATAAAATGTTTCGTGTCATCTCGGACACATAAGAAAAATATCGAGACTGTAGCTCTTTTTTGGAAATCCCTTCGGTAACTATCGATGCATGCAAAAACACCTAGATACTGTTCTCAGAACAGTCGTACTTGGTTACTAAACCAATTAGTAAATCTCATAAAAACATACTGCTCAAGGGAAATCATACTCAATAGTATAAGTAATAATGCTACGTGCGTCTGGTGCACACAGAAATCGAAATCAATGAATGTGTCATACATGTGCACAGAAACAAAGCTAAGTGCAACGGGTGTGCACGAAAACACCTGTCAAGGGCAACGAGTGTCCCTGACAACAATATCGAGTGCATCTGATATGCACGAAGAATCCCGATTTAGTGATTCTAGTGTGCACCAAATTCGCATCAAGCGCGCCAAGTATGCGCAAAAATCCAAATCAAGTGCACAAGGTGCACGAAAACAAATATCGAATATCTCAATCGAAATCGACGGTATACGACAAAGCTCAATCCAAATCAGGTATACCGTGGTATATAATCTTACAACTACGTGCACCAGCGTGCACAAAATTGAATCAAAGTATTAAAAGTGCATGAAAACTACATCGAAGGCACAAGTCAAATGACCTACATACCATAGGCATGAAATCAAAATCAAACATCTTGAATGATATCAAATCGAAGTCGAGTGCAACTGTGGTGCACAAAATCTCAATCATGCAATAAATCGCCCACAACACCAAAACCCAAAATAACGGACACGTGATATTCGAATCACCAAATCGCAAATCGTAAACATTGTCGTCGATATGTCCTTCCTTCAAAGTCGAAAAGGTGTCGGTGCATCCAAAACTAGCAGAGCAAGATATCTTGTAACACCTTAGAATGCGATTAGTGTTAATTAAGCGATAATACGGATTTTTAGTAAAAAGTTTACCAAAATAGTTTTCAAATATTTTATCAAAATTAATTAATATTTTTTTATATTTATTGCGGGCTTGCACACACATGTGCATGTTAACCTAGGGTTAATTTGGGGTTTAACCATGTATAAGTAGCCATGACATCTAACCCCATTCCATCAAGTGTAATATGTAATTAATTTAATTAATTAGTTTTCAAATTATGAATAAAAATATTTTTTTTAATTAGGTTGACTTGAGAGAGAGGAAGAGAGAGAGAGGGCATCATGAGGCATGGCAAGCATGCCATGCATTTAATGAGGAGAGAGGGGAGGGAGACATGGCTTGTGCTAAACTCACCCCTCATTCCCAAACCGCTCACCCTCATGCATACACCCTCATTCCCTCACTCTCACTCTCATTTGTTTTCTCACTCCCATATTTTTCTCTTCATCTCACCCTCACTCCTTCAACTGAAACCCCCTCTTGTTCTTCACTAAACCAAAACTAAACCCATACTAAATCTCCACTAAACTTCACTTAAACCCCTCACAAGCCAAGATCTAGCCACTAGGATCACTTGGAGTAAGGAAAGATAGGATTTTGGAGCAAGTGTGAATAGGTAATGGCCCATAACTATTAATTAGGAGTTTATTTTGTTGTGTTGCTTAGTAAATGCTGTTTAGAACACTAAAATTATAGTTTTTGTGCAAATGTTGTATTTTGGTATAGTTTTGGTGTCCTGTTGAATCTGCTATCAACTCAGGTTGTTGTTTAGGAAGTTGCCATTACAGAGACCTAGTTTAGAGACCTAAAAGCCACCTAAAAAACCTGAGACCAATCCTCCAAAACTTGGCCGCAAATTAATTGATTCTGGCCGCAAATTGTGGCCAGACTGGTGACTGGTGGTTCGTGTCTTGGTCGTGGGGACTCTGAGATTGTTTGTGGTCTCGTGGAACTTGCAACTTTCACTAATTGATTGTGTATCAAAATCTGGGACCTTTTAGC
Source organism: Agapanthus africanus (assembly GCA_030015575.1). Lineage (NCBI taxonomy): Eukaryota > Viridiplantae > Streptophyta > Magnoliopsida > Asparagales > Amaryllidaceae > Agapanthus > Agapanthus africanus. The sequence continues at coordinate 338,980,488 of CM057342.1, read as the reverse complement.
TAAAATTCAAGCGTTTCGGCAACGTGCAATGCAGATTATCCGATAATTGTTTAGGTGTTCCGTACGATGTGTAGTCGTAGGGCAGGTCTAGGAAGTTGCTGCACGCGTTTAGCCGCTAAGAGAACACTTAGGAGCTTATGGGAGTCGGTTTGTTGTTGCCGTTGTTTGCGTGTGTTATCGAAAGGGTTCTAATGTGCACTTGTTATGTTGTTGTATGATTTTAGGATCGCAGGCGGGGACTTCGGACGCCGCGAAGAAGGGAAAGCAGGTGGTCGGATTTACTTAGCTCGAGATCACCGGTGAGTAGATTTAACATCTACGGGGAAATCTCCTGTATGGCATTATGCGTCAGGGCTTGATAAGATATTATAGCCGCATGTTCATATATATATATTTTGATTGCGCATGAGCATCATTACATACCATTACTTGTTGTGCCTTGACTTATTACCTAGTGGACACTACACAATTATTAACGGTTCATGTTGCACGAGCACTAAATTGTATACTACACCCACACCGTCTGTAATTGCCATGACACGCACCACCTATACATAAATGTCGTATTTTATTGTTGTTCATGTTGATACATGGATCACTGTTCTGTTGCGCATATGAGATGCATCGTGCATACATACTTACATGTATACACCCATACTTGTTATAGCTACATGTGCATCTTTAGATGATGTTGGATTTGATTTCGGAGGAATTGGGGACCACGTTATATATTTAAAAACTGGATTTATTTAAAAGAGCGGTTTTCCCTTGATATGCTCGTATTACGGTTTTATGTTGCATATATCATATTTCATGGATTTACGCATTGAGATATGGATTTCATGTGATTTATGGATTTGAGAACCGTGGTATTATTTCAAGAAAGTATGCATTGTTTTGAAAACACGGTTTCTCTTGATATGATATTTCAGTGCGTCCACCATGTGTTTTCTCGGTTCTAAGATGTGTGATAGAAACCCGATTCGAGGAGTTGGATGATCCATTTGCGAGTTCATGGTGGACCCGGTATGGTACCCCAGGGCAAGAAAGGGATGTCGCGCAGTAGACGATGAGCCAAGCAGAGGGACTATTACCTACTGGTGATTGGTTAGACCTGGCAGTTATCCGGAGGATACCGACCGGAGTCGAGAGATGGATATAGGCCGACCCGTACTGCCGGAGCCTAAGGGCCGATCCGGAAAAACGGAGCGCGTGGGCCGATCTGGACCGACGAAGCCCGGTAAGTCCACGTTACCCACCCCGGTTCTTACGGGGAGGCGGAATAGGTAAAAACCGATTTTTGACGCAAGCTAACATGGACTAGAAAAAGAGGATCTTTGCTAAACAAAAACCTAGCAAACTAACTACAAGTTTAGCTACTCGGTTAGAAGGTTATACCTAGGTCTTAAACTCCTTCTCTTCTTGCTCCTTGGAGTGGTTTGAACAGCTCCTCCTCGTAGTCTTCTCTTTGCCAAAGAAGGATCCACCCGAAGGCCTCTACCTTGAGCTCCTACCTCAACCTAGAGGTAACTAAAGTGCTTGGCTTGCTAAACCTAGAACCCTAGAATGAGTAGAGAGGAGTTATGGTGGTTTTATCTCAAGAGCTCATGGTTCTCAACACATGAGAGATGAGAGCTTTGAGAGAGAGTAAGAGGATGAGCTAAACATATGAGAGAGAAAGTGCAAGAAAGAATGAGGATATTTTAGCAACCATACTCTCATATTAGTGAATTATGAAAAATAATAATAATCAAAGAAATTGTGATGGTTCATTTGGAATGGCCATTATCATTTCACATTAAATGAATTTTGCAAGAATCAAGAAGCATCTTCCATGTGAAATGATGATGGTCATTATGTCAACATAGGTCAACAAGTCAACCAAAGTCAAATGGTCAACAACCCTAACCATGGCACAATTATCCTTAATTAATACCATTAATCATATTTCTCATTCTTATTAGGGTTTAGAAAAAGTCAACAGTCAACAACCCTAATGAGAATCCTCTGCCTCTGTCTCTGTCAACTGTGCATATACACCCGCATTCGTGTTCCGAGGAACACGAATACACTGAGACAAAACCAATCCCAAAACAAATGCTAGGATCTGGCTTAAACCAAACCCCGCTAGTAATAATTGCTCGGACACCAAACGTGCATAAGTGCGCGGATGTGACCATGCGACCTCTACTCTGTTTTGCCCAAAGGCGAATAACCCTCTGTGTGGGACTCTAAAGACTCGACACTACCATGACAGCGGGTTTAACCACAGGCCACAAGCGGTACTAGCTATACGTAATGGTCCCCAGGTAGATGCCGATAAGAAGACTGATGAGGTGAACCCATCCGAACTCCTACTGAGCCTGAATGTGACAATCTCCGTACAGTCCGGTCTGTTCGTCTGAGAATATCGCATGGCGGGCCCGGGGGGGGCAGTAAACGTCAGTCCCCTAACAGCGGTACAAGTCGTGTCGGAGTGTAGCCCAGAACACCCTGAGATAACACTGGAAAACCTACCAGTATATCTCGCATGCCATGGCCAGGGACTTCGTGTAATGGCTCTCCTAGACACGGCGCGATATCGACCCCCAATACCGGGAGAGACGAATCCTGTCTAACCGTCACTGCCTCCAAGTGCTTCGGGACTATACCCAACTGCTACCTGTTTGCACGACTCATTTGAGCCGTGGTAGGGTAGCAATCTAAGAACAGTGGGAACACACTCGAGGCGAAGTGACAGTGTCAAGTCAGCGGACTAAGATGTACTCATGTCACCCGGGAACTGATAACTGACGATAGGTATAGTACCAACCAACAGTTCCCGACGAGTCCTGTCCAGTGTACTCGTAACCTAACGAGCACCCGCATACTATCTCAAGTACGACGTACTAATGGCTGTGGGACAGACCATCTCCCCTGCTGGGATGAGAAGCGCATACGCCTGTCTACTCCGGAGTATCGATGCCCCGTCTCGATAATCCAACGACTAGGGACCTGTATAAGGATGTGCTTGTAGATTACCCATCCCCCACTAGTGTGACTGCCATCACAACGCTGGTAATCAAGCAAAGATCCTAAGGGCTCCACTAATGTGTATAGGCGATATGCTAAAAGAAACACATGCACATATTAAAGTAAAAACAAACCAAGTAGCATACTACCATTTCGAGCAAGATTGTCTATACAACTGTGAATATCCCAAGCTTCCATTAAGTAATATACAAACTAGTATGATACAGTAATGGCCTCTAGGGCATATACATTAACAATCTCCCACTTGCACTAAGTCCATGTACTGGCGTATCGAAGACCTATCATCTCGATCAGCCGCTCAAACTGAGTCTGGGGTATGGCCTTCGTGAATGGATCTGCAGTGTTATCTTCTGTAACAACCCTCCGAACCTCGATCTCCCGGCGATCCACGATCTCCCTGATCAGGTGATACCGCCTCAAGATGTGTCTGGGCTTCTGATGGGATCTGGGTTCCTTCGCTAAAGCTATAGCCCCATTGTTGTCACAATACAAAGGTATTGGATCAACAATGGACGGAACCACCTGAAGTTCTGTCAAGAACTTCCTCATCCAGACAGCTTCTTTTGCGGCATCAGATGCAGCGATATATTCCGCTTCCATCGTCGAGTCAGCAACGGTTTCCTGTTTGGAACTCTTCGAACACACCTCCCCTCCATTAAGGGTAAAGACATAACCCGACATGGATTTGGAGTCATCCTTGTCACTCTGGAAGCTGGAGTCAGCAAAGGCCTCCATCTGGAGGTCTTTTCCGCCGTAAACCAAAAACATGTCCTTAGTCCTTCTCAGGTACTTCAAAATGTTCTTTACCGCTATCCAGTGCTTATCCCCAGGGTTTGACTGATACCAGCTTACCACACTCAGTGCATAAGCTATATATGGTCTGGTACACAACATCGCATACATTATAGAGCCTACCGCAGAAGCGTAGGGTATAATAGACATGCGATCCCTTTCCAAATCAGTCTTGGGAGACATCTCTTTGGAGAGGGTGATCCCGTGACAAGCCGGTAAATTACTGCGCTTGGAATCTTCCATACTGAATCTTTTCAGTATGGTGTCGATGTTCCTGGACTGTGAAAGTCCTAATATCCTCTTAGACCTATCACGATGGATCCGGATCCCCAGAATGTAAGAGGCATCACCCAGGTCTTTCATGGAGAACCTGTGTGACAAGAACCTTTTGACAGATTGTAGCATAGGAATGTCATTTCCTATCAAGAGAATGTCATCCACGTATAAAACGAGGAATATGACAGTTCGTGCTACAATTTTACTATAAATACATGGTTCATCTGGATTTTTGATAAAGCCAAATTCTTTGACTGTTTCATCAAAACAGATGTTCCAACTCCGCGATGCCTGCTTCAGTCCATAAATGGACTTAAGCAACTTGCACACCTTCCCGCTACTCCCACTCTAAATGAAACCCTCTGGCTGGTCCATATAGACAAACTCCTCTAAATTTCCAGTTAGAAAAGCGGTCTTTACGTCCATCTGCTAAATCTCATAATCGTGGAAGGCAGCAATGGCAAGAAGGATCCGAATGGATTTGAGCATAGCCACTGGAGAAAAGGTTTTGTCATAGTCCAAACCAGGTCTTTGACGAAAACCCTTTGCAACAAGTCTAGCCTTATAGGTCTCAACCTGTCCATCTACACCAATCTTCCTTTTGAAGATCCATTTGCAGCCTACGGGTTTTACCCCTTCTGGAGCAACGTCCAAAGTCCATACTTTGTTGGTGTACATGGACTCCATTTCGGTCCGCATTGCATCCAACCATTTTACCGAGTCAGTGCTCTAAATGGCCTGCTGGAAGCTAGTCGGCTCATCATTATCAATGATGCAATCCTCTTTATCCCCATCTATGAGAAAACCGTAGTATCTCTCGGGCGGATGAGACTGCCTACTACTCCTGCGGAGTGGCGCAGGAATGTCCTGTTCTTTCGAACCTTCTGGTTCTACTAAGCCTTCAGTAATAGCTTGTGGCTCTGGAATTTCTTCTAGTTCTATTTCGCTCCAACTTATCTGATTTTCCAAAAATTCAGTTTCCAAGAAGCAGGTATGACGAGAAACAAAAACCTTTTATTCCTCTGCGCAATAGAAGAAATATCCCTTGGAATTCTTTGGATATCCCACAAACTTGCACTGTACTGAGCGTGCCTCGAGTTTGTCCGCATGCTACTTTTTGACAAAAGCTGGACATCCCCATGTCTTAATGTGCTTAAGATAGGGTTTCTTCCCACTCCACATCTGATATGGTGTGGTAGGCACTGTCTTAGTTAGAACTTGGTTCAAAAGGTATGCAGCTGATTCTAGTGCATATCCCCAGAATGATCGCGGCAACTCAGCGTTACTCATCATGGAGCGTACCATATCCAATAGGGTTCGGTTTCGTCTCTCCGATACACCGTTATGTTGTGGAGTGTATGGAGGAGTAAGCTGAGAGAGAATTCCATTCTCTTTTAGGTAATCCAGGAACTCGGCACTTAAGTATTCACCACCTCGATCAGATCTCAGTGTCTTGATACTTTTGCCTGTTTGTTTTCTACTTCATTCTTGTATTCCTGGAATTTTTCAAAGGCTTCAGATTTATGCTTCATTAAGAAGACATGCCCGAACCATGAAAAATCATCCGTAAAAGTAATGAAGTAAGAATAACCACTTCGCGCATGTGTAGACATTGGACCGCATACATCTCTGTGTATGAGTCCCAAGAGCTCGCTCGCTCTTACTCCATGTCCAGTGAACGGAGTCTTTGTCATCTTTCCTTTGAGACATGATTGACAAGTTGCATATGATTGATATTCGAACGGATCCAAATATCCTTCTTTATGCGACTTAGTTAACCTTGTCTCATTGATGTGACCCGGTCTACAATGCCATAAGAAAGCATGATTTATTTCTGGAGACTTTCTTTTGTATGTATTCTGGACATTGAAAATGTGTGGTTGGTTCAATACGTATATACCGTTGCTTAATGTACCCGACCCAATCAGAACATGATTAAGGTGAATATTTACAACATCGCTTACAAATGCAAAATCATAACCTTCTTTAGACATTAAAGATACAGATATGATATTACAAGTCGCACTGGGTACAAAATAACAGTCACGCAAAACCAAAACATGTCCATCTGACAATCCCAAGTGATAGTCCCCCACGGACTCAGCATCCATGCCAGCTCCGTTTGCAACTCTGAGGGTCATATCACCTGCCTTCAAAACCCTACGCTTTCTCAGTGCCTGCAAAGAATTACATATATGAGATCCTGATCCGGTATCCAATACCCCGGAAGTAGAGTATACTGATAGACAGTTTTCAATAACATACACGCCTGAAGCCGAAGCCACAACTTGCTTCGGGGCCTGGTTCTTGGCCTTCCAAGCCCTGCAATCTTTCTTCCAGTGTCCTTTCTTATGACAATAAAAGCACTCTTCCTTCCCCACAAGCTGTCCCGCTACCTTTACTACCTTTGCCTTTCCCTTGGCTTCCACTTTACTAACACCGCCCCTTGGTTTGGTGGGGTTCTTCTTCTTCTTTCCCTTGGCTTTCGCCTTGGACCTAGAAGAGGAAGGTCCTCCAACAGACAAACTGGATGTTTCCCTTACTTTCTGTAAGGTGCTCTCTGCACTCCTCAACATGTTGAGGAGTTCTGGAAGTTCAACTTCTTTTCCTTGCATGTTGAAGTTCAGGATAAACTGGGCGTAAGTGGAAGGAAGGGACTGGAGAATCAAGTCAGTGTAGAGCTCGTTCTCTAACGTGGTCCTGAGGTCCGCGAGCTCTTCAATGTAGCCAATCATCTTAAGCGTGTTCCGCTACAAATGATCCGACGGCCAATCTCGCCGAAAATAACTTTTTCGAGACTTCGTATCTGGCGATACGGGATTGTTCTCCATACAGATCCTTTGTGTGGAGAAATATGGATTCAAGATCCATATCCTCGTGCCACCTATGATGTTCATTGTCCATAGAGGCAAGCATGAGGCACTTGGCCTTCGCGCAATCAATCTCCCAGATCTTATGGATTTCCTTATCCGCGACGCAGGATTGAGGACCTGGGACAGAGGGAGCTTTGGTGGTAAGGAGATACCCCAACTTGTCATAAGTGATTGCCATTTTGACATTCCTGAGCCAATCTTTGTAGTTTGGCCCTGTCAATATATTTTTATCTAGTAGTAACTTAAGTCCGGTCATGATGTTTGGTCGCTGCAATTAGGAGAGAGAGAAGAAACACTTTAGCATGATGCTCTTGCAAGTTTAGAGTGGTTTTTGGTTTGTCTAAACAGGATGGCTCCCACTGTTTCTCGAATCCTTCCTCAAACCAAAAAAGAAGAATTAGTCGGGATCAATCTCACCGTACAATTCTTACTCAACCGTTCAGCCAGGCCAGTGTTGGTACTTCGAGGGAGGTTTTACGAAGCTTTTGTGAAGTTCCTTAATTAAATAACCACTTTTCCCTGTGGGCGTAGCCCCGCTAACACATTTCTAGACACCTACTTGGTTTATAGCATTGATCGTTAAGTGAGAAAGTTTCCCGACGAGTAGCATATACTCACAGTAGGATCGAGATCCAAATATCATCGTGTGATAAAGATGAAGGAATCCTACCAGAATCATCACACTTCAAATGGTATGCAGCACTAGCAAGTTTCAGTTTCTTTAGAAACTCCCGATGTGGATTTCTTCCCCATGCTCTTATGACATTGACTTTGGCCAACAAATCATAAGTCACATGTCAAGTTCTACCCGTCATTTTCCAGGTTAATTTGAACCTACCCATACCTACCCTTGACTTTGGCCAACAAGGCAGTACGACTGTCCCAAACCAACTCATCTATCTATGCTACATATGAATATCCAATAGCTACCAATCACCATGCCTTGACTTTGGCCAACAAACACAGATTGAATACTATTGACTATCCATATGAAATGATGGAGGGCTACGAATGGTTTTGGCGAAACCGTGAACGCAGTGAACTTAATATAATCGAAGGAATGTGATAGCTTTTAAAAGGAGTGGTTCAAGCTCCGCATTTTAAAAGTTTTCTATTTTGAAAAGAAACCGAGTGGTTTTGAAATTGTTCCAACGACTTAACTTTGGTTTATTTTCTTGCATTAATTTAATGCGTCCCATCAATTAATCCTACCATTGCAGAAAACAACGAAAATATGACGTACTCTTATGCCATCCGCATTCGCCATGGGGCCCCGCCATCACCCGTTAGGTTACTTAACTAACGACAGTGCGGGGGCTGGACTAGCGCGGATGCAAAACATAAGCAACGCCTACTAGATATCATATATAGATATATACATTCGTCAGATGCAATGATAGCCATTCCAGATCACAGATGAACACATTGGATATGCTAGGAATCCGTGTTTCGTTCGAGCCTGCAACGAAAGACGGATTACACGGTCGCGATGAATAGCCAAACCCCACCCTAGACCCCTACGAGTGCGGCAAACTACCCGCTAAGTACCCAAAGTGAAGCAACCTCCCTCAACAACGTGAGTAGGCCACTCGGCACTTCAAAGTACCCGGTAGTTTGTGCACCCCACCTTAGGTCTATCCTAGGAGAAAAAACAGTAAAAGAAATAATATACAATGGCGGCTACAACCTCATCCCGGATGTGCGGCCATAAAAATAATATTACATCAATTTACATATTACATCAAATGAAAGAAAAAGAAAATCTCATCTTACAAAACCCCGGCTATTCATCTGCGACAATCCAACGAGTTCATATACACAATCCAACAACATTACAAATCATAGATATGCACAACCCCCACTAATCGACGTATAGCGATTAGTCGACGTTCAGTGCATATATCACATCACAGATATAACCATTTACCAAAAGTTTGTAGAACTTCGATCAAAACACCAATTTGTAACTACCCCAAACACAACATTGTTCTCTGGAAATTCTGGGCAGGAACAAAATATCTTTAAAATCCCAAAACAGAACACTGAACAAACTGCAGCAAACACGAGTCGCGGCCGAGTCAACTCGGCCGTGGATCCCCGGCGAAACGCGTGGTTTCGCCGCGCTTCCGCGGCGCGTTGATTGAGTCGTGGTCTCATTTTTCCTGCATGTTCTTAAAAAACCCTGCACCGATTTTTAAGGTATGTGGAATTATTTTTAGAGCAGTTTTAAAAATCGGCAGAAAGTTTAGTTTTTGGACATGTTTCGCGATTTTTTTTTGGATCGAAGTTCTAATCACTTTGCTAACAAGCTAGTTGTTCTTTAGTTAGGCTTTGATACCACTGTAAGTCCATGTTACCCACCCCGGTTCTTACGGGGAGGCGGAATAGGTAAAAAACGATTTTTGACGCAAGGTAACATGGACTAGAAAAAGAGGATCTTTGCTAAACAAAAACCAAGCAAACTAACTACAAGTTTAGCTACTCGGTTAGAAGGTTATACCTAGATCTTAAACTCTTTCTCTTCTTGCTCCTTGGAGTGGTTTGAACGGCTCCTCCTCGTAGTCTTCTTTTTGCCGAAGAAGGATCCACCCGAAGGCCTCTACCTTGAGCTCCTACCTCAACCTAGAGGTAACTAAAGTGCTTGGCTTGATAAACCTAGAACTCTAGAATGAGTAGAGAGGAGTTATGGTGGTTTTATCTCAAGAGCTCATGGTTCTCAACACATGAGAGATGAGAGCTTTGAGAGAGAGGAAGAGGATGAGCTAAACATATGAGAGGGGAAGTGCAAGAAAGAATGAGGATATTTTAGCAACCATACTCTCATATTAGTGAATTATGAAAAATAATAATAATCAAAGAAATTGTGATGGTTCATTTGGAATGACCATTATCATTTCACATTAAATGAATTTTGCAAGAATCAAGAAGCATCTTCCATGTGAAATGATAATGGTCAATATGTCAACATAGGTCAACAAGTCAACCAAAGTCAAATGGTCAACAACCCTAACCATGGCACAATTATCCTTAATTAATACCATTAATCATATTTCTCATTCTTATTAGGGTTTGGAAAAAGTCAACGGTCAACAACCCTAATGAGAATCCTCTGCCTCTGCCTCTGTCAACTGTGCATACACACCCGCATCCGTGTTCCGAGGAACACGGATACACTGAGACAAAACCAATCCCAAAAAAAATACTAGGATCTGGCTTAAACCAAATCCCGCTAGTAATAACTGCTCGGACACCAAACGTGCACAAGTGCGCGGATGTGAACGAACCCCGTCGCAAAACCATGCGACCTCTACTCTGTTTTGCCCAAAGGCGAATAACCCTCTGTGTTAGCACAACGGGGGGTGAGTTGCCAACTCGTGAGTAGAAAACATCACCGAGAAGAAATCGCATGTATAACTCCCTCCTAGGTCATACAATAATATCCTTAATATAATATAACCTGAAGCATCTAATAATGGCAAGGGTAAGTACCTATACATAAGTGTATTACCAAGTGTTCATGTCAGTGCCTCAGGTAGCAACATATCACATATATGATGTATGAATGCATGAAAACAGAATACATCTAAATGAGAAAACTGTTTTCTTATCTCAGTGAGATTTCTGTATAAAAATCGAAGTATCATCAATGAAATCAACAGAGAATCCGTGTCAAGTATCGACACAAAATATATATCCCGATATCTCAATATCTCAATATCTTGGGCTCCGGCAATCCGGACTGGCCCATAACATCAAATCTCAATATCTCGGGCTCCGGCAATATGGACTGGCACATATCATCAAATCTCAAGACTACGTCGGTATCCTCCTGATTGGTATGATCTATGTGTTTGTAGTAGTTAACCGCAATCAATAACGGTGTCGCGTGTAGCTAGACCGAGATGAGTATGGTTCGTCCTCTTGGATACGTTGAATCTTTTATTCTTACTTTAGGCATGTTGATTAGGAAAGGAGGGAGAATAAAGAATGGTGAAGGATGGTTGTAGGATCTAGATCTACGTTAAACACTGATGTAAAATATAGATCTAGATTAACTACGGAGGTAAGTTTATATGAAAAGGGTGCTTGTAGGGTTCATTAGGATTTAGTAGTTATGGGTGATTAATTAAAGACTACCCTTTTTATCCTTTAATAGATTTAAAACTAGAACGACAGTGATGCATGTAGATTAGGGTTTCTGGAGGGAAAAGGGATCCCACTCTTAACCCCTATCTCGACATGGAACTCTGTTCATATCTAGCCTTTACCAACACAATCATTAATCTAATCTCTAATCGCGGTCGAGACTGACAATGAATTGGTAGCGCGCCCGATTAGGATGTTAATGATTCTTTTGATAAAGTTTATAAACTTTATAGGACTTAAAAAGAGTTTAAGTATTTTCATCATCCATTAACCTACCCTAATCCTATGAACCCTAACAAGCGGATAATTACTCGCGCATGTTGGGAGAAGAAGAGATGAAGAGAGAATTCATAATGAAACAACAAAGAAATAGAATAATAAAAAGAACTATCTTTATTAATCAACAAAACTCATTTACACTTTGTTTCCTTAGAAAATGATTACAAATACTAGTTTGCTTCTCGATCTCTTCTAAGGAGGTAGATGAATCGTTGATGATCAGCCTGGATGCGTGAGCCGTCTTGGACTTCGTGATCGCGTCGACTTGATGATTTTTTCAAGAGGCTCTCGGTCTTTATTTATAGTCCCAAAGCCAGAACCCTAGTGTCCTAAATTGGAAACTGTCAGTTAAGATCCAACAGAAGAAATCCCAACTCCCAAGTCTTCAAAACCGCGGCGGATCCGCGGCCAAAAGATGGGTTTGGCCGTGGATTCGCGGCCAAATAGTGACATCTTGGGCTCAATCTTCTTATGGGGTCTTCTGGTGATATATGGTGATTTTTGAATATCTGGAAACTGAAAATCTTTTCTACGTCACTGCCAGAATTGATTTATTTAGTTTACTTTCTTAATTAGGCAGGTTTGTTCCAACAACTTTGATTTCCTTGATTTCAGCCCCGAAAATTTTTCACAATAGCTCAACAAATAATATTTAGTAGCGTTTGTTTTATTGAGATATTAACTTAACCATTAAGTATTGGTCAAATGTATAATATGGTAAGCATATTTAAATGGGCCAAATGTTACATGGATATTATATGCTTATATTTTCCTACCAAATGTTAATTATAATATATAAACACATGAAAATAGTATTTTTACAGATAAAACCTCACATGTATCATATATTATAATAAACACCTTTTATTATAAAGAAATAGTAGAAAAATGTCATATTAAATGTGCAGTTTTATCAACTGAACAAATACCCCCAAACTTATCTTTGATCGTCCCGAGCAAACTAGTTTATTCAAAAGAAGGAGAAAAAGAAAGGAGAAAACTAAACACACTTTTGTAGGTAAACACTATTGCACTAAGCACGTGCAACAAGTGAAGGGTTTGTTTAGCACCCTATGAAGAGTTTTGAAGCATCACATGTCCAAAAGTTTAAGTTTTTATTGTGCTAAACAAACACGCAAAGGAATCGATCCTAGAAAATTAAGGTTACAAAACTTTAAGCTAATAAAAGTTAGGGTTTAGAGACTACAACCTTTGTAGCTCCCTTTTTGCTTGACTCCTTAGACTCTTAGGTGTTGGAAGAAGGTCCGCTTGTACTCCTCTCACGTCCACGACGATCCACCCGGAGTTTCCCGCCCAAGCTTGCAACTTTGAAAAACAAAGAGAACACTCTAATCAAGTTAGCTAAACTTGAGTAGAATGATGTTGTGGCTAATGATCTCACTTCAAAATCCTATTTTTATGAGTATTTTGCTCTCTTGAAAGAAGTAGAGAGCAAAGCATCAAGGTTGATGAAGATGGTGGTCTTTTTGTGAAGAAGAGAATAATGGAACCCTTGAAAGAGAAAAAGAAAAATGAGCATATATATTTTCTCTTTCTCATATCCAACCATGGTTAACTCTAAAGATATTATTGGATTAAAGTTAAAAGCACAAAAAGAAAATAAAGCATGGGTTAAAAGGTAGGTGAGCATGGTAAGGTTAGGAAGAGTGTAGAAACCTTTTATGATTTAACCCATTTTCATTTCCTTTTGCTTTAATTTAAAAACCAATAATAATCCACAAAATTAACCATGGTGTGATTCTTATATTGCCACCATTCTCATTGTATAAGCAACCATGATAAAGTGATGTATGTATGCATGTGTGCATGCACATCCATATGTGCATGAACAAGAATGAATGCATACATGCATGCATACATCCAAAATAAACAAGATAGGATTTGTAGTGAGAAGCTAATGATAAATCAACACTTGATTCACTAATCCGGTCATATCGCATACGACCCGACCATTAGCAAGCCGCCCAATTAATATACGGTATCCTATACACGTATTTTAATCGGGTCCAAGCGCATATCGCATACGCACACCACAACGTTTCGCCTGGACTAGGTAACTCCTATGTGGGACTCTAAGACTCGTCAATATGCCAGCAGTGGGTGATGATCATATCAAGCACCCCCAAGCCGCAAGCGGTCAGCTAAACGTAACGGCCACCCGGGTATTGAGCGATCAGAAGACAACAAGCGAACCTGCTACAACTCCCGTCGAGCCAACTGGCAACACTACCGTACAGTCCGGTCTCTTCGTCAGATATGCTGCATCTCGAGCCTAGGGATGGTCACGTCGACCCCAATAACTCAATAAGTCGTGCCGGTGAATGGTCTATAGCAGATCGAGAAACTACTGATAACACTTATCAGCAAATCTCAGCAGCCCTGGCCAGGGACTTACTGATATAACCAGTCGGGCACAGTACAGAATCAACTCCCAATATCGGGAGAGACGAAACCCCTCCTATCGCTCATTGCCTTCGTGTGTCTCGGGACTATACCCAACGGCCACCTGCTTGCACGACTCAGTAGAGCCGTGGTAGGGTGGTAATCAAAGTACAGTGGGAGAACACACAAGGCTCTATGACGATCTCGGGTCTACAGACTAACCTGTACCAGTGTCACCTGAGAACTGCTATCCGACGATAGATATAATTCCATATAGGAGTTCTCGGTGAGTCCGTCCAGTGTACCCAGTCACCACTGAGCACCCGTATATGATCTTGATGTCAAACATCGATGAATGTGGGAACATTCATCGCCCATCGTATGGGTCTAGTATCATATACGCTAGTCTACTGTGGTATATCAATGCCCCGTCTCGATATACCTACGACTAGGGACGTTCCAGGATATGCTTATAGACTACAGATGTCCCACTAGTATGATCTCCATCATAATCAGAGTAGTCAATCCGATATCCTCAGGGCTTTATCAGCATGTATGAATGAATAGAAGCATGATCAAATAAACATGTCAGATAAAGAAGAACCAGATAGCATACTATCATGTCGAGCAAGAATGCAAACTGAATATATATACATGTATAGATACATCCACTATCACATAATGGCCTCTAGGGCATACATATATCCAACAACAAGCCGTTAAACCTCTAGGTGTCCCTAGTAGGAGGAGTGTTGTCTCCTGAGGGTTTTCAGCGGATTACACCCATAAAATCCTATAATAAAAGGAAGACTGTGAAAGTTACATATAAAGATAAGAATTGTAAAAGAAAGACTTTGAAGATTAGTGTTTCCAACTAATACTAGCTTTTCAGTTGTCATGAGCCCTATCTTAATAGTCATGAAAAGATGTTGGAAATCACGTCATCCCTCAATAAAACATCGTCTTTATTCTTCATTCCTACCTTTCTTCCAAACATCGATCATATAACCCTACGTGTGTGTAAAGAACATCCCTACACTCAGAGAATTCAATTCAAGCAATCATACCCTTGTCCTTCCACCTTAGTACTTTTTAATTGATATTTAGATGGAATTTGCTCACACATTTTTCATGCGACCGTTAATACTTCTTGAGGTACTAACCGACCGATTACTCATGTGCTTGCTTATAAGGTGTATTAGTATTCTCCTCGTCTTGCACCACATAAGGCTTAGCAGTGACTCCCAAACCAGTTGGTCTAAGGCACTAGGTGATGAAGCACCCTCGCTATATTTTTTTATTGCTGCCTTGGCGATAACAAAACCAGTGTCTATTTTTTTCACCATTTTATCTTTTATTTTTCCATTTATTATTTCCTTCATACTTTGGCTTTCAGACAAGAGCCTTTCAAGGTATCCTCTACTATCCCGAGTTTTAAGACGTGTGTAAGTGCATATAGTAGGGTATCAACATTCAAATGTTTGGCTTCCAGAATAGAAACTATTTTTCAGACTTATTTTTATCCTCAGATTAGTGACTTCCTTCATCTTACTAACCCTTGGGACAACGGCTCATAGCTACTTATTACTAGTTTCGTTTAAGAAAACTTCTAACTTTCTTGGTTTTCTTAAACTATTCCTAGCTTTTGGATTTAATTTTTCACTTTCTAATCTTTTATTAGAAAAGAAAATTTTTAAATTTTTTGAAAATGTTGTGCTTATGCAAAATATGATGCAAATTGATGCGTAAATAAGCACAAACCTCCCCCAAACTTGTTTTCAACAGTGTCCTCACTGTTGTCTTCTGCTAAACCTCAAAAACCTGTAAGCTTGGGAGGAAAAGGGGGGCAAGAAATAATGCAAGTGAAATCCTCCCCCAAACATATTTTTGGCTCACAAAAAATTCTTTCAAGAGCCAAAATATCCCCCCCCCCAAATTTAAGTTAAACAATGTTAATCTTTTAAAATCACAAGAGGGGGTCAAAGTTATTGGTCAATGCCAAGCTTTGCAAAGACCGAAAGTCAACACCAACCATTCGAAGATTTTATCAGTGTAGTGCACCGGTTTGTGGAAGAACATGTCACCTATTGACGTGAAGAAGTGGGGAGGATATAAGAGGTGGGGTAGAATGTGTTTGCGTCTCGTTTTGGAGAGACGACACAGTGATAGTGATGATGGATTACTCGCATTATCATGATTGTCCAGAAGAAGGGGTGGAGGTTCAATTTCTTCGTCTTGGAGTTGATTCATCTCAATACCCGTGTCTTTTAAAAATGCGAGTTCATCAGCGAAAATTTTCTCAAAGCTTTCATCGATACCCCGAAGAATAATCTCATCAGGAAAAACAAAGTGATCGTCAGACTCTATAAAAAGTTCCTCATCAGCGTTAGATGTTGACCCGGACAACTCGGTGGAAGAGTCTGTGTATGTATAATACATGGTTGGGTCAAACAACAACATATGAAAAGAGTCAGTATCATGATATTGATCAAATTCGTTGCTGTCGACATCCATTAATTCGACAGAACACACATAAGCATAGGGTTCGGAGGGTTCACTTCCCAACTTGTAAATGTTAAGCTCAATTGACTTCTTTCCAAAGGATAGGGTCATAGAGCCGTTTCTACAATTGATTACTGCGTTGGAAGTTGCTAGGAAGGGTCGACTGAGTATCACCGGGATTTGATTGCTTGGGTTTGCCACAGGCTGTGTATCTAAAACAATAAAGTCCACAGGGAATATGAATTCCCCGACTTTGATTAACACATCCTCTAGCTCACCCCTAAGTTGGGTGATAGATCGATCGGCCATCTGAAGAGTGCAATGCGCAGGTTTTAACTCTCCGGACCCTAATTGCTCATAAACAGAATACGGAAGCAAGTTAACACTAGCACCTAAATCGAGTAGAGCACGATTGATATTTTTACCCCCAATGGAAATAGAAATTATAGGACTCCCGGGGTCCTTTCGTTTCTTGGGTAGTTGTTGTGTAAAAGTAGTGCTCACATTACTCGCAAGGAAAACTTTTTAGGTACTTGAACTTTTCTCTTCCTAGTGTACAAGTCCTTTAGGATTTTCGCATAAGACGGAACTTGTTGAATAGCATCTAGGAGAGGAATGTTTATGTTAACTTGCTTAAAAATTTCCACAATCTTCTCCATTTGTGGACTTGGTCTGTTGCCCTTTAACCTGTTTGGATAAGGTGCTTTATCAATAAGGATTTGGTCCAACATTGGAGAAGTTTGTGGGGATGGAATGGATCCCAGAATTGGAGTGCGGATCGTTTTAGATAGATTTGTGGAAGTGTTCGAGCCTTGGGTAAAACAAAGAATAGGCTCGGAAGTAGGTGGGAGACTAGACGAATTAGGGGAAGAAGTAGAAGCTGGGGTATCATTGGTGTCACTAACATCATCACATTGCTCACCCACTTAGTTATTCAGCACTTTTCCCAATCTCAACGTAGTAACGGCACTCACATTATAACTTTGTGAGTGGCTAAGATTTGGTAGGGGTTGAGATGGGAGTTTCCCTTTCTCTCTCGCACTCATTGCGGCGTTCAACTGTGCAATTTGGTTTTCTATTGATTTAATACTCTCAACGTGGGAGGCGGAGTCTTTCTTTAGGATATCAATAGAAAACTTCATATCAGCTGACATCTGCATGGAATGTTTCATAAACAAATCCAAAGTTTGTGCGAGTGAAGAGTTATCAGTACCGGCCAATTGCGGTATAGAAGTGTTGGCCGGATTTTGAAAATTTTATGACTGAAAGGGGTGCTGACCTTGTGGTTGTGGTTGCTGTGGAGGAGGTCTTTGATAATTGCTTTGGAACTGGTTTTGATTTTGGGGTTGATTTTGGCTCCAAGCAAAGTTAGGATGATTCCTCCATCCTTGATTGTACGTGGAAGAATAAGGATCGCTTCTAGGTCGCTACTGAAAAGAAGCATCAGTTTGCTCATGACCTTGAAACGATGCATTCATAGGATATTCTTCCGTCAAGTGTAAAGGATCTGAACAGCAACCACACACGGTTTTGGGAAGCGTAACCTGGTTTAGGGAGGCTAATGAAAATTTGTTCTCAATAGCGTCGAGTTTCTTCTGCATCGCTGCCATTTCGGCTTTTACTGCGATGGAAACATCGAGCTGATGAATACCTCCCCTAGATGAAGGTGGTCTTACGCTTTCCCACTGCAAAGTGTTTTTAGCGAGATCTTCCAGATATTTCCACGCTTCACCGTCATCTTTAGACATGAAATTGCATTGACACATTGTTTCAAGCATCTGCTTTGTCGCTGGATTAATGCCCTCATATATAATTCGGCACAAATCCCATCTTTTAATTCCATGATGAGGACATTGGACAAGAAGATCCTTGAAACGTTCAAAGCACTTCCAAAATGGTTCATTGGGAAGCTGGGTAAACTGGTTGATCTCGCTCCTCACACGGGCGGTCTTATAGTTTGGGCAAAACTTCTTAAGAAATGCAATTACGAATTCATCCCAGTTAGTGATAGAGTGTGTGGTAGTATTATAAAGCCATTTTTCTGCCACGTCGCACAGAGTGAATGGGAGAAGACGTAAGCGCATAGCATCCACAGTCAGTTGCGAAGTACCCATCATTGCGCATACGTTTTCGAATTTAGTGATGAAAACGTACGCGTCTTCAGACTCAAGCCCATGAAATTTGGGCAACAGATTGATGTAGTGGGGTTTAATTTCAAAATTTTCCCCGTTAGCTGGTGGAATAGATAGACAAGTGGGAAGTGGACCACGGATAGGATAGCATCTCTCTTGGAGAGAGATGCGCGGTGGATTCTGCGCACTTACAGGCGGTGGCAGCGTGGTGTTATAACCTGATGGAGTACCGTCCATCTCGGTTGATGTGGTGTGTGGTGGGGGAAAAGAAGATGAAGAAGTACCGACTTCGGAGTCGATAGCAGGAACGCGGACAAGACGAGCACTAGAATCCCGTGTCCAGCCAAGCATGCACTAAGCGGGTTTAGCGCAAGTGGCAGCGTGTGTGTGATTTAAAATTGGTTTGTTTTGAAAAGTGTGTTGGACTTAGACAAATCACATAAAAATGCACAAACAACCATAGAACTATGGTTACCTAGGTCCAGTCTCTAGACCGCTCCTAGACTTCCAAAGGACAAGCCGCAGGATCAATCCTCTACCACCTCTTTACTACCCTTATGGCTAGGTAAGTGCCAGGTAAGTGGGAGGTATCCACTACGTAAGTAGTGGGCCTAATTAAGTAACCACTTGCCTTAGACATACTTGCCTAGACACCACAAAAGTAATGCGGATAAGCGATAGATTACCCACGACCTTCCTCTGTCCTTAATGAGCGCGACAGTCCTTAGAGTCTGGTCTAGATTTTTTTTTAAATTAATGTAGGGTTGATGCAGATGCTCGGTTTATGATTTGTGGGGCTTAGGAAGGGTGATGAAATCCCCACCTAATCTGGATTTGGTCTTTTCCCCTTAAAGTCCGTATTAAAATATGCAAAACAAAACCAATCACAAAACTTTGCAAAAATATTTTTGAGCGGCGATATTTTGCAAAGAATCCTGCAGAAAAAAGATTTTATTGGATTTTAGAGGAGAGAGAAATAGGTTAGAATCTTAAGAGAGAATTTTGGAGCCCTAGATCCCCTAATGCGCCGCGCTTCCGCCGCGAATGTTCACCTCCTGCCGCGGATCCGCCGCAAAGAAGAGAGATCAATTGATGATTTTTTTTCTGTGCCCTTCTGTCCTCCTCTGGATCTCAATGAATGTCTATGTCTCCTGTTTCCTCAAGTCTGTGACTCAAGATCTCCTTGCAAAAAATTCACACACTTCGTTAAATATACGATTTGTAGTTTTGTTTTAATTATGATATAGATCGGATAAGAATTCAACACAAATAATAAGAATAAAAAATTACGCACGTATCCCCGGCAACGGCGCCATTTGATTGGTACGATCTATGTGTTTGTAGTAGTTAACCGCAATCAATAATGGTGTCGCGTGTAGCTAGACCGAGATGAGTACGGGTCGTCCTCTGGGAAACGTTGAATCTTTTATTCTTACTTTAGGCGTGTAGATTAGGAAAGGAGGGAGAATAAAGAATGGTGAAGAATGGTTGTAGGATCTAGATCTACGTTAAACACTGATGCAAAATATAGATCTAGATTAACTACGGAGGTAAGTTTATATGAAAAGGGGGTTTGTATGGTTCATTAGGATTTAGTAGTTATGGGTGATTAATTAAAGATTACCCTTTTTATCCTTTAATAGATTTAAAACTAGAACGACAGTGATGCATGTAGATTAGGGTTTCTGGAGGGAAAAGGGATCCCACTCTTAACCCCTATCTCGACATGGAACTCCGTTCATATCTAGCATTTACCAAAACAAGCATTAATCTAATCTCTAATCGCGGTCGAGACTGACAATGAATTGGTAACGCGCCCGATTAGGATGTTAATGATTCTTTTGATAAAGTTTATAAACTTTATAGGACTTAAAAAGAGTTTAAGTATCTTCATCATCCATTAACTTACCCTAATCCTATGAACCCTAACAAGCGGAGAATTACTCGCGCATGTTGGGAGAAGGAGAGATGGAGAGAGAATTCATACTGAAACTACAAAGAAATAGAATAAGAAAAAGAACTATCTTTATTAATCAACAAAACTCATTTACACTTTGTTTCCTTAGAAAATGATTACAAATATTAGTTTGCTTCCCGATCTCTTCTAAGAAGGTAGATGAATTGTTGATGATCAGCCTGGATGTGTGAGCCGTCTTAGACTTCGTGATCGCGTCGACTTGATGATTTTTTCAAGAGGCTCTCGGTCTTTATTTATAGTCCCAAAGCCAGAACCCTAGTGTCCTAAATTGGAAACCATCAGTTAAGATCCAACAGAAGAAATCCCAACTCCCAAGTCTTCAAAACCGCGGCGGATCCGCGGCCAAAAGGTGGGTTTGTCCCCGGATCCACGGCCAAATAGTGACATCTTGGGCTCAATCTTCTTGTGGGGTCTTCTGGTGATATATGGTGATCTTTTGAATATCTGGAAATTGAAAATCATTTCTACGTCACTGCCAAAATTGATTTATTTAGTTTACTTTCTTAATTAGGCAGGTTTGTTCCAACAACTTTGATTTCCTTGATTTCAGCCCTGAAAATTCTGCACAATAGCTCAACAAATAATATTTAGTAGCGTTTGTTTTATTGAGATATTAACTTAACCATTAAGTATTGGTCAAAGGTATAATATGGTAAGCATATTTAAATGGGCCAAATGTTACATGGATATTATATGCTTACATTTTCCTACCAAATGTTAATTATAATATATAAACACATGAAAATAGTATTTTTACAAATAAACCCTCACATGTATCATATATTATAATAAACACCTTTTATTATAAAGAAATAGTAGGAAAAATATCATATTAAATGTGCTGTTTTATCAACTGAACACCTCCGGATATCCGCCGCGTCATAAATAACCGGTCGGTAGTGCTCCCCTGCCGGGATCAACGCCATCATCTGTGACCATCTTGCCCCGGAGTACCGCACCGGGTCCACCATGCACTCGCAGATGGCTCATCCTCCTCCTCGAATCGGGTGTATGATATTGCTCAAGAGCCGAGAAAACTCATGGTGGACACCTCTCACATCATATCACGAGAAAACCGCAAATTTCTATCTTTTGAAATGAAAATGAGTTTATAAAATCCTTGCGGTTTCTCCAAATCCCGAAATCTCATGGAAAACCCGAAATCCCAAACTCGAGAGTGAATAACAGTAACATACCGGCATAAAGCCCCATAATATTTCATGAAAAATGAATATATATATATATATATATGCATGAATTATCTAACCAGCATATGAAAGCAAGCGTACTAGTATTATGTTAAAACTACCAGCTAGCAATTTATACCAATGAAGTAGTGTTTTTATAATGTGTACGTGACATGAAAATTACCGATAATGATGTGTGTGAGCCGGTAGCAAGTGTACGTGGAGCATACGCATCATCGATAATGGTGCTGGTGTCCTGACAACATGGGTTCATAATAACAAAGAAACACATTATAAGCATGCAATGCGATGTGAACAGCATGAACATACGGAAAATGAATAGTAAACTCAACTCTGGAGAATATGCAATTCTATACATCATTCATACAGCTTTGGCATTTGAAATAGCATGAATCGTGGTTTTGTTTTGAAAATAGGGGCTATGGCGCTTTTTAGAAAAGGTACGTCCTTTGGAAAATCCGTAGTATCCCTCGGCCTGTCTTTAAAATACTCACAATTCGTAAATTTTGGAAATAAGTATAACTCGAGCTCAATCTAACATCTACCTAATAAACTACAGGATTAAACTAAGAGACTAATCGAAAGGGGTAAGGAAAACTACCTAAAGTCCGAGTCGATATATCTAGTAGTTGGCGATCCCCCCTCAATAGCATCACGAACGGTAAAATATATAATACGACATCCTCGAATCAAGAGTGCGGATCAATCATCATATTTATACTTCTTACAGTAAAATCCATCGTACAGCATCCCAAAATCAGGGTACGGGTCAATATCACATTTATCTCATTATTCATATGGTATCACTATCATAAATCATTAACTAAGTGTACTGATCTAAAGTTTAGTACATTCTGATACCATCAACATATATCCGCGTATGTATGAAAACACATCGCCCATCGATCCACTATAATATCATGTCGTATATCATAACACGACCCAAATCACATAACCGATCTCACGGCATCATGCCCGATCATATCGACTCTCCTCCGAGTATCATATACTATCCTTATCACCTGAGTATACGTATATGTATATATATATATATATATATATATTAACACATCCACACACACACATATATATATACATATAACCATATACACCAAAAACATATCACGTGTGTGCAGGGGTGTGGGTCTGTGTGTGTCAACCTATACTCTAGGGTTTCGCGACTAAGAAACTAAACTGAAAGTGCTTTCCTCCAAGTACACTAAAACTAACCCATGCTCTCCTTAAGCCGTTCATGCTAATTATCCACATAACACAAAACATTGTTAATATATATATAACGTATTCGCCTGCTACACTACGAACTGCGGGGTTGCTATACGCCATCCACCCGACTTCCCCGTAAATTTATATATATTCACCTTGATTCTTGCTTGCCGAATCGATGTCACCTTGCTCCTCCTTGTTTTCCCAAGTCCACGTGAGGGTGCCTACACATATAACACATGGTATCGTAAACAGAAATCGCGCACAAAAACCAAAACGGCACACGAATCACACATAGGTTAAAACATATGGTCTACTCATGCAAAAGAGCCAAACAACCCCCGATATCGACGTACAAATGTCAAGTGACCGAGACAAAACACGAAATCAAAAGTTCAAGTCATTAAAAGTCACTAATTCCAAACAGCAACTCAAGAAAATGGTCCCATATTTTTGGTCAGGTGAAATTAGGCTAAACTAGCAGTGCAATGGGGTTGTATAAGGGGTATATGAGCTACAGAACCAACCTAGACACCAATACCCTCAATTGACCCGGCAAGAACACCCCCAAAACCGGTGAGCTCGGTTTTCCTATGGTGAAACGGTCTCGTAATCTCAGGGTGGTCTCCTAGTGTTAATTCTAGGTCAATAGGGTTGCTAGTTTTTCCTTAAAAGGTCTCGGATTGCTCCAGATATCCTGTAGTCCTCAAAATCTCACAAAACCGATACGAAAGTTTCTAAAGTTCATGTCTTGGGTCTAGAATTTATTTGGTGCAGGGTATTAACACTAAAAGAGGTTGTAATCACTAATTACACCTCAATTGCACCCTCAAAACTCAAGAAACCTCTAAACTTCATCTTGGAATTTTCCAAGATCACTAAACTACACTTAATCAGTTCTAAACTTAAATAGAAGTTAAAGAAACTAAATTATCAAACTAAAAGTGTGAGATTTACCTCATTAGCAACTCAAGAATCCTCCTAGAGCTCAAAATCCTAACTTGATCCCACCATGGTCTATGTGAGGAGCTTGTGCATAATTTTTTTGAAGAGAACAAGGTGTTTTGAGGTGGAAATGAGGGTGTTGTGAGGAGGTAGAGGTGGTGGAGGGAGAGGGCAGCCATGGATGAAGGAAAGAGAAAATGATGAAGATGATGAAGATGGAATAATGAACCATGGTCAAAGACCCCTTACCCTCTCTCTCTCTTGCTCATACCTCTTTCTTTATTCTTTTCTTTATCTTTTATTTCTTTTCTTTTCTTTTCTTTTCATTTCTTCAAAACAAAAACACAAAAAAATAAGGATGAAGACATGTTTCATATCAATAAAATGTAACAAGTATATATGACATACTATGGTGCACGTCATGCACCTAAACCGGATTAATGCAAGATTAGTGAAAATTAATTGAGTTTAGCATTTAACCCATTTACAAATAAGTATTTAAAAATCCATAAATGCTCATATCACATAAACACCTTCAATTCAATAATTCTTATAAATTTCCAAAAAAAATTCCAAACTATCGGTATATAATCATACCCTTTTCATTAAAACTAATCTCCATATTTTAAGATATTTATAATAACTCATTATTTAATTATCTAAATTCCCATAAATAATATTTTATTTTCTGAAATGTTACATAGAGAATTAGGGTTTAGTAGAAAGAAAACAATTTCTAAACTAAGTGAAGAGGGTTACAACCTTTGTAGACCAAGTCCTTCACTTCTAAAGCTCCAAGTAGTAGTCCCTAGAACTCTTCTTGGCTTCACTTGAAGAAAGGATCGAGCTTGCACGAAGTCTTCGATGCCAATGATCCACCTTGAAGTCTCTCTAACTCAAGCTCGCTCTTTACTAATCAAAATATTAGTGAAGCAAACAACCTAAACTAATGAGCCAGATTAATGTGGGTTGATGAAGTAAAAGATTTGGCTCACTTAGAAATATTTTCCTTTCACTTTTTCCAACTCAAGAAAAACGCTAGAAAGCTCACTTGGGGAATAAGATGAACTTGGGTGTATGAGTGAATAAATCATGAGAGAGTGAACCATGAGCTCAAGATAAGAATGGGATGAATAAATTTTTAAAGTAAAAACAAAAAGAAAAGAAAATGAGTCATGGCTTGGATGCTTGGAGAAGCATTGAGAAGCCATGACTCATCTTCTCTTTTTGTTTTACTCTTGATATTTATTCATCCCATTCTTATCTTGAGCTCACGGTTTTTCTTGAGTTGGAAAAGGAGAGAGGAAAATATTTCTAAGTGAGCCAAATCTCCTACTTCATCAACCTATACTAATCTAGCTCATTAGTTTAGGTTGTTTGCTTCTCTAATACTTTGATTAGTGAAAAGTGAGCCTGAGTTAGAAAGACTTCAAGGTGGATCATCTTTGGCATCGAAGACTTCGTGCAAGCTCGATCCTTTCTTCAAGTGGAGCCAAGAAGAGTTCTAGGGAATACTACTTGGAGCTTTAGAAGTGAAATACTTGGTCTATAAAGGTTGTAACTCTCTTCACTTAGTTTAGAAATTGTTTTCTTGCTACTGAACCCTAATTCTCTAGTTCGATTCTAGAATAGTATAGCTTAGCACTCTAGATTTTTTTTAAATTGCATACTTGATGCTCCTTGAAACCTAATGGAGGTGCTAAGATATACTTTCATGGTATCAGATCCATGCTAGAGACTTACGCGTAGTCTAGACGACGTTAAAGTGTTCGATCAAAGTTTTGAAACTCGAAAATCATAGCGAAACCCGAAAGTCCATATTTTCAAAAGTTGAAATTTTTCAGATTAAAAATTCTCAAAAAATCATGCAGGTAATTGTATGGAGCCCTAAGAAAAACGAGTGCCTAACTCCATCAAATGGCCGTGGAACCGCCGCCTAAACCTTGGTTTGACCGTTGTTCCGCCGTGCATTTGAGGAGTTGTGGTCTCGTATTTCTTCTGCCGCTCCATTGTGTCATTTGAGACTTTCTGGGGATTTTTAGTGAGGCTCAAGTTGTAGAGGTCTCTGTGATTTACTGGTGTTTGAAATATCGATCGAAAAGTTTAACATCGTCAAGATAGTTGGGATATGTGATACAATTTTTGGAATCCACATTGGTTAGTTTTGTGAAAACTAGTTAGCGTTTTGTAAATATAGCATTTTAGTCTTATTGATGGATTGCTACGGAGTTTCGATTCGGATCAAAACTCTGTCACAATCTCATATCGTACACGAATAGTCGCCGGGTAACACTAATAGACTGCCACGCCCCATAGCCCCGACCAAGTGACTATAGGAGAACCCCATAGCCAAAAGCATCCACTCGGGTGCTCGCGGCTGCGGCGTTCCGCCCAAGTGCACTTCGTTGACGGCCTCGGGGGTGCGGCAATCTACTAAAGTTCCCGACGAGCATTCGATCATATAACCGGGAATCTTGTTGAATTACCTGACTTATTTATTGAAAATTGTTTTCAATTCGAGACTTAAATGCAAGGTTTATAGGATTAGGCATGAAATCCGAAGTACATGATATTCCGGGTTTATGATGTCTAAGGGTAATGCGGATTCTAATTATTGTAGCTTTCATTTCTTTTTTCGACCGTAAGCGTAATATGTGGGGTATCCCCGATCACTTTGTTATACGTCAACGATATTAGGAATACGCATATTTACTTACATTGATGACATGTGATGTTATTGTGTTGCCGTGATATGTTATATTGGATCGTCGTGTTTGAATAGCCGGGGGTTTTACGTGAGATGAAAGCTTTTCAATCTTCATTCATGTATAAATATGTATGTATTATTCTTTTATTGGGACACTTCCGGGTTGAGATTGTCATCAATATTGATGTATACTATTTACTTTTCCACATTAGGATAGACCCTAGGCGGGGAGCATAAGTAACCAGGTTTTATAGTCCAGTGGGAGGCCATCTCGGGGAGTCGAGACCGGGTCGCCTAACTCTAGAATTGGTAGGGTTGCTTGCCGCTCTCGTAGGGATCTAGGGATGTGGGTTTAGCTATTCATCGCGACCATGGAACCTGTGTTTTTCATTACTAGCTTAATTTAAAACACGGACTTCCTAGTATATCCTATATTTCATATGTTTGCTTCTGCTAATTCTGTGATATGATATGATCATATAACTGCAAGAGACGAATGCTATTCATATATATGATATACTACTAGACACTATATATGTTTTGCATCCGCGCTAGTCCTGACCCCGTCCTGCCCTAAGTTAAGTAATCTTACGGTGAAGACCCGGGTCCCTGTGGCAAATGAGAATTGCATATATGTGTATTTTATTTTCGTTTCTTCTATGATGTTTAGGAAACATAAATGATGGGACGTCATTAATGAGATTAATGAAAAGAAAAGAAACCTAAACATATTGTAGAATCAAATTTTTCAAAAAGGTAGCTCTAATTATTGCTTTGCATATCGGTATTCCATCCAGCACCTCATTCGATGAGGAAAGAGCCTAGATCCATTCACCCGGAATGACCACTTTAGCAAAACTAGCATATGCTACAACCCACTCGGTTTGTTTTGAAAACTACTCGATTTTAAAAGCAGAGCTTAAACCACTCCTTTTCAAATCACTAGATTCTACAACGATATCAAGTTCATTACGTTAAAGGTTTTTCTTCAAAACCAGTCGTAGCCCTCCGTCATTTCAGATAAGTGCTATTTAGTATTCGTGCTGCGTTTGTTAATCATGGTCAAGACGTAGTGTGCGGTAGCTGATTAGTGATTATCTGCCGCATATGATGCGATTGGATTAGGGTAGTCGTACGACTTTGTTGACCATAGCCAAGGGTCGTACGAGTGGTTTAATTCAATCACGAAATGACGGGTTGAACTTGACTAGCGCTTATAATTTGTTGACCATAGCCAAGGTCATAAGTCGCTAGGGGTAAAAACAGATATTGGGAATTTCAAGTGTTGAAAACTTGCAATGAGATTGCATACCTTCTATATGATAGTTGGATCCCGATACCCACTGCGAGTAAGATTTACTCCTGAGAGAGTTTTCCACTTTACAATTAGATGATCTAGTAGGTGTATAAGAAAGGTGTTAACGGGTTATGCCCCTGCGGAAACGAGATTATTTAATTAGTTCCATGCGAAAGCATGGGGAGACTCTCTCGGAGTACCAATACCTGCCTGGCTGATCGATTGGCGAACTTGTAGGGTGTAATTAATCCCAGCTAATCTTACCTTTTAGGGTTTGAAGGAAGATTTGATAAAAACAGTAGGAGCCATCCTGATTAGATAAGATAATAACCAATCTAATCTTGCAAGAGCGCACACTAAAGTGTTTTTTTCTTCTCTCTCTCTCCAGGTAGCGACCATGACACGCCTTAATCAAGATAATAATATGGATGTATTGACCGAACCTGCTTATTATACTGAGCTGGGGAACGTTAGTTCCGCTCTATCTTATGACTGTCATAAGTCTGAGCAAGAGATAGAGCATTGCATGGATTCCCATGCAACCCGAACAAAAAAAGAGCATGCTGATACATCTTCTTCGGGTGTGTTAGTTACCGAGAACTGTTTCTCAGTCTGCTCTATGTCCTGGGTATTAGATACCGAATCAAGATCCCATATTTGTAATATGTTACATGGGTTAAAGAGAAGTAGAGAACTGTGAAAGGGTAATATGTCTCTCAGAGTAGGGAATGGAGCAACTGTTGCAACCAAAGCAGTTGGCAAATATCACCTAGTATTACCAAATGGTAATACATTGATTCTGAACGACTGTTATTTTGTACCAAAGATGATGTGCAATTTAATATCTGTTTTTTATTACATAAAGAAGTATATAATTTTGCATTAGAGGATAATGTTATGAACATTTTCCTAAATCAAGTGTTGATTGGGTTTGGTACATTATGTAATGGTATATACGTTCTAAATCAAAATACAGTTATAAATATACAGAACACACACAAGAGAAAAAGTTTAGAAATGAACGAAGCCTTCTTGTGGCATTGTAGACATGGTCATATTAATGCGACCAGACTAGCTAAGTTTCATAAAGATGGATATTTGAATCCGTTCAAATTCACACCTTATGAAACTTGTCAGTCATGTCTCAAAGGAAAGATGACAAAAAATCTGTTTATTAGACACGGAGAAAGAGCTACCGAACTCTTGGACTGATACATAGTGATGTATGCGGTCCTATATTTACACATGCCAGGAATGGTTCCTCATACTTCATTACATTCACCGATGATCTCTCAAGATTCAGACATGTGTTCCTGTTGAAACAAAAATCTAAAGTTTTTGAGAAATTCAAGGAATATAAGAACGAAGTAGAGAACCAGACGGGTAAAAGTATTAAAATCCTTCGATCTGATCGAGGAGGAGAATACTTAAGCACGGAATTTCGAGATTATCTAAAAGAGAATGGGATTCTCTCTCAGCTTACTCCTCCGTATACACCATAGCACAACGGAGTATCGGAGCGGAGGAATCACACCCTATTGGATATGGTGCGCTCTATGATGAGTATTGCTGAGTTACCTATTTCCTTTTCGGGTTATGCACTTGAGACAACTGCATATCTATTGAATAGGGTTCCGACCAAGTGGATCATCAAGAAGAAACTTGGTGTAGATGGAAAGGTTGAGACCTTCAAAGCTAGACTTGTAGCAAAAGGTTTTCGTCAACGACCAAGTGTCGATTATGATGAAACCTTTTCTCCAGTGGCTATGCTTAAGTCTATCAGGATCCTACTTTCCATTGCTGCATACCATGACTATGAAATCTGGCAGATGGACGTCAAGACCGCTTTTCTAAATGATGATTTAGAAGAGAGCGTGTATATGACACAGCCAGAGGGCTTCGTAGACAGTGGGAGCAGCGGAAAAGTGTGCAAGCTGCTTAAATCAACCTGCGGATTAATGTTAGTTATATGTATGCCCTAGAGGCCATTACTGTACATACGATGTATATTGTAGTGGATGCTAGGACATATATAGGGAGGACTTTCTTGCTCGACATGATAGTATGCTATCTGGTTGCACTTTATCTTAACATGTACTCTGATTGTCTCTATATTACATGTTGATAAAGCCCTTAGGATATGTACTCGACTACTGGGACTATGATGAGATCATACTAGTGGGGCCACGGTAGTCGACGAGTACATCCTAAAACTGTTCCTAGTCGAGGGTGTATCGAAACAGGGCATCGATGCACCAGAGTAGACTAGCGTATACGCATCTTGACCCATATGATGGGCGATGGATGATCCCATATCCATCGGTGTTTGACATCAAGGATGGTGTACGGGTGCTCAGTAGAGACTGGGTACACTGGACGGACTCGCCGAGAACTCTCAGATGGTATTATACCATACGTCAGATGGCAGTTCTCCGGTGACACTGGTACAGAGTAGTCTGTTGACCCGAGATCGTCATAGAGTCTTGTGTGATTCCCACTGTGCTTTGATTTCCATCATACCACGTCCAAGAGGGCATGCAAAAAGGTGGCTTTTGGGTACAGTCCCGAATCACATGGAGGCAATGAGCGATAGGAGGGGATTCGTCTCTCCCGGTATAGGGAGTTGATGTTGTGCTGTGTTCGATTGGCTATAACCGAAAATCCCTGGCCAGGGTTGCTGAGATTTACTGGTAAGTGTTATCAGTAGTTTCTCGAACTGTTATAGACCTCATATCAACACGACTTATCGAGCTACTGGGGTCTGACGTTTACCACCCCTAGGCGAGATATGCGACATATCAGACGACGAGACCGGACTATACGGGAGTGTTGCTGTTTGGATTCACAGGAGAAGTTACAGGCTTGCTTGTTGATCTTCTGAGCGCTCAATACCTGGGTAGCTGTTACGTTTAGCTGACCGCTTGCAGCTTGTGGGTGTTTGATATGATCATCACCTACTGCCGGCGTATTGACGATTCTTTAGAGTCCTACACAGAGGTTTCTTGACTCAGGCAAAACGGAGTAGGAGCACATATGTGATATGTGCGGGACCGAGGATAATGCGATATGTGATACCGTATTCTATTCTCGCGATATTTGATATCAGCCGGGTCATCGGATCAAGTGTTGATTCGATGAATCGGTACGGATAAATATTAGTCGGTTATATGCGATATAGCCGGATTGTCGGATCAAGTGTTGATTCGATAATTTAATGTATAATAATATATATGATATATTAAATGACATTAACTAATATTTGCTCACTAAAAGATTCTTTTTCTCACTCGGGTAATACATTGATATATATGCGATATATGTTAATTGTATTATTTTATTTTGTTACGATAAATATTATATATGTGATATATAATATTGTAACATGATATGATAACTAATGCAACTTGTTTTGTGGAGTTTAAACATGATTAGGGTTTGGATTAGGGTTAAACCTTCTAGTTGATTCTAGAAGCTTTTCTTTTTGTCATGATAAAGATATTTGCAAGTGACTCATGCTTTAACCAAACCCAAACCCTAACCCTAGTTAATTCTCTACAAGAGTTAGCTTGACCATGGTTGCATTATCTATCATATTATTTGATTTCCTATTCATCACAAAAGGATTACAATCAATATTGTTCATCTTCTTCCTTCAATTCTTTCATGGAAAAAGCTTTCTTGATTTTT
This sequence comes from Agapanthus africanus, assembly GCA_030015575.1. Classification (NCBI taxonomy): domain Eukaryota; kingdom Viridiplantae; phylum Streptophyta; class Magnoliopsida; order Asparagales; family Amaryllidaceae; genus Agapanthus; species Agapanthus africanus. The sequence goes on along the minus strand of CM057342.1, from coordinate 338,949,006 downwards.
CCAAGTGATGAATAGTAGTGAGAAAAGGATAAATAAATAGAGCAAAAATCCTACTTCATCATCCTCATCTTCCCTTGCCATTTAGATGAGGGTGTTCACATCATTTCATGAGTGTTATCTTGTGTTAAAGAAACTTCAAGGTAGATCATCTTAGTATCGAAGATCGGAAGCAAAGGTTGCGTCTTTCTCTTCGTGGAACCTCTCGAGAGTCCGGATCCCGATGATCACAGCGAAGGGACCACAACACGGAGCATATGAAGTGAAGGACCGGATCTACAAAGGTTGTAATCCCTCTCACTTAGTGTTAAAATGTTTAGCATGTTAGTTTTCGCCTAATCTCTAGTTTAAAGTTCCGTATTCGGGTTGTTCGGCATGGGTAATTTGAAATCGGGCATGGTTGATGCCTCGTAGACCCTTATGCGCGTGCCTAGCAACCCTACAGTGGTATCAGAGCCAAGCTAGAGCTTTAGGCGAAGTCTGAACGAAGTTTAAAGTCCGATCGAAACCCGAAACCCCGATAAAACATGCTCTCTGGAAATTTTCTAAAAATTGGGATTTTTCCACATTAAAAATATCCAAAAATTAAAGCAGGTAATTATAAGAATTACTGTGAAGCACGTGAGCGTAAGTCGCCCAAAGAGCCGCGGATCCGCGGCCCCACCCCAGCATGTGCGGCGGTTCCGCGGCCAGATAGTCGATTCTTGACACGTGGTTTTCACAGTAACTCCTAATTTGTAATGTTGTATTTTCTGGGAATTTTTAATTTTTATTCAACTGTTGAATTATCTGGATTGTATTGGGGACTTAAAGTTTCGATCGGATATTATAACTTTGTTTATTTTGTCCGGATAATTTTAGAAACTGTTAAAAAGTTCGAACGGATATCAATAACTCACTTTTTCCCCTGTCGGAAAATTTTTCAAAAGTTGGATTTTTTTTTCTCGTGTTTAAGAATGTTCTAAGTCATGCAAGTAACTCGATGGACCCTCTAGAAGACAACAAACCTTAACTCGATTATGTGACCGTTTTTGAACCTTAGGGTTTGGGGCAGTACGGCGTACCACATGTGAGGCGTTGGCTTGACCCTTCTACGGCTGGACCATTGGTACTGTGGCATGTGATGGACGTTTTTAAACTGATTTCAAGTGTTGAGATATATTGGGGAAATCTTGGGTGCTTGATGATTCGATCGGAAAGTTTAACTTTTTCTATTTATCTGGAATGTGATACAATATTTGGAATCCACAGGTAGTTATGAGATAACTGATTTGAATATTGTAAACATAGCAGTTTAGTCTCAGTTGATCGGTTGCTACGGAATTTTGATGTGATCAAAAGTCCGTCGCAATCACGTAGAGTACGCGGATACTCACCGGGTAAACTTAATAGACAGCTACACCTCTTAGCCCCGACCAAGTGACTGTAAGAGAACCCCGTCGCCGAAAGCATCCGTTCGGGTGCTCCCGGTAGCAGTGTTCCACCTTGGTGCACTTCGTCGACGGTATCGGGGGTGCGGCCGTCTACTAAAGTTTGCGACGAGCATTCGATCAGGACGCCGGGAATCTTGTTGAATTGCCCGACTTGATATTGAAAAGAGATTTCGATAATGAGACTAAAATGCGGGGTTTATAATTGTTAGGCATGTGATGTCTAAGGAATTCATTTGGTTAGGCATGCGATGTCTAAAGAAGTTGCGGATTCCAACTGTTGTAGTTTTACACTTTCTTTTCTGTGACCGTAAGCGTAGTATGTGGTGTATCGCCGGCTTCGTTGCTATACATCAACGACAATCGGGATACGCATACTTGCTTACGTTGATGATATGAGATATTATGTGTTGCTGTGATATGTTATATTGGATCGTCGCGTTTGAATAGCCGGGGGTTTTATGTGAGATGAGAGTTTTTCTTTTTCATTCATGTAAAATTCATTTGTATGTAATATTCTTTTATTGGGGCACTTCCAGGTAGCGGAAGATGTCACCGTTGTATATTATTTACTTTTCCGCATTAGGTAGACCCAAGGAGGGGAGCACAAGTAACCGGGTTCTAGGGTCCAGTGGGAGACCATCTCGAGGAGTCGAAACCGGGTCTCCTAACCCTAGAATTGGCAGTGTTGCTTGCCGCTCTCGTAGGGGTCTGGGGATGTGGGTTTGGCTATTCATCGCGACCGTGGAATCCGTGTTTTATACAGGCTCGTATTGAAAACACGGACGTCCTAGTATATCCAATATTTCATATATGTTCTTCTGCTGCTATGTTCTGTGATGAGATCATATTACTGCCTGTGACGAATGTTTATATTATATATATGAGATATATGTTATATTGCAGATTTCGTTTCAAAAGAGATGCTTGTGAAGCATAATTAAAATGGGACTTCATTAATGAGATTAATGAATTAAAAGAAATCTAAGATGTTGTAGAAACTTGTTTAATAAAACTGGTAGCTACAGTTCTTGCTTTGCATAGCGGTGTTCCTTGTAGAACATCCAGCACCTTATTCGATAAGGAAAGGACCGAGATCCCTTCACCGGGAGTGACTCCTTTAGCGATAACTGGCAGATGCTACAAACTCGGTTTGTCTTTTGATTGCTTCTATAGTTTCTGCTTTGCACAGTGATATATATGATATATCTTGCACCTCATTCGACGAGGAAAGGGCCGACGATCCCTTCACCGGGAGTGACCCCTTTAGCAAAACTAGAAAAGCCTCAAAAACACTCCATTTAAAATCACTCGATTCTACAATGATATCAAGTTCATTACGCAAAGGGTTTTCTTAAAAACCTGTCGTAGCCCTCCGTCATTTCAGATAAGTACTAGTTAGTAATCGTGCTGCGGTAGTTTGGCATGCGTCAAGGCGTAGTGTACGGTAGCTAACTAGTGTTTATCTGCTAGCATACGATGCGATTGGATTAGGGTATTCGTACGGCGTTGTTTGGCATGCGTCAAGGGTCGTGCGGGTGGGTTTAATTCAATCAAGAAATGTACGGGTTGAACTTGACTAGCGCACTGTGGTTTGTTGGCCTGCGTCAAGGTCATGGGACGCTAGGGGTAAAATATTATTGGGGGTTTCAAGTGTTGAAATTTGCAATGAGATTGCATACCTTCTATGAGATAGTTGGATCCCAATACCCGTTGCGAGTAAGAGTTACTCCTGGGAGAGTTTTACACATTACAATTAGCCGATCAAGTAGGTGTCTAGAAAGGTGTTAACGGGGTTACGCCTCTGGGAAAACGAGGTTTACTTTAATTAGGTTCGTGCGAAAGCACGGGGGACCTCCCTCAAAGTACCGACACTGGCCTGGCTGAAAGATTGGCGAACTTGTAGCGTGTGATTAATCCCGGCTAGTCTTTCCTTTTAGGGTTTGAAGGAAGATTTGACTAAAACAGTGGGAGACATCCTGATTAGATATATTAGATAACCAATCTAATCTTGCAAGAGCATACGCTGAGTGTTTTCTTCTCTCTCTCTCCAGGTAGCGACCATATCACGCCTTAATCAAGATAATAAAACAGATATATTGACCGAACCCGCTTGTTATACTGAGCTGGGGAACGTTGGTCCCGCTCCAACTTATAATTGTTATAAGATAGAGCAGGAAATTGGGGAATACCAGATTTCCCGTGCCGCCCAAACGAAGAAAGTGCATGCTGATGCATCATCTTCGGGTGTGTTCATTACAGAGAACTGTTTCTCGGTATCCTTTACGTCCTGGGTATATGATACCGGATCAGGATCCCGCATATGTAATATGTTACATGGGCTACAGATAGGTTGAGAACTGAGAACGGGTGATAAGTTTCATGAGACAGAAAACGGTGCAAGTGTTGCAGCCAAGTCTGTTGGTCACTATCACCCTGTATTACCAGAATACATTGATTCTGAACAAATGTTATTAGATACGGAACCTGATATACAAAATCATATCAGTCTCTTTATTAGTAAAGAAAGGATATAATTTTGTATTGTTGGATAATGTTTTGAACATTTCCCATATCAAGAGTTGATCGGTTCAGGCACGTTATCTAAAAGCATTGACGTTCTAAATCAAATTACAGTTCTTAGTATACGGAACACACACAAGAGGAAGAGTTCAGAAATGAACGAATCCTTCTTGAGGCATTGTAGACTAGGTCATATCAATGTGACCCGACTGGCTGAAGTTACATATAGATGCATATTTAAATTAGTTTGAATTTACATCTTGTGAAACTTGCCGGTCATGTCACAAAGATAAGATGACCACAGCTCTGTTTGTTGGAAACAGAGAAAGAGTTAGTGAACTCTTGGGATTGATACATGCTGATGTATGAAAGTCCCCTGTCTACATATGCCAGGACCGGTTCTTTGTACTTCATTACATTCTCTGATAATCTCTCAAGATTCAGACATATGTTTATGTTGAAACACAGGTCCGAACCTTTTGAGATATTCACAGAATATAAATTAGAAGTAGAGAACCAAAATACGGGTAAAAGTATTATGTCCTTTGATGTGATCAAGGAGGAGAATACTTGAGCACGGAATTCCTGGACTATTCTAAAGGAGAATGAGATTCTCTCTCAGCATTACTCCTCCGTATACACCATAGCACGATGGTATATCGGGGTGGAGCAATAGCACCCTATTTGATATGGTGTGCTCTATGATGAGTACTACTGAGTTTCCTATTTCCTTTAGGGAGTTATGCACTTGTGAAGTAGCATACCTATTGAATAGGGTTCAAATCAAATCAGTTGCCTACCACTTCATATGTGATATGGAAAGGGAAGAGCCCACATCTTAAGTTTGTTAAGATTTGGGGTTGTCCGGCCGATGTCAAAAAGCAAAATCCGGACAAGCTCGAGGCAAGGTCTGTTATGTAGAAATGGAAATGTTCCAGCTATACAAAATGCAGCTGATGATTTGGTAGAACCAAAGGATTCAATAGTTTCCAACGAACCTCAGTCTCTCCGCCGATCTAGTAGGGTTCCTCACCCACCTGAGAGATACTTCGGTTTCTCTATGACAGTGGGAGCGAGGATTGCATCATGAGATGATGACCCAACTAGTTTCGAGCTGGCCATCAGGAGTAGGACTCTGTAAGAATGGCTGGATGCTTAGCGATCTGAGATGGAATCCTTATACACCAACAAAGTATGGACTTTAGTTGCTTTATCTGAAGGGTTAAATCCCCATCAGGAGCAGGTATATCTTGAGAAGATTACTTGGTGTACATGGAAAAGTTGAGACTTTCAAAGCTAGACTTGTTAAAGGTTTGCATCATTGACCAGGTATGGATTATGATGAAACTTTTTCTAAGGAGCTATGCTTAAGTCCATCCAGATCCTACTTGCCACGGCTACATACCATGACTACGATATCTGGTGGTTGGGTGTCATGACTGCTTTTCTAAGTAATGTTTTAGAAAAGAGCGTCTATAAGTACACAGCCAGAGGGCTTCGTAGACAGTGGGAGCAGCGGAAACGTGTGCAAGATGTTTTATATGATAAAACAGGCATCGCGGAGTTGGAACATCTATTTTGATGTGGTAGTCAAAGAGTTTAACTTCATCAAAATGGTAGATGAACCTTGTATATACAAAAAGGTAGTAGGGAGTATGGTGGTGATCCTCGTAGAGTACGTGGATGACATACTCTTGATAGGGAAGGAGTTTCCTATGCTACGCTCGGTTAATCTCCGCTTATCACAAGGATTCTCTATATAGGATCAAAGTGATGCCTCCTATATCCTGGGTTCTTGGATCTATGAGATAGATCTAATTGGATGTTAGGATACTCACTAGTTGTAGTGAGATGGTATCAATCGATCCTAGGGAGAATCACTGGAAAGGTTCCAGAGTGATAAGGACGACTGAATGTCAGTCGCAGGCATTGTCTTTACCCTCAGTAGAGGGACGGTATGTTGGAAGAGTTCCAAGCTAGATACTGTGACATACTAGACGATTAAAGGTAAGATGCATCGTTACCAAGGATACTACCAAAGAGGAAGTCTGGATATATATAAGTTCATAAGATGAACTTCGTTCCTACCATTGTGTGACAATGGAGTTGTGGCTTTAGCCAAGGAACTACCGTCCCATCAGAAATCCAGATATAATTCTTAGGCAGTATCACCTGATCATGGAGATGGTTGATCTCCAGGGAGATCGAGGTTAAAAGAGTAGGCACAGAGGACAACAGCGCGGATCCACTCACAAAGGCCTTTTTCCCAGTAGAGACTTTTACGGGATGGTTGAGTATGAGATACTTCAACCGCAGCTAATTGTTGGGTATGCGATACCATAACAGATGGCCCTAGTGCAAGTGGGAGATTGTTAGTTATATGTATGCCCTAGAGGCCATTACTGTACATACGATGTATATTGTAGTGGATGCTAGGACATATATAGGGAGGACTTTCTTGCTCGACATGATAGTATGCTATCTGGTTGTACTTTATCTTAACATGTAATCTGATTGTCTCTATATTACATGTTGATAAAGCCCTTAGGATATGTACTCGACTACTGGGACTATGATGAGATCATACTAGTGGGGCCACGGTAGTCGACGAGTACATCCTATAACTGTTCCTAGTCGAGGGTGTATCGAAACAGGGCATCGATGCACCAGAGTAGACTAGCGTATACGCATCTTGACCCATATGATGGGCGATGGATGATCCCATATCCATCGGTGTTTGACATCAAGGATGGTGTACGGGTGCTCAGTAGAGACTGGGTACACTGGACGGACTCACCGAGAACTCCCAGATGGTATTATACCATACGTCAGATGGCAGTTCTCCGGTGACACTGGTACAGAGTAGTCTGTTGACCCGAGATCGTCATAGAGTCTTGTGTGATTCCCACTGTGCTTTGATTTCCATCATACCACGTCCAAGAGGGTGTGCAAAAAGGTGGCTTTTGGGTACAGTCCCGAATCACATGGAGGCAATGAGCGATAGGAGGGGATTCGTCTCTCCCGGTATAGGGAGTTGATGTTGTGCTGTGTTCGATTGGCTATAACCGAAAATCCCTGGCCAGGGTTGCTGAGATTTACTGGTAAGTGTTATCAGTAGTTTCTCGAACTGTTATAGACCTCATATCGACACGACTTATCGAGCTACTGGGGTCTGACGTTTACCACCCCTAAGCGAGATATGCGACATATCAGACGACGAGACCGGACTGTACGGGTGTGTTGCTGTTTGGATTCACAGGAGAAGTTACAGGCTTGCTTATTGATCTTCTGAGCGCTCAATACCTGGGTAGCTGTTATGTTTAGCTGACCGCTTGCAGCTTGTGGGTGTTTCATATGATCATCACCTACTGCCGGCGTATTGACGATTCTTTAGAGTCCTACACTGAGGTTTCTTGACTCAGGCAAAACGGAGTAGGAGCACATATGTGATATGTGCGGGACCGAGGATAATGCGATATGTGATACCGTATTCTATTCTCGCGATATTTGATATCAGCCGGGTCATCGGATCAAGTGTTGATTCGATGAATCGGTACGGATAAATATTAGTCGGTTATATGCGATATAGCCGGATTGTCGGATCAAGTGTTGATTCGATAATTTAATGTATAATAATATATATGATATATTAAATGACATTAACTAATATTTGCTCACTAAAAGATTCTTTTTCTCACTCGGGTAATACATTGATATATATGCGATATATGTTAATTGTATTATTTTATTTTGTTACGATAAATATTATATATGTGATATATAATATTGTAACATGATATGATAACTAATGCAACTTGTTTTATGGAGTTTAAACATGATTAGGGTTTGGATTAGGGTTAAACCTTCTAGTTGATTCTAGAAGCTTTTCTTTTTGTCATGATAAAGATATTTGCAAGTGACTCATGCTTTAACCAAACCCAAACCCTAACCCTAGTTAATTCTCTACAAGAGTTAGCTTGACCATGGTTGCATTATCTATCATATTATTTGATTTCCTATTCATCACAAAAGGATTACAATCAATATTGTTCATCTTCTTCCTTCAATTCTTTCATGGAAAAAGCTTTCTTGATTTTTCCAAGTGATGAATAATAGTGAGAAAAGGATAAATAAATAGAGCAAAAATCCTACTTCATCATCCTCATCTTCCCTTGCCATTTAGATGAGGGTGTTCACATCATTTCATGAGTGTTAGCTTGTGTTAAAGAAACTTCAAGGTAGATCATCTTAGTATCGAAGATCGGAAGCAAAGGTTGCGTCTTTCTCTTCGTGGAACCTCTCGAGAGTCCGGATCCCGATGATCACAGCGAAGGGACCACAACACGGAGCATATGAAGTGAAGGACCGGATCTACAAAGGTTGTAATCCCTCTCACTTGGTGTTAAAATGTTTAGCATGTTAGTTTTCGCCTAATCTCTAGTTTAAAGTTCCGTATTCGGGTTGTTCGGCACGGCTAATTTTGAAATCGGGCATGGTTGATGCCTCGTAGACCCTTGTGCGCGTGCTTAGCAACCCTACAATTAAAGCAGGCATCGCGGAGCTGGAACATCTATTTTGATGTAGCAGTTAAAGAGTTTGACTTCATCAAAAACGTAGATGAACCTTGTATATATAAAAAGGTTGTAGAGAGTAAGGTTGTCTTTCTCGTATTGTACGTGGATGACATACTCTTCATAGGAAATGATGTTCCTATGTTACACTCAGTCAAACTCTTCCTATCAAAAAAGTTCTCCATGAAAGATCTGGGTAATGCTTTCTACATCCTGGGGATAAAGATCTATAGAGATAGATCTAAAAGGACGTTAGGATTGTCCCAATCCAGGTACATTGACACCATACAAAAGAGGTTTAGTATGGAAGTTTCTAAGCGTGATAATTTACCCGCTTGCTTAGGAATCATTCTCTCCAAAGAGATGTCTCTCAAGACTGATTTGGAAAGGGCCCGCATGACCGTGATACCCTATGCTTCTGCAGTTGGGTCTATCATGTACGCGATGTTATGTACCAGACCGGATGTAGCTTACACACTAGGTGTGGTAAGTAGGTATCAATCAGACCCAGGGGAGAAGCACGGGACAGCTGTAAAGAACATTCTTAAGTACTTGAGAAGGACTAAAGAAATGTTCTTGGTGTATGGTAACGTAGAACTCCAGGTGGAGTCCTTTACCGATTCAAGCTTCCAGAGTGATAAGGACGACAACAAGTCGGTATCGGGTTTTGCCTTCACCCTCAATGGAGGGACAGTATGTTGGAAGAGTTCCAAGCAAGATACCGTAGCAGACTCGACGATGGAGGCTGAATACATCGCTGCCAACGATGCTGCCAAAGAGGTTGTCTGGATGAAGAAGTTCATTGCTGAACTTGGTGTGGTTCCATCCATTGAGGATCTAATACCCTTGTATTGTGATAACAATAGAGCTGTGGATTTGGCCAAGAAACCCTGGTCCCATCAACGACCCAGACATATTCTAAGACGGTATCATCTGATCCGGGAGATAGTTGATCGCCGGGAGATCGAGGTCAAGAGAGTTGACACGAAGGATAACACAGCGGATCCACTCACGAAGGCCTTCCCCCAAACACAGTTTGAGAGACTTTTAAGGATGTTGGGAATGGGATACTATAACAACTGGCCTTAGAGAAAGTGGGAGATTGTTAAGAATATGTAAGCCCTATAGGCCATTATTGAATGATATAGTGGATGCTTGGACATATATATATAGAGAGGACTTTCTTGATCGACATGATAGTATGCTATCTGGTTACTCTTTATCTTAACATGTACGCTTTTATTATTATACTGTCTCTCTGATACATGTTGATAAAACCCTTGGGATGTTGGCTTGACTACCAGGACTAAGATACAGATCATACTGGTTGGGCTTCTGTAGTCCACAAGCACATCCTTTAACAGTTCCTATTCGAGAGAGTATCGAGACAGGGCATCGATATTCCAGAATAGACTAGTGTGTACGTTTCTTGACCTTGTATGGGGCGATGGTTGATCCCACAACCATTGGTGTTTGACATCAAAGATTGTACACATGTGCTCATTAGAGAATGGGTACACCGAACAGGACTCGCCGAGAACTCCTAGATGGTACCATACCTATCGCAGATAGCAGTTCTCTGGTGACACTTGTACAGGTTAGTCTGTAGACCCGAGATCGTCATAGTGTCTTTTGTGGTTCCAACTGTGCTTTGATTTCCTCCCTACCACGGCTCAAAGGAGTCGTGCAAATAAGTGGATTTTGGGTACAGTCCCGAGTCACGTGGAGGCAGTGAGTGATAGGAGGGGTTTCTTCTCTCCCGGTATAGGGAGTTGATGTTGCGCTATGCTCGATTAGCTATAACAGCAAGTCCCTGGCCAGGACTGATGAGATTTACTGGGAAGTGTTATCAGTAGTTTCTCGAAAGGTTATAGGCCACAAATCGACATGACTTATCAAGTTACTAGGGTCTGACGATTCCACCCCTAAACTCGATATACGACATATCATATGAAGAGACCGGACTGTACGGTACGTGTTGCTTATAGGCTTTGCGGGAGTATGGACAAGCTTGCTTGTTGATCTTCTATTTGTTCAATACCTGAGTAGCCGTTATGTCCAGCTAGTACCGCTGATGGCTTGTGGGTATCTGATGTGATCATTACCTACTGCTGGCGTATTGACGAGTCTTTAGAGTCCCCTACAAAGGTTTCCTAGCTCAAGCGAAACGAAGTAGGGCACATATAATGATATATGCGGGTGCTTGATTAAATACGAGTATGTGATACCGTATTCTAATCAAGCGATATTTGATATCGGTAAGGTTATATGTGATATAACCGGATTATTGAATCAAGTGTTGATTCAATGATTTGGTATATGTACATATATTTGAAATTAGTCGGTTATATATGATATGACCGGATTATTGAATTAAATGTTGATTTGATATTGTGTATTGAATATTAGTCGGTTATATGTGATATAACTGGGTTATTGAATCAAGTGTTGATTTGATAATAAGATATACATATAAATGATATTAGTCGGTTATATATGATATAATCGGATTATTGAATCAAGTGTTGATTTAATAATTTGATATATATTAATATATAAATATATATTAACTAATATTGCTCACTAATGATTTTCTTCTCTTGATATATATAATTGTGTGTGTGTGTGTATTTATATATATATATATACATATATATATATATGTGTGTGTGTGTGTGTGTGTGTGTGTGTGTATAATAGTGTATCATGGTTGATGATACATTGAACATGGGTGAATGAGACTTACACTAGGGTTTAAGATTATTGGGATAATTTTAAACCCTGGTGTAAGTCTCATACACCCATGTTCAATGTATCATCAACCATGATACAAATACTATTATATATATATATCAAATATATATGTATACACAATTATATATATCAAGAGAAGAAATTCATTAGTGAAAAATATTAGTTAATATATATTTATATATCAAATATATTAATATATATCAAATTATTAAATCAACACTTGATTTAATAATCCGGTTATATCATATATAACCGACTAATATCATTTATATGTATATCATATTATCAAATCAACACTTGATTCAATAACTAGGTTATATCACATATAACCGACTAATATTCATTACACAATATAAAATCAACACTTGATTCAATAATCCGGTCATATCATATATAACCGGCCAATATCAAAAATATATACATATAATAAATCATTGAATCAACACTTGATTCAATAATCTGGTTATATCACATACAACCTAACCGATATCAAATATCGCGAGATTAGAATACGGTATCACATACTCGTATTTAATCAAGCACCCGAACATATCGCTATATGTGCCCTGCTTCATTTCGCTTGAGCTAGGAAACCTCTATGTGGGACTCTAAAGACTCGTCAATACGCCAACAGTAGGTAATGATCACATCAGATACCCACAAGCCATCAGTGGTACTAGCTGGACATAACGGCTACCCAGATATTGAACGAATAGAACATCAACAAGTAAGCTTGTCCATACTCCCGCAAAGCCTAAGCAACACTTACTGTACAGTACAGTCTCTTCGTCTGATATGTTGCCTATCGAGTCTAGGGGTGGAATCTTCAGACCCTAGTAACTTGATAAGTCATGCCGATGTATGGCCTATAACCTTTCGAGAAACTACTGATAACACTTGCTAGTAAATCTCATCAGCCCTGGCTAGGGACTTGCTGTTATAGCCAATCGAGCATAGCGCAACATCAACTCCCTATACCGGGAGAGACGAAACCCTTCCTATCACTCACTTCCTCCATGTGACTCGGGACTGTACCTAAAATCCACCTGTTTGCACGACTCCTTTGAGCGGTGGTAGGGAGGAAATCAAAGCACAGTGGGAACCACACAAGACACTATGAAGATCTGTAATATCATATATAACCTAACCGAATACCACTATGCAAAGCAAAAGTAAACGTCTGTAATGTCAGTTTTCAAAAATTGGTTCCAACAACATCATATAGGTTTGTTTTCCTTGCATTAATCGGAATTAATGCAGTCCTATCAATTAATCCATACCACGCCATAAAAGAACAAAAATACAAAGTACGTATATGCCATCCGCATTCGCCATAGGGCCCCGTCATGCACCATTAGGTTACTTAACTAACGGCAGAGCGGGGGCTGGACTAGCGCGGATGCAAAACATATACAACATCAACTAGTATATATAAATATATATAACATTCGTCCCAGGCATGATATAAGCAACATCACAAAAAAGCGATAAGCAACACAGAATAACGGATAATCTAGGAGCCCCAGGTTTCCTTTGAGCCGCAAATGAAACCCGAAGTTTCCCGGTCGTGTGGATAGCTTGTGCAATGTATAACCAAGACCCCTACGAGTGCGGCAAGTTACACGCCAATCCCAGAAGCGAGGCAACCCTAATCAACAAAGTGAATGGGCCACCCAGCACTTCACGGAATCCGGTAACTTGAGCACCCCTCCATGGGTTATCCTATACCCACTACAAGTGCGGTGAATAGCCCGGCAATTCTAGAGTGAGGCCCCTTCCGTCTCAACGCCATGAGATGTGGGCCCGTTGCCCTCTAGAACCTGGCTACTCGAGCACTCCACTGCGGGGAATCCCAGTACAGAAAAGAAAAGTATATATACAATGGTGACATCAAGCTCAACCCGGTCGTGCCCTAATAAAAGAATATACAATCTAGCAGAGACGGCTGTCCACATGTCGGACGCTCGCACCGCAATAACGAATATACAAATGAATCTGAATTGTACTACTACCATTGCACCATAGGCTATCCAACACTACAATCCAACCATAATATCAGCACAATCACAGAACATCAACGTGAATATCATGTTCGTAAACCCGTCTAGTTGAACGTATAGCAACTAGTCGGGTTGTACCACTCAATGATATTCACGGTCGCAGATATAAACATATGTACTGATAAATGCGTATTCAAAATTTCGATCGACTAAAACTTTTCCACACTGGGCCTAAATACAAACCAGAATTCAAACAAATCTGGGCCAAAAACATACATCCCAAAAATCACAATTCCAAATTATAGAGTGTCAGAAAAAATTTGGCGCACAATGGCCACAAATCGACCGCGGAACCGCCGCCAATAGGCATGTAATGCGGCAATTCTGCGGCGGTTTGTTAAGCTCATGTGCCCAAATTTCTTCAGGGCTTCTAAATATGCCTGCACGTATTTTTAAGACAATCTGAAATATTTTTGAACAATTTTCAAAATCGACAGCGGGCATGTCAAAATGGATTTGCGATTCGGAAAATTTGGTCGATCGATATTTTAACCTTGTGAAAACTAGCTAGTAAAAGTTTATGGGGTGACTCTGATACCATGTTGGGGTTTATTAGCGCCCTGGCCATCTACCGTGGCTGGTGTGGAATAAAAATTGGCGTTTAAAAAACTTAGCACTAAGAAACCCGTCTAGAATCGAACCATAAACCTACACTAGCTACAAAAGATATACTAGCTACAAGGTTAGAAGCATTATACCGAATGATACATGTCCTTCGGTCTTCGACCATCTTCCTTAGTTACTTGAGGCATCCTCGATTGAACTTGGCCGCCGGCCTTCCTCCGTCGAAGATGATCCACCTGAGGGATGTAGCTCATGGTTCTAGCTCCACACTAAGAATCTGGTGAATCAACTAGGGACTCTAGATTGCTAATCTAGAGTTCCTAGGGATGCAGTAAGTGACTCTAAGTGTTTATCTATCTCTCTTCTACCCTTGTTTCTCAACACATGAAATGGTAGGGTAGAAGATGAAGAAGATGGAGGAGGTCAAGAAAGGTAAGTGAAGAGAGAAGAAGCAAAAATGGTGAGGGTGTTTTCTCATCTCAAAATTAATGAACCATCCAAGTGAGAGAAAATCTCAAGCAAGGTTTTTCAAAACCAATTTCCAAATATAATATATCAACCATGGTTGAATAGTTAGCACAAATGAATTAACAATTCATTTGTCATCACTATTCAAGTATGGTTCTCACCATTTCCTCTTCATCACCTTTACACCTCATTTCCATTTAAATAAATAAATGGATAATACAAAATGAGGTATCCACCTTCTAGAATGTTTTCCATATAAATACGGATTACACTCAACTGTATATGCATACCTGTATTCGTACCAAAATACGAATACCCAAAGAGTTAGAATAACACAAAGAACATAATACTAGAATATACATATCGAAATACATATACGTAAATTATTAAATCAATACCTGATTTAACAATCCGGCTCAATCCCGAGCCGGCTAGTATTATCAACCGTCCGATCGAAAGTCCGAGTAACTAGTACAATCATTCGATCGGAACCCTACACGTATCAAAATACGGCTGCTACATCATTTCGCCAGAACCAGGAAAACTCTCTGTATGGGACTCTAAAGACTCGTCAATACGCTGGCAGTGGGTTTAACCACAAGCACGTCAGCGGCACTAGCTGTACGTAACGGCTACCCAGGTATTGAGCGTAAGGAAGGCCGACGAGCAAACTCATCCGAACCCCTACCGAGCCTGTCTGTGACAATCTCCATACAGCCTGGTCTGTTCGTCTAAGAGTATCGCATATCGGGTCTAGGGGTGGATAAAGTCAGACCCCTAAGAACGCGATATTTCGTGTCGGTGTGAAGCCCATCACCCACTGAGAAACTACTGATCCAAATCAGTAATTCTCATCCACCTTGGCCAAGGATTTCTGGTGATGGCCACCCGTGCACAGCGCGACATCAACCCCCAACATCGGGAGAGACGAATCCCTGACGATCCGCTCACTGCCTCCATGTGGCTCGGGACTGTACCCAACTAAAACATGTTTGCACGACTCCTTTGAGCCGTGGTAGGGTAGTAATCAAAGCACAGTGGGAACTCACACGAGATAAATGACGATCTCAGGTCGACAGACTAACCTGTACTTATGTCACCTGGGAACTGCTATCTGACAATAGGTATAATACCTTCTAGTCGGGGTCTCGAAAAGTATACACTAGTCTACTCCGGAGTATCGATGCCCAGTCTCGATACTCCCTCGACTAAGGACATTTAAGGATGTGCTTATAGACCACCCAGCTCCCACATATATGATCGTCATCATAATGCTGGTAGTCAAGAAAGAATTCTATGGGCTCTATCTATATGTAATAGTGATCTGTAATACCACGTAATGCATATACATGATGATAAAGACAAACCATATAGCATACTATCATTTTGAGTAAGACTGTTCTACCCATATAGGTCATCCCTCAATCATCGCAATCGCGTGCCTGGGATTATAATAATTGACTTGAGGGCACTATATCCAACAATGAAATCCCCACTCAATCTGAATTGGTGTTATATCCCCTTAAAGTCCATATTATTTATGCAAAACGATAACAAAAGAGAATCTAAAACACTTGCAAAAAAATTTTATTTGGCGGTGGCGCAAAGAATCCTGCACAAAAATAGTTGGAGAAGGGGAGAGAGTTTGCGCAAAGAATACTGCAAGAAAAAAACAATTCAGTGGAGTTCAGAGGAGGTAGACAGAAGAAAAGGATACTCACAAAAATTTTGGCGCTCTGAAGCAATAGGTTGACCGCGGTTCCGCAGTCAAAAGCACTTCCTGGCGGCGGTTCCGCAGTCCCTTGGTCGATCTAAAGCTCCAACTTTCTTCTCTGTTCTAAACTTGATCTTCTATTCTGGTTTGGAGCCTCTAAGTCTTGATTTGTTCAATATATTTGCTCCAGAATTTGTACGGTTAGCCGCAGTTTCGTCTTTGATCTGCCGCGGAGTAGCCGCGAGATGGGGGTCTAACTCCCCCGAATTTGGCACTGAACTTGATCTTCTCTCTATTCTGCACACTCGCACAAAAAAATCAAAAATAACATGATTTTTATAGTTTTATTATATATATATATATTCATAAATTAACCCGAAACTACACAAAGAAATAAACTACCGTCTCCCCAGCAACGACGCCATTTGATTGTTAAGTTTTTATGCTAGTTTTAATTACTACAATCAAGACGGTTTCGCTTGGTAGCTATCCGGTTGAGTACGGGTCGATCCACGGAGAGATGGGAATCTTTTTCTTAGTGTTTTAATGAGTTAAGTCCAAATGGTCCAAGTTTGTTCAAAGCTAACTATATACTTAGATATGTATGTTAATAGAAGCTTGTTAGGGTTAGGATTTGGTTAGCTTGAGTTAGGAGTTCACTCACTTCTTTCGTTTGCCACTCTTGATATCTATGTTACGGTAATCGGCAATAACGGGGATTAGCACGACTAGGAAGGAAACTTGCGAGTATAAGCTAGACTTTCCAGCGCTTGGTTCCTTCTTTTTGGTCCTTATCCTTCCGTTCTTGGCTCGTAGCCATAACCTCCGGTCAATTCAACCACAACCGAACTCACTAGGGTTTCACCGCTATCTTATAGGATAGGGTGCCGTAGAGAGCGGATTGTTGTTGCCTTGACGGGAGTTCAAATCAAGTTGTTGGGAAAAGGAAAGAGTGTGAGAGATTTCTTTCTCTCAAACTTTCCTTATCCTACCCTAACAAGTGAGAAACTACTCACTCATTATAAAATAAAAGAAAATAAAACAAGTAAAGAAGATAGAAAGAAATGAGGTAGAAAATTACAACTAGCTACTTGGGACCTTACCTAGGCAAGGATCACTCTTAAGCATCATGGTTGTAAGGATAAAAGCAAAGAAAAGAAGAAAAGGAACAAGAAAACTAACAACTATTTAACAAAGAAAATTAAAAGCAACATATATAAAAACTAGTTAACAAATTATAACACATGCATATTAAAAGAACTCTTCTTCATTTATCATCCACTCAAAAGCTCTCACTACAATTTTAATGGAGGAAAGATGAAGAAGAAAGAGAAGTTACACTAAATTCTAACAAAAAACTGATGAAAAAAATATATCCTCATATGGCTCTGATCTGGAGTATTTATAGGCAGAGAACTGAAACTCTAGGGCCATATTTTGAGTCCCTATACAATTGCCAAACTACCCCCAAAAGATGATCTTCAGACGACATGATGTCGCCGTAGAACCGCAACCCAAAAGACCAATTGGCCGCGGTTCCGCGGTCGTTTGGATTGGTTGACTTGTCGTTTTTCTTGGGTTGTCTTGTGTTTCTTTTATCTTCTGTTTAGTGCACTTGAATTTGCAGAATAATTCCATTTTGCTCCCAGATTTTCAACAGTCCAAAAGATAAAAATGTGTAGACTTTTTGCCTTGATTTTCTTGAGCTCCACGTTATCAACTTGATTCTCATGCTGTTTCTCTCGTGCTTTGTGCTTGAATGGACCTTGCTTGACTTTTGTCTCTCAAAATGGTAGGCAGCACCTGACAGATGGTGAGCGGAACCCGTATTTTTATCCGCTGTTGGCAGTTGTCCTGAATTTGTCGTGACTGTTCATGATTTTCATTGTTTTGGACTGAGAACCTGTAACCTGCAATTATGTAGCAAACACGGATCAAAAGTATCTACCTATATGCAATGTGATCAAGAATGGATGGTATAAAAGTGCAAAATTTTGATATGAACAAGCGTTAGTCAAGTTCAACCCATCATTTTCTTGAATACATTAAACCCACCCGCACAAGCCCTTGACTAGATCAACAAGGCCGCACGACTCTCCTAACCAATCATATCTCTATGCACAGAAAAATATCACTTAGCTATCACACACTACGTCTTGACTAGGTCAATAAACGCAGCATGAATACTAAATACTACTAATCTGAAATGACGGAGAGCTACAGCTGGTTTTGGCGAAAAACTTTTATCGTAATGAACTTGATCTCATTGAAGGAACCGAATAGTTTTGAAAATGAGTGGTTTAGGCTCCACATTTAAAACTAGTAACTTAAACATTTGCTTAAGAGCGAACTCCCCGTGAATGGATCAAGGTTCTTCCCTCATAAAATAAGGTGTGGGATATTCCTAACTGAATACCTCAATGCAAAGCAAAAGAATATGACTATGGTTTTGAAGAACACCGAGTAGTTTTAAAAATTGGTTCCGATAACATCATTTAAGTTTATTTTTCTTGCATTAATCAGAATTAATGCAGTCCCATCAATTAATCATATCATGTCAGAAAGAAACGAAAATAGACACACACATATATGCCATCCGCATTCGTCACAGGGTCCCGAGTATTCACTGTAAGGTTACTTAACTTACGGCGGGACGGGGACAGGACTAGCGCGGATGCAAAACATATATAGCGTCTACTATATATATATATATATATATATATATATATATATATATATATATATATATATTCGTCTCACGTATGATATCAAGCAACATCACAGAAGCATCACGGTAGAATCAAACACAGTATGGAAATGCGGATAATCTATGAAAAGTACATTTTAATGGATCCAAATATGAAATACAATTTTTCCGATCGTGTGGATATCCCGTAGTATCGGATCCTAGACCCATACGAGTACAGCAAGCCACCCGCCAATTCTAGAAGCGAGGCAACCCCAATCAACGAAGTGAGCGGGCCACCTAGCGCTTCTAAAATCCGGTGACTTAGGCACCCCTCCGTAGGTCAATCCTATACCCCTTATGAGTGCGACGAATAGCTCGCCAATTCTAGAGTAAGACACTCCAGTCTCAACTCCATGAAATGGAGGCTCGTTGCCCTCTAGAACCCGGCCACTTGAGCACTCCACCGTGGAGTAATCCTAGTGCATGTAATGAAAACCTGAATATACAACGATGACTACGTCCGCAACCTGGACAAGCACCAAAGAATAATATACAAGCCACGGTGACGGCAGTCCATATGTCAGACGCTCGTCACGCAATATGAATATACATTACATCATAGAGAATACTACATACACCGGGCTATCCATTGCGACAAATCCAACATAACCATAATTACAGTGCAACACAAAATATCAACGTGAATATCCTGTTCGTAAACCCGTCTGATTGTACATATATCAACCAGTCGGATTATTCAGCACTAGAATATTCACGGTCGCAGAAATAAGTGCACAGAAAAACACGAATTTAAAATTTCAATCGATTAAAACTTTCCGCATTGGCTCCAAGTACAAACCAGTACATAAACAAATCTGGACCAAAACCAAATATTCAAAAAATCACAATTCTATGTATTAGAACCCCAGAAAAAATTTGATGCATTGTAGCCAGAATTTAGTGCACTGTAGCCAAAATTTGGCCGCGGATCAGCGGCCAAATAGCACATTCCGCGGAGGTTCGGCGGTCAAATTTTAGGTTTAGGTGCCTAAATTTGTTTCTTGGCTCTAGTTTTGCCTGCACATAATTTTCATGCAACCTGAAAAAAATTTGAACAATTTTAAAATTCGAACAGCAAGCACTATTTTGAAATTGCGAATCGGAAAAATTCTTCAATCGATATTTTAAGTTTGTGCAAACAAGTCTATCCTGGCTCTGCACTGTTGGGAATTTAGGCACACTAATAAGCTAATTTTAGAAGATGGCAACATGGATTTCAAAATTTTCTTGTTTGCTAAATTTCCAAAACAATGAATCGAACTAAAGTGCTAGAACTTGTAAACAAAAACCTAGGGAGCTATAATGCGCTATTATGTTAGCAATACTCACATTCTCAAGTTATCTTCAAGAGCTCCAATGTGGTTGGACTCGAGCAAGCTCTCAAGAGCTCCGAATCGTACTTGCGAGCCGGTCTTCTTTCACCGAAGATGATCCACCCGAGAGAACCTAGTCCAAGCTCTACCTTCAAACAAAATAACATGTGAAGCAACTAAGCTTTACAACTTGCTAAGAAGTATAGTTTGAGTATTCTAGTATTTTTTCTTCTCTTTTCCTCTTTATTTCTCATCTCATGAGAGGGTAAAAGGAAGAAGATGAAAGAGGAGCCATTAGAGGAGAGAGAAACATAATGGTAGAATGAAGAACTCTCTTCCAACTCAAGCATACTTTCTTTTCTTTTGTTAAAACAATTTTACAATTTAAAATGCAATCATGCTTGAATAGTATGAGAAAATGAATTAACAATTCATTTTCCCATACCTTCCACCATTTCTCTCCTCCACCTCATTTCAGAATTTCTTTAAAAAGAAATACTTGAAATGAGGTGTTCTCCTTCTAGAAGTATTCTTGTATAAATACAAGAATACGTCCCCGCAAATACATGCCCATATTTGTATCAAAATACGAATACCCAAGAGAATGAAAAATATAATGAACATAACACTAGAATATACATATCGAAATATATATATGTAAATTATTAAATCAAAACTTGATTTAATAAACCGGCTTAATCCTAAGCCGGCTAGTATTACCATCCGCCCGATTAAAATCCGTATGGCTAGCACACATACCTAATCGGAACCCTGCATATATCAATATACGGCCACTGCATCATTTCGCCTGAATCGGGAAAACCCTCTATGTGGGACTCTAAAGACTCGTCAATACGCTGGCAGTGAGTTTAACCACAAGCACGTTAGCGGCACTAGCTGTACGTAACGACTATCCAGGTATTGAGCAAAAGGAAGGCCGACGAGCAAACTCATCCATACCCTTACTAAGCCTGTCTGTGACAATCTCCGTTGAATCCGATCTCTTCGTTTGAGATATTCACATATCGATCTAAGAGGTGGATAATATCAGACTTCTACTAACCCGATAAGTCTTGCCGGTCTGAAGCTCATCACCCACTGAGAAACTACTGATATCACATTAGTAAATCTCATCCACCTTAGCCAAGGATTTCTGGTGATGATTGACCCAACACACCGCGACATCGACTCCAAATAACGGAAGAGACGAATCCCTAACGATTGTTCACTGCCTCCATATGGCTCGAGACTGTACCCAACTAAAACATGTTTGCACAAGTCCTTTGAGCCATGGTAGGGTGGTAATCTAAGTACAGTAGTAACTCACACAAAACAAATGAAAATCTCAAGTCAAAGGACTAATCTGTACTCATGCCATAAGAGAACTTCCATCTAACGATAGGTATAATACCATTTAGAAGTTCTCAGTGAGTCCGTCCGGTGTACTCACCTCCAGTGAGCACTTATATACTATCTTAGGTCACTCAACACCAATGGCTTGTGAGACCTTGTCGTCGCATATTGTCGGGGTCTCGAAAAGTATACACTAGTTTACTCTGGAGTATCGATGCCCAGTCTCGATACTCCCTCGACTAAGGACCTTTAAGGATGAGCTTAAGGACTACCCAGCTCCCACGTATATGATCGTCATCATAATGCTGGTAGTCAAGAAATAATCCAACAGGCTTTATCAAAACGTATACACATAATGATAAAGACAAACCGGATAGTATACTATCATCTCAAGTAAAACTATTCTACCTGTATAGGTCCTCGTTCAATTATCATAATCGCTTACCTGCAATTACGATAATTGCCTTGAGAGCACTATATCCAACACCTAGATATGATGGAAGACAGAGCGTCTATCATGAGTTATGAGTTTACTCTCTTTAGTGGGAACAGTATATTGGAAAGAGTTCCAAGCAGAATACTGGGGTAGTCATGGTGCTGAGTGCTGATTATGAATCAGCTATACATACAGCCCAAGAAGTTGCTGGATATAATTGTTCATTTATGAACTTTGTCCCATCGTCTATCAAGGCAAATTCTAGGGTAGATATCGCTTAATTCGGGAGATAGTTGATCTCCGCGAAGATTTGAGATGTAGAGAGATAAAGATAGATTCATTGCAGCGGATCCACTCACTGAGGCAGTTTCTCGAATACAGTTTGTGAAACTGTTGTAGGGTTCCTAGGCACTCTAGTGGGGTCTCACAAGTGATCAAACATGCCAATTTCAAAAAAATTACGGTGCCGAGTAACCCTAGAACGGATCGTTAACTAGAAATATATAGGCGAAGCAAGCATGTAAACGGAAATATAGCTAAAGGGAAGGGGCTACAACCTTTGTAGATCCGGTCCACCACCACCTAGGCTCCGTGATGAAGTCCCCTCGCTGTCCAAATCGTATCTTGGGCTCTAGCGTCGGCTTCATTGGAGGAAAAACGGGCTAGGTCATCGACGACGTGCCGAAGATAATCTACGTCGAGGCATCACTAGATCAAGCTCCACCTTCACCAAGCCATGAAAACTTGTGAAGGAAATACCCTATACTACTTGGCAAGAGGTATAGGATGAAGAAATAGGAAGTGGGTAGACTTTAGTTTTGGATTTCTCACTAGTTTTCATCACTTGCCATTGGAGTAGCAAGCTTTCTTCATGGAAGAAGAATATGAAGAAGAAGAAGAAGAAGATATGATGAAGATTAAATCAATAATAAAATCTAATTGATCTTATCATAATGCAAACTTGGGTTAGATTTAACTCTTGTAGAGAGCAAACTCTAGTTTAGCTAATGGTTAGGTTTAAACATAAAACAAAATGGTTACAAATTTAAAGCATCATGAAGTTTCCACAAAAGACAAAATTAGCAACCATTTCATTTTAGCCAAAAGAAATAAAGAATATAAATGAAATGAATAAGTGAATACTTTAAAACCATAACCATTAACCTAAACATGGTTCAAATCAAACATACACCCAAGTTTGCATGCATCATCAAACATGATACAAACTAGTGCACAAAACTATATCATATATACAATGTGCACTTCAAGTGAGAAAATCCATCTTAAGTGAACCAATACTAGTTAATGTAAAGTAATATATCAAATATATAATTATGCATTAAATCATTGAATCAACACTTGATTCTATGATCCGGTCATATCGCATATAACCGGCTAGTATCCAATGTATCGGCTTATCGAATCAATCGTTGATTCAATAACTAGGCTATATCGCATACAACCATTCGACACATTCATCGCGAGAATAAAATACGGTATCACATACACGCATTATTCTCGGTCCAGCACATATCTCATATGCGCTCCTATTTCGTTTCGCTTGAGCCAGGAAACCTCTGTGTAGGACTCTAAAGACTCGTCAATACGCCGGCAGCGGATGATGATCATATCAGACACCCACAAGCCGCAAGAGGTCTGCTAAACGTAACGGCCACCCGGGTATTGAGCGATCAGAAGATCGACGAGCAAGCCCGCTCACACTCCTGTGAATCCAACCAGTAACACTTACCGTATAGTCCGGTCTGTTCGTCTGATATGTCACATATCTCGCCTAGGGGTGGTAAACGTCAGACCCCAATAGCTCGATAAGTCATGCCGACGTAAGGTCCATAACATTCATGAAACTACTGATAACTCTTACCAGTATATCACTGCAACCCTGGCCAGAGATTTCCTGTTATGGCCAGTCGAGCATAGCGCAACATCACCCCCCAATACCGGGAGAGACGAATCCCCTCCTATCGCTCATTGCCTCCATGTGAATCGGGACTGTACCCAATAACCACCTGTTTGCACAACTCAGTAGAGCCGTGGTAGGGCGGAAATCAAAGCACAGTGGGAGACACACAAGACTCTATGACGATCTCGGGTCAACAGACTAAGCTGTACCAGTGTCACCAGAGAACTGCCATCTGACGTGAGGTATAATACCATCTGGGAGTTCTCGACGAGTCCGTTCAGTGTACCCAGTCTCCACTGAGCACCCGCATACCATCTTCAATGTCAAACACCAATGGATATGGGATCATCCATCGCCCATCGCATGGGTCGAGAAGATATGCGCTAGTCTACTCTGGAATATCGATGCCCCGTCTCGATATTCCCTCGACTAGGAACATTTCAAGGATGTACTCATAGACTACCCAGGCCCCACTAGTATGATCTGCATCATAGTCTTGGAAGTCGAGTACACATCCTAAGGGCTTTATCAACATGTAATCAGAGAGACAGAAAGTATACATGTTAAGATAAAGAACAACCAGATAGCGTACTATCATGTCGAGCAAGAAAGTCCTACCTATATATGTCCCAGCATCCACTACAATATACATCCAATGTACAGTAATGGCCTCTAGGGCATACATATAACTAACAATCTCCCACTTGCACTAGGGCCATCTGTAGCAATGGTCGCAGTATCTAATACTCAACCATCCCATATGAGTCTCTCTCTGGGAAAAAGGCCTTCGTGAGTGGATCCGCCGTGTTGTCCTCTGAGTCTACTCTCCTAACCTCGATCACCCCGGAGATCAACTATCTCTATGATCAGGTGATGCTTCCTCAGAATATGTCTGGGTCACTGATGGGACCAGGGTTCCAGGGCCTAAGCCACACTTCCATTGTCATACAATGGCAGGAACCTAGTTCATCTTATGAACCAATATACACCAAAACTTCCTCTTTGGTAGTATCTTCAATAGCGATGTTACCAGCCTTTATCGTCTAGTTTGCCACGGTATCTAACTTGGAACTCTTCCAACATACCGTCCCTCTACTGAGGGTAAAGACAGTGCCTGTGACTGACATTCAGTCGTCTTTATCACCCTGGAACTCTTCCAGTGATTCTCCCCAGGATCGATTGATACCATCTCACTACATCTAGTGAGAATCCTAGCATCCAATTACATCTATCTCATAGATGAAAACTCAGGATTTAGGAGGTATCACTTTGATTCTATTTGGAGAATCCTTGTGATAATAGAAGATTGACCGATCGTAGTATAGGAAACTCTCTTCCTATCAAGAGTATGTTGTCTACGTACAATACGAAGATGACCACCTTACTCTCTACTACCCTTTTGTATATACAAGGTTCGTCTACCATTTTGATGAAGTCAAACACTTTGACTATCACATCAAAACAGACGTTCCAACTTCGCGATGCCTGCTTCATTATGTAAAGCAACTTGCACACGTTTCCGCTGCTCCCACTGTTTACGAAGCCCTCTGGCTGTGTTCTTATAGACGTTCTCTTCTAAATCAGTATTTAGAAAAGCAGTTAGGGCACCCAACCACCAGATATCGCAGTCATGGTATGTAGCCGTGGCAAGTAAGATCTGGATGGACTTAAGCATAGTCACTTGGAAAAGGTTTCATCATTATCCATGCCTGGTTGATGACTAAAACCTTTAATAAGCCTAGCTTTGAAAGTCTCAACTTTTCCATCTACACCAAGCAATCTTCTCAAGATATACTTGCTCCTGATGGGGATTTAACCCTTCAGATATAGCAGCTAAAGTCCATACTTTGCTGGTGTATATGAATTCCATCTCAGATCGCTAAGCATCCAGCCATTCTTACAGAGTCCCTACTCTCGATGGCCTGCTCGAAACTAGTTGGGTCATCATCTCATGATGCAATCCTCGCTCCCACTGTCATCGAGAAACCAAGGTATCTCTCAGGCGGATGAGGAACCCTACTAGATCGGCGGAGAGGTTGAGGTTCGTTGGATTCTATTGAATGCTTTGGTTCTACCAAATCATCAGCTGCAGTTTTGTATAGCTGGAACCTTTCCAGTTCAACAGAACCGATCCTGCCTCGATCTTGTCCGGATTTTGCTTTAAACATAGGCCGGACAATCCCAAATCTTAACTAGCTTAAGAGATGGGTTCTTCCCATACCATATCTCATATGGAGTGGTAGGCACTGATTTGATTCAAACCCAATTCAATAGGTATGCAGCTTCTCAAGTGCATAACCCCAAAAGGAAATAGGTAACTCAGTAATACTCATCATAGAGCACACCATATCTAATATTGTGCAATTGCTCCGCCCTGATACACCGTTGTGCTGTGGTGTATTCAGAGGAGTAACACTGAGAGAGAATCTCATTCTCCTTTAGAATAGTCCAGGAATTCTATGCACAAGTATTCTCCTCCCTGATCTTATCATAGGACATAATACTTATACCCGTATTTTGGTTCTCTACTTCTAACTTATATTCTGTGAATACCTCAAAAGCTTCGGACTTATGTCTCAACAGGAACATATGACTGAATCTTGAGAGATTATCAGAGAATATAATGAAGTATAAAGAACCAGTCCTGGCATGTGTAGACAGGAGACTTTACATACATCATCGTGTAACAGTCCCAAGAGTTTACTAACTCTTTCTCTGTTTCTAATAAACAGAGCTATGGTCATCTAATCTTTGTGACATGACTGGCAAGTTTCACAAGATGTAAATTCAAACTGATTTAAATATGCATCTAAAATGTAACTTCAGCCAGTCGGGTCGCTTTGATGTGACCCAGTCTACAATGCTTCAAGAATGATTCGTTCATTTCTGAACTCTTCCTCTTGTGTGTGTTCTATATACTAGGAACTGTAGTTTGATTTAGAACGTCAATGCTTTTAGATAACGTGCCTGAACCGATCAACTTTTGATATAGGAAATGTTCAAAACATTATCCAACAATACAAAATTATATCCTTCTTTACTAATAAAGAGACTGATATGATTTTGTATATCAGGTTCGGTATCTAATAGCATTTGTTCAGAATCAATGTACTGGTAATACAGGGTGACAGTGACCAACAGACTTGGCTGCAACACTTGCCCCGGTTTCTGTCTCATGAAACTTATCACCCGTTCTCAGTTTTTCTACCTTTTTGTAGCCCTATATAACATATTACATATCTGGGATCCTGATCCGGTATAATATACCCAGGATGCAGAGGATACTGAGAAACAGTTCTTTGTAATGAACATACCCGAAGGAGATGCATCTCATGCACTTTCTTCGTTTGGGCGGCATGGGAATCCTGGCATTCCCCTATTTCCTGCTCTGTCTTATAACAATTATAAGTTGGAGCGGGACCAACGTTCCCCAGCTCAGTATAACAAGCGGGTTCGGTCAATTATCCGTATTATTATCTTGATTATGGCATGATATGGTCTCTACCAGGAGAGAGAGAGAAGAAAACACTCTGCGTGCACTCTTGCAAGATCAGATTGGTTATATATTTTATCTAATCAGGATGGCTCCCACTGTTTTTATCAAATCTTCCTTCAAACCCTAAAAGGAAAGACTAGCCGGGATTAATTACACTCTACAAGTTCGCCAATCTTTCAGCCAGGCCAGTGTCGGTACTTTGAGGGAGGTTCCCCGTGCTTTCGCACGGACCTAATTACAGTAAACCTCGTTTTCCCAGAGGCGTAACCCTGTTGACACCTTTCTAGACACCTACTTGATCGGCTAATTGCAAAGTGCAAAACTCTCCCAGGAGTAACAATTACTCGCAGTGGGTATCGGGATCCAACTATCATATAGAAGGTATGCAATCTTATTGCAAATTTCAACACTTGAAACTCCCGATAAAGGTTTTTACCCCTAGCACTTATGACCTTAACTATGGTCAACAAATCATAAGTACTAGTCAAGTTCTACCCGTCATTTCGTGATTAATTAGACCCACCCACATGACCCTTAACTAAGGTTAACAAAGTCACGCGACTGTCCTAACTAATCGCATCATATGCGGTGTAGGAAGACATCACTTAGCTACCGTACACTGTGCCTTAACTAAAGTCAACAAACACAGCACGAATACTAAGTACTCTACTTCCTAAAATGACGGAGGGTTGCTAATGGTTTTTGTGAAAACCTTTAACGCTTTGAACTTGATCTCGTTGCGGAATCAAATGGTTTTTTAAATGGAATGTTTTTTAGGCTTTTCTAGTTTTGCTAAAGGGGTCACTCCCGGTGAAGGGATCGTCGGCCCTTTCCTCGTCGAATGAGGTGCGGGATATATCATATATATCACTGTGCAAAGCAGAAACTATAGAAGCTATCAAAAGACAAACCGAGTGATGTAGCATCTGCCAGTTATTGCTAAAGGAGTCACTCCCGGTGAAGGGATCTCGGTCCTTTCCCTATCGAATAAGGTGCAGGATGTTCTACAAGGAACACCGCGATGCAAAGCAAGAACTGTAGCTACCTGTTTTATTTTTTGAAATTCGATTCCACAACATCTATTAGGTTTATTTTCTTTCATTAATCTCATTAATGAATATCCCATCATTTAAATTACCTAAACATCACAGATAAATATGACGTACACTTATGCCATCCGCATTCGCCTCGATGTCCCCTCGTGCACCGTTAGGTTAGGTAACTAACGACAGAGCGGGGCAGGGCTAGCGCGGGTGTAAAACATAAGTAACATCTATATAATATATCATATATACTATATACTACATTTATCTGAACAGAGCACAGAACATCGCATGATCACATCACAGATAACGCAGCAGAAAGAATCATATGAAATATTGGATATTCTAGGACGTCCGTGTTTTCAATACGAGCCAGTATAAAACACGGATTCCACGGTCGTGATGAATAGCCAATCCCACACCCCTAGACCCCTACGAGAGCGGCAAGCAACCCTACCAATTCTAGGGTTAGGAGACCCGGACTCGACTCCTCGAGTTGGTCTCCCACTGGACCCCAGAACCCGATTACTTGTGCTCCCCTCCTTGGGTCTATCCTAGTGCAGAAAAGTAAATAATATACAAATGGTGACAACATCCGCAACCTGAAAGTGCCCCAATAAAAGAATATTACATACAAGTTTTTACATGAATGAAAATGAAAAACACTCATCTCACATAAAAAACCCCGGCTATTCGAACACGACGATCCAATATAACATATCCAGCAACACATAACATCACATGACATCAACGTAAGTAAATATGCGCATCCCAATTGTCGTTGACATATAGCAACGAAACCGGCGATATTACATATTACACTTACAGTCACAGAAAAGAAAGTGTAAAACTACAACAGTTGGAATCCGCAACCTCTTTAGACATTGCATGCCCAATCAAAAGAATTCCTTAGACATCGCATGCCTAACAATTATAAACCTCGCATTTTAGTCTCGTTATCGAAAACTCTTTTCAATATCAAGTCGGGCAATTCAACAGGATTCCCGACATTCTGATCGAATGCTCGTCGCAAACTTCAGCAGACGGCCGCACCCCCGATGCCGTCGACGAAGTGCACCAAGGCGGAACACCGCTACCGCGAGCACCCGAACGGATGCTTTCGGCGACGGGGTTCTCCTACAGTCACTTGGTCGGGGCTATGGGGTGTAGCTGTCTATTAAGTTTACCCGGCGAGTATCCGCGTACGCTACGTGATTGCAACGGACTTTTGATCGCATCAAAATTCCGTGGCAACCGATCAAGTGAGACTAAACTGCTATGTTTATAACATTCATTCAAGTCATCTCATAACTCTTTGCGAATTCCAAGTATTGTATCACATTCCGGATAAATAGAAAATGCTAAACATTTCGATCGAACAATCGAACACCCAAGTTTTCCCGATACAGCTCAACACATGAAATAAATCTAACAACATTCAGTTCGTGCCTCAATACCAACGGTCCAGCCGTAGAAGGGTCAAGCCAACGCCTCACATGTGGCACGCCGTACTGCCCCAAACCCGAAGGTTCAAAAGGCAGTTCAAGACGGTCACATAATCGAGTTAAGGTTTGTTGTCTTCTAGAGGGTCCATCGAGTTACTTGCACTACTTAGAACGTCGTTAAACTACGGAAAAATCCAACAATTGGAAATTTCCCGGCAGGGGAAAAAGTGGGTATTTATATCCGGTCGAACTTTTAACATATTCTAAGATTATCCGGAAAAGCACACAGACAGAATTCGACAATCCGATCGATACACCGAGTCCCCAATACAACCCAGAAAATAAAACTCTGGAATAAATATTAAAAACATCCAGAACACACAAGAAACACCAACAGAAACAACTGAAGAAACCTCACAGCCTGATCATCACAGACGGCCGCGGAACCGCCGCAAAAAGGGGGGTCAACGCCGCGGTTCCGCGGCCGTACTGTTGAATTAGGCTGTCGTTTTCTGCAGTTTTTCTTAGAATTTCCTGCACATTTCTCTGCATATTTTTAATCTACAAAAATCCATATTTTACAGAATTGTCCAGAGAGCATTTTTCAAGTCGGGGTTTTGGGTCGATCGGACTTCTAACTCCGTCGGGACTTCGCCTAAGGCTCTAGATAGGCTCTGATACCACTGTAGGGTTCCTAGGCACTCTAGTGGGGTCTCACAAGTGATCAAACATGCCAATTTCAAAAAAATTACGGTGCCGAGAAACCCTAGAACGGATCGTTAACTAGAAATATATAGGCGAAGCAAGCATGTAAACGGAAATATAGCTAAAGGGAAGGGGCTACAACCTTTGTAGATCCGGTCCACCACCTCCTAGGCTCCGTGATGAAGTCCCCTCGCTGTCCAAATCGTATCTTGGGCTCTAGCGTCGGCTTCATCGGAGGAAAAACGGGCTAGGTCATCGACGACGTGCCGAAGATGATCTACGTCGAGGCATCACTAGATCAAGCTCCACCTTCACCAAGCCATGAAAACTTGTGAAGGAAACACCCTATACTACTTGGCAAGAGGTAGAGGATGAAGAAATAGGAAGTGGGTAGACTTTAGTTTTGGATTTCTCACTAGTTTTCATCACTTGCCATTAGAGTAGCAAGCTTTCTTCATGGAAGAAGAAGATGAAGAAGAAGAAGAAGATATGATGAAGATTAAATCAATAATAAAATCTAATTGATCTTATCATAATGCAAACTTGGGTTATATTTAACTCTTGTAGAGAGCAAACTCTGGTTTAGCTAATGGTTAGGTTTAAACATAAAACAAAATGGTTACAAATTCAAAGCATCATGAAGTTTCCACAAAAGACAAAATTAGCAACCATTTCATTTTAGCCAAAAGAAATAAAGAATATAAATGAAATGAATAAGTGAATACTTTAAAACCATAACCATTAACCTAAACATGGTTCAAATCAAACATACACCCAAGTTTGCATGCATCATCAAACATGATACAAACTAGTGCACAAAACTATATCATATATACAATGTGCACTTCAAGTGAGAAAATCCATCTTAAGTGAACCAATACTAGTTAATGTAAAGTAATATATCAAATATATAATTATGCATTAAATCATTGAATCAACACTTGATTCTATGATCCGGTCATATCGCATATAACCGGCTAGTATCCAATGTATCGGCTTATCGAATCAATCCTTGATTCAATAACTAGGTTATATCGCATACAACCATTCGACACATTCATCGCGAGAATAAAATACGGTATCACATACACGCATTATTCTCGGTCCCGCACATATCTCATATGCGCTCCTATTTCGTTTCGCTTGAGCCAGGAAACCTCTGTGTAGGACTCTAAAGACTCTTCAATACGGCGGCAGCGGATGATGATCATATCAGACACCCACAAGCCGCAAGCGGTCTGCTAAACGTAACGGCCACCCGGGTATTGAGTGATCAGAAGATCGACGAGCAAGCCCGCTTACACTCCTATGAATCCAACCAGTAACACTTACCGTATAGTCCGGTCTGTTCGTCTTATATGTCGCATATCTCGCCTAGGGGTGGTAAACGTCAGACCCCAATAGCTCGATAAGTCATGCCGACGAAAGGTCCATAACATTCGTGAAACTACTGATAACTCTTACCAGTATATCACTACAACCCTGGCCAGGGATTTTCTGTTATGGCCAGTCGAGCATAGCGCAACATCAACCCCCAATACCGGGAGAGACGAATCCCCTCCTATCGCTCATTGCCTCCATGTGAATCGGGACTGTACCCAATAACCACCTGTTT
The DNA here is from genome assembly GCA_030015575.1 of Agapanthus africanus. Taxonomy (NCBI): domain Eukaryota; kingdom Viridiplantae; phylum Streptophyta; class Magnoliopsida; order Asparagales; family Amaryllidaceae; genus Agapanthus; species Agapanthus africanus. The sequence goes on along the minus strand of CM057342.1, from coordinate 338,916,849 downwards.
GCACAACTCAGTAGAGCCGTGGTAGGGCGGAAATCAAAGCACAGTGGGAGACACACAAGACTCTATGACGATCTCGGGTCAACAGACTAAGCTGTACCAGTGTCACCAGAGAACTTCCATCTGACGTGAGGTATAATACCATCTGGGAGTTCTCGGCGAGTCCGTTCAGTGTACCCAGTCTCCACTGAGCACCCGCATACCATCTTCGATGTCAAACACCAATGGATATGGGATCATCCATCGCCCATCGCATCGGTCGAGAAGATATGCGCTAGTCTACTCTGGAATATCGATGCCCCGTCTCGATATTCCCTCGACTAGTAACATTTCAAGGATGTACTCATGGACTACCCAGGCCCCACTGGTATGATCTGCATCATAGTCCTGGAAGTCGAGTACACATCCTAAGGGCTTTATCAACATGTAATCAGAGAGACAGAAAGTATACATGTTAAGATAATGAACAACCAGATAGCGTACTATCATGTCGAGCAAGAAAGTCCTACCTATATATGTCCCAGCATCCACTACAATATACATCCAATGTACAGTAATGGCCTCTAGGGCATACATATAACTAACAACTGTTAGTAGAAAAGTTGGGTATGCGATACCGCAATAATTGGTCTTAAGTGAAAGTGGGAAATTGTTGGATATAGGTGCTCTCAAGGCAATTATTGTAATTAAAGAAAGACCTATACGAGAGGACAATCTTACTTGAGATGATATTATGTTATTTTGTTTATCTTTATCATTCATGTGAATACATTTTACTTGTTATCGCGTATCACTAATAAATAATGATAAAGCCCTTGGAATCTTTACTTGACTGCCGGGACTATGATAGAGATCATACTGGTGGGGCCTGGGTAGTTTATAAGTACATCCTTAAAAGTCCCTAGTCGAGAGAGTATCGAGACTGGGCATCAATACTCCAGGTTAAACTAATATATACGTTTCTTGACCCCAACTAAGGCAATGGTTGATCCTATAACCATTGATGTTTGACACCAAATATTGTATACAGATGCTCATTAGATGAATGAGTTACACTGAACAAACTCACCTGAGAACTGCTAGATGGTATTGTACCTATCGTCAGATAGCAGTTCTCATGTAACATGAGTACAAGGTAGTCTGTAGACCTAATATCGTCATAATGTCTTGTGTGTATTCCTACTGTACTTTAATTACTGTACTTTAATTACTATCCTACCACGGATTTAAAGAGTCATGCAAACAGGTTTTAGTTGGGTACAGTTCCGAAGCACATGGAGACGGTGAGCGATCGAAGGGATTTTGTCTCTCCCGGTATAGGGAGTCAAGGTCATGTTGTACCAGATCAACTATAACCATAAGTTCTTGGACAAGGAAATTGAGATTTACTGATAAGTGTTATCAGTAGTTCTTCAGGAGGTTATGAATTTATGATCGACATGACTTATCGGGTTATTAGCAGTCTGACGGTTTCCACCTCTCAGACCGGTCATGCGAAACTCTAAGAAGAAGAAACCGGATTGTACGGTGATTGTCATTGATAGACTTTGTGGGGTTCGAATGAGCTTGCTCGTTAAGCTTCTTTCGATCAATACCTGGGTAATCGTTACGTGCAGCTAGTACCGCTGACGTACTTGTTGGCTATGGATATAATCCAAAGCTATTGATAGTGTATTGTCAAGTCTTTAGGGTCCCACACAGAGATTTCCTAGCACAGGAGAAACGATATAGGGTACGTTTAGGGATACGTGTAGGAGTTTGATTAAACACGTGTAGAATCGGGCGTTTTATGATATTAGCCGGTATATAAAATGATATAACCGAATTATTAAATCAAGTGTTCATTTAAAAATTAAATGTGTGTGTGTGTGTCATGCTTACTTTAATTTTACTCTCTTTAAATAGGAAAAAACTAGTATGCAAGGGCATGCATGGTGTAAACCACTTGCAAGCCCTTAGATAACTTTGGGTTTGTGCAAGGAAAGTCATCCAAGGGGTTACAAGTGGCTTGCACCATGCAAGTCCTTGCATAGAAGTTTTTTCCCATTAAATATATTTGTATGTGATACAAATATTATTATTATTATTATATATATATATATATGATCATAGAAGTAGTGTATATGGGATGCACATGCAAAGTGATATGATAACCATTTAGTTTCTTTATTTTTTTAAGAAAAGGAAATGAGTCATAGAAAAAAAGAAGTGTGTGTTGTTTTTTGGAAAGTGCTTGAACTTATCTCTTTTATAAGCATGGCTGTTTCTTTTGGACTCATTAGATCATCACCTCATTCTCACCATCTTCATCTTCTCTTTTGAGTTTTTATTCTTAACAAAAAGAAAAGAGAAGAAAATCGGTGAGCAAAATTCCTTTATCATCATCTAAACCATTCTAACAAATTAGTCAAGGTAGTTTGCTTCACTACTAGTTGTAGCTTATGAAGTAAGAGCTTGTGTTGTGTTGCCTCATGGTGGATCATTTTCGGTAAGGTGATCACCGATCAAGCTTGTTCCGGACGGTGTGAAAGCTAGCTTGGGTTTTTCCCTAGGCAAGGGAACATGCTACAAAGGTTGTAGCCGCTTAAAACTCTTAGTTTAGCATACTTTTCTTTTTGCATGTTTGGTCTTTTAGATTGATTCTTTGTGTGCATGCTTCAAGTCACTAGAAAATTTTAAAATTACATTTCCGCTGACTACAAAACCGTCTAGTGAACCTATAGCAAGCTAACATTGGGTATGCGTTACGCCAATAACTAATCTTAGTGCAAATGGGAAATTGTTGGATATATATGCCCCAGAGGCCATTTATTGAATTGGATGCTGGGAATATATATGTACAGGACGGTCTTCCTCGATATAATAGTATGCTACTTGGTTTGTTTTTATCTTAACATTTGTATATGTTTTAATTGTTATTACGTAACGCTAATACATATTGATAAAACCTGTAAGATCTTTGCTTGACTATCAGGATTATGATGGCTATCATACTCGTGGGGGGCTGGTAGTCTATAAGCACATTCTTAAATGTCCCTAGTCGTATGAGTATCGAGACTGGGTATTGATTTTTCGTGTAAAAAAGTGTAGTGTTCGAAAATAACCGCAATCAAGACAGTGTCGCTAGTAGCTAGCTACGATGAGTACGGGTCGTCTGCAGGGAAACGTGAACTCTTTTCTTGCTTTAGACGAGTTGATGAAAGATGATTGATTGATTGTTGTTACGGATATAAGATTTAAAATAAAAAGGCTTGTAGGGTTCATAGGACTTAGTAGTAATGAATGAATAATTAAAAATAACTCCTTTATCTTTTAATAGTTTAAAACTATATCAATAGTGATGAATGCAGATTAAGGTTCTTGGAAGAAACTATGGTTTTCCCACTACTAACCCATGTCCTTGCATTGATCTCTATTCATGTCTAGCCCTTAACAAAACAAGTGTTAAACCAATCTCAGATCGTGTTCGTGACTATCAATAAATTGGTAGCTCGCCCGATAAGGATGTTAACATTTATTTTGCTAAAGTTTATAAACTTTAAAATGTCTAAAAGAAATTAAAAGATTTTCTCATCCATTGTTCTACCCTATCCTACAAACCCTAGCAAGTTAGGAATTACTCGCTCATGGTTAAAGATTTAGAAGAAAGGTTGAAGAATGAAATCATAATGAAGATGCAGAAAAATAAGTGCAGAAATTAAATGCAAGAAAAATTAAAAACAACTACCTTTATTAATCAACTATTGCATTTACAATTCTCCTTAGAAAGTAGAATATAAGAACTATAATTTGCTCTAGATCTCTCTCTTGTTGGAGGTAGATGAATAGATGATGATGACTCGGATACGTGGATCTCTTGATCTCTTAGGTGATGATTTTGAATGTACAGCTATCGGTCCCTTATATAGTCTCTAAAACCAGAAACCCTAGGTTCTATAAGTGAGAATATGCAGTTAAGATCCAAACCATAAAATCTCAAATCCTACGGCCATCAATGAGCCACGGATCCGTCGCGAATACCCAACTTTGGCCGCCCTTCCGCCGCAATATTATGGAATCAGGATTTGGGATTTCTTCTGGTCTCTTGTATTGCCATATGGAGATCCTTTTGATGTCTAGATTCTTAAAATAATACTCTGAGTCTCTACCGTTGCTAGATCTCTCAATTTGCTTCTAAATTTTGGCAGATTCAGTTTCGATCTCCCGATTTGACTCGAATATCTTACTTGGACTCCAGACCTGAGCTAATATCTGCACAATACCTCAAATCATAGTGTTAGTAGCATTTGATATTTTTTTTTAGATATTATCCTAACCATTTATATGATATAATATATTAAAAATATTGATTAGAAATATTTAATATGATATGCATATTTTAATTACAAAGATTTCATATAAATATTATATGCATATATTTTCCCTCATTATGTTAATTATAATGTAGAAACATATGATAATAAACTTTTTACAAATAAACCACATATGTTCTATATTTACAATAAACACATTTTAGTACTTAACAATAGTAGGGAAAATGTTCATATAAATGTGCAATATTTTAGACTAATCATGTATCGATATTCCAGAGTAAACTAGTGTATACATTTCTTATATCCGAAAGGGGAGATGGCCGGTCCCACAGTGATTGGTGTACGACACCAAAGATTGTATACAAGTGCTCATTCGGTTATAAGTTACACCGGACGGACTCGCCGAGAACTACTAGATGGTGTTATATCTATCGTCAGATAACAGTTCTCTGGTGACATGCACTACTACAATAAGGGGTTTCCCCTACGGATAAAGGTATCCACAGGGGCAATAAAATGTTGCCCCTACGGATTACTCCGTAGGTCCCCATGGTTGCCCCTACGGTGCCCTACGAATTAATTTAAAAATATTAAAATGTAATTTGTTATTTGGCCCTACGGTACCGCAAAAGAAGGCCCTACGGTTTAATCCGTAGGGGCATATATGGGTTATTAATAAAAAAAATAAAGCACAGAAAACTCCTCATTCCTAAAAATTCCTCGCTCTCATTCTCCCGCGTGTGCCTCTCGTCACCACCACTCGCGCCTCGTCGCCACCGCCCTCCCGCGCACGCCTCGTCGTCCTCGACATCACCGTCGACTTCTTCGTCGACGTTAGGAACTCTCTCGTCGCCGATTGCGTCATCGACCGACCATCTCCGGTCTCCTCTATCGCCGGCTTAAGGTTAGTAAATTTCATGTTTTAACTTCTAATTATCTATTTATTTCTGTTATTGTTGATTATTGGGTTTCTACTTGGGCTTAGAGTTAGGGTTCGGTTAGGGTTTGGGCTAGGGTTTGGGTTAGGGTTAGGGTATGGTTAGTGTTCGGTTCAGGAATAGAGTTACGGTTAGGGTTCGGTTAGGGTTAGGGTTAGTGTAACATTTCAGAAAAAATAAAATATTATTTTTGGGAATTTAAATAATTAAAATAATAAATATTTTGAATATTTTAATGTGTGGAGATCAGTTTTAATGATGTGGTATAATTATATACCGATGGTTTTGAAAATATTGGAAAATTAAATTGAATGTTGATTTTTGGAGGGATTTATGTGATTTAGGCAAATTATAAATTTTTAGAATTAATTATATGCAAGTTATTTCTAAACTTGATTTAATAATCACTAATTATGCATTAAGCGTGATTACGCACATGATATGCACCATGTCATATTGCTAACACTTGTTACATTTCATTCTACCATGGCTTTAATTCTCAATTTTTCCTTTATACATGGTTTTTGAATTTTGGTTAAAGAAAAGATAAGAAAAGAAAAAGGAAAATGAATATAGAATTGGGTATGGGCAAGAGAGAGAAGAGAGAGAGAGAGGTGAGGGGTCATTGGTCTTAGCTCCCATTTGTCCCCCTTCATTATTTCTTCATCATTTTCTTCTTCTCTTCATCCATGGCTGCCCTCTTCTTCCCCCTCCTCTAACTCTTCACTACAACCTCAAATCCACATCAAAACTCTTCATTCCTTTCATTTAAAGTGTGCACAAGCTCACTACAAGCATGGGGAACCAAGAAAGTCTAGATTTTGAGCACTTGGGGCAACTCAAGAAAATTCTTGAATTGCCAAATGAGATAATTCTTCCACCATTAGTGTAGTATTTAATTCACTTTGGCATCCATATTAGCTTAAAAGTGTTTAGGTGAGGTTTAGAGAGGTTTGAAAATTCCAAGATAAGGTTTAGGGCATGAATTGGTTTGTGAAGGTGTAATTGAAGGTTAATCTTGGCTAAAACCCCTGTAGTGATGGTATTTTGGAGTAAAACAAGAGATTTAAACCCAAGACTAGAACTTAGAAATCCCCGATATCGGATTTGTGTAGGAAATTTGGTGCAGTTTTGAGATCTGCTCTCACCCGGATGCCCTGAAAATTATTTAGCAAAGACTGAGAGATGTGCAGGCAACCTAGAAGCTAACCCCAAGACCCGAGATCCCAACCATCTTCCTTGGCCGCAAATTAATTCTTTCTGGATGCAAATTGCGGCCAAGGTAGGGGTGTTTGGATTCGTGTTGGGTTCATGGCTCCATTTTCAGTAAACTAGACCCTACACATATGCAAAATTGGCTAATTTCACCTGAAACAAAATATGGAAGTGTTTTCTCATGTTGTTGCTTTGATTTTGCGACTATTTACGATATGGATTTGAGTATTTGGGTTTTGACTCGGTGGTGTGACGTTTGCACGTCAATCTCGAGGGTTGTTTGGTTATTCTTGCATGCATAGACCATAGGTTCTAACCTATGTGCGTTTAGTGTGTCGTTTTGGTTTTTATCCGCAATTTCGGTTTATGATATTATATGTTTATATGTAGGAACCTTCACGCGGACTTTGGACGATGAGGAAGAGAATGGCGACATCGAATTCGGCAAGCAAAGATCAAGGTGAGTAGATATATATCTACGGGGGAAGTCGGGTGGATGGCGTATAGCACCCCCGCAGTTTCGTAGTGTAATATACGAATACATTATATTATATATATAAATATGTATAGTGTGATACGTGGATGATTATTAAGATAGCTTTAGGTGTTCATGGGTTAGTTTTAGTGTAATTTAAAATAGCGCTTATTGTATAGTTCTTAGCCGCGAACCCTAGAATAAGGTTTACACACACACATGCACACACGGGATATGTTTTGGATGTATGCGGCATATGTGTATATATATATATATATATATGTATGTGGATGTGTTGCTATATATATGTATATACATATACGTATACACGTATGATGAGGATAGTTTATGATATGATACTTGGAGATGAGTCGATGTGATTGGCATGATGCCGTGAGATCGGTGATGTGACTTGGGTCGTATTATGAGATACGACATGATATTATAGCGGATCGTTGGGCGATGTGTTTTCATACACACGCGGATTTATATATATATATATATATATATATATATATGTTGATGGTATCGGTATGTACTAAACTTAGATCAGTACCCTTAGTTTATGATATGATGATAATGATACCAGTTGAATAATGATATATGTGATATTGACCCGTACCCCGATTTGGGATGCCGTACGATGGATTCTTATCGTACGAAGTATAATTATGATGATAGATCCGCACTCATGATTTGAGGATGTCGTATTATATATTGTATCGTATGTGACGCTATTGAGGCGGGATCACCGACTACTAGATATATCGACTCGGACTTAGGTGGTTTTCCTTACCCTTTTGATTAGTCTCTTAGCCTTGTCCTGTAGTTTACTTAGTAGATGTTAGACTGGGCTCGAGTCATACTTATATTCCAAACTAACGAATCGTGAGCATTTTAAAGACAGGCCAAGGGATACTACGGATATTTCAAAGGACGTACCTTTTCTTAAAAACACCGTAGCCCCTATTTTCTAAACCCCGCGATTCGTGCTATTTTAAATACCAAAACTGTATGACTCGTACATATAGGTATATTCTTTATTGTTGCGTTTACTATTCATTTTCCGCATACCCTTGCTATTCGCATCGCATCGCATGCTTAAATGTGTTTTCGTAGTTATTATGAAACCCTGCTGTCAGGACACCAGCACCATTACCGATGATGTGTATGCTCCACATACACTTACTTGCCGACTCACACACATCATCATTGGTAATTTCCATATCACGTACACATTAGAAAACACGACTTCATTAGTATAAATTGTTGGCTGATAGTTTCGACATTGTACTAGTGCGCTTGTTTTTATATGGTAGCTTAGACATTGCATTTATTACTGTGATACCTCATGCATGTGTATTTTCATTTGTCATGCAATATTATGAGGCTTTATGCCGGTATTCACTGTTTATTGACTTTTGATTATGGGATTCGGATTTTCCATGAGATTTATGGATTTGGAGAAACCGCAAGGATTTTATAAACTTATTATCATTTTCAAAACATAGAAATTGCGGTTTTCTCGTAATATGATGTGAGATATGTCCACCATGAGTTTTCTCGGCTCTTGAGCGATATCATACACCCGATTCGAGGAGGAGGAGGAATCGTCTGCGGGTGCATGGAGGACCCGGTGCGGTACCCTGGGGCAAGATGGTCACAGATAATGGCGTTGAGCCTGGCAGAGGAGCACTACCGACCGGTTATTGTGACATAGCGGATATCCGGAGGATACCGATGTAGTCGTGAGATTTGATATAGGGGCCAGTCCGGATTGCCGGAGCCCGAGATATTGAGATTTGATTATATGAGCCAGTCCGGATTGCCAGAGCCCGAGATATTGAGGCATTGAGATATTCAGATATATGTTTTGTGTCGATGCTGGACACGGTTTCTCGGTCGATTTCATTGATAATACTTCGGTTTTATTACTCAAATCTCACTAAGATATGAAAACAGTTTTGTCATTTAGTTGCATTCTGTATTCATGCATTCATACATCATATATTTATTATGTTTCTACCTGAGGCACTTGTAAGTGTACGGTAGCGCCCCGGCCGTCATTCTGACGCCAAACGCGGAACAAAAATTTTTATAACTGGCGCTATCGAACCCGGATCTTGCCATTAACGCTAAACTAATAAACTATAAAGAGGTAGAAAGGCTATACCGATCGATCCGAGTCCTTCGGTCTTTAGCCATCATCCCACGCTCCTCGCGGCAACTCCGATCTCCTATCTCCTCCTCGAGGTGGCACCACATCTACGAATCTTTAAACAGGCTCCCGTCTCTATACCGAGGCAACTCGGTCATCAAGTCTGCTAAAAGAGATGACCAAGATGAAGTAGAGAACGAGTAGAATACTTTGTCTCAAACACCCTAGGGTTCTCATCGCATGAGAGGGTTAGGGTGGAGGTTGAAGAAGATGCTAGGGTTTGGAAATGGTGAACTCAAGAGAGCAAAAATAACCAAGCACCAAAATGAACCATGGCTGTCCAAATAATGAGTGTTGATAATATAAGGCTTTTGTGATGAAATATCAAGAAAAATATCCTCACAAAATATCTCCACAAACCCTTCATAATATCTCACCCAAAACAAAACACTATTAACTCTTTAATGGCTCACTAGATGACTCATTACATGAGTCATTAGTGAACATTCTAGAGTTTATGTGTCATCCAAAATGAGTCACCCTTTCCAAAATCCTATTAACCATTTAAACCAAAATGATTAACCAAAAGAAATGCATCTTCTAAAATATTCTCGTAACGTATTACGAAAATACCCCTCGCCTGTATATACATACCTGTATCCGTATTCTGAACGAATTGTAGGGTTGCTAGGCACGCGCACAAGGGTCTACGAGGCATCAACCATGTCCGATTAAAATTTTAGCCGTGCCGAACAACCCTAATACGGATCTTTAAACTAGGGTTTAGGCGAAAACATGCGTGTTAAACACTTTAACACTAAGTGAGAGGGATTACAACCTTTGTAGATCCGGTCCTTCACTTCTTAAGCTCCATGTTGAGGTCCCTTCGCTGCGATCATCGTGTTGTGGACTCTCGAGAGGGTTCACGAAGAGAATGATACAACCTTTGCTTCCGATCTTCGATACCAAGATGATCTACCTTGAAGTTTCGATAACACAAGCTAACACTCATAATATGAAGTGAACACCCTCATCCAAATGGCAAGGATAGATGAGGATGATGAAGTAGGATTTTTTCTCTCATTTATCATCTTTTTCTCACTCACTTTCATCACAAAAGAAAGCTTTTTCATCAAAGAACTCAAGCATGAAGAAGAAGAATGAAGAAAATAATCTTAATCCTTTTGTGATGAACAATGAATTATTGTAGTGGTTACAAATCTAACCAAGGGTTAAGCATGAGAAGAGTTAACCCTTGTAGAGAGTTAACTAGGGTTAATGGTTTGGATTGGGTTAACATAATATCTCACAAAAATATCAAGCAACCACAAAGTCAAAGCTTCATGAAGCTTCATGGAAGCTTCATGCAAAAGCTAACCCTAATCCAAACCCTAACCAAGATTAAACCCTAATCCAATGTTAAATTTGTAACCCTAACATGTTACAATATTATATATCATATATACAATATATTTTGTAACAATAGAAAATAATACAATTAACATATATCGCATATATATCAATGTATTATCCCGTGAGAAAATGAATCTTTTAGTGAGCAAATATTAGTTAATGTAATTTAATATATCATATATATTATTATACATTAAATTATCGAATCAACACTTGATCCGACAATCCGGCTATATCGTATATAACCGACTAATACGATGACCCGGTTATATCACATATACCCGGCCGATATCTCATATCGCGAGAATCCAATACGGTATCACATACCGCATTATCCTCGGTCCCGCACATATCACATATGTGCCCCTACTCCGTTTTGCCTGAGCCAAGAAACCTCTGTGTAGAACTCTAAAGAATCGTCAATACGCCGGCAGTAGGTGATGATCATATCAAACACCCACAAGCTGCAAGCGGTCAGCTAAACGTAACAGCTACCCAGGTATTGATAGCTCAGAAGATCAACAAGCAAGCCTGTACATTCTCCGGTGAATCCAAACAGTAACACTCCCGTACAGTCCGGTCTCGTCGTCTGATATGTTGCATATCTCGCCTAGGGGTGGTAAACGTCAGACCCCAGTAGCTTGATAAGTCGTGTCGATATGAGGTCTATAACTGTTCGAGAAACTACTGATAACACTTACCAGTAAATCTCAGCAACCCAGGCCAGGGATTTTCGGTTATAGCCAATCGAACACAGCACAACATCAACTCCCTATACCGGGAGAGACGAATCCCCTCCTATCGCTCATTGCCTCCATGTGATTCGGGACTGTACCCAAAAGCCACCTTTTTGCATGCCCTTGTGGACGTAGTATGATGGAAATCAAAGCACAGTGGGAATCACACAAGACTCTATGACGATCTCGGGTCAACAGACTACTCTGTACCAGTGTCACCGGAGAACTGCTATCTTACGTGATGTATAATACCATCTGAGAGTTCTCGGCGAGTCCGTCCAGTGTACCCAGTCTCCACTGAGCACCCGTACACCATCCTTGATGTCAAACACCGATGGATATGGGATCATCCATCGCCCATCATATGGGTCAAGATGCGTATACGCTAGTCTACTCTGGTGTATCGATGCCCTGTCTCGATATACCCTCGACTAGGAACAGTTATAGGATGTACTCTTCGACTACCGTGGCCCCACTAGTATGATCTCATCATAGTCCCAGTAGTCGAGTACATATCCTAAGGGCTTTATCAACATGTAATATAGAGATAATCAGAGTACATGTTAAGATAAAGTACAACCAGATAGCATACTATCATGTCGAGCAAGAAAGTCCTCCCTATATATGTCCAAGCATCCATTACAATATACATCGTATGTACAGTAATGGCCTCTAGGGCATACATATAACTAACAATCTCCCACTTGCACTAGGGCCATCTGTTGTGGTATCACATACCCAACAATTAGCTGTAGTTAAAGTATCTCATACTCAACCATCCCATAAAAGTCTCCACTGGGAAAAAGGCCTTTGTGAGTGGATCCGCGCTGTTGTCCTCTGTGTCTACTCTCCTAACCTCGATCTCCCTGGAGATCAACCATCTCCATGATCAGGTGATACTGCCTAAGAATTATATCTGGATTTCTGATGGGACGGTAGTTCCTTGGCATAAGCCACAACTCCATTGTCACACAATGGTAGGAACGAAGTTCATCTCATGAACTTATATATATCCAGACTACCTCTTTGGTAGCATCCTTGGTAACGATGTATCTTGCCTTTAATCGTCTAGTATGTCACGGTATCTAGCTTGGAACTCTTCCAACATACCGTCCCTCCACTGAGGGTAAAGACAATGCCTGCGACTGACATTCAGTCGTTCTTATCACACTGGAACCTTTCCAGTGATTCTCCCCAGGATCGATTGATACCATCTCACTACAACTAGTGAGTATCCTAACATCCAATTAGATCTATCTCATAGATCCAAAACACAGGATTTTAGGAGGTATCGCTTTGATCCTATATGGAGAATCGTTGTGATAAGCGGAGATTGACCGAGCGTAGCATAGGAAACTCCTTCCCTATCAAGGGTATGTCATCCACGTACTCTACGAGGATCACCACCATACTCTCTACTACCTTTTTTGTATATACAAGGTTCATCTACCATTTTGATGAAGTCAAACTCTTTGACTACCACATCAAAATAGATGTTCCAACTCCGCGATGCCTGTTTTATCATATAAAACATCTTGCACACGTTTCCGCTGCTCCCACTGTCTACGAAGCCCTCTGGCTGTGTACTTATAGACGTTCTCTTCTAAAACATCATTTAGAAAAGCAGTCATGACACCCAACCACCAGATATCGCAGTCATGGTATGTAGCCGTGGTAAGTAGGATCTGGATGGACTTAAGCATAGCTTTGAAAGTCTCAACTTTTCCATGTACACCAAGTAATCTTCTCAAGATATACTCGCTCCTGATGGGGATTTAACCCTTCAGATAAAGCAACCAAAGTCCATACTTTGTTGGTGTATAAGGATTCCATCTCAGATCGATAAGCATCCAGCCATTTTACAGAGTCCCACTCTTGATGGCCAGCTCGAAACTAGTTGGGTCATCATCTCATGATGCAATCCTCGCTCCCACTATCATAGAGAAACCGAAGTATCTCTCAGGTGGATGAGGAACCCTACTAGATCGGCGGAGAGGCCGAGGTTCGTTGGTTACTATTGAATCATTTGGTTCTACCAAATCGTCAGCTGCAGTTTGTATAGCTGGAACATTTCCAGTTCTACCTAACAGACCTTTCCTCGAGCTTGTCCGGATTTTGCTTTTAGACATAGGCCGGACAACCCCAAATCTTAACAAACTTAAGATATGGGCTCTTCCCTTTCCATATCACATATGAAGTGGTAGGCAACTGATTTGATTTTGAACCCTATTCAATAGGTATGCAGCTTCTCAAGTGCATAACTCCCTAAAGGAAATAGGAAACTCAGTAGTACTCATGATAGAGCACACCATATCACATAGGGTGCTATTGCTCCGCCCCGATACACCGACGTGCTGTGGTGTATACGGAGGAGTAATGCTGAGAGAGAATCTCATTCTCCTTTAGAATAGTCCAGGAATTCCGTGCTCAAGTATTCTCCTCCTTGATCTCATCAAAGGACATAATACTTATACCCGTATTTTGGTTCTCTACTTCTAACTTATATTCTGTGAATATCTTAAAAGCTTCGGACTTGTGTTTCAACAGAAACATATGTCTGAATCTTGAGAGATTTATCAGAGAATGTAATGAAGTAGAAAGAACCGGTCTTGGCATGTGTAGACAGGGGACCTACATACATCAACATGTATCATCCCAAGAGTTCACTAACTCTTGCTCTGTTTCCAATAAACAGAGTTGTGGTCATCTTATCTTTATGACATGACCGGCAAGTTTCACAAGATGTAAATTCAAACAATTTTAAATATGCATCTAAATGTAACTTAGCTAGTCGGGTCGCATTGATATGACCTAGTCTACAATGCCTCAAGAAGGATTCGTTCATTTCTGAACTCTTCCTCTTGTGTGTGTTCTATATACTAAGAACTGTAGTTTGATTTAGAACGTCAATGCTTTTAGATAACGTGCCTGAACCGATCAACTCTTGATATAGGAAATGTTCAAAACATTATCCAACAATACAAAATTATATCCTTTCTTTACTAATAAAGAGACTGATATGATTTTGTATATCAGGTTCGGTATCTATTAACATTTGTTCAGAATCAATGTATTCTGGTAATACAGGGTGACAGTGACCAACAGACTTGGCTGCAACACTTGCACCGTTTTCTGTCTCATGAAACTTATCACCCGTTCTCAGTTCTCTACCTATCTGTAGCCCATGTAACAGATTACATATGCGGGATCTTGATCCAGTATTAAATACCCAGGACGTAAAGGATACTGAGAAACAGTTCTCTGTAATAAACACACCCGAAGAAGATGCATCAATATGCACTTTCTTCGTTTGGGCGGCACGGGAAATCTGGTATTCCCCAATTTCCTGCTCTGTCTTATAACAATTATAAGTTGGAGCGGGACCAACGTTCCCCAGCTCAGTATAACAAGCGGGTTCGGTCAATACATCCGTATTATTATCTTGATTAAGGCGTGATATGGTCGCTACCTGGAGAGAGAGAGAAGAAAACACTCAGTGTATGCTCTTGCAAGATTAGATTGGTTATCTAATATATCTAATCAGGATGTCTCCCACTGTTTTAATCAAATCTTCCTTCAAACCCGAAAAGGAAAGACTAGCCTGGATTAATTACACGCTACAAGTTCGCCAATCTTTCAGCCAGGCCAGTGTCGGTACTTTGAGGGAGGTCCCCCGTGCTTTTGCACGAACCTAATTAATGTAAACCTCGTTTTTCCAGAGGCGTAACCTCGTTAACACCTTTCTAGACACCTACTTGATCGGCTAATTGTAATGTGTAAAACTCTCCCAGGAGTAACTCTTACTCGCAGCGGGTATCGGGATCCAACTATCTCATAGAAGGTATGCAATCTCATTGCAAATTTCAACACTTGAAATTCCCAATAATATTTTGCCCCTAGCGTCCTATGACCTTGACAGAGGTCAACAAACCATAGGCTGCTAGTCAAGTTCAACCCGTCAATTCCTGATTGAAGTAAACCCACCCGCACGACCCTTGACAGAGGTCAACAAGGTCGCACGACTACCCTAGATCAATCACATCATATGCTTATACAGATAAGCACTAATCAGCTACCGCACACTACGCCTTGACAGAGGTCAACAAACGCAGCACGAATACTAACTATTACTTATCTGAAATGACGGAGGGCTACGACAGGTTTTTAAGAAAACTCTTTGCGTAATGAACTTGATATCGTTGTAGAATCGAGTGATTTTTAAATGGAGTGTTTTTTAGACTTTTCTAGTTTTGCTAAAAGGGTCACTCCCGGTGAAGGGATCGTCGGCCCTTTCCTCATCGAATAAGGTGCAGGATATATCATATATACCACTATGCAAAGCAAAAACTCCAAAAGCAATCAAAAGACAAACCGAGGGGTGTAGCATCTGCCAGTCATTGCTAAAGGGGTCACTCCCGGTGAAAAGATCTCGGCCCTTTCCTTATCGAATAAGGTGCAGGATGTTCTACAAGGAACACCGCGATGCAAAGCAAGAACCGTAGCTACCTATTTTTGAAACAAGTTTCTACAACATCTTAGGTTTCTTTTAGTTTCATTAATCTCATTAATGAAGTCCCATTTTAATATGCTTCACAAGCATCTCTTTTGAAACGAAATCTGCAATATAACATATATCTCATATATATAATATAAACATTCATCTCAGGCAGTAATATGATCTCATCACAGATCATTGCAGCAGAAGAACATATATGAAATATTGGATATACTAGGACGTCCGTGTTTTAGTACGAGCCTGTATAAAACACGGATTCCACGGTCGCGATGAAGAGCCAAACCCACATCCCTAGACCCCTACGAGAGCGGCAAGCAACACTGCCAATTCTAGGGTTAGGAGACCCGGTCTCGACTCCTCGAGATGGTCTCCCACTGGACCCTAGAACCCGGTTACTTGTGCTCCCCGCCTTGGGTCTACCTAATGCGGAAAAGTAAATAATATACAACGGTGACATCATCCGCTACCTGGAAGTGCCCCAATAAATGAATATTACATACAAATGAATTTTACATGAATGAAAAAGAAAAACTCTCATCTCACATAAAAACCCCGGCTATTCAGAACGCGACGATCCAATATAACATATCACAGCAACACATAATATCTCATATCATCAACGTAAGCAAGTATGCGTATCCCGATTGTCGTTGATGTATAGCAACGAAGCCGGCGATACACCACATACTACGCTTACGGTCACAGAAAAGAAAGTGTAAAACTACAACAGTTGGAATCCGCAATCTCTTTAGACATCTCATGCCTAACCAAATGAATTCCTTAGACATCGCATGCCTAGCAATTATAAACCCCGCATTTTAGTCTCATTATCGAAAACTCTTTTCAATATCAAGTCGGGCAATTCAACAAGATTCCCGACATCCTGATCGAATGCTCGTCGCAAACTTTAGTAGACGGCCGCACCCCCAGATGCCGTCGACGAAGTGTACCAAGGCGGAACACCGCTACCGCGAGCACCCGAACGGATGCTTTCGGCGACGGGGTTCTCCTACAGTCACTTGGTCGGGGCTAAGGGGTGTAGCTGTCTATTAAGTTTATCGACGAATATCCGCGTACGCTACGTGATTGCGACGGACTTTTGATCACATCAAAATTCCGTGGCAACCGATCATTTGAGACTAAACTGCTATGTTTATAATATTCAAATTTGTTATCTCATAACTACCTGTGGATTCCAAATATTGTATTACATTCCAGATAAAACAGAAAATGTTAAACTTTTCGATCGAACAATCAAACACCCAAGATTTCCCTAATATATCTCAACACTTGAAATCAGTTTAAAAACATCCATCACATGCCACAGTACCAATGGTCCAGCCGTAGAAGGGTCAAGCCAACGCCTCACTTGTGGCACGCCGTACTGCCACAAACCCTAAGGTTCGGAAGCAGTTCAAGACGGTCACATGATCGAGTTAAGGTTTGTTGTCTTCTAGAGGGTCTACCGCGTTACTTGCATGACTTAGAACGTTCTTAAACACGAGAAAAAATCCAACTTTTGAAAAATTTTCCGACAGGGGAAAAAGTGAGTTATTGATATCCGCCCGAACTTTTTAACAGTTTCTAAAATTATCCAGAAAAACTAAACAAAGTTAAATTATCCGATCGAATCAACGATTCCCCAATACAACCCTTGAAAACTCAACACTTGAGTGGAATTAAAATATTCACAGAAAAAATTAACAAGAAAGGGCCTAAGAATAATTAAGTGAAATTTCAGGGACTAAGTCCAAATTTTGGCCGCGGAACCGCCGCAAAACCCTTGGTTTCGCCGCGGTTACGCGGTCAAATAGTCGACTTAGGGGACCGTACTTCACAGTGATTCTTAGTTTTTACTGCTTGTTTTTCTGAGCATTTTTAATTCAGAAAAAATCAACTTTTGGAAAAATGTACAGAGAGGGTTCCGTGTCGGGGTTTCGGCATTCGATCGGACTTTAAACTTCGTCTAGACTTCGCCTAAAGCTCTAGCTTGGCTCTGATACCACTGTAGGGTTTCTAGGCACGCGCACAAGGGTCTACGAGGCATCAACCATGCCCGATTAAAATTTTAGCCGTGCCGAACAACCCGAATACGGATCTTTAAACTAGGGTTTAGGCGAAAACATGCGTGTTAAACACTTTAACACTAAGTGAAAGGGATTACAACCTTTGTAGATCCGGTCTTTCACTTCTTAAGCTCCGTGTTGAGGTCCCTTCGCTGCGATCATCGTGTTGTGGACTCTCGAGAGGTTTCACGAAGAGAATGATGCAACCTTTGCTTCCGATCTTCGATACCAAGATGATCTACCTTGAAGTTTCGATAACACAAGCTAACACTCATAATATGAAGTGAACACCCTCATCTAAATGGCAAGGATAGATGAGGATGATGAAGTAGGATTTTTGCTCTCATTTATCATCTTTTTCTCACTCACTTTCATCACAAAAGAAAGCTTTTTCATCAAAGAACTCAAGCATGAAGAAGAAGAATGAAGAAGATAATCTTAATCCTTTTGTGATGAACAATGAATTATTGTAGTGGTTACAAATCTAACCAAGGGTTAAGCATGAGAAGAGTTAACCCTTGTAGAGAGTTAACTAGGGTTAATGGTTTGGATTGGGTTAACATAATATCTCACAAAAATATCAAGCAACCACAAAGTCAAAGCTTCATGAAGCTTCATGGAAGCTTCATGCAAAAGCTAACCCTAATCCAAACCCTAACCAAGATTAAACCCTAATCCAATGTTAAATTTGTAACCCTAACATGTTACAATATTATATATCATATATTCAATATATTTTGTAACAATAGAAAATAATACAATTAACATATATCGCATATATATCAATGTATTATCCCGTGAGAAAATGAATCTTTTAGTGAGCAAATATTAGTTAATGTAATTTAATATATCATATATATTATTATACATTAAATTATCGAATCAACACTTGATCCGACAATCCGGCTATATCGCATATAACCGACTAATACGATGACCCGGTTATATCACATATACCTGGTCGATATCTCATATCGCGAGAATCCAATACGGTATCACATACCGCATTATCCTCGGTCCCGCACATATCACATACGTGCCCCTACTCCGTTTTGCCTGAGCCAAGAAACCTCTGTGTAGGACTCTAAAGAATCGTCAATACGCCGGCAGTAGGTGATGATCATATCAAACACCCACAACCTGCAAGCGGTCAGCTAAACGTAACAGCTACCCAGGTATTGAGCGCTCAGAAGATCAATAAGCAAGCCTGTACATTCTCCTGTGAATCCAAACATTAACACTCCCGTACAGTCCGGTCTCGTCGTCTGATATGTTGCATATCTCGCCTAGGGGTGGTAAACGTCAGACCCCAGTAGCTTGATAAGTCGTGTCGATATGAGGTCTATAACTGTTCGAGAAACTACTGATAACACTTACCAGTAAATCTCAGCAACCCTGGCCAGGGATTTCCGGTTATAGCCAATCGAACACAGCATAACATCAACTCCCTATACCGGGAGAGATGAATCCCCTCCTATCGCTCATTGCCTCCATGTGATTCGGGACTGTACCCAAAAGCCACCTTTTTGCATGCCCTTTTGGACGTGGTATGATGGAAATCAAAGCACAGTGGGAATCACACAAAACTCTATGACGATCTCGGGTCAACAGACTACTCTGTACCAGTGTCACCGGAGAACTGCCATCTGACGTGATGTATAATACCATCTAGGAGTTCTCGGCGAGTCCGTCCAGTGTACCCAGTCTCCACTGAGCACCCGTACACCATCCTTGATGTCAAACACCGATGGATATGGGATCATCCATCGCCCATCATATGGGTCAAGATGCGTATACGCTAGTCTACTCTGGTGTATCGATGCCCTGTCTCGATATACCCTCGACTAGGAACAGTTATAGAATGTACTCGTCGACTACCATGGCCCCACTAGTATGATCTCATCATAGTTCCAGTAGTCGAGTACATATCCTAAGGGCTTTATCAACATGTAATATAGAGACAATCAGAGTACATGTTAAGATAAAGTACAACCAGATAGCATACTATCATGTCGAGCAAGAAAGTCCTCCCTATATATGTCCAAGCATCCATTACAATATACATCGTATGTACAGTAATGGCCTCTAGGGCATACATATAACTAACACGAATATGAATACGAGAGACTAAAATATTCCGACTCAATATAATATATGGATCCGACTTAAACCAAAGCCCACCAGTATTATCTGCCCGAAATATGACACGTGTATAAATGCACGTGCATTTTCCGAACCCTGCCATAAAACCATACGGCCTCTACAACGTTTCGCCCGAACTTGGGAAACTATCTGTGGGGGCCTCTAAAGACTCGTCAGTACCCTGACAGTGGGTTTAACCATAAGCACGTCAGCGGCACTAGCTGTGCGTAACGGCTGCCCATGTACTGACCTCAAGGGAAGCCGATGAGCGAACTCATCCTGGAACCCTACTGAGCCTATCAGTGACAATATACATATAGTCCGGTCCGTTTGTCTATGAGTATCGCATATCGGGCCTAGGGGGCTGGTAACGTCAGACCCCCAATAGCGGTATAAGTCGTGTCGGAGTGTTGCCCAGAACACCCTGAGATACTACTGGAGTACCTACCAGTAAATCTCCTGCCTCGGCCGAGGGCTTTGTGTAATGGCTCTCCTAGACACAGTGCGATCTCACCCCCAATACCGGGAGAGACGAATCCCCTGTCGATCCGCTCACTTGCCTCCATGTGGCTCGGGACTGTACCCAAAAAAGACCTGTTTGCACGACTCCTTTGAACCGTGGTAGGGTAGAAATCAAAGCACAGTGGGAACTCACACGAGACAAATGAAGACCTCAGGTCGATAAACTAACATGTACACATATCACCAGGGAACTGCTATCTGACGCTAGGTATAAATACCAACTAGCAGGTTCCCGGCGAGTCATGTCCGGTGTACTCATAACCCAATGAGCACCTGTATACATCTTAGGTGATCCAATTGACACCAGTGGCTTTTAAGACCAGCCACCGCCCCTCGTCGAGGTCTCGACTGTACACACTAGTCTACTGCGGAGTATCGATTCCCTGTCTCGAAACTCCCACGACTATGGACCACTTTTAAGGATGTGCTTATGGACTACCCAACTCTCACGTATATGATCGCCATCATACTGTTAGTAGTCAAGCAAGATCCTAAGGGCTCTATCAACGTGTAATAGTGATCAGTCGCCTGAACCTATACACGACTGATAAAGGCAAACCAGATAGCATACTATCATCTCGAGTAAAACTGTCCTACCGATATAGGTCCTCCCTCAATCATTGCAATCACGTACCTGCGATCCAATAATTGACTTTGAGGGCATTATATCCAACAATCTCCCACTTGCACTTAAGGCTAATTATTGCGATGTCGCATACTCACAGCCCGTGTGATACCGAACAACCAACTCCTCTACTACTCAGTTTCACAAAGCTCGTTTGTAAAACTCTTGTGTTCGAGAAATAGCCTCAATGAGTGGATCCGCCCTGATGTTTCTTTCTATGTCTCTCTTAATCTCAATTTCGCGGAGAAAACCATCTCCCGAATCGAATAATACCTGTCTTAGAATATGTATGGATATCTAATGGGACCTGGTTCATAAATGAACTCCAAATCCAAACTTCTTAGACTGTATCGACAACTGAACCTAATCAGTATCCAGCACCATGCCTCCCACAGTATCCACTTGGACCACCTGTCCATAATACTACCCCCTTGGTCAGAGGGAAAACTATAACTCTGACAATCACTCTGTCATCCATGTCACCTTTGAAGCCTGGAATGATAACCGTCCCCCGAAGGAGGCTGTCGTCATCAAATCCGTAGAACAATCACTTATGTTCTAAAACTGCTTCCGCATGTTTCTCCGGGATTGGATTAATATAAACTTATCGCATCTAGTGCAAAAACAACATCTGGTGTGGTACTTGACATCTCACGATTGACTCAATTGCCTAAGCAAGTGATATGCCAATCATGCACATCCCTCTCCCCTTTAGTCTGTAAGACACCTTTAGAGAGGGTGACTTCATCACCTGCAGGTACACCACCATGCCAGGAGTCATCTATTCTAAAATACTATTAGAATACTGTCAAAGTACCCATATTGGAAACTACCCAAATCTAGATCTAAAACCATAGATCTAGAAACCAGAATGTCAGATATTATATCCATATCCTGTGTGGAGAAACAACTGTGTGACAACCACAGTACAACCGATCGTAGTATAGGAATTTTACTTCCTACTCTGTGTATGTCATCCAAATACCAGGACATCACACCCTACTACCTTCTTAACAGATCCATCCCTTATTCTGATGAAGTCAAACCCATGACTGTCACATCAAAACTAGATGATCAATCTCCGCTATAACTGCTTAAGTCTATAAACAGACATAAGCTACTTGCCCACTATGCTTCCGCTGCTCCCACTGACCACAACAACCCTCTGGAAGAATAATATATACGTGCACTTCTAAAGCTAGTTTAGAACGACGCTATACTTAACCTCCTGGCGGGTCTCATAGTCTGGAACAACAGTAGTGTTAAGTCTGGGTAAACAAGAACCTCCCTGTCACCGTCCTTGAGGCTACCGGAGTACCTCTCGGGTGCCTGAGGTTACCCACCATATCTGCGGAGTGGCTATTGGAATGTCAAACCTGATTGAATCTTTAGGTCCTATTAAATTTTCCGTATTCGTTTGCGATTCTGGAATCACTTCCAGTTCTACCATACTCCCACTACTGTTTTCAGAAAAAATCCATTTTACTAAAACTGTGGCGAGTCAAGAACAATATCACTATTGATCTTCCAGATGGTAGAAAGTCAACCCTCGACATAGCCCGGGTCAACCCACAAACTGCCATTACAGAAACGTGTATTGAGTTATCCAGAGTCTGGTTTTAAGCATAAGCCGGAAAACTCCCCGTACCTTAACATCGTTAAGATATGAACTATTCTATATCCAATATAGAAACTTTGGCACTTATTTAATTAGAACCAGATTCAAATCATGCAGCTGTCTCCAGTGCATATCAACTTAATGGAGAGAGACCTGATCAGCATTACTCAACTTAGGAATGCTTCCAATTATGAGTAACCTGAAAGAGAAACAAGTTTCTCAAAACCATTACTATCAACTGAATACCGATCACAAGTATCTACATCTTCGATCTCTTTGAAGAATCCCGATACTTGCGACATCTGGTTCTCTACTTTATTCCTATACCGACAACTTCTCAAAACTTAGACATTGTATTTCTACGAAACACTTGTCTAAAAACTAGAGAAGTCATAAGTAAACAGAACATAGTACGAGGACCAACCCATTTGTCCTGATGGACACTGGACAGCATACAATACTCTGTATGAGTCCCCTGAGTCGAATAACTCAAAACCTGTGCATCGTAGGTTGAAAAATGTACTTATGGTTAAGAACTAATCAGCTGTTCAATGCTCCTTACCCAATCGCCAACTGATATAGGTAAATGTCACGGACATAATTTCAAAAAGTTATATCTCACTTTATAAAAATAAACGTACAGATATATCAGTTTGAAATTGGTGCACAACAACGAATACTCAAAACCAAATACTTGTCGTCCGGCAAAAACCCAGGCGATTTCCTCAAATATCACCAGTTACAACGAATTCCGATATAATGAGGATGATCACCTTCTTCCCAATAACTTACTCCCACTCATCATCTGTAAAACCATACAGATGTGAGAATAATACCTGGTAAATACATACCCTGGAGTAAGTATCTAATCGGGAAATCAGTTTTCCTTTAACAATGCACAGTGAAACTGAAATATGAAAATGTTTCGTAGGGGTATCCTCATATTCCTAGTAATGCCTCTTCCATAATCCAATTCATGACTGTAACCGTATATTTCTTTTCCATCTCTCCAAATCCCTTTATTTGTCTTTAGTCGTTACCTTCTGTACACCATCGTTAGGCTAAATGGTTTTCTTCCTTCCTTACCGTTCGGCACCAGCCTATGGTTTGGAAGAAGACTATCCAATAAGCGTAATAGGTGTACCCTCCTAAACCAAGGAGTACTCCCAACCTGAGAGAAGGTGATGATAAAAGACAACTGAATAATACCTTATTCTATTTGTCCCGAACTGGGGAAAAAAGCAAAGGTGAAATAGGAGTGGCGATGAACTACGCGGTTTGGTCGTGAATGATAGCAGTCGCAATTTACTTTTCCCTCTTTCTAATCCCTTTATTTTGTATTTACTTATTACCTTCTGCACACCCTACTTAGGCTAATTGGTTTTCTTCATTCCCTACCTTTCGGCACCTGCCTATGGTTTGGAAGAAGACTATCCAATAAGCATAATAGGTGTACTCTCCTAAACCAAGGAGCCCTCGCAACCTAAGAGAAGGTGATGATAAAAGACAACCGAATAAACCAATTCAATTTCTCTTGAACCTGGATCCATCCTCGAAGAAGTCCCTTCGAGTTCGTATATAACCATACGATGGATCTATCCAATGGAAGTGGATGTTCGTAGTGATACGAGGTGTTCTGAGAAATGCAAAGGGTAAAAGAAAGAGCGGCAATGACTTATGCAACTTAGACAATCCAAAAGCCAGTATTTTAAGAAGGTTCGGTCAACTTTGTCACTGAGTCATAGTCAAGGGTCGGTCAATGGTCGCTGCCAAAGAGAGAAAGAGAAAAGAAACACTCTGCGTGCACTCTAACCTAGATCAGAATCGTTATCATTTTATCTAATCAGGAAACCTCCTACTGTACTGTCGAATTCTCCTCCAAACCTGAAAGAAGAATCAATCGGGATCACCCGAAGAGTAAACTAACTCATCAGTGGGAATCGGGATCCAACTCTCATCGCATGATAACGTGAAGGTATCCACTCATGTTATCACACTCCAGAAGTTATGCGCATGCCTGGCAAGTTTCAGTTTCTTTAGAAACTCCCGATGTGATTTTTACCCCATGCTCTTATGACCTTGACTAAGGGCCAACAAATCATAAGTCGCATGTCAATTTCTTCCCATCATTATCTTGTTAATTTGAACCCACCCGTACTCGCCCTTGACTAAGGGCCAACAAGGCTGTACGGCTTTCCCAAACCAACGCATCTATCTATGAAACATGTGAACACCCCAGCAGCTACCAATCACTATGTCTTGACTAAGGGCCAAACCAACATAGCTTGAATACTACTGACCATTCATATGAAATGACGGAGGGCTACGGCTGGTTTTTGGCGAAAAGCCATTAACGTAATGAACTTGATCTCGTTTAAGGAACCTGATAGCCATTTATAAAAATATAGTGGTGAAAACCTTTTGCTAAAGAGGTCACTCCCGGTGAAGGGATCTCGGCTCTTTCCTCGTGGAATGAGGTGCAGGATATTCCAACTTAATACCGCGATGCAAAGCAACATGTAATAGACTATAGTGAAGTTATTACCCTGATGCAAACTTCTGCCCAAGGGGTCACTCCCGGTGAAGGGATCTCGGCCCTTGCCTCGTCGAATGAGGTGCAGGATATTCCAACCGAATACCACTGTGCAAAACAAAAGAAAACATCTTTGTAATAACACTTTTTAAAACAGTTCCAACAGCGTCCAAACAGGTTTGTTTTCCTTTGCATTGATCAAAATCAACGCAGTCCCATCAATTAATCACACCAGAAAAGAACGAAAATAAAATGTACGTATATGCCATCCGCATTCGCCATTGGGTCCCGTCATCACCCGTTAGGTTACTTAACTAACGACAGAGCGGGGACTGGACTAGCGCGGGTGTAAAACATATACAACATCTACTAATATATATACCAATATACATTAATCGCTCCAGGCGTGATAAATGCAACATTACAGAAAAGTAATAAGCATCACAGAACAATACAGATAATCTGGGATCCCTGGGTTTCACAAAGCCGCTACTGAAACCCGACGTTCCCGTGGTCATGTGGATAGCCTGTGCAATGAAACCTAGACCCCTACGGGTGCGGCAAGTTACCCGCTAAAACCTGAAGCGAGGCAGCCCCTACAGCATAGTGAATGGACCACCCTGCACTTCATAGAATCCGGTAACTTGAGCACCCCTCATTGGGTCAACCTGTACCCCCTACGAGTGCGGCGAATAGTCTGCCAATTCTAGAGTGAGGCCCCTCTGCCTCTCAAAGCCATGAGATGCGGACCCGTTGCCCCCCAGAACCCGGCTATCCGTGCACTCCGTCGCGGGGTAAAACCTAGTACATAAATGAAAAATATGTACAACAGGTACATCTACCTCAGCCCGGTCGTGCCCCAAAAGAATATTATACAAACAGGCAGTGACGGCAGTCCACATGTTGGACGCTCGCCCCGCAATATCAAATGTACAAATAAATCCAAACCGCACTACCATTGCACACTACTATCCACCACGACAAATCCGCAATATCACAGCACAATACAGAACATCAACGCGAATGTCACGTTCGCAAACCCGTCTAAAAGGACTATAGCAATTAGAAGCAATTTACCGCTCGAATGACATTCACGGTCGGAGATATAATGTAAGTACTGTAAACTAACAAGTTTAAAATTCCGATCGACAAAACTTCCCGAAGTGGGCCCCACGTACATCTGCAGTACACAAACAAAATCTGGGCCCTAAAGAAATATTCCAGAAACCACAATTTTCTATTAAATACATTACTGTAGAAATAGGGTTTACTGTTCCCACAAACTGGCGGCGGAACCGAGGCCAAACCCTGGTTTGTGCGGCGGTTCCGCGGCAGTACTGTAGAGTCAGTCGACCAAATTTCACCAGAATTCTTTAAAAAGCCTGCTCGATTTTCTGAGATGCTCAAAATGATTTTTAGACCTGTTTAAAAATTCGACAGAAACTTTAGCCTGAAAAATGCGGTTTTGGAAATTTCGTTCGATCGTTGTTTTAAATGCATTAGAACAAGTTAGTAAAGGTTAATGGTGTGGCTCTGATACCATGTAAGTGTGCGGTAGCGCCCCGGCCATCATTCTGACGCCAAACGCGGAACAAAAACTTTTATAACTGGCGCTATCGCATACTATAACCCGGATCTTGCCATTAACGCTAAACTAACAAACTGTAAAGAGGTAGAAAGGCTATACCGATCGATCCGAGTCCTTTGGTCTTTAGCCATCATCACATGCTCCTCGCGGCAACTCTGATCTCCTATCTCCTCCTCGAGGTGGCACCACATCTATGAATCTTTAAACGGGCTCCCGCCTCTATACCGAGGCAACTCGGTCATCAAGTCTGTTAAAAGAGATGACCAAGGTGAAGTAGAGAACGAGTAGAATACTTTGTCTCAAACACACTAAGGTTCTCATCGCATGAGAGGGTTAGGGTGGAGGTTGAAGAAGATGCTAGGGTTTGGAAATGGTGAACTCAAGAAAACTCAAGAGAGAAAAAATAACCAAGCACCAAAATGACCCATGGCTGTCCAAATAATGAGTGTTGATAATATAAGGCTTTTGTGATGAAATATCAAGAAAAATATCCTCACAAAATATCTCCACAAACCCTTCATAATATATCACCCAAAACAAAACACCATTAACTCTTTAATGACTCACTAGATGACTCATTACATGAGTCGTTAGTGAACATTCTAGAGTTTATGTGTCATCCAAAATGAGTCACCCTTTCCAAAATCCTATTAACCATTTAAACAAAATGATTAACCAAAAGAAATGCATCTTCTAAAATATTCTCGTAACGGATTACGAAAATACCCCTCGCCTGTATATACATACCTGTATCCGTATTCCAACCGAATACGAATACAAGAGACTAAAATATTCCGACTCAATATAATACATAGATCCGGCTTAAACCAAAGCCCACCAGTATTATCTGCCCGAAATATGGCACGTGTATAAATGCACGTGCATTTTCCGAACCCTGCCATAAAACCATACGACCTCTACAACGTTTCGCCCGAACTTGGGAAACTATCTGTAGGGGCCTCTAAAGACTCGTCAGTACCCTGGCAGTGGGTTTAACCATAATCACATCAGCGGCACTAGCTGTGCGTAACGGTTGCCCATGTACTGACTTCAAGGGAAGCCGATGAGCGAATTCATCCTGGAACCCTACTGAGCCTATCAGTGAAAATATACATACAGTCCGGTCCGTTCATCTATGAGTATCGCATATCGGGCCTAGGGGGCTGGTAACGTCAGACCCCCAATAGCGGTATAAGTCGTGTCGGAGTGTAGCCCAGAACACCCTGAGATACTACTGGAGTTCCTACCAGTAAATCTCCTGCCTCGGCCGAGGGCTTTGTGTAATGGCTCTCCTAGACACAGCGCGATCTCACCCCCAATACCGGGAGAGACGAATCCCCTGCCAATCCGCTCACTTGCCTCCATGTGGCTCGGGACTGTACCCAAAAAAGACCTGTTTGCACGAATCCTTTGAGCCGTGGTAGGGTAGAAATCAAAGTACAGTGGGAACTCACACGAGACAAATGACGACCTCAGGTCGATGAACTAACTTGTACACATGTCACCAGGGAACTGCTATCTGACGCTAGGTATAAATACCAACTAGCAGTTTCCCGGCAAGTCATGTCCGGTGTACTCATAACCCAATGAGCACATGTATACATCTTAGGTGATCCAACTGACACTAGTGGCTTGTGAGACCGGCCACCGCCCCTCGTCGGGGTCTCGACTGTATACACTAGTCTACTCCGGAGTATCGATGCCCTGTCTCGAAACTCCTACGACTAGGGACCACTTTTAAGGATGTGATTATGGACTACCCAACTCTCACGTATATGATCGCCATCATACTGTTGGTAGTCAAGCAAGATCCTAAGGGCTCTATCAACGTGTAATAGTGATCAGTCACCTGAACCTATACACGACTGATAAAGGCAAACTAGATAGCATACTATCATCTCGAGTAAGACTATCCTACTGGTATAGGTCCTCCCTCAATCATTGCAATCACGTACCTGCGATCCAATAATTGACTTTGAGGGCATTATATCCAATAGCACTGACATGAGCACTTGATATTACACTTATGTGTAGATGTTTCAGGGTTATATTATTGAGGATATATTATTGTATGACCTAGGATAGAGTCATACATGTGATTTCTGCTCGGTGATTTTTTCTACTCACGGGTTGGCAACTCACCCCCGTTGTGCCACAGTTTTTTGCAGGTATTGTCGTACAGGTTTCCTTGGCGGCTTTGCTAGCACACTACTTCATTCCGGGTGATTGCTTTGGTAGGTGGGTTCACTCGCATCGTGACCACCATTGTACTTTATTTATATTCAGTTGTATCTAGTAACTCCATCAACCAGACTTGTATTATTGATAGACTTAGAAGACCAGTGTTTATTCTTTCGACCTTAGAGTCGCGCTTGTATCATTATGGTTTCTTGTGGATTTGGTTTTCTACTGATTTTTAATCCTCACCCTTCGGCGTTGTATATTATATTGCTTGCGTGGTTGTGTCCGCCAATTGGCGAAGTGCTAGCTCCCGCTTGGGGATGTCTTTATGCATTATTCATATATACTCCTGTTTGTACCCGTTTGGGGCCAGTATTTACAAAGGAGACTCTGCCGAAATTTTCGGTGACGTTGCTTTTAAATGTTTAATGTCACTTATTTTATTAAAACCACTCGCTCAAAACAAGTTTTCCTTCACTTTTTCCTTAAAATGTTTT
The DNA here is from genome assembly GCA_030015575.1 of Agapanthus africanus. Classification (NCBI taxonomy): domain Eukaryota; kingdom Viridiplantae; phylum Streptophyta; class Magnoliopsida; order Asparagales; family Amaryllidaceae; genus Agapanthus; species Agapanthus africanus. Next base: position 338,887,315 of record CM057342.1, on the reverse strand, counting down.
AGATTTCTGGGATTTTTGGCTTACTTGAATTACATGGGGTCCTATAGACTTCACATGATTCAAGTTCCAGTCACGTGCTATTTCGGGTCGTGACAGTTAGGGTTAGGGTTATGACATGGATTATTTTGTTTTGCCTGTTAATCTTTTGGGTGTTCTTTGAGAAAGTTTCAGCTTGTAACAATTTCTGTTTACTGTGAAGTTTCCATTTTGAAGTCACTAGTCACTTTTAAAACATGATGGTGGTGTTGGGCCACAGCGGCGCCCAGGCCGTCTAAACGACGCCAAATGCGAAACAAAAACTTTTTACAAAACTGGCACTACCGCAACCAAATACCCGGATCGTTCCATTAACCGTAAACTATTAAACTGTAAAAGAGTTTGGAAAAATTATACCGATCGATCCGTGTCCTTCGGTCTTTAATCTCCGCACCAAACTCCCGCTGCTGCGCCGACGAAGTCCGCTCCCCGATCTCGCAAGTCGAAGTGGCACCACGTCGATGAATCTTTATACGGGCTCCCACTTCATACCGAAGAAAGTCGGGCATGAAGTTTGCTATCCGACATGTCCAAGATTGAAGTAGAGAGAGTGTAGAATCCTTTGTCTCAAGGCACCCAAGCGATTAGGTGGGGGTAAAATGGAGTTGCCAAGTTGTAGAATGTGAGCACCTCAAGAAAACTTGTGATGCCAAGATAATATGAATGGGATCGGCCAAGATTTTGGCTCTCTGTGTATTGGCTAAAAAAGAAGTGGTGGAGGAAAAAACAACAAAAGAAAACCATCCTCGCATAAAACAACAGCAGCCCCTCACCACAAAGAACCCCCTTCCAGCATAAATCAGCCACCTCACACACAGGAATAGCCAGCACACCACCAAACACAATCAAGTCCATGCCTAGTAAATGATCGGTCCAAAGAATGGCAAAAATGGTCAAGGTCAATGCTCACAATTTCCAACATTAACATTTGAACAAAAAATGTTAAATTGGCAACCCTACAGCAAACTCGTAACGGATTACGAGAATACCCCTCATCCGTATATACATACCCGCATCTGTATTCCGACCGAATACGAATGCAACTCGACAAAAAAAATACCTACACAATATAATACTAGGATACGGCTTAAACCAAAGCCCACTAGTATCATCTGTCCGAAACATGACACGTGCACAAGTGCATGTTCATGTTCGAACCCCTGCCATAAAACCATACGGCCTCTACAACGTTTCACCCGAACTTGGGAAACTTTATGTGGGGGGACTGTAATGACTCATCAATACACTGGTAGTGGGTTTAACTACAAGCATGTCAGAGGTACTAGCTGTACGTAACGGTTGCCTATGTATTGAACGAAAGGGAAGCTGGCGAGCGAACTCATCCTGAAACCCTACTGAGCCTAACAGTGACAATATCCGTACAGTCCGGTCCGTTCGTCTATGAGTATCGCATATCGGGCCTAAGGGGCTGGTAAACGTCAGGCCCCCAATAGCTGTATAAGTCGTGTCGGAGAGTAGCCCAGAACAACCTGAGATACTACGGGAATACCTACCAGTAAATCTCGATTACCCTGGCCAGAGATTTCGTGTAATGGCTCTCCTAAACACAGCGCGATCTCACCCCCAATACCGGGAGAGACGAATCCCCGACGATCCGCTCACTGCCTCCATGTGGCTCGGGACTGTACCCAACTAAAACCTGTTTGCACGACTCCTTTGAGCCGTGGTAGGGTAGTAATCAAAGTACAGTAGAAACTCACACGAGACAAATGACGATCTTAGGTCGACAGACTAACCTGTACACATGTCACCTGGGAACTGCTATCTGACGATATGTATAATACCAACTAGCATGTTCCCGGGGAGTCCTGTCCGGTGTACTCATAACCCAATGAGCACCTGTATACATCTTAGGTGAACCAACTGACACCAATGGCTTGTGAGACTGTCCACCGCCCCTCATCGGGGTCTCAACTATATACACTAGTCTACTCTGGAGTATCGATGCCCTGTCTCGAAACTCCCACGACTGGGACACTTTAAGGATATGCTTATAGACCCCGGCTCCCACGTATATGATCGCCATCATACTGCAGGCAGTCAAGAAAAAATCCTATGGGCTCTATCAACATGCAATAGTGAACTAAAGCATGTAAACGATGATAAAGACAAACCATATAGCATACTATCATCTCGAGCAAGACTGTTCTACCAGTATAGGTCATCCCTCAATCATTGCAATCACGTACCTGCGATCCAATAATTGACTTTGAGGGCACTATATCCAACAATCTCCCACTTGCACTTAAGGATAATTATTGCGATGTCGCATACTCACAGCCCGTGTGATATCGAACACCAAACTTCTCTACTGATCAGTCTCACAAAACTTGTTTGTAAAACTATTGCTTTCGAGAAATAGCCTCAGTGAGTGGATCCGCCCTGATGTTTCCTTCTATATCTCTCTTTATCTCAAGTTCGCGGAGAAATCCATCTCCCGAAATGAGCAATATCTGTCTTAGAATATGTCTGGATATCTGAGTGGACCCAGTTCACAAATGAACTCCAAATCCAGCAAACATCCTAGACTGTATCGTCAACTGAATTTAATCAGTATCCTGCACCATGCCTCCCACAGTATCCGCTTGGACCGCCTGTCCAAATTACTGCCCCTCGTCAGAGGGAAAACTATAACTCTGACAGACACTCTTTCATCCGGGTCACCTTGGAAGCCTGGAATGATAACTGTCTCCCAAAGGAGGCTGTCGTTATCAAATCCCTAGAACAACCACTTATGTTCTAAAACTGTTTCTGAATGTTTCTCCATGATTGGATTAATATAAACTTATTGCATCTAGTGCAAAACAACATCTGGTGTGGTACTTGACATCTCATGATCAACTCAATTGCCTAAGCAAGTGATCTGCCAATCATGCACATCCCTCTCCCCTTTAGTCTGTAAAACACCTTTAAAGAGGGTGACTCCATCACCTGCAGGTACACCACCATGTCAGGAGTCGTTCATTCTAAAATACCTTTAGAATGCTGTCAAAGCACCCAGATTGGGAAACTACCCAAATCTAGATCTAAAACCATAGATCCAGTAACCAGAATGCCTGATATTATATACATATTATATATGGAGAAAACACTGTGTGACAACCACAGTATAACCGATCGTAGTGTAGGAATTTCACTTCCTACTATGTGTATGCCATCCAAATTCCAGGACTTCACACCCTACTACCTTCTTAACGGATCCATCCCATATTCTGATGAAGTCAAATCCCATGACTGTCACATCAGAAATAGATGATCTATCTTCGCTATATCTGCTTTAGTCTATAAATAGACATAAGCTACTTATCCACTATGCTTCCGCTGCTCCCACTGACTACAACAACCCTCTGGCAGAATCATATACACGTGCACTTCTAAAGCTAGTTTAGAACGACGCTATACTCATCCTCCTGCCGGGTCTCATAGTCTGGGACAGCAGTAATGGAAAGTCCGGGTAAACAAGAACCTCCTTGTCACCGTCCTTGAGACTACCAGAGTATCTCTCGGGTGCCTGAGCTTACCCACTATATCTGCGGAGTGGCAAATGGAATGTCAAACCTGATTGAATCTTTAGGTCCTATTAAATTTTCAGTAATCGTTTGCGGTTCTGGAATCACTTCCAGTTCTACCATACTCCCACTATTGTTTTCTGAAAAAAAATCCATTTTACTAAAACTGTGGCGAGTCAAGAACAATATCACTATTGATCTTCCAGATGGTAGAAAGTTAACCCTCGTCATAGCCCGGGTTAACCCATAAATAGCCATTACAGAAACGTGCCTTGAGTTATCCAGAGTCTGGTTTTAAGCATAAGCTGGACAACTTCCCATACCTTAACAACGTTAAGATATGAACCATTCTATATACAATATAGAAATAGAGGCACTGATTTAATTGGAACCAGATTCAAATCATGCAGCTGTCTCCAGTGCATGTCAACTAAATGGAGAGAGGCTGATCAGCATTACTCAACTTAGGAGTGCATCCAAGCATGAGTAACCTGAAAGAGAAACAAGTTTCTCAAAACCATTACTATCAACTGAATACCATACACAAGTATCTATATCTTCGATCACCTTGAAGAATCCCGATACTTGCGACACCTGGTTCTCTACTTTATTCTTTTAGCTATAACTTCTCAAACTTAGACCTTGTATTTCTACGAAACACTTGTCTAAAACTTGAGAAGTCACAAGTAAACATAATACAGTATAAGGACCAACCCCTTTGTCCTAATGGACACTGGACAACATACAATACTTTGTATAAGTCCCGAGAGTTGAATAACTCAAACCCTGTGCGTCGTAGGTTGAAAACTGTACCCAGGCGATTTCCTTAAATATCACCAATTACAACGAATTCCGATATAATGAGGATGATCACATGATTCCCAATAACTTACTCCCACTCATCATCTGTAAAACCATACAGATGTGAGAATCATACCTGGTAAATACATACCCTGGAGCAAGCGTCTAATTGGGAAATCAGTTTTCAATTAACATTGCACAGTGAAACTGAAACATGAATATGTTTCGAAGGGGTATCCAGGTATTCCTAGTAATGCCTCTTCCATTATCAATATTCATGACTATAACCGTATATTTCTTTGCCATCTTTCCAAATCCCTTTATTTGTCTTTACTCATTTCCTTCTGTACACCATCGTCAGGCTAAATGGTTTTCTTCCTTCCCTACCGTTCGGCACCAGCCTATGGTTTGGAAGAAGACTATCCAATAAGCGTAATAGGTGTACTCTCCTAATCCTAGGAGTACTCGCAATCTGGGAGAAGGTGATGATAAAAGACAACTGAATAAACCTTATTCCTATTTCTCCTGAACCAGAATCCATCCTCGAAAAAGTTCCTTCGAGTTCGTATATAACCATACGATGGATTTATCCAATGGAATTGGATGTTTGTAGTGATACGGGGTGTTCTGGAGAAATGCAAAGGTGAATTAGGAGTGGCGATGAGATACGTGGTTTGGTCGTGAATGTTAACAGTCGCAATTTACATTGCCCTCTTTCTGATCTCTTTATTTGTCTTTACTTATTACCTTCTGTACACCCAACTTAGGCTAATTGGTTTTCTTCATTCCCTACATTTCGGCACCTGCCTATGGTTTGGAAGAAGACTATCAAATAAGCGTAATAGGTGTACCATCTCCTAATCCTAGGAGTCCTCACAACCTGAGAGAAGGTAAAAGGAAAAGACTACTGAATAGTCCTATTCAATCTCTCCAGAACCAGAATCCATCCTCGAAGAAATTCCTTCGAGTTCGTATATAACCATACGATGGATTTATCCAATGAAAGTGGAGGTTCGTAGTGATACGAGGTGTTCTGGAAAAATGCAAAGGGTAAGAGAAGGAGTGGCAATGATGTATGCAACTCAGACAATCCAAAAGCCAGTGTTATAAGAAAGTTCGATTAACTTGGTCACTGAGTTATAGTCTAGGGTCGGGCCATGGTCGCAGCCAAAGAGAGAGATAGAAGAAACACTCTGCGTGCACTCTAACCTAGATCAGAATGGTTAATCATTTTATCTAATCAGGAAACCTCCCACTGTATCCTCAAATTCTCCTCCAAACCTGAAACAAGAATTAGTCGGGGTCACCCGAGGAGTAAACCAACTCATCAGTGGAAATCGGGATCCAACTATCATCGCATGATAACGTGATGGAATCCACTCGCGTTATTACATTCCAGAAGGTATGCGCAAGCCTGGCAAGTTTCCTGTATGTTTGAAACTCCCCATATGATTTTTACCCCTAACGACATCATGGCCTTGATAGAGACCAACGTGCCATAAGTCGCTAGTCAAGTTCAACCCGTTATTATCCAAGATTGATCTAAACCCACCCACATAAGCCCTTGATAGAGACCAACGTGACTATGCGACTGTCCTAGATAATCGCATATCCATGCTACAAACACATATCACGCAGCTACCGTACACTATGCCTTGATAGATACCAACGTACATAGCACGAATACTACGAGATACCTATCTGAAATGATGGATGGCTACGGCTAGTTTTTGGCGAAAAACCTTTAGCGTAATGAACTTGATATCGTTGAAGGAACCGAATATCTTTTTATAAAAATATAGTGGCGAAAACCTTTGCTAAAGAGGTCACTCACGGTGAAGGGATCTCGGCTCTTTCCCCGTCGAATGAAGTGCAGGATATTCCAAAATGAATACCATGATGCAAAGCAAAAGGTAATCGACTATAGTGAAGTTATTACCCTGACGCAAACCTTTGTCCATGGGGTCACTCCCGATGAAGGGATCTCGGCCCTTACCACGTCGAATGAGGTGCTGGATATTCATAACCGAATACCTCTGTGCAAAACAAAAGAGAATGCCATTGTAATAACAGCCTTTTTTTTTGAAAAATTGGTTCCAACAACATTGTCACGACCCGAAATAATAGCTCGTGACCGGCACTTAAATCACGCAACGTCTAAAGGCGTAACATAATTCAAGTAAGCCGAAACCCAGAAAACCTAAACCTTTTTGAAAAGAAAGGAGGTGAAGTTTTGAAATAAATGTGCAATGAAATCGATGTTTTCAATAAATGCATAAGTAAGAAACATGACAATGCAAGTGGAAATTATTAGTTTGAAAACATGTTTGTCTTTTAAAAATTTGGGCAGCACCTCCTTTGTATATTTTGATCCAAAACCATAAATACAAGACAATAATAAAAGGCATCCCCAAGCGGGAGCTAGCTCTTCGCCAAACGGCGGATCACAACCACGCAACACGGTATAGATAAGTATACGACGCCCAACGGCGAAGATCACCACAAAGATAAAGAAAAGCAAGACATAAAAACCACGAGTAGCGGAAAACCCTTCGCTCTAAGTCTCGCAACCACAATCCAACTAAGTCTCATTACTTATACAATTTATTAATTTTGTTTGATGGAGTTGACTAGATACAATATGAAATATAATACAAGAGTGGGTATGATACAATTGTCCCACCTACCAATGCTAAACACCTGAAAGCAACTGTGTGCCAGCGAAGCCGCTACTGATCCAAGCGGTCAACCTGCAAGAACTGTGGCACAACGGGGGTGAGTTGCCAACTCGTGGGTAGAAAAAATATCAACAGAAAGAAATCGAATAAACAACGACTCCTAGGTCTACTATATCATGAAGGCAATACTATGATATCTAGGGTGACTGGGTCGTATATGTGCCAACAATGTAATCAACACCTATGTGTATGCGGATATCATCCAACCATATAATCAATGTATGTATGCACGTAAATATCATAAAAGAGTGTGCATGAAAATATGAGGATATAAATCAACGCGTGTCCCTCGCGACACATAAAATCATGGAACCTGAGTGTCCAACATCGACACTCGAAAACATCATGAAACCCGTGTCTAGCATCGACACGTAAATCCTCATATCTCTCGGTCTCCGTCAGTCCGGATCGGCCCAACCAATCACCGGTAGGTACTCGCCACACTGCTAGGCTCATCGTCTACTCCACGAAAACATTCTCGCCCCGAAGAACCATACCGGGTCCACCATGAACCCGCAAACGGATCATCCGCCTCCTCGAATTGGGTTTCATATGTCATACGTCTCAGAACCGAGAAAACGGATGGTGGACGCACTGAAATATCATATCAAGAGAAACCGGGTTTTTAAAACAGTACATGCTTTCTTTTGAAATAGCCACGCTTCTCAAATCCAGAAATCTCAGGAAAACAGCATATCTCAATGCGTAAAAGCGTAAAGCATGATGTATGTGACATATAACAGAAATGTAAGCATATCTGTATATCATGCAACATGGAACAGTAATATGCACATAACGAGGGAAAACCGCTCTTTTAAATAAATCCAGTTTTAAAATATATCATGCGGTTCCCAAATCTCCAAAATCGAATGCAATATCGTATAAAGGTGCATATGTATATATACGTAAGTATGGACGTACAAATGTGTATGTGCGCAAGTATGGTGTACAATATGTATGTGCACAAGTAAGTTATGCGAAGAGTCATATCATGATGCAGCAATCCTACTGTGTAGCGACATGGCAATTATCGATGATGAAGTGTGTGAGCCGGAAAATCTGTGTACGTGTAACATACGGATCATCGATAATGGTGCAGGTGTACTAGCACAGGTATAAGTAATGCAATGCGAGTAACATGAAGGCAGCATAAGGTAAATCATATGCAAATGCTGATGGGTATACGCATCTATCATGACCGAGTCAGTGAAACTATTAATCGGCATCTAGCCACACAACATCACGTACGGTATAATCCATCGTACGGCATCCTCTAGTCAAGGGTATAGATCAAACCTCAAGTCAAACTCATCACATACGGAAAATCATCGTATGGCGGCATTAAGCTATCAGGGATCCTATCATCCTATAAGACGAGAAGGGTACGGACCTAATGTCTCGTACGGCTATCACTCACGATTCATCACATATATAATGTAGGGTTACTAGGCACTCTAATAAGGTTCTACAAGGCATCATCCATGCCCGATTTAAAATTTAGCCGTGCCGAACAACCCTAACCAAGATCTTTAAACTAAAGATTAGGCGAAACAAAGCATGTTAAACACTTTAACATCTAAGAGTTAGGGATTACAACCATTGTAGTCCGGTCCTTCACTTCATAAGCTCCGTGTTGTGGTCCCTTCGCTGCGATCATCAAGTTCCGGACTCTCGAGAGGCTCCACGAAGAGAAAGATGCAAGCTTGCTTCCGATCTTCGATAACAAAGATGATCTACCTTGAAGTTTCTTTAACACAAGCTCTCACTCACTAAATGAAGTGAACACCCTAATCTAAATGGCTAGGATAGATTAGGATGATGAAGTAGGATTTTAGCTCTCATTAATTATCTTAATCTCACTCATTTTCATCACCAAAGAAAAAGCTAGAAAGCTTTTCTTCAAGAACTCAAGGAAGAAGAAGAAGAATCCTTTTGTGATGAATAATGAAACTCTAGTGTGTGGTTAGAAATGCAACCATGGTAGATAATGAGAAGGCTAACCATTGTAGAGACATAACTAGGGTTAAAGGGCTGGGTTGGGTTAAACAAATATCACAAAATATCCAAGTCAAAGTCAAAGCTTCTTGAAAGCTTCATGAAAGCTTAACCCTAATCCAAACCCTAACCATATTTATTCTCCACAAAACATGTCGCATTAATAACCATAACATGTTACAATATTATATATCACATATACAATATTTATTGTAACAAAATAAAATAATACAATTAACATATATCGTATATATATCAATGTATTACCCGAGTGAGAAAAAAATCTTTTAGTGAGCTTATATCAGTTAATGTAATTTAATATTTCAAATATATAATTATACATTAAATTATCGAATCAACACTTGATCCGATAATCCGACTATTTCACAAATAACCGACTAATATAATCTGTATCAGTTCATCGAATCAACACTTGATCCGATGACCCGGCTATATCACATATACCCGGCCGATATCTCATATCACGAGAATCTAATACGGTATCACATACACATATTGTTCTCGGTCCCACACATATCATATATGTGCTCCTACTCCGTTTTTCCTGAGCCAAGAAACCTCTGTGTAGGACTCTAAAGAATCATCAATACGCCGGCAGTAGGTAATGATCATATCAAACACCCACAAGCTGCAAGCGGTCAGCTAAACGTAACAGCCACCCAGGTATTGAGGGCTCAGAAGATCAACAAGCAAGACTGTACATTCTCCTGTGAATCCAGTCAGTAACACTCCCATACAGTCCGGTCTCTTCGTCTGATATGTCGCATATCTCGCCTAGGGGTGGTAAACGTCAGACCCCAGTAGCTCGATAAGTCGTGTCAATATGAGGTCTATAACAGTTCGAGAAACTACTGATAATACTTACCAGTAAATCTCAGCAACCCTGGCCAGAGATTTCCAGTTATAGCCAATCAAACACAGCACAACATCAACTCCCTATACCGGGAAAGACGAATCCCCTCTTATCGCTCATTGCCTCCATATGATTCGGGACTGTACCCAAAAGCCACCTTTTTTGCACGCCCACTTGGACGTGGTATGATGGAAATCAAAGCACAGTGGGAGTCACATAAGACTCTATGACGATCTCGGGTCTACAGACTAACCTGCACCAGTGTCACCGGAGAACTACCATCTGACGTGAGGTATAATACCATCTGGGAGTTCTCGGCGAGTCCGTCCAGTGTACCCAGTCTCCACTGAGCACCCGTATACCTTCTCTGATGTCAAACACCAATGAATATGAGATCATCCATCGCCCATCATATGGGTCAAGAAGCGCATACGCTAGTCTACTCTGGAGTATTGATGCCCTGTCTCGGTACTCCCACGACTAGGAACATTTGAAGGATGTACTTGGCGACTACACTGTCCTCACTAGTATGATCCGCATCATAGTCCTGGTAGTCAAGTACTCATCCTAAGGGCTTTATCAACATGTAACATAGAGACAATCAGAGTACATGTTAAGATAAAGAGCAACCAGATAGCATACTATCATGTCGAGCAAGAAAGTCCTTCCTATATATGTCCAAGCATCCACTACAATATACATCGTATGTACAATAATGGCCTCTAGGGCATACATATAACTAACAATCTCCCACTTGCACTATGGCCATCTGTTGTGGTATCGCATACCTAACAATTAGCTGCGGTTGATGTATCTCATACTCAACCATCCCATAAAAGTATCTACTGGGAAAAAAGGCCTTTGTGAGTGGATCCGCGTTGTTGTCCTCTGTGTCTACTCTCCTAAACTCAATATCCCTGGAGATCAACCATCTCCTTGATCAGGTGATACTGCCTAAGAATTATATCTGGATTTCTGATGGGACGGGGGTTCCTTGGCATAATCCACAACTCCATTGTCACACAATGGTAGGAACGAAGTTCATCTCATTAACTAATATGTCCATACTGCCTCTTTGGTAGCATCCTTGGTAACGATGTATCTTGCTTTTAATCGTCTAGTAAGTCACGGTATCTAGCTTGGAACTCTTCCAACATACTGTCCCTCCACTGAGGGTAAAGACAATGCCTGCGACTGACATTCAGTCATCCTTATCACCCTGGAACATTTCTAGTGATTCTCCCCAGGATCGATTGATACCATCTCACTACAACTAGTGAGAATCCTAACATCCATTTAGATCTATCTCATAGATACAAAACCTAGGATTTAGGAGGTATCACCTTGATCCTATATGGAGAATCATTGAGATAAGAGGAGATTGACCGAGCGTAGCATAGGAAACTCTTTCCCTATCAAGAGTATGTCATCCACGTACTCTACGAGGATCACCACCATACTCTCTACTACCTTTCTGTATATACAAGGTTTATCTACCATTTTGATGAAGTAAAACTCTTTGACTACCACATCAAAACAGACGTTCCAACTCCGCGATGCCTGCTTTATCACATAAAATATCTTGCACACGTTTCCGCTGCTCCCACTGTCTACGAAGCCCTCTGGCTGTGTACTTATAGACGCTCTCTTCCAAATCAACATTTAGAAAAGCAGTCATGGCACCCAACCGCCAGATATTATAGTCATGGTATGTAGCGTGGCAAGTAGGATCTGGATGGACTTAAGCATAGCTTTGAAAGTCTCAACTTTTCCATGTACACCAAGTAATCTTCTCAAGATATACTTGCTCCTGATGGGGATTTAACCCTTCAGATAAAGCAACCAAAGTCCATACTTTGTTGGTGTATAAGGATTCCATCACAAATCGCTAAGCATCCAGCCATTCTTACAGAGTCCCACTCCTGATGGCCTACTTGAAATAAGTTGGGTCATCATCTCATGATGCAATCCTCGCTCCCACTGTCATAGAGAAACCGAAGTATCTCTCAGGTGGGTGAGGAACCCTACTAGATCGGCGGAGAGGCTGAGGTTCGTTAGAAACTATTGAATCCTTCGGTTGTACCAAATCATCAGCTGCAGTTTGTATAGCTGGAACTGTTTCCAGTTCTACCTCATGACTACTAATTTCTTCACAAGAAATTCCCTTTCACAAAGGTGGCATGCTGAGAAACAAAACATCTTTTGTTCCTCGATAAAGTAGAAGATATTCCCTTGCGAATGCTTGGGATATCCAACAAACTTCCACAGAACTGACTTTGCCTCGAGCTTGTCCGGATTTTGCTTTTAGACATAGGTCGAACAACCCCAAATCTTAACTTACTTAAGATATGGGCTCTTCCCATTCCATATCATATATGTAGTGGTAGGCAACTGATTTGATTTGAACCTTATTCAATAGGTATGCAGCTTCTCAAGTGCATAACTCCCAAAAGGAAATAGGAAACTCGGTAGTACTCATCATAGAGCACACCATATCTAATAGGGTGTGATTACTCCGCCCCGATACACCGACGTGCTGTGGTGTATACGGAGGAGTAATGCTGAGAGAGAATCTCATTCTCCTTTAGAATAGTCCAGGAATCCCGTGCTAAAGTATTCTCCTCCCTAATCCCATCAAAGGATATAATACTTATACCCGTTTTTGGTTCTCTACTTCTAACTTATATTCTGTGAATATCTCAAAAGGTTCGGACTTGTGTTTCATCAGGAACATATGTCTGAATCTTGAGAGATCATCAAAGAATGTAATAAAGTACAAAGAACCGGTCCTGGCATATGTAGACAGGGGACTTTCATACATCAGCATGTATCAATCCCAAGAGTTCACTAACTCTTTCTCTGTTTCCAATAAACGGAGTTGTGGTCATCTTATCTCTGTGACATGACCGGCAAGTTTCACAAGATGTAAATTCAAACTAATTTAAATATGCATCTAAATGTAACTTGGCTAGTCGGGTCGCATTGATATGACCTAGTCTACAATACCTCAAGAAGGATTTGTTCATTTCTGAACACTTCCTCCTGTGTGTGTTCTGTACATTAAGAACTGTGGTTTGATTTAGAACGTCTATGTTTTTAGATAACGTGCCTGAACCGATCAACTCTTGATATAGGAAATGTTCAAAACATTATCCAACAATACAAAAGTATATCCTTCTTTAATAATTAAAGAGACTGATATGATGTTGTATATCAGGTTCGGTATCTAATAACATTCGTTCAAAATCAATGTATTCTGGTAATACAGGGTGATAACTGCCAACAGTCTTAGCTGCAACACTTGCATCGTTTCTATCTCATGAAATTTATCACCCATTCTCAGTTCTCTACCTATCTGTAGCCCATGTAACAAATTACATATATGGGATCCTGATCCGGTATCAAATACTCAGGACGTAAAGGACATTGAGAAACATTTCTGTGTAATGAACACACCCGAAGAAGATGCATCAGCATGCATTTTCTTAGTTTGGGTGGCACGGGAATTCTGGTAATCCCCAAAATTTCATGCTCTATCTTATAACAATTATAAGTTGGAGCGGGACCAACGTTCCCCAGCTCAGTATAACAAGCGGGTTCGGTCAATACATCCGTATTATTATCTTGATTAAGGTGTGATATGGTTGCTACATAGAGAGAGAGAGAAGAAAACACTCAGCGTATGCTCTTGCAAGATTAGATTGGTTATCAATTTATCTAATCAGGATGTCTCCCACTGTTTTAGTCAAATCTTCCTTCAAACCCTAAAAGGAAAGACTAGCCGGGATTAATTACACTCTACAAGTTCGCCAATTTTTCAGCCAGACCAGTGCCGGTACTTTGAGGGAGTTTTCCCGTGCTTTCGCACGGACCTAATTAAAATAAACCTCGTTTTCCCAGGGGCGTAACCCCGTTAACACCTTTCTAGACACCTACTTGATCGGCTAATTGTAATGTGTAAAACTCTCCCAGGAGTAACTCTTACTCGCAGCGGGTATCGGGATCCAACTATCTCATAGAAGGTATGCAATCTCATTGCAAATTTCAACTCTTGAAATTCCCAATAATATTTTACCCCTAGTATCCTATGACCTTGACGAAAGACAACAAACCATAGGCTACTAGTCAAGTCCAACCCGTCATTTCCCGATTGAATTAAACCCACCCGCACGGCCCTTGACGAAAGCCAACAAAGTCGTACGACTACCCTAACTCAATCTGCATCATATGCATAAGCAGATAAGCATAAATAGCTACCGCACACTACGCCTTGACGAAAGCCAACAAACGTAGTACGAATACTATGAAGTACTTTTCTGAAATAACGGAGGGTTACCACAGGTTTTTAAGAAAACCCTTTGCGTAATGAAATTGATATCATTGTAGAATCGAGTGAATTTAAATGGAGTGTTTTAAAGGCTTTTCTAGTTTCGTTAAAGAGGTCACTCCCGGTGAAGGGATCGTCGGCTCTTTCCTTATCGAATAAGGTGCATGATATTTCATAAATACCACTATGCAAAGAAAAAACTATATAAGCAATCAAAAGACAAACCGAGTTTGTAGCATCTGCTAGTTTCGCTAAAGAGGTCACTCCCGGTGAAGGGATCTCGGCTCTTTCTTTATCGAATAAGGTGCTGAATGTTCTACAAGGAATACCGCTATGCAAAGCAAGAACTAGAGCTACCGGTTTTTAAACAAGTTTCTACAACATCTTTAGGTTTCTTTTAGTTTCATTAATCTCATTAATGAAGTCCCATTTTATTATGTTTCGCAAGCATCACATTTGAAACGAAATCTGCAATATAACATATATCTCATATATATAATATAAACATTCGTCTCAGGCAGTAATATGATCTCATCACAGAACATTGCAGCAGAAGAACATATATGAAATATTGGATATACTAGGACGTCCGTGTTTTAGTACGAGCCTGTATAAAACACGGATTCCACGGTCGCGATGAATAGCCAAACCCACATCCCTAGACCCCTATGAGAGCGGCAAGCAACACTGCCAATTCTAGGGTTAGGAGACCCTGTCTCGACTCCTCGAGATGGTCTCCCACTAGATCCTAGAACCCGGTTACTTGTGCTCCCCGCCTTGGGTCTACCTAATGCGGAAAAGTAAATAATATACAATGGTGACATCATCCTCATCTCGGAAGTGCCCCAATAAAAGAATATTACATACAATGAATTTTACATGAATGAAAATGAAAAAACTCTTATCTCACATAAAACCCCCGGCTATTCAAACACGACGATCCAATATAACATATCACAGCAACACATAACATCACATGTCATCAACGTAAGTAAGTATGCATACACCGATTGTCGTCGATGTATAGCAATGAAAACCGGCGATACAACTACATACTACACTTACGGTCACAGAAAAGAAAGTGTAAAACTACAACAGTTGGAATCCACAACCTCCTTAGACATCGCATGCCTAACCAAATGAATTCCTTAGACATCGCATGCCTAACAATTATAAACCCGCATTTTAGTCTCATTATCGAAAACTCTTTTCAATATCAAGTCGGGCAATTCAACAAGATTCCCGACATTCTGATCGAATGCTCGTCGCAAACTTTAGTAGACGGCCGCACCCCCGGATGCCATCGACGAAGTGCACTAAGGCGGAACACCGCTGCCGCGAGCACCCGAACGGATGCTTTTGGCGACGGGGTTCTCCTACAGTCACTTGGTCGGGGCTATGTGGCATAGCTGTCTATTAAGTTTACCCGGCGAGTATCCGCGTACACTACGTGATTGCGATGGACTTTTGATCACATCAAAATTCTGTGGCAACCGATCATTTGAGACTGAACTGCTAGATTTATAACATTCAAATTAGTTATCTCATAACTACTTGTGGATTCCAAATATTGTATCACATTCCAGATAAATAGACAATGTTAAACTTTCCGATCGAATAATCAAACACCCAAGTTTTCCCAAATAGTTCTTAACACTTGAAATTAGTTTTAAAACATCCATCACATGCCACAGTACTAATGGTCCAGCCGTAGAAGGGTTAAGCCAACGCCTCACATGTGGCATGCCGTACTGCCCCAAACCCTAAGGTTTAGAGGCGGTTCAGACGGTCACATAATCGAGTTAAGGTTTGTTGTCTTCTAGATGGTCCACCGCGTTACTTGCACGACTTAGAACGTTCTTAAACTACGGAAAAATCCAACGCTTGGAAATTTTCCGGCAGGGGAAAAAGTGAGTTATTGATATCCGTTCGAACTTTTTAACACGTTCTAAAAATTACCCGGACAAACTAAACGAAGTTATACTTTCCGATCGAATCAACGAGCTCCCAATACAACCCAGAAAACTCAACACTTGAGTAAGACTTAAAAATTCCCAGAAGAATCAAGAAACCCAAACGGATATTACTGTGCCAAAAAAAAACCAATTGCTACAGCTTGGCCGCGGAACCGCCGCGCAAGCCATAGTACGGCCGTGATTCCGCGGCGATTTAATGGTATTGGAGGCTCATTTTGCACAGCAATTCCTAGAATTCCCTGCTTAATTTTCTGAGCATTTTTAATATAGAAAAAATCAACTTTTTGAAAAATTTCCAGAAACTAGGGTTTTACAGGTATTCGGAGTTCGATCGGACTTTAAACTTCGTCTAGACTTCGCCTAAAGCTCTAGCTTGGCTCTGATACCACTGTAGGGTTACTAGGCACTCTAATAAGGTTCTACAAGGCATCAACCATGCCCGATTTAAAATTTAGCCGTGCCGAACAACCCTAACCAAGATTTTTAAACTAAAGATTAGGCGAAACAAAGCATGTTAAACACTTTAACATCTAAGAGTTAGGGATTACAACATTTATAGTCTAGTCCTTCATTTCACAAGCTCCGTGTTGTGGTCCCTTCGCTGCGATCATCAAGTTCCGGACTCTCGAGAGGATCCACGAAGAGAAAGATGCAAGCTTGCTTCCGATCTTCGATAACAAAGATGATCTACCTTGAAGTTTCTTTAACACAAGCTCTCACTCACTAAATGAAGTGAACACACTAATCTAAATGGCTAGGATAGATTAGGATGATGAAGTAGGATTTTAGCTCTCATTTATTATCTTAATCTCACTCATTTTCATCACCAAAGAAAAAGCTAGAAAGCTTTTCTTCAAGAACTCAAGGAAGAAGAAGAAGAAGAAGAATCCTTTTGTGATGAATAATGAAACTCTAGTGTATGGTTAGAAATGCAACCATGGTAGATAATGAGAAGGCTAACCATTATAGATACATAACTAGGGTTAAAGGGTTGGGTTGGGTTAAACAAATATCACAAAATATCCAAGTCAATATCAAAGCTTCAAGAAGCTTCTTGAAAGCTTCATGAAAGCTTAACCCTAATCCAAACCCTAACCATATTTATTCTCCACAAAACATGTTGCATTAATAACCATAACATGTTACAATATTATATATCACATATACAATATTTATTGTAACAAAATAAAATAATGCAATTAACATATATCGCATATATATATCAATGTATTACCCGAATGAGAAAAAGAATCTTTTAGTGAGCTTATATCAGTTAATGTAATTTAATATATCAAATATATAATTATACATTAAATTATCGAATCAACACTTGATCCGATAATCCGGCTATTTCACAAATAACCGACTAATATAATCTGTATCAGTTCATCGAATCAACACTTGATCCGATTACCTGGCTATATCACATATACCCGACCGATATCTCATATCGCGAGAATCTAATACGGTATCACATACACGTATTGTTCTCGGTCCCGCACATATCATATATGTGCTCCTACTCCGTTTTGCCTGAGCCAAGAAACCTCTGTGTAGGACTCTAAAGAATCGTCAATACGCCGGCAGTAGGTGATGATCATATCAAACACCCACAAGCTGCAAGCGGTCAGCTAAACATAACAGCCACCCAGGTATTGAGCGCTTAGAAGATAAACAAGCAAGCATGTACATTCTCCTGTGAATCCAGTCGATAACACTCCCGTACAGTCCAGTCTCTTCGTCTGATATGTCGCATATCTCGCCTAGGGGTGGTAAACGTCAGACCCCAGTAGCTCGATAAGTCGTGTCGATATGAGGTCTATAACAGTTTGAGAAACTACCGATAACACTTACCAGTAAATCTCAGCAACCTTGGCCAGGGATTTCCAGTTATAGCCAATCGAACACAGCACAACATCAACTCCCTATACCGGGAGAGACGAATCCCCTCCTATCGCTCATTGCCTCCATGTGATTCGAGACTCTACCCAAAAGCCACCTTTTTGCACGCCCTCTTGGACGTGGTATGATGGAAATCAAAGCACAACGGGAATCACACAAGACTCTATGACGATCTCGGGTCTACAGACTAACCTGTACCAGTGTCACCAGAGAACTGCCATTTGACGTGAGGTATAATACCATCTGGGAGTTCTTGGCGAGTCCGTCCAGTGTGCCCAGTCTCCACTGAGCACCCATATACCTTATCTAATGTCAAACACCAATGGATATGAGATCATCCATTGCCTATCATATGGGTCAAGAAGCGCATACGCTAGTCTACTCTGGAGTATTGATGCCCTGTCTCGGTACTCCCACGACTAGGAACATTTGAAGGATGTACTTAGCGACTACACTGTCCTCACTAGTATGATCCGCATCATAGTCCTGGTAGTCAAGTACTCATCCTAAGGGTTTTATCAACATGTAACATAAAGACAATCAGAGTACATGTTAAGATAAAGAGCAACCAGACAATACAAAATTTTATCGTTTCTTTACTAATAAAGAGACTGATATGATTTTGTATATCAGGTTCGGTATCTAATAGCATTTGTTCAGAATCAATGTACTGATAATACAGGGTGACAGTGACCAACAGACTTGGCTGCAACACTTGCCCCATTTTCTGTCTCATGAAACTTATCACCCGTTCTCAGTTCTCTACCTTTCTGTAGCCCTATGTAACAGATTACATATCTGGGATCCTGATCCGGTATCAAATACCCAGGACGTAGAGGATACAGAGAAACAGTTCTTTGTAACGAACACACCCGAAGATGATGCATCAACATGCACTTTCTTCGTTTGGGCGGCACGGGAAATCTGGTATTCCCCAATTCCTGCTCTGTATTATAACAATTATAAGTTAGAGCGGGACCAACGTTCCCCAGCTCAGTATAACAAGCGGGTTCGGTCAATATATCCGTATTATTATCTTGATTAAGGCGTGACATGGTCTCTACCAGGAGAGAGAGAAGAAAACACTCTGCGTGCGCTCTTGCAAGATCAGATTGGTTATTATTTTATCTAATCAGGATGGCTCCTACTGTTTTTATCAAATCTTCCTTCAAACCCTAAAAGGAAAGACTAGCCGGGATTAATTACATACTACAAGTTCGCCAATCTTTCAGCCAGGCCAGTGTCGGTACTTTGAGGGAGGTCCCCCGTGCTTTCACAAGAACCTAATTAATGTAAACCTCGCTTTTCCAGAGGCGTAACCCCGTTGACACCTTTCTAGACACCTACTTGATCGTCTAATTGTAATGTGTAAAACTCTCCCAGGAGTAATAATTACTCGCAGTGGGTATCGGGATCCAACTATCACATAGAAGGTATGCAATCTCATTGCAAATTTCAACACTTGAAATTCCCGATAATATTTTGCCCCTAGTGTTCTATGACCTTGACGAATGCCAAACAACCCATAGTCTACTAGTCAAGTTCAACCCGTACATTTCTTGATTGAATTAAACCCACCCGCACGACCCTTGACGAATGCCAAACAACGCCGTACGAATACCCTAATCCAATCTGCATCATATGCATAAGCAGATAAATACTAGTTAGATACCGTACACTACGCCTTGACGAATGCCAAACTACCGCAGCACGAATACTAAATAGTACTTATCTGAAATGACGGAGGGCTACGACAGGTTTTTCTGAAAACCTATTGCGTAATGAACTTGATATTGTTGTAGAATCAAATGATTTTAAAATGGAGTGTTTTTGAGGCTTTTCTAGTTTTGCTAAAGGGGTCACTCCCGGTGAAGGGATCGTCGGCCCTTTCCTCATCAAATAAGGTGCAGGATATATCATATATACCGCTGTGCAAAGCAAAAACTATAGAAGCAATCAAAAGTCAAACTGAGGGTTGTAGTATCTGCCAGTTATTGCTAAAGGAGTCACTCCCGGTGAAGGGATCTCGGTCCTTTCCTTATCGAATAAGGTGCAGGATGTTCTACAAGGAACACCGCGATGCAAAGTAAGAACCGTAGCTACCTGTTTTTGAAAATTCGATTCCACAACATCTTTTAGGTTTCTTTTCTTTCATTAATCACATTAATGAAGTCCCATCATTTAAATCACCTAAACATCGCAGATAAATACGACGTACACTTATGCCATCCGCATTCGCCTCGATGTCCCCTCGTACACCGTTAGGTTAGGTAACTAACGGCAGAGCGGGGCAGGGCTAGCACGGGTGTAAAACATAAGTAACGTCTATATAATATATCATATATACTATATAGAGTATTTATCACAGAACATCAAATGATCACATCACAGATATCGCAGCAGAAGAAACATATGAAACATTGGATATACTAGGACGTCCGTGTTTTCAATACGAGCCAGTATAAAACACGGATTCCACGGTCGCGATGAATAGCCAAACCCACACCCCTAGACCCCTACGAGAGCGGCAAGCAACCCTACCAATTCTAGAGTTAAGAGACCCGGACTCGACTCCTCGAGTTGGTCTCCCACTGGACTCCAGAACCCGGTTACTTATGCCCTCCTCCTTGGGTCTATCCTAGTGCGGTAAAGTAAATAATATACAAATGGTGACATCTTCCGCAACCTGGAAGTGCCCCAATAAAAGAATATTACATACAAGTTTTTACATGAATGAAAATGAAAAACACTCATCTCACATAAAAAAAACCCGGCTATTCAAACACGACGATCCAATATAACATATCCAGCAACACATAATATCACATGTCATCAACGTAAGTAAACATGCGTATCCCAATTTATAAAAATTGTACAGAGAAGGATTTAGAATTAGGGTTTCGGGTTCGATCGGGTTTCTAACATCGTCTACGCATCGTCTAAGGCTCTAGCTAGGCTCTGATACCACTGTAGGGTTCCTAGGCACACTAAGTGTAAGGTTCCTAGGCACTTTCAAGAGGTCTCACAAGGCATCAACCATGCCAATTTCAAAAATTGCGGTGCCGAGAAAACCTAGACTACGGATCGTTAACTAGATTTCTAGGCGACAAAGCAAACTAGTTAACACTTAACTACAAGAATACGGAAATACAACCTTTGTAGATCCGGTCCTCCACCTCCATAGCTCCGCAATGAAGTCTCCTCGCTGTCCAAGTCGAGCCCCGGGCTCTAGCGTCGGCTTCATCGGAGAATGGACGGGCTAGGTCGTCGACGTAGATGCCGAAGATGATCTACGTCGAGGCATCACTAGATCAAGCTCCAACTTCACCAAGTCAAGAAACTTGTGAAGAAAACACACTCTACTACTTGGCAAGAGGTAGAGGATGAAGAAATAGGAAGTGGGTAGACTTTAGAATTGGATTTCTCACTCATTTGCTCAAGTTGCCATTGTTGAAGCAAGCTTTCTTCAAGTGAAGAAGAAGAAGAAGATGAAGATAATGTTATGATAAGTTAATTCAAAATAGAAAATAAATTGAATACTTATTATAATGCAACCATGGTAAAGTGTAGAGACTAAACTAAGGTTAAGTGAATGGTTAGGTTAGGTATGAAGACAAAAATGGTGACTAAGTCAAAGCTTCATGAAGCTTCAACATATATCCAAATAAAGCCACCATTTATCTTTTCATTTTCCAAAAAGAAAATAAATAAATAAGTGAATAAAACAAAACCCTAACCATTATCATGTAACCATGGTTTGATCTTTACACAAAAACCCTAGCAAACATGCATCATCAAACATGATACAATCAAGTGCACAAAAGTATATCACATATACAATGTGTACATCCGAGTGAGAAAATCCATCTTAAGTAAACCGATACTAGTTGATGCAAACTAATATATCAAATATATAATTATGCATTAAATCATTAAATCAACACTTGATTTAACGATCCGGTCATATCGCATATAACCGACTAGTATCCTATGTATCGGCTTATCGAATCAATACTTGATTCGATAACTAGGTTATATCGCATACAACCAATCGATACATTCATCGCGAGAATAGAATACGGTATCACATACACGCATTATTCTCGGTCCCGCACATATCTCATATGCGCTCCTATTTCGTTTCGCTTGAGCCAGGAAACCTCTGTGTAGGACTCTAAAGACTCGTCAATACGCCGGCAGCAGATGATGATCATATCAAGCACCCACAAGCCGCAAGCGGTCTGCTAAACATAACGGCCACCCGGGTATTGAGCGATCAGAAGATCGACGAGCAAGCCCGCTCACACTCCAGTGAATCCAACCAGTAACACTACCGTACAGTTCGGTCTGATCGTCTGATATGTCGCATATCTCGCCTAGGGGTGGTTAACGTCAGACCCCAATAGCTCGATAAGTCGTGTCGATATGAGGTCTATAACAATTCGAGAAACTACTGGTAACACTTACCAGTAAATCTCAGCAACCCTGGCCAGGGATTTCCTGTTATAGCCAATCGAACACAGCGCAACATCAACCCCCTATACCGGGAGAGACGAATCCCCTCCTATCGCTCATTGCCTCCATGTGACTCGGGAATGTACCCAAAAACCACCGTTTTGCACGCCCTCTTGGACGTGGTAAGATGGAAATCAAAGCACAGTGGGAACCACACAAGACTCTATGACGATCTCGGGTCAACAGACTACTCTGTACCAGTGTCACCACAGAACTGCCATCTGACGTAAGGTATAATACCATCTGGGAGTTCTCGGCGAGTCCGTCCAGTGTACCCAGTCTCTACTGAGCACCCGTATATCATCTCTGATGTCAAACACCAATGGATATGGGATCATCCATCGCCCATCTGTATAGGTCGAGAAGGTACACGCTAGTCTACTCTGGTATATCGATGCCCCGTCTCGATACACCCACGACTAGGGACTTTGAAGGATGTACTTATGGACTACCATGTCCCCACTAGTATGATCCGCATCATAGTCCAGGTAGTCAAGTACACATCCTAAGGGCTTTACCAACATGTAATAGAGAGACAATCTGAGTACACGTTAAGGTAAAGAGTAACCAGATAGCATACTATCATGTCGAGCAAGAAAGTCCTCCCTATATATGTCCCAGCATCCACTACAATATACATCCTATGTACAGTAATGGCCTCTAGGGCATACATATAACTAACACTAAGGAGGTTCCAAAAGGCATCAACCATGCCAAATTCAAAATTTATCTGGTGCCGAGAAACCCTAATGCGATCGTTGACTAGAGGCAAAGGCGAAACAACAAGTTAACAACTTAACTAGAAGTGAAAGGGGCTACAACCTTTGTAGATCCGGTCCTCCACTTCCTTAGCTCCATGATGATGTCCCTCCGCTACGATCATCGGATCCCGGACTCTAGCGATGGTTTCGTCGAAGAAATGATCGGGCTAGGTCGTCGACTTCGATGCCGAAGATGATCTACATCGAGGAAACTCAAGTTCAAGCTCCAACTTCACCAAGTCATGAAACTTGTGAAGAAAACATCCTATACTACTTGGCAAGTAGTAGAGGATGAAGAAATAGGAAGTGGGTTCACTTTAGAATTGGATTTCTAACATGATTTCATCACTTGACATTTTTGTAGAAAGCTTTTCTTTTCTTCACTTGAAGAAGAAGAAAAATGAATAACCATCATCAAAAAGAAAATGAAGTGATTTCTATCATCTTGCAACCATGGGTTAGATAAACACATGTAGAGAATAAACTAGGATTAAGTAAATGGTTAGGGTTAAGGAAAGAAACAAAATGGTCAAAGTCTTTCAAAGCTTCAAGAAGCTTCAAGTAAAAACAAAAGAATCACCATTTTATTTCTTGCCCCAAAAATAAATGAAAAGAATAAATAAATAAGTAAATCAAATAAATCAAACCCTGACCATTAACTTAATCATAGTTTAAAGCAAACACATACCCAAGTTTGTATGTATCATCAAACATGATACAAACTAGTGCACAAAACTATATCATATATACAATGTGCACATCAAGTGAGAAAATCCATCTTAAGTGAACAAATACTAGTTAATATAAAGTAATATATCAAATATATAATTATACATTAAATCATTAAATCAACACTTGATTTAACGATCCGGTCATATCGCATATAACCGACTAATATCATTAGTAACAACTTATCGAATCAACACTTGATCCGATAACCCGGCTATATCGCATATAACCGATCACTGTCATAAATCGCGAGAATCGAATACAGTATCACATACTGGTATTATTCTCGGTCCCGCACATATCTCATATGCACTCCTATTTCGTTTCGCTTGAGTCAGGAAACCTCTGTGTAGGACTCTAAAGACTCGTCAATACGCCGGCAGTAGGTGATGATCATATCAAACACCCATAAGCCGCAAGCGGTCTGCTAAACGTAACGGCCACCCGGGTATTGAGCGATCAGAAGATCGAAGAGCAAGCCCGATCACACTCCTGTGAATCCAACCAGTAACACTTACCGTACAGTCCGGTCTGATCGTCTGATATGTCGCATATCTCGCCTAGGGGTGGTAAACGTCAGACCCCAGTAGCTCGATAAGTCGTGTCGATATGAGGTCTATAACAGTTCGAGAAACTACTGGTAACACTTACCAGTAAATCTCAGCAACCCTGGCTAGGGATTTCCGGTTATAGCCAATCGAACACAGCGCAACATCAACTCCCTATACCGGGAGAGACGAATCCCCTCCTATCGCTCATTGCCTCCATGTGATTCGGGACTATACCTAAAAACCACCGTTTTGCACGCCCTCTTGGACATGGTAAGGTGGAAATCAAAGCACAGTGGGAATCACACAAGACTCTATGACGATCTCGGGTCAACAGACTACTCTGTACCAGTGTCACCAGAGAACTGCCATCTGACGTAAGGTATAATACCATCTGGGAGTTCTCGGCGAGTCCGTCCAGTGTACCCAGCCTCCACTGAGCACCCGTATATAATCTCTGATGTCAAACACCAATGGATATGGGATCATCCATCGCCCATCTGTATGGGTCGAGAAGGTATACGCTAGTCTACTCTGGTATATCGATGCCCCGTCTCGATACACCCATGACTAGGGATCTTGAAGGATGTACTTGTAGACTACCATGTCCCCACTAGTATGATCCGCATCATAGTCCAGGTAGTCAAGTACACATCCTAAGGGCTTTACCAACATGTAACAGAGAGACAATCAGTATACACGTTAAGATAAAGAGTAACCAGATAGCATACTATCATGTCGAGCAAGAAAGTCCTCCCTATATATATCCCAGCATCCACTACAATATACATCATATGTATAGTAATGGCCTCTAGGGCATGCATATAACTAACAGTTTACATATACATTCTACCTCTACTATAAGTATAAGTATCTAATCTAACATACACACCCGAACCATTCAATCAAATTTTTAAATAAGCGAATAGTAGTTTTGAAAATAGGGGTTACGGTGTTTTTAAGGAAAAGATATCATTTGAAATTCCGTAACGTCCCTCAAGGTATCTGTTTAAAAGATGCATATGATTCTTCAGTTTAGAAATATGTATGGTTCGGATGACACATCTACGTCGACTATCTAGTCCTATAGTATCCTAAACAGCAATATCGTCAAACATCATCCTAGCATCCCGTCATCACATATTAGCCGTACTATATCACTTCTAACTATCCTTAGTTTCTAATACAGTTTCTCTAAGTATCACTTAAGTCTATCTATAGTTTTCTATTAAAGGTTCATTAACCAAAAACTATATATAAATCGATTTCCATCAAAGTGTGCGGGGGTGCTATACGCCATCCACCCGACTTCCCCCGTGGATATAGATCCACTCACCTTGGTCTTCGCTTGCCGAAGTCGATGACGCCATGCTCCATTGCCTCGGAATCTACACGAAGGTACCTACAATAACAACACAATCGCAAAAGCTTATAATAAACAAGTCGGAGATACCAAAACGGCACAAGTTTCTCTCATAGGTTAAAACCTATAACTTCGCGTGCAAAACACGACCAAAACCCTGGTCGTTGACGTCCAAACACCACACGACGGAAACACAATACCAAATACCAAATTGAAATTCATTAATAGTCGCAAAACAATTTCAGAAACTAAGTAAAACACTCACAGATTTTACCCTAGGCCAAATTGGTCAATTCTGCACATATGGAGGGTCTAATTTACTGAAGATAAAGCCCTGGAACCAATATGGATCAAATCCACCCTACTCTGGCTGCAAATTGGGCCAGAATGATTAAATCTGCGGCCATGGGTTGGAGTTGGGGTCTCGGGTCTCTATGGTAGCTTCCTGGGTGCCTGCATGTGTCACTGTGTTCGCTAAATTATTTTTAGTGCCCCCGGGTTACTCCAGATTCCATAATACCCTCACAATTCACACATTATCCGATGTCGGGGTTTCTAAATCCGTGTTTTGGGTTCCATCCCCCGTTCTAGTTCAGTAAAACACCACCCAAGCCTTATTAGCAGCCACTAGGCATCACCCAATCTACACAACACTCAAACCCTTCACTAGAAATTTCTAACATCACTAATCAATACCCATTTAACTCTAAACTACTATGGGGTGTTATTAGACTTCAAATTAAACTAGAATGAAGAATTCATACCTCATTTGGGCAACCCAAGAAAAACCCTAGTTGTCCCAAGTCTTCGAAATCAAACATTGATGGGTCCAAAGTGTAGATGGTGAAGAGAGGATCAATTTTAATGAAAGAGGTTTAGGGTTTTGATTAAGCTTTTTAGATGATCTCTAGGGGTGAAGGTGGAGGGAAGCTTGAGGAAGGAGTAGATTCAAAGAAATAATGGGGAAGGGATTGTGGCTGCCCCTCTCTCTTTTCTCTTATTCTCACCCCCTCTCTCTCTCAATATTACCCTTTTATCCTTTCTCTTTTTAACCTTTTCTTTTTATTTAAAACCCAAGTCACAAAATACCCAAAATAACACAATAACACAACATGTAATCAAAACATAACATGACATGGTGCACTGGCCACGAAAAACTGTAGAAACGCGGATTTGTCTTAATCGCGATTAGCAGTGCACTAATCGGGTTTTTATCGAAACTGCATAAAAACAATTTTAAAAATGCCAAATCCTTTAAATATATTATTAAATGAATAAATCATTTTAATTTTCAATTATTTCACAATTATTGGTATATATTTATACTCTTTTTCGAAAACCCCAATTTCGCAAATCGGCCAGTTTTCGGGCAAAATATTATTTTAATATTAAATTCCAAAAATAATATTTCATATTTTCTGAAATGTTACAATCTCCCCCCTTGAATGCGTAACTCACGGAATAAGCGACGGACGCTCATTTTAAAATAATAATACATGTCCATATATGTTTTCCTAAATACACGTTCCGTCGTTTTTTCAAAATATCCCAAAAGGTTTTCCTTTATAAACGTTCGTGTCGCTCACGGACACGTAGGAAATAGAGAGACTATATAGCTCCTTTTTAAAACCTCTTGGTAAGCTTTTAATGCAAGCAAAGTACTCAGGTACTGTCCTTAGATCAGTCATGTTCGGCTACTATATGATATATAGTACCTAACATGAAAACAAGGTGCTCAAAAGCAAAATCAGCCTCAAAAGACGTATCCAACAATCGCATGTGTCTGGTGCGCATGGAAATCAAATCTAAATACAGGTGCTAGGATATGCACAAAATCCAAAACTAAGTGCAACGGGTATGCACGAAAGCATTTGTCCTGTGCTACGGGTGTGCACGACAACAATATCAAGTGCATCTAGAGTGCATCCGGTGTGCACAAAACCACATCTTATATTATGCGCCCATCATGAGCGAAAATCCAAATTAAGTGCATCCATCATGCACGAAAGAAATCTAAATCAAGAGCATCCAACATACACGAGTAAAATCTCACTCAAGTGCATCCGATGCGCACAAAAATCCAAAATCAAGTGCCTAATACGCGCAAAAATCCAACCAAAACGCGTCGGGTCTGTAAAAGCATATAGTGCAGTAGTATGCACGGAAACGAACGGCAAGTGCCAACGCGCACGAAAATAAAAATCTGGTAAAACGAATGCTAAAGGATATAAATCGGGTGCAACCAAGGTACGGAGTATACATTCAGTGCAACAAACGAATAAATACCCGTCCGGTGCAACAAATGCAAGAAATGCAAATCTAGTGTGACTAATGTACGAAATACGGATCTGGTGCAGCAAATGCACAAAAATATAAATCTGGTTCGACAATCGCACGAAATGAAAATCTAGTGCCACAAATGCACGAAGCGCAAATCTGGTGCATCCAGTGCAAGAAATACAAATACAGTGCATCCAGTGCACGAAATACGAATACATAACTCAAATGCATATAAAAGCAACACCGAGTGTACCAGGGTGTATAAAATCGTAAACGCGTGCAACCGCGTGCACAAAATACGTATCAATGCACTGCAAGCACATGTAAGCTATACCGAGTGCAAAAATCAAATCAACCGCAATAGGTATGCATAAATTGCAAATCAACAAAACGGTGTATAAAATATATATCCAGCGCAATAACTATGCACAAAATGTAAATACCCAGCAGGTGCAGCCATGTTGCACGAAACAATATCAGAAAGCTCAATCATCAAAACTCAAATCCAAGCGATATAAGCGTGATACTCAGATCACAAATGCAAATCGCAATAAATGACATTGAGGTACACCTCCTATAATGTCGAAAAAAGTCGGGGCGCCTAAAACTGGCAAGGGGAAGTCTTTCTAGAGAAAGGGATGTCGCTAGCATTCTTCTTCTCTAAAGTAGTTGGGCAAGAACATCCATTTGCCTCCTGCTCACGGTCTGGTGTCCTCGGCCTCTGGGTCCTTATCTTCTTTGTGGATTTACCAATCTCGCAATCCATCGGCTCATCGGCCCAGTCAGGTGTGCTAACGGGGACGATTCCGTCCTGGCACTTCTCTGGTCATCTCTCGGTCAATCATCGCGACCACTCGTAAAGCAACACGTCGCTGGCATCGGCCTCTGGCCCTCTGAATACTCACGACACAACTGATCCTGGGTGCAAATCCCATTGTAGCAGTGTCCTGGAAGGAATCCTGCTCAAGGTCTCTTACGATCTCGCCTATGTCGAACTGTACGGAGGCTGGTACTCTTACATAATTTGTTCTCGTTTTCTGGACATCTGCGTTCTCAGCACAACATTTCCTCGGGAACTGGTCGTATCCCAACGCCTCTGTATACTTATCAGATCTCTAATCTCGACGGGGAGTAACAATAGCTCGTCAGCACCTCGCACGAACCTCTTGTTCCACTCGTCTGTATCATCGTCCACTATGACGTCATGCCATGCTATCTGCGCACTGCAACTGTTCTCGGCCACGGTCAATCCGAAGTCTCTCACACGGACTCGAAATTACGAACTCGGTATCTTCATCACTCTGTAGAATATATCTGGCCGAACACGTCCTCGGGAACTCGTCCCAACCGTCGGAGGAATACTCAATACTAGTCCGTCCTCAATCAACTCACAACACATCTGGGTGAGGTCCCCTATCCGAAGCTGGTCAGCTTGCTGATCTCTTATCACAAGATATCCGGATGATGTTAAACCTTTTGATCGAGTCATCAAAGTCCCAAAATTTTCCGAAGGCTCAACACCTGAGCACAGTCTAAAATATCTGGTACATACCACAGTATCTCTGGACCAGCCGTAGAAGGACAAACCCAAGCCTCACTGATGGCACCGCTAAACTGCCACAAACCCTAAGGTTCAAAAGCGGTTACATGGTTGTTTCGCCCAATCAGAGCAAAGCTCTGTTCAAATTCAAAATTCAAAATTTTGAAGCAACGCTTCAGATCCTCTGCGCTGGGCGCAACGCGCCACGTGTCAGGCGCAGACGCGTCAGCGCAACGCCCAAGAAGGCACGCTCAATCAGAGCAGAGCTCTATTTGTCTGAAGCAACGCTTCAGTTGCGCTGCGCTCTGCGCTGCGCGACACGTGTCAGCGCAGATGCGCTAGCGCAGTTGCGCTGCGCTCTGCGCTGCGCGACACGTGTCAGCGCAGATGCGCTAGCGCAGTTGCGCTGCGCTGTGAGCTGCGCGACACGTGTCACGCGCTGGGGCATCTGCGCCAAACTGAATTAAGATTTTAAGAAATCTTTTCTGTTCTTGTTAAAACAAGAAGATTTTCTTCTGCAAAGCAGAAGCCCTTGGATCAAAGATCCAACGTTGGGGAAAATTCCCCGAATCAATCAGAGAATGATCTCTTTAACAAATTTAACTAATTTGTGAGCACTATAAAAAGGACCCTAAGCCTCAATTCAAAGGCATCAACATTTTTCTTGAGAACTCAAGAACTTTAAACAAGAGAGAGCTCTGAGGAAATTTTTAAAAAAAAGGTAAAGAGCCTTCATGAATTAGAAGAAATTCCTTCTAATAGATCATTGGTCTAAAAACAAGATCAATGATCTTTACATAATAAACAGTGCTTTGCACTTCTTGTGAACCTCCGGTTCTTTAAAAACAATAAAAATAAAAAATATATATAATAGTGCTTTGCACTTTTATGAACCTATGGTTCTTCAAATAAAGAAAAATTTATTTTTCTTTGATCTAATTTAGATCAAGAAATTAAACAGTGCTTTGCACTTCCCTTCTTGAATCTAAAAGATTCTTAGTGCTTCGCACTTCCAAACTGCGCCGTTGCGCTCTTAAGAGAGCGCCACGTGTCGGTTATAGAACCATTTGCGCTAAGCGCCCTTAAGATAGAGCTTTGCTCTCTGGAATTGGCGCAACTCGCTGAGAGCGTGCCACGTGTCAGCAGCGCAACAGCGCAGCGCACTGCGCTAGTGCGCTTGCGCTCACCGAGCATGACACGTGTCATCACCATATGAGCTTGCGCTCATTACTCGGCGCAAAGCGCCAGACAAATGCACTGCCTTGGTTACAAAAGGGGCCAAGCCCAATTAAAGAAGGCCTAACAGGTCTAATAAAATGCAAATGCATTGTTTTAAAAAGGGGCAGAGCCCAAACTAAAATAGATGCTCTGCATCATAAATAAGGGACAGAGCCCAAATCAAAAACCTAACAGGCCAAAATAAATTGCAAGGCAATAAATGGGCAGAGCCCAAATAAATTGATGCTTTGCATCCTTTATACAAGGGCAAAGCCTAAATAAAATTGATGCCTTGCATCATTCCTAAAAGGGCAGAGCCCAAAACAAATTGATGCTCTGCATCCTTTCTGGGCAAGGCCCAAATAAATAAAAAAAAAGAAATGCAATGCAAAAGCAAATAAAATGTTGAACATTTCAACTGGACTTAGCCCAATTTTGGCCATAAGTCCTTAAATTAAATTGACTGAGCAAAATTGCTCTTCTAAATCAATTTACAACCGGTTCGAGGGTACATCTCCGAACTCCTTTGACATCCGTCGTTGTAATTCCTCAACGACGTCAAAGAGGTGACGGGTCCCAACGACCACACATCGATATGGACTGCGGGGTCCTTAAACTCGTGGACCGAAACGTCCTTAAACTAATATCGGACCGAAACGTCCCTAAACTAATATCGGACCGAAACGTCCCTAAACTAATATTGGACCACCACGTCCCTAAACTGGAATATGGACCACCACGTCCCTAAACTGGCGCAATAGAGCCCGAATGCTCTTTTGCCGGATCTAAACGGTCCCGTTTAAGTCGATCTTAGCCCCAAACACGGTTAACGTATCCTTAAACATTCACATGGATTATAAAACTCCAAATCAACTTTGGTTCAAGGGTACATCTCTGAACTCCTCTGACGCCTGTCGTTGTAATCCCTCAACGACGTCAGAGAGGTGACGAGTCCCGGCGGCCAGATATTAAATCAATCACCACGTCAAGTCGATCTTAGTCCAAAACAGGACTAACGTATCCTTGACGAACGTTTAAGTTGATCTTAGTTGCAACACGACTAATGCATCCTTAAACTAAAAACACCAAACCCAAATCTAAGTAAATACGGATTTAGACTAATCCACGTCCTACGGGCGACGGCATTACTCAGTCTCCGTATACAATCCACGGGCAACCACAAACAAAACAAACACACACGACACGAAGTGAAATTCTGGAGAAGGAGAAAGTTGTTACCGCGATGCGGTAGCGTAATTAACTGCAGGGGCTTGCGCCTGCAGGGAAGAGCGTCCCCACAATCAAAAACCCCTCAAGCGAGGGGGAATCTGACGAAGTCTGCTACATCGGCCGCATCCGTCTAAACCTCCGATACGCGGTGCCATAAATCAACTTGGCATCTTCGGAGAGGTAGACGGATAAAACCAAATAGCATCTGCCCCGAATCCCAGCGTCAGGACATCGCGGTCCTGTGCGCCGTCTTTCGGAGGGGAACAGATTCTGGCACGCCCGGTGGGACATTTTCCTCTTTCCACTCCACACTTCGTGTGTCGTCTTCGCGAACCAATCGCGGTTTGTTAAATGGTTGCCTTTGGATTTCAAGTTGCTAAGATTTGGTCTTTTGTCTGGCGCAGAACTCAAGATTCAATGGCCTTCAACTGCACCAACTGCTCGAAACGCCACTGCAATGGACGCTCCACCTCACCAGGAGGTGTAGCATATGGACCCCAAGCGGCTTCCTTCCTTACCCTGCCGGTAGACCAGGTGACCCAAGCCACCACCGGCTTGTTTTTCGGAACTATGATCCCACCTGTAAGCTTCTCTATGCCGATATCCGCACCGGAAGCGAACAAGAAGTCGGTGTTCGACCGGCTCACTACTACCACGACCCCTGTCAACGGGTCGCTCGCTACTAAACCGACAGCCTCCGTTTTCACCAGGCTAGGTCAAAATTATAAAGTGGCCGTCCCAAAGAGGGTAACGGCCGCTGCTTTGGAAGTCGTTAAAGCGGCTTCTCCCATCAGAGAGTCGGTCTTCACAAGATTGACGGTTCCCACTCCTCCCCCAGTTGGTCAAAAGGCATCAGTCTTCGATAGGCTGACATCGGCAGTTACCCCACACTCAAACAGGGGGCAACAAGAAACCATCTCGATTTCCGAGCCAGTCCCAATGGCTCGTCGTGCGCGACGTCGCCATTGGCAACGAGTAAGGAAAGCAGGGGGCAACTCCCCCTCAGGGCTAACCCCACCTGCTCCAGTAGTGGAGGTCAACGCTGCTGTTCCAACTAGGAACAGCTTTGAATTGCTGAGGAAGGTGAGAAAGAACTCTCCAATTGTTACATTGAAAAGATCTCCTCCGCCTATGGAAAAAGCTCCGGAGACAAAGCAGGAACAGCCCTCTCAACGGCTGTCGTCAAAAATTTATAAAGTTTGGCGGAGGGTTCAAGACTCCGTGATTGACTCAGACCACTTTCGTCGCCAGAAAAAAGCAAAGGTGGAAAAGGACAAAAACCGCCCCATTAAACAGCAGGGGGCAACAAATGCTAGGATGCCCACTTCAACGGCTCC
Organism: Agapanthus africanus; assembly: GCA_030015575.1. Classification (NCBI taxonomy): domain Eukaryota; kingdom Viridiplantae; phylum Streptophyta; class Magnoliopsida; order Asparagales; family Amaryllidaceae; genus Agapanthus; species Agapanthus africanus. The sequence continues at coordinate 338,853,615 of CM057342.1, read as the reverse complement.
TTCAGCCTCAATGGTCCATAAAAGAAAAAGGCCAGAGAAAGCTCCTGTGACACTGACAAAGTTTAAAAGCGGTGAACCTAAACGCCCCAAGTCAGGGGGCGTAATAGTTCATACGGTCTATATGGCTTCTGGAAAGAAAGAAAGTCGTACTTCTACGGGTCACCGACCGCTTACCCGATCAGTGACCAAGGCTCAGGAGCAGCAACAAAAGCTCCAGGAGATGATGACTACAATGGCTGCACTCACGGAGCCAAAAGAGAACCTAGGACGTCTTTAGATGAATGCCAAGAAGAAGAGACCGACGCCGAGTTCCTCCGCCGAGTACTAGAAAAGAGAGACAAAAAGGCTGCTGAACAAGCCGCCGATATACAGCGTATGGGCCTCCTCTTCCAGGACATGATAGGGATGATGATACAACAAGATCCCCCGACGGAAGAACCCCCGATTGTCCTTAGGGATGATAGGGGAGAGACATCAAACCCTCAGCCCGTTCTATCAACGGCTAAAGAGGATACAATCTCTAAAACTGATCTGGACGAATATATAGCCCAGCAAATAAAGGTTCATCACGCGGCCGAAGCAGCCGGCCACGTCGTAAAAACGGGGCGACCGTATCCAGGCTGGTATGACCAAATCAAGTACCCGCCAGGTTATACAATTCCCAAGTTTCATGTCTACAAAGGGACCGGCAATCCCCATCAACATGTTGCCCAATTCAGGGCGCTTTGTGGTAACACCGGCGGCGACGACAAGCTTTTGCTTCGCCAGTTCGTTGGAAGCCTATCAGATACGGCCTTCGAATGGTATTCTGAGCTCCCCAATGACTCTATTAAAACCTTCACGGAGATGGAGCTGCTCTTCACCCAACGTTTTGCAAGTGCCAGCGAGCGTACCCCGATGACGGCACTGATTAACGCCAGGGTAAAACCCGGCGAGACATGGGTTCAGTACGCTATACGGTGGCGTAATCTATGGTCTAAGTGTGAACAGCGCATAGAAGAAGCCCCTGCGGTGGGAATGTTTGTTGGAACCCTTGATCCACAGGCAACCATCTCGCAGTTCATGATGTTCTTCAAGCCGACTAGCTTCCAGGCTTTGATCGACAAACTAGCGCAGATGGACCAGATGGGCCATAAACCCCCTCTCCCGAAGCCGGACTCCCGAAACGATAAGGGAAAGGGAAAAGCGATTATTGTTGCTAATGCCCAACAACAACCGAGCGACTCGAAGCCGGTTGCTCGTCCAAACAATACACGCCCATACGTACCCTTTGAGGACAGGATGGGACGTCCTTACTCCTTCCCCCGCGATAAAACGAGGAGGCTATTCGAGCTGGCGTTGCGCAACAGACTCATAAATCTGCCAGATCCAAAACGCCCGTTGCAACCGAACGACGTCAACGAGCCTAATTACTGCCCTTACCATCGAGTGCTAGGACATCCGATCGAAGACTGTTACGTTTTCAAAAATTGGCTTGAAAACCAGTACCGCCAGGGCAAATTTGCGCTATCCGACAAATGGAAGGTGAATCCCCTGCAGCCTCACACCTCTAAAGGGACGAATACGCCAGGGGCAACATGCTCCGTCATTGAAGAAGCTCCTTGGGAGGTTGTATTATCATCCAAAACGAGGAGAATGCTAAATGATCTTCAGACCTGTCCAGCGGTCAAGTGGAAGAACCCTTTGGAACCGCAGGTTATTGAGGGGATGTTGAAGCCACGACCGACTCCGAAGACCGATGGTGGTAGTTCAAGCGTTCATAACCAGCCGTCAAAATCTTCGAAAAAGAAGAAGAAGAAATCTAAGAAGCCCGTGAAGCCTGGTGACAAGCGCACGGACTTACAAAAGCAAATCGACGCATTGGATGAGTACAACCAAAAGGCGCGGACTCCCATTACGCTCCAAGATTTCCTTGATCACGTCTTTCAAAGAGAGGATGAGGGAGAAAGTTCATCGGATGAATCCGAGGAATATGTGGCGAGCTGTCATATGATCTCCCACTCGACCTCGAACGATGAAGGGACTTCCGGCACTAAAACGCCGGGGGCAAATACTGAGTCAAGGGTTCCGGAGTTATCAATCGAAATGATTGACGCGTTTCTTAGTGAAGCTCGACTGAAAAGTAAAGCTGATCGAGAACGCGAGACGGCTATATTCGAAAGGGCCAAGCGCCAACGACTTGAGGAAAGACCTGAGATGATCCCGCTGGAGCAAAATGCCTCCACCGCTGACAAAAGCCAATTCAAGATAAAAAAGAGGTTTGCTAAGGCCATGTCAATGGGCATGAAGCTACCATCCTCTGAAGTAAAAATGACCGGTGTGATAGAAATGCACCCCTCTTATTGCTTATATCATCAGAAGGTCTCGCATCCCACTCAAGAGTGCAAGGCTTTCGATAGATGGTGGCAAGGATACGTCGCCAATCAACAACGCTTTAAACGGGAAAAGCGTAAGATTCGGCGGGAGCAAAGAAACACGACCAAAGAGCTTGAAAGAACTGCCGGCAATTTTCACATGGTTAACACTACCGGATCACAAGTGCCTACGTTTGGAAGCGATTCCGATGAGGAGCTAGAGCTTGCCCCTCTCTTTAAAGAGTCAACTTCGGGAAAAGAAGAAGAGCCAGTGGTTTGCGAAAATATCCGGCTGCGGAATCGGACACTGCCTGAAAAGAACCTCGGACCCTCGAATAGAAAAGATAAAGGGAAAGAAAAGGTCTCTGAAGACATCGTCTTAGATGACCAAGTTCTGGAAGAGCTAAACGCCGAGAACCCGCCAAAAAGGAATAAAGTGGATTACAATGTCTTGGCGCATCTGAGAAAGCTACCCTCACAACTCAGCATTCTCGATGCCCTATTACTATCAAAAGAGGCGAGGGATTCTTTGATTAAGGCCCTACAAGATCCGGACCAATTCCAAGCTTTCCTGGCCGAACAAAAGACGAAGGATGAGTTGGAAGAGGTGCACACAGCCGATGTTGCTTTTGGTGATGAAGACCTTCTCCTCGGGACGTGTGAACACAATCGCCCCCTTTACGTCTCAGGATACTGCCATGACATAAAGATAGGCAAAATCCTGGTCGATAACGGATCATCTGTCAATTTACTTAATGTGCGGGTGTTAAAAGAAATTTGCATGAGCGTCCAACACCTCGCCCGGGACAAGATCACTATCTCCGGTTTCGACTCTCAATCCTCAAAGACTCTTGGATCTGTGATATTTACGCTACGCTTCGGGTTGCTCGTCACAGACATCAAATTCCATGTTATAGACGCCAAGACGTGCTACAATGCTCTGCTCGGCCGACCATGGCTACACGAGTACAATATCATCCCTTCTACACAACATCAGTGCATGAAGTATTCTAGGGATGGCCTCGAGTATACGGTGGCGGGAGAGTTGAATCCGTTTTTCGTAAATGAAGTTCGCAAGTACGAAGATGCCAAATACTTCTTACCGAGTTTCGAAGACACGGAAAGGTGTCACAAACCGGAGAACAAAACTAACGCCACCATCCCTGTCTTCGGCAGTGACACCGAGGAGGAGGAAGATATAATTTATTCAGGTCCATCCCAATCCACCAGGCCAGGACCATCCGTTCCTTCATTGATCTTCGGTAGTGATTCAGAGGATGAAGTTCATGCTGTATTCCCTGCTCGGCCTTCAATACGGGTTTCCGCTGATGAAGAGCGAAGTCTGCAGATAACCATGGTGCCGCTTGAACATTACAAAGAACTGGATGCACTCGACACCAACAGCGTAGAAGAATTGCAGACATTCTATATCCCTCCCGGACGAAAAGGCGAGAAGGCAATCCTATTCTACCTTTCTGAAGAAAACAAGGTGGAAAAAGAAATTTGGCATGGCGCAGATCCCACGCTCGACAGGCTTCAGCCTATCCGTCTTCCCAGATATTATACCGAAGGTTTGAAGAAACTACTGAAATGCCAGGGGATGTCTTTCACACAGACCGTTAGAAAAGCCAAATTCTACGACAAGGTCTGGAACATTCCCGGGACTCAATGCAAACTGCCTAACGGGAGAATAGAAACAAAAGGGCTTGGGTACATCCGGTCAAAGAAACGAGAGCTAGTAAACAGCTGTTATGTTATGTATGACTTCGATGAAGAGGCGGACGCTCAATGGGAGAACGCTAATCCTGAGCCAGCAAAAGTTCCTGATGCAAAACCGCCCAGTCCATCGTTTGAAGACCAGATGAGCAAACTTATAAGGGACGCGAGTCAAAAAGCCCGAGAGGATCACAATCGTGAAATGGCAATCTATGAGAAAGCCAAGACACAGCGCCTCCTTCAACAGGCAGTAAAGAACGGAGATGCTGCCCCATGTCAACCTACTACAAAAAAGGCTCGACGCGAAAGCCAAAACAAGTCAAAGGACAAAAAAGGCGCTCGACAACCACAAAGAAGAGCTAAGAAGCCACGCATCCGAGAGTCAAGCGTTATTAACCTAGCCCTCATGAAGAAAATGGGTCGAGCATACTCATTCCCTCGGAACAAAGCAAGGAAAATACTTGAGCTTGCTCTAAAACATCAAATGCTTACACTGCCAGAGTCTAAACACCCTGAACAAGCGAGCGAAGTCTCCAACCCAAATTATTGCTCTTACCATCGATTAGTAGGGCATCCGCTTGAAGATTGCTTCACCTTTAAGAATTGGGTTGAGGACCAATATCAGCTTGGCAAATTCGCGTTGTCTGACAACTGGAGGGTAGCGCCGCCGCAAAAGCACGAACCCGAAAACACAAGGATAGAACCAACTCCGCATTGGGATTGGTAGAAAATTCGCACTTGCCACGTGGTAACAATATTAAAAGAAGAGTCCGAGGACATGAACAGCCTTCCTTGGTGCTTTGAAAACAGCAGCGATGAGATAATCTCAGAATTTCCCCCAGCTCCGAAAGAACTGGAGGATGGAATCCATACTACTGCAGATAACCTCAAGAAAATCGAGTTGGGGACAATAAATGATCCGCGACCGACATTCGTCAGCGAACTGCTGTCTGAAGAGAGGGTGGCTGCGTTAAAAGACGTCCTTGCGCAGCATAAAGATTGCTTCGCATGGAACTATTCCGAGATGCCGGGACTAGATCAAGAAGTTGCTGTACATAGACTAGCAATATCCCCGAACATCAAGCCAGTCAAACAGGCGCCGAGAAGAATGCGACTCGAGCTTGAGATGAGCATAAATACCGAAGTCAAAAAGTTAATCGACTCTGGCTTCATCCAGGAGGTTCAATACCCTGAATGGATCGCCAACATCGTCCCAGTGATGAAGAAAAATGGGACAGTGCGCATATGCGTAGACTTCCGGGATCTTAATAAAGCTTGCCCGAAGGATGATTTTCCAGTGCCAGTCACTGAACTGATGATAGACAATACATCCACTCATGAGGTTTTCTCCTTCATGGACGGCTCGTCAGGGTATAATCAAATAAAAATGCATCCAGAAGACCAGAAGCACACAGCCTGCAGGACTCCTCTTGGTATATTTTGTTATAAAGTGATGCCCTTCGGTTTGAAGAACGCCGGTGCTACTTATCAGAGGGCCATGACAAAGATCTTCGACGACCTTATACACGAAATCGTTGAATGCTATATCGACGATCTCGTGGTTAAAAGCATGTCATACGAGGAACATCTTGAGCATCTGAAGACTGTATTTCAACGCCTTCGGCGATACAACTTGAAGATGAATCCTCTTAAATGTGCGTTCGGGGTTTCCTCGGGCAAATTCCTGGGATTCGTTGTTCGACACCGAGGTATCAAAATAGATCCGTCAAAGATTAAAGCGATCATGGAAATGCCTCCACCAAGGACTCTCAAACAGCTACGATCTCTCCAAGGGAAGCTCGCGTATATATGGCGATTTATAGCCAACCTTTCAGGAAAGTGCCGTCCTTATAGTCACCTGATGAAGAAGGGAACCCCATTCGTTTGGGATCAAAAATGCCAAGGCGCACTGGACGAGATCAAGCAATACCTGCAGAACCCGCCGGTGTTGGCTGCTCCGGTTAAGGGGAAGCCTCTCATTCTTTATACAACCACCCTCGAAGGTTCCTTAGGCGCATTATGGGCACAAGAGAACGATCAAGGGAAAGAAAGAGCACTCTACTACTTAAGTCGAGTTCTGCTGGGGGCAGAAAGCAACTACTCTCCCATTGAAAAACACTGCCTGGCGTTGATCTTCGCAATAACAAAGCTTAGGCACTATGCGTTGGCGCACGAAGTCCGTCTTATTTCAAAAGTGGACCCACTCAAATATCTAATGTCAAAAGCCATATTGACAGGGCGACTCGCTAAATGTGCCCTGCTCTTGATGGAATTTTCGATAACATATCAACCTCTCAGGGCAGTAAAAGGCCAGGCCATCGCCGACTTCCTTGCTGAGCATCCCATACCTGCCGATTCTCCTTTAAATTGCGATTTGCTAGACAGACATGCGTTTGATGCAATCGACAGTAGTGATACCCGTTGGGAGCTTTATTTCGATGGAGCATCTTCCATGAAAAAGCACAAACAAAGTACGCCAATGATCAAATCGGGGGTAGGACTCATCTTTGTGACTCCACAAGGAGGAATAATGCGCTTCGCCTTCTCCTTAACAGAGCCGAGAACGAATAATGAAGCTGAATATGAAGCTTTGATAGCAGGCCTCGAGATCGCCATTGATATGGGAATTGAAAGCCTCCTCATATATGGGGACTCCCAACTGGTCGTCAGTCAAGTAAACGGCGATTACCAAACATGCAAACCGGAATTGGTAAAATACGGTGAAAAAGTGCAGCAACTGCTAACCCAAATTCCCTCCTACACGTTGGAAAGTATACCGCGCGTGGAAAACAGCAAAGCGGACGCACTGGCCAAACTTGCTAAAGAACTGGCTGATGAGAACCTCGATGACGTTAGAATCATGATACAAAGCCGTCGAGTGCTCGCCCCAGCAGGAATACCTCCAGAATCATATAAAGAAAAGGGAGCAACTGAGCAGGCGACCCTAAAAATAAAAGACCATGAGAAGACTGAAGACTGGAGAGAAGTCTTCATAGATTACTTCAAGTTCCACCGAATGCCTGAAGAAGCGTCCATAAGACATCAGCTCGTGAAACGAGCTCTGTCTTTCGCCTTCGTCAACGATACTCTATACAAGAGGACATTCGATTCTCTGTGGCTGAGATGCCTAGGACCTGACGAAGCGAGAAGGGTCATACAAGAGGTTCACGACGGACTCTGCGGTTCCCACCAAGCAGGCCCTAAGATGAAGTTGAAAATAAAACGGATGGGCTACTATTGGCCCACGATGATTCAGGACTGCATCGAATATGCGAAGCAATGCCGCTCATGCCAAATTCATGGGGACTTCATCCATCAGCATCCCAATCCACTGCATCCAACAGTGGCTAGTTGGCCATTCGAAATGTGGGGAACTGACATAGTCGGCCCCATCGAACCAGCATCGTCAAAAGGACATCGTTTCATCTTGGCGACGACTGATTACTTCTCCAAATGGGCAGAGGCGGTACCGTTGAGGGAAGTAAAGACGGAGAACATCCTCCATTTCTTCAAAACGCATGTCATATACCGGTTTGGAACCCCAAGAAGGATCATCTCTGATAATGGGCCAGCCTACCGAAGTCATAAAATTAGCCTCTTCGCACAGCAGCACAATATAGACTGGAGATATTCCTCAGTTTATAATCCGCGAGCTAACGGTCTAGCTGAGGCCTTCAACAAGACCTTGACGAAGATCATGAAGAAAACAGTGTCACGAAATAAGAGAGATTGGCACGAAAGATTGCAAGAAGCTCTTTGGGCATATCGAACTACATTTAAAACGGCCACAAACACAACGCCGTATGCGTTGGTATTTGGGACGGAAGCAGTACTCCCTCTCGAGATAGAATTACCCTCTTTACGAGTGGCAGTCCACTACGAGCTGACAGACGAAGAAAATGCTCACCTTCGGTTTGAAGAGCTTGACGCCCTGGATGAAATCCGGCTTCTAGCACAACAAAATCTGGAAGCTTATAAAGCAAAGATGACGCGCTCATACGAAAGATTGACCCGACCGAGGACATTTTGTCAAGGCGAACTCGTGCTAGTGGTCAAAAGGCCTATGATCCCCAATCGCGCCAAGCGGGGAAAATTCGAGCCAAACTATGAAGGCCCATACATCATAGATAAGGTTTACCAGGGTGGGGCCTATCTACTCATGGACATGCACGGTGAAAGGCCTTTCAGGCCGATAAACGGTCGCTTCCTAAAGAAATATTACGCTTAATGAGCCACAGCCTAGGTCAACAATAGATGACGACGACTATGTCCGCTCGCTATCTTCCTGAGCTTAAGCTTTCTAAGCAGTGGCCAGCCTTCTCCATAAGGGACCGAAAACGTTCTTAAACTAACAATGGACTGAGACGTCCTTAAACTAAGTGACGGACCGAAATGTCCTTAAACTAATACCAGACCGAAACGTCTTTAAACTACTACCGCAGCAGCTTTAGACTGATAAAAAAAAGAGAAAATATATAAAAATAAAAAGAATAAAAAAAAACGGTATGTCCATAAGCAAAATGTGCACGGATGAAAACCCGAAAGGGCTCCGTGAGTAAAAACGGCAGGACTACCGGCGAATGTTTGTGAAAACCCGAAAGGGCGCAACTTCGTTAAAGAACCCTTATGGAGTCCTTTCGACCTTGTAAGGAGAAATCACCTGCGTGAGATCCTTACAACTCACAAAGGAGCAACACACTTAGGGATCCCCACGATTCCTAAGGAGAAAATACACTTGCGAGATCCTCACGACTCGTAAGGAGAACTCTCCTATGGGACCCTCACGGCTCATAGGATTTGAAAGTCTTAAGTCACAGAGACCTAAACCTGTGCTTAAGCAAACCCCCGCAAACTTCCAATATTGCCCTACAAGTGGCTCGGTATTGACCCTCGTATACAATCCACGGGCGCGAATAAACATTTCCCTAACTAAGTCCCATCTGAAACTAGGGATATGTTTGCATGGTAAACAACCCTTGTAAATCCTCTCGACTTACAAGGAGAAAGCCCTCCTGTAGGATCCTTACGACTTACAGAGAAACAAACACTTAGGGATCCTAACGACCCCTAAGGAGAAAATACACCTACAAAATCCTCACGACTTGTAGGGAGAAACACCTTCAGGAGACCCTTACAGCCCATGAAGTCAAAAGCCTTAGCCGACAGGACCCTAACCCTGGTCGCTAAGCCTCCTTTGTTCGACAACGACAGAGGCAAATGATGATTCGCTCCTAACAATATCCCAGTTGCAGCGGTGCTGATGCTGAAATCGGTGTCCAATTTCAGGTTTACGGTGAAATCCAGTGGGCCGCTCATGCATACGAAATAGCCGAAATGATGGGGCAACTTGCAATAAAGAGCAGCAAGTAAAAATGTATGCATGCTAAATAGCCGAAATGATTGGGCAACTCGTAATAAAAAAGCAACGAGTAAAAATAATATAAAAAAAACAAATAGCCGAAATGATTGGGCACCGCGAAAAATAGCCGAAATGATCGGGCAGTCGCGACCTTCGCGATATAAAAGCTGAAATGATAGAGCATCGCGGAAATAAAATAAAATAAAAAGAAGAAATGATAAAACTTTGGCCCTACAGTTAAGATCACATCGATCCCTGTATACAATCCAAGGGCGTAAACAAAGAAGGAACCATACTTCCCCAGCGGATTCCGTCAAACGACGAAGCCAAACCTCAACGGTTCATTTCAACCGAAGAAGCCAGTGACTTCAACAGCAAACTCCTCGACTCACGGATACAAACACTCCTTGACGAGAGCTTCCTGATCCGCGTCGACCCGCAGAGCTACCAGAGCCCCCGTGGGAACCCTCGACTCGTTTCAGACCCCAAGGAAATAAATAATCCTTGGCATTTGGGAAACAAATAATCCCAGCAAACTCCTCAACTCATGGATACAAACACTCCTTGACGAGAGCCTTCTGATCTGCGTCGACCCGCAGAGCCACCAGTGCCTCCGTAGGAATCCTCGACTCGCTTCAAACCCCAAGGAAATAAATAATCCTTGGCGCTTGGGAAACAAATAATCCCAGCAAACTCCTCAACTCACGGATACAAACACTCCTTGACGAGAGCCTTCTGATCCGCGTCGACCCGCAGAGCCACCAGTGCCTCCGTAGGAATCCTCGACTCGCTTCAAACCCTAAGGAAACAAATAATCCTTGGCGCTTGGGAAACAAATAATCCCAGCAAAACTCCTCGACTCACGGATACAAACACTCCTTGACGAGAGCCTTCTGATCCGCGTCGACCCGCAGAGCCACCAGTGCCTCCGTAGGAATCCTCGACTCGCTTCAAATCCCAAGGAAACAAATAATCCTTGGCGCTTGGGAAACAAATAATCCCAGCAAACTCCTCGACTCACGGATACAAACACTCCTTGACGAGAGCCTTCTGATCCGCGTCGACCCGCAGAGCCACCAGTGCCTCCGTGGGAACCCTCGACTCGTTTCAAACCCCAAGGACACAAATAATCCTTGGCGCTTGGGAAACAAATAATCCCTCGCAAAATCCTCGACTCACGGATACAAACACTCCGTGACGAGAGCCTCTTTGACTCACATCTCGGGCAGTAAGGATTCAAAAACTTGCTTCCTGAACAATGGGACCCTGCAAGTCAATCCTAAATGGTCTCTTGCATACTATTCACGGGTCTCACTCTCTGAAATCGATTCTCGACAAAGAGGGAAACAACCACTTACGGATCCTCTCGACTCGTAAGAGGGAAAATTCTCTTATAGGATCCTTATGACTTATAAGAGAAAACCACACTTAGGGATCCTCACGATTCCTAAGGAGAAAATCCACCTATGGGATCCTCTCGACCCGTAGGGAGAAAAGTCTCTATGAGACCCTCACGGCTTATAGAGTTGAAAAGCCTTAGGCAGCAGATCTGAACCTGTGGCCTAAGCCATCGTTATTTCTTAAGAAGGTCGGGATACTCATCTCAATCGTCCGTCAACCATGTTCGCTAAGGTGATATGTTGATAATAAAAGAAGGAAAAGACCGGGAAATGACACAAAAAAAAAGGGGGTGATGTATCTTTTATTCATAAACTTGACCGAATACAGGATACATTATGTCAAAGAAAAAAAAATAATATATATGCATATACATTCTTTTATCTATAAGTACGAACGATACAAAAATGGATAGCTACTGAGGAGGAAGTGTCTTTAGCAAGTTCACAAGCCGCTCTCGCACTTCCTTCAGCGCTTCCTCTCGAGTGACAGCTGCGGCCACCTCCGCCTCCACCTGAGCCCGCTGCTGCAAGAAGGATGAAAGTTGCTCCTCTGCCGCCTTCTGAGCTGCTTCCTGGCTGGCTGCAGCTCGCTTGACAACGTCGAGTTTTTGCCTCAATGATAACCCTTCGGAGAGGCATTGCAGGAGGCCCTCAAAGATAACCTTCAGCCGTGCGGCATTGGCCTCCACCCGAGCATGCAGATGCGCAGACCTGCTCGAAGCCTCACCACGCTCCTTACGCCTTGAAATGACTTCTTGTTCGAGATGGCGGAAGTAAGGAGCGCTCTGCTCAATCCACGCTATCCTCTGATTATTGGCAGCCACGGTCTCGGGAGCAGGACGCAGCGATTCCAACTGATATAGGCGACCCTCGATCTCCTTACAATGGTTAACCCAGGATGCAATGGTGCCCTCATCATGAAAGTTCACGAGTATTGCTAGCATCGGGTTAACCACCATAGCGAAGTCTGCGGCAGATGTAGGAGTTTCAACGTCGAGTTCCTCGACATAGTCACTCAACATGCGCAGACTATTCGCGGCGCCTTTTGAAGACAGACTCCTCAGATAAGGGCCTGCCGGCATTATGACGCGAGGTTCGAAGGACGCCGAAGCCAGAACGACAGCTGAAAGAAACAGGATGCGATCAGATAACAGTACAGAAAATAGATAGAGGAAAGTTACCAATATGATGGTCATTGTACCAGTTAAGACAGGTGGCAAGGTCGGAAGGGCTGGTGGCGCAGTTGATCTTTTATCCCCTCCTTCAATCTGTAGCACTGCAGTTGAGATGAGGAGAATAGGTTAGAGACAATTCCATCAATAAGAAAAAGAGGGGAAGGATGTCAACGGAAATCATACTCACCAATGCCACCAGAGGAAGAAGCAAGCTCAGATGGGAAGGAAAAGTGTGGGAGCAACATCTGATATACATGATCAAAAAGCACTCCTGAAAACACAACAGTGTGACTTTAGTACACGAATTATATGTCTGGAAAACAAGGTTAATAAATCGTAAACACATACCTTCCAACATCTTCGAGGGTATGAGAGAAGGTTGAGAGGTGACCACCGCCAAAGCAGTCGTTGAAGGCGCTCCCTCGAGCAGTGGGGCATCGGCACTAGCTGCACCTGCATTACGAAAAGGTGAACTTGTCAGAAAAGATTGTAAAGTAAAGAAAAGCAGCCACTTGAGGTTTACCTGAGGAACTCCCGGCTGAAACGGAGCCAACTCCCTCCTCTATCGACATGAGACCACCTCCTGTGGCCTCGTCACCCGACTCGATGGGGACCGTCGTCGTGCTCGCAAGACCTGGAGATGGCGGAGGTCCGTAGACGGGAAGGGCTATGATTGGAGTACTGCCAGATTCCAGAGAAGGAGCGGCTGGCTCGTCCTCGGGAATCATGGCCACCTCACCCACTACTCTCTCGGGTTCAGTAGTTGCGATTGTATCGTCCACCGTCGCCAGGGGATCGCCGGCCTCGAGCGCTTCATCCGTCACCACCCTGGACTCAGTTATAATAATCATATCATCTGCCACCACTTCAGGTTCGGCATCAATGACCTTCTCGGCGGTAAGCCCCTCGACCTCCACTTCAGGCTCCAAAGCCACAACGATATTGCCCACCGTCGGCTCGAGTTCGGCAGGTACCGCCTCCTCTGTTTCTTTGGGATCAACGGTTTCCGCTTCCCCTTCGACCGGACTTGACCCTGCAAGATAAGAGATATAAGGACCAATGACATTAAAATCCTTATAACAAAAACTCTGAGAGAAATATTACCTGAAGCGGATTTACCGTTTGCGCTCCGAACTGCTCGCGCCACCTCTCTGCAAGCAGTGGATAGGGCGACAGGGGCCTCTTCGGAGGGGGTATCAGCTCGAGGGGCGGTGCTGGGGCCCGCTCCCATAGCCAAGGCAGCTCTGCGCGCCTTCGCCTCTCGCCTCAACCGCTTCCTCTCCTCCCGAGCGGTCATGAGGGACCTCTGTGACGCCTCCTTCAAGGCATCATCATCTTCATTCAGGGATGCCTCCAGAGCCTTTAAGGCATCTCTCATCGGCTCTTCAAGACGAACCTCCTGCGGTGGCCCAGAAGAAGCAGGAACGTCGGCAGCTGGTAGAACATCTGCGTCGCTAGGAGGGAACGGCATTGAGGTTCCTGTAATTAAAAGGGAAAGGTTAGATTGACCATAACACAAGGAAAATGAAAAACTTGATGAGTCGAAACTTACTAAGGCCCATAGATGCTCTGAGACGTTCCTCCTCCTAAAAAGTCTTCAGAGAAGCAGCAATGGCTTCTTCATCAGTGATGCCTATTGAAAGAAAAGAAAGAAAAGCGTTAGTCAAAAATAATGAAGAGGATATGTTGCAATAAAGAAAAGGCGACTAGTAGTTACCTGATTGCGCAAGCTTAGCCAGCCACGCTTCACGCCTCGCCAACCCTGCCGAAGCTCTGAGAGCAGCCTCCAAGTCTGTATCGTCCGGCGGCGGCATCACCAACCCTACGTTAGTCCCATATTCGAGCAGACCCTCAGCATAAGGAGCGTGGGGTTCCTGTCCGAACACGACGTCCGCAGCGAAGAGCGACTTCTTTTTCTTTTGCCCTCCAGCCCTAGGCTCACGGGGAAGCGACTTACGCTTGGCAGCCGCTTTGGGACGACGGGTCCCTATGTCCGCACCCACGCCGGACTCCGGCGAGGGTACAACCACTGTTTCCGCCTGAGCGCGGGGTGCAGGAGGTGCATCTGCGATATCAGGAAGCGGCAATTCACGTGGAGGACTTTGCGCACGTGATGGTCTGCCCCCGGCATCTTTTAAAGGAGCGACTACTGGGGTCCTAGGAACCAAAGGAGCGGTGCGATCGGTACCTGGAGGCGCACCCTTACGATCGACCAACAGTCGCCTTTTCTCCTTTATAACTGCTCCTGTTGCATGATTGTACCAGTCTTTGTACACATTGAGGAGTCTCGGAGCGTAAGCCAGCGCATTGATAAAAAAATGAGAGCCCGTATTCACGCGCATGAAATGGTGCATTGCGTTCTCCATCCCCTCTTCAGTGGCAGCGGGTTCCACCAAGAAGGCTTCCAAGGGTACCCCTTGATCGTAGCCCAGTTGTTGAGCAAAACGATGTGGGTTATACCTCATAAAAATTGCCACACCATTCTGCTTAAAAACTAAAAAACCCGGTCTAATGGAATATAAGTGGAGGGTTTCCCGAGCCGTTAAAACTGAAGCTCCATCCTTAAAGATATCTTTTAATGGCCGCATCACAGTGGTAGACACCTTTCCAACGGTCAATACCTTATCGACAAAGGACATCCCGGCTTCGACGGTATGAGGGCGAAGGAGTAAGCCCCTGGCATTCCGTGGTGAGGGGTTTACAATTGATGCGCCGATCAGCAGTATAATGCGAGGAAAACCGCACTTGTCAAAGAAAGAGGGCCTTTTATGCATCCCGAAGACACCCGCTGTGTGTAACTCGAGCCACGATGCGAAGTAATGCATCGGGAAGACCACATGCAGCACCCCGGGCTCGCTTGCATCCGCTGCTCGACTGAGGCCATGGTATAAATGTGCCAAGCCGGCGATCCCAACAGCCACCTTCACCCCGATGACCATCCGGTGTGCTGGATAAAAGACAGAGGGCCGCATCCGATGAGAGTGCATTGGGATAACGAACCAACTCAACCATAACCCGAGAAACCCTAAGAAAAAGGCCTCCTCATCCATCCCAGGGGCCGCTACTTCTGCAAGAGACATGGCTGGAAAGTTAGGAAGAAAAAAATCCTTCTGGCCTATTTCATTCGCCGGCAGGTTATCCAAACCTAAACCGAAAGGGTCCTCAAGGGTGGCAAACTTGGCAGTGGCCGCAGAGAGGGCGTTAGGGTGAAGAAACCGAGCAATGAAATCCTCAAAATTAACTCCTCGACTCCCATGTTCGACGAAGAGAGACTCATATATGCTCAACACTTTAATCAAGCTTGGGAACTGGTGTTGAACAGCAGTATCCGGCGTGACCCCCTTCACCATCGGCCTAGCACCGAAGACGTACACGTCTGTTGGGAGCAACTCCTCATAATGTTCCCCCATCACCGGTAAACCGGATACCTCTGCAAATTCCTCCAGGGAAATTGACACTTCCCGATCCATGGCAAGGAAAGTGTGGGTAGGAATATTCCATTGCTCCAAGAAAGCTTTAAACCACCAGGTGGGAAGCGTGGGATACTGGAAGAGAGAGACATAGACCGCGGTGTACAGTCCTAATCTTATCAACTGCGACTTCTTCGTCGACAGGATATACCGGGCCCACGGCAGATAGCCAATCAGGTGGCGGGGAATCAGACCCAGGTTATACGATTTCCCCCAAGGTCGCGCTTCACCTTGACAGATACGACGTCCTAGGATGTCCAAAACCATAGGACGCTGAACCGGTATCGCATCTATGGCGGGATGTAGAAAGCCTTTCGATGTCCAGTCCGCCAACTCCACGGCATACTGCACCGGGGGTGGGGTAGCATAATGAATCGTCGTGATGTGCTCAGACGGCACCGCGCATGTGAAGCTGCGTCGACCCATAATGATCTGATTGTACCACGACCCCCAAAGGTGGAGACTCTTGTGCTCCGGGTCGTATGCCTTGATCATGGCCAGGACCTCACGGTCCAAAGGCGCCTCTGGAAATCCCTCCTCCGAGCGGACGAACGGGAATGAAGTGTCGTCATACATGATCGCTGCAAAAGGGCAATGTAGCCGTTAGTGTTGTAATCCCAACGTTTGGCATTAAAAGAAGAAAATGCATTAATTAAATTAAAATCAAAATTAATTAATTACACCGCACCACAGTGCAGTGAGTAGGAGACCAAAGAGGGACCCATGAAATCTAAATGACAATACGTCAGTTAATAAGACAAACTCATCATTGGATGAGATTGTCAGTTGGTTCTTGGGGGGAACATCCCATAATAAAAAAAGGGGCGGGGAAAAGAATCCCTAGAGACAAGGAGAAAATCTCCTCTTTCAGAGAAAAGCTCTGTCACAGAATGACACTTGTCAAATTCTGGCCTCAAAAGAGTAAAATTCTTTAAAAAGGAGCTTAGCTCTGTAATATTTCATCAAAAAGAAAATTTTGAAAATAATTTTAAAATTAAAATTTCTGGAATCTTGAGAAATCCATGAAAACTTACAAAAAAAAAAGTTCTTTGTTTTTCAGATCTAAAAGATCTACATTTGATCCAAGAGCAAAGCTCTGTTCATGGGTTAGAACCCATGAAAGATCTCTATGGATCTATAAGTTTTAGAGCAAAGCTCTGTTTATGAAACCCCAATGGGGATCTTTTTAGATCGAAAGATCTGTAAGAGCCAAGCTCTATTAGTTAATTAAAATATTTAATCTAAGATCAAGTTTACCTAAAAATTTTCTAACTTGGAAAATGAGAGCAAAGCTCTAAAGTTCTGGAAACGAGAGCAAAGCTCTGGAGTTTTAAGCAAGAGCAAAGCTCTGAAAATCAAAATCTAAGAAAATGGTGAGATTTTCTAAGGGTCAGAGGCCCTATTTATAAGGCGCTTGCGCCCCTTGAGCTCGCCTCTTGATCCAACGGTCAAGGGCTTGCCACCGCTGCACTCACGTGTGCGCCACGTGAGCGCAACGGTGGGGGGCATTTGTTTCGCCCAATCAGAGCAAAGCTCTGTTCAAATTCAAAATTCAAAATTTTGAAGCAACGCTTCAGATCCTCTGCGCTGGGCGCAACGCGCCACGTGTCAGGCGCAGACGCGTCAGCGCAACGCCCAAGAAGGCACGCCCAATCAGAGCAGAGCTCTATTTGTCTGAAGCAACGCTTCAGTTGCGCTGCGCTCTGCGCTGCACGACACATGTCAGCGCAGATGCGCTAGCGCAGTTGCGCTCTGCGCTGCGCGACACGTGTCAGCGCAGATGCGCTAGCGCAGTTGTGCTGCGCTGTGAGCTGCGAGACACGTGTCACGCGCTGGGGCATCTGCGCCAAACTGAATTAAGATTTTAAGAAATCTTTTCTGTTCTTGTTAAAACAAGAAGATTTTCTTCTGCAAATCAGAAGCCCTTGGATCAAAGATCCAACGGTGGGGAAAATTCCCCGAATCAATCAGAGAATGATCTCTTTAACAAATTTAACTAATTTGTGAGCACTATAAAAAGGACCCTAAGCCTCAATTCAAAGGCATCAACATTTTTCTTGAGAACTCAAGAACTTTAAACAAGAGAGAGCTCTGAGGAGATTTTAAAAAAAAAGGTAAAGAGCCTTCATGAATTAGAAGAAATTCCTTCTAATAGATCATTGGTCTAAAAACAAGATCAATGATCTTTACATAATAAACAGTGCTTTGCACTTCTTGTGAACCTCCGGTTCTTTAAAAACAATAAAAATAAAAAATATATATAATAGTGCTTTGCACTTTTATGAACCTATGGTTCTTCAAATAAAGAAAAATTTATTTTTCTTTAATCTAATTTAGATCAAGAAATTAAACAGTGCTTTGCACTTCCCTTCTTGAATCTAAAAGATTCTTAGTGCTTCGCACTTCCAAACTGCGCCGTTGCGCTCTTAAGAGAGCGCCACGTGTCGGTTATAGAACCATTTGCGCTAAGCGCCCTTAAGATAGAGCTTTGCTCTCTGGAATTGGCGCAACTCGCTGAGAGCGTGCCACGTGTCAGCAGCGCAACAGCGCAGCGCACTGCGCTAGTGCGCTTGCGCTCACCGAGCATGACACGTGTCATCACCATATGAGCTTGCGCTCATTACTCGGCGCAAAGCGCCAGACAAATGCACTGTCTTGGTTACAAAAGGGGCCAAGCCCAATTAAAGAAGGCCTAACAGGTCTAATAAAATGCAAATGCATTGTTTTAAAAAGGGGCAGAGCCCAAACTAAAATAGATGCTCTGCATCATAAATAAGGGACAGAGCCCAAATCAAAAACCTAACAGGCCAAAATAAATTGCAAGGCAATAAATGGGCAGAGCCCAAATAAATTGATGCTTTGCATACTTTATACAAGGGCAGAGCCTAAATAAAATTGATGCCTTGCATCATTCCTAAAAGGGTAGAGCCCAAAACAAATTGATGCTCTGCATCCTTTCTGGGCAAGGCCCAAATAAAAATAAAAAAAGAAATGCAATGCAAAAGCAAATAAAATGTTGAACATTTCAACTGGACTTAGCCCAATTTTGGCCATAAGTCCTTAAATTAAATTGACTGAGCAAAATTGCTCTTCTAAATCAATTTACATCCGGTTCGAGGGTACATCTCCGAACTCCTTTGACATCCGTCGTTGTAATTCCTCAACGATGTCAAAGAGGTGACGGGTCCCAACGACCACACATCGATATGGACTGCGGGGTCCTTAAACTCGTGGACCGAAACGTCCTTAAACTAATATTGGACCGAAACGTCCCTAAACTAATATCGGACCGAAACGTCCATAAACTAATATTGGACCACCACGTCCCTAAACTGGAATATGGACCACCACGTCCCTAAACTGGCGCAATAGAGCCCGAATGCTCTTTTGCCGGATCTAAACGGTCCCGTTTAAGTCGATCTTAGCCCCAAACACGGTTAACGTATCCTTAAACATTCACATGGATTATAAAACTCCAAATCAACTTTGGTTCAAGGGTACATCTCTGAACTCCTCTGACGCCTGTCGTTGTAATCCCTCAACGACGTCAGAGAGGTGACGAGTCCCGGCGGCCAGATATTAAATCAATCACCACGTCAAGTCGATCTTAGTCCAAAACAGGACTAACGTATCCTTGACGAACGTTTAAGTTGATCTTAGTTGCAACGCGACTAATGCATCCTTAAACTAAAAACACCAAACCCAAATCTAAGTAAATACGGATTTAGACTAATCCACGTCCTACGGGCGACGGCATTACTCAGTCTCCGTATACAATCCACGGGCAACCACAAACAAAACAAACACACACGACACGAAGTGAAATTCTGGAGAAGGAGAAAGTTGTTACCGCGATGCGGTAGCGTAATTAACTGCAGGGGCTTGCACCTGCAGGGAAGAGCGTCCCCACAATCAAAAACCCCTCAAGCGAGGGGGAATCTGACGAAGTCTGCTACATCGGCCGCATCCGTCTAAACCTCCGATACGCGGTGCCATAAATCAACTTGGCATCTTCGGAGAGGTAGACGGATAAAACCAAATAGCATCTGCCCCGAATCCCAGCGTCAGGACATCGCGGTCCTGTGCGCCGTCTTTCGGAGGGGAACAATGGTCATCATGTCGAGTTAGGGTTTCATTCTTCTAGAGGGTCCACAGAATTACCTGCATGTTCTTCCGAATACTTAAACTTGGAAAAATGGGTTTCTGACACTCGTTCGAACTTTTTAGCTTCGCCTATACAACATGTGAATACTCTTCGCCCGCATGCTAAACAATGCCTCAATCTTCCAGGAAAAACGATACATCAACGGTCATCTCTGGATCGGTCTGCTCTGGATCTGAGCAAGACTCTCTACACTGAAAATCTCCAACTCAACTGGGCCTGTGTCGGCGTATCAATCTGACGAATCACCTTCGTCTCTCAACTCGGGATAGACTAGCTATCATCTATCGCATTCTTCCTGGAAGATCCGGCGATCTCAGCTTGTAAGCTCAGGAAGCGACATTCCATCAATCTCAGCAACAGCTGGGTCATCTGTCTGCACGGTAAGCAACATCAAAATCTCTGAGGTATGCTGTACATCAACAGTCCTCTCGCACTGGCAGTTCTATCAAAAGCCCGATCATCCGGTGCAAGACCAAACACTCGCCTCATCCGAGAGGTCACAACATAACACTACATCGAGACGTTCCATGTCACCAGAAAACACAACGGTCGGCCCTCATCCATAAGGAGCTCGCCCTGACCGCAACACCAGCAGCAGCTCAAACTGCGCTTAAACATGGTGATCGGAACCTCAATCGAGTATCGATAAAAACGGATCAAAGGCATGAAAGGAAACGACAGATCCAGAATGGATACATGATCATAAGAAGGAACAGCATCAATGAAAGTATGATCATGGAAACAAATGGAATCGAGGATCTCAAATGGATGTATAATCATGGATACGAAGAGAATCACGGATCTCAAAATATATACATCCTAAGATTTCTTAAGTGGAGTATCGTATCATAAATATGCCGCGGAACATACGTACGGTATGTCACTCTACTCAAGCTACCTACTCCATCAATCAAGGTCAGCCTATGAAACGAAAGTTCGGGTCTAATACCCCCCCCCGTTCAAGTCTAAGTTCTGTAAGGTCAAGACTAGATTCCGAAATACATACCCACCCTATACTCCGCATAGTCAAACATAGACTCGAACCAAGGTTAAACCTAGCGCTCTGATACCAACTTTGTCACGACCCAAAATAATAGCTCGTGACCGGCACTTAAATCACGCAACGTCTAAAGGCGTAACATAATTCAAGTAAGCCGAAACCCAGAAAACCTAAACCTTTTTGAAAAGAAAGGAGGTGAAGTTTTGAAATAAATGTGCAATGAAATCGATGTTTTCAATAAATGCATAAGTAAGAAACATGACAATGCAAGTGGAAATTATTAGTTTGAAAACATGTTTGTCTTTTAAAAATTTGGGCAGCACCTTCTTTGTATATTTTGATCCAAAACCACAAATACAAGACAATAATAAAAGGCATCCCCAAGCGGGAGCTAGCTCTTCGCCAAACGGCGGATCACAACCACGCAACACAATATAGATAAGTATACAACGCCCAACGGCGAAGATCACCACAAAGATAAAGAAAAGCAAGACATAAAAACCACAAGTAGCGGAAAACCCCTCGCTCTAAGTCTCGCAACCACAATCCCACTAAGTCTCATTACTTATACAATTTACTAATTTTGATTGATAAAGTTGACTAGATACAATATGAAATATAATACAAGAGAGGGTACGATACAACTGTCCCACCTCCCAATGCAAAACACCCGAAAGCAACTGTGTGCCAGCGAAGCCGCTACTGATCCAAGCGATCAACCTGCAAGAACTGTGGCACAGCGGGGGTGAGTTGCCAACTCGTGAGTAGAAAAAATATCAACAGAAAGAAATCGAATAAACAACGACTCCTAGGTCTACTATATCATGAAGGTAATACTATGATATCTAGGAGGACCGGGTCGTATATGTGCCAACAATGTAATCAACACCTATGTGTATGCGGATATCATCCAACCATATAATCAATGTATGTATGCACGTAAATATCATAAAAGAGTGTGCATGAAAGTATGAGAATATAAATCAACGGGTGTCCCTCGCGACACATAAAATCATGGAACCTGAGGGTCCAACATCGACACTCGAAAACATCATGAAACCCGTGTCTAGTATCGACACGTAAATCCTCATATCTCTCGGGCTCCGTCAGTCTGGATCCGCCCACGGGCTCCATCAGTCCGGATCGGCCCAACCAATCACCGGTAGGTACTCGCCACCCTGCTAGGCTCATCGTCTACTCCACGAAAACATTCTCGCCCCGGGGAACCATACCGGGTCCACCATGAACCCGCAAATGGATCATCCGCCTCCTCGAATCGGGTTTCACATGTCACACGTCTCAGAACCGAGAAAACGCATGGTGGACACACTGAAATATCATATCAAGAGAAACCGGATTTTTAAAACAGTACATGCTTTCTTTTGAAATAGCCACGCTTCTCAAATCCAGAAATCTCATGAAAACAACATATCTCAATGCGTAAAAGCGTAAAGCATGATGTATGCGACATATAACAGAAATGTAAGCATATCCGTATATCATGCAACATGGAACAGTAACATGCACATAACGAGGGAAAACCTCTCTTTTAAATGAATCCAGTTTTAAAATATATCATGCGGTTCCCAAATCTCCAAAATCGAATGCAATATCGTATAAAGGTGCATATGTATATATACGCAAGTATGGACGTACAAATGTGTATGTCCGCAAGTATGGTGTCCAATATGTATGTCCGCATGTAACACCCGAGCCCAATGCTACTATTTTCAGTTACTGTTTGAGCATAATGTGGTACTCATTTCATTTAATTTGCTTGTTTGTTGCTTACTGTAAAATTTACCCGGCAAAGTCATTTCTACATATAACAAATTTTAGCATCTAAAATAAAATTGAAAATATTCATCTTGGCCTACTTGACACCCCTAGCCTCGTGGTAGCGTCCTTGCATTGTGTTCTCGTCCCGTTCAGTAAAACGGGCAAGTTTGGATGGCTACGTGCACGCACGTGTGTCCGTTTTGAGAGTATGTTTTTTAATCATAAAACATTTCATTTTAAAATTTGGAACCCGCTTAAAATCCTATTATTTGAATTTCGAATTTTTGGACCCAACCCGGGCGCAATTTGGAAATGTTTCATTTGGCGCCAAAATCCCAAATTTTTAATATTATTAAAACCTTCGCATATATTTTTCTAACTAATCTGATATCTTACTGTTCATTACCTATTTTTTAAATCTTTAAGTTAACCATATAATATTTTTACAATCTTTTATATCCTTCTCAATTTATTCTCTCAGCCAATCGCAACCTCCCCTTTAACCCCGTGGTCCCCACTTTCTCTCTCTCCTTCTTCTCTCTCTCTCCACTTTCTCTCTCTCTCTACCCCTTATATATTCTCTCGTACTTCTCTTTATCATTTTTCTCTTCTTGCTTCATGTCTCGTTTCTCATTTCTTTTAACTGTTCTTTTGTTACCGGAATTCCGTCGTGCCGGTGACGTTTCTCGACGTTCCAGCGAGATACCCCGACCCGTGTGGTTCCTTTGTTCGTCATTTGGGTTCATTCCGTGAACCGTGCGCCGTCGCGAGTTTTCCCCGCCGACGGTTAACGTTCCGTTTTCCCGATTCGCGACCCATCGAGGCAAGTTAATCTTGCTACATGCTATATACTTTTATAATCTTCATTTTATAATATTATACATTTGAAAATCTTATAGTTTACATATGAAATGTCGTTGAAAAATCGGATATGACAAATCTGAAATTTACTGTACACCTTATCTTATAAAATTCATTATAAATCATAGAAAAATCATTAGGATACGTTCTTTAGTTCGTTACGAAGATAATTCAGAATACTATAACTCTATGAAATATTTACTTGCAAAATAAATTGTTTAATTAACGTAAAATGCAAATGAACACGTCTCTAAACTGCTGTCCAGGGAAATTCCAGCAGCAAACTTTCAACTTTGAATATTCATAACTTTTTGTAGGGATAACCTGAGATGCTTATACTTATAAAACTAAAAAGCTTATTGAATTATCTTTGTTTTGGTATAAGATACGTCTCTTTTGGAGAACATTTGTTATTTTTAAGCTATTTTACAAATTAGGGTGACGCTAAATTTCTGAACGGAACCTTCTTGTGCATGGTTAATCAATACATCTTTTATAGTTACTAATCGCTTTGAATATGCTATCCATATTAATATTATTATATCACATATTGTTTAGTTGTACATCCCACATTACCATTTTATAGTTTTATAACTTTTCGGATACCCGTTTGCATCCATCGCATTTAAGATACATATAATTGCATCCATAGATCACATCACTACATAATAATGTGATATTAACACTCCATGTTTAATAAATTGTATCCTAATTAATATTGGAACTATAAATGTAACCCTAATCGATAACTGTGCATCCATATCCTTGAAATTATATCTATTGGCATATCATATTACATGTTCCAGTTATTGTTCTGATAGTACTCATGCTTGTTTATTTATACACATGTTTATGTTAGTTTGATTATGAGCACCCACATGACATCTTGTGCTTCCTGACATGACCTGTTACACTTCCTACTTGACATGACATGGTACCGTACACTCTTGACATGACATGACACCTTTATACATTACCTGGTTGACCTGATGTACCATGGCTTTACCTGTTACCTGATCTCATGCCTAATGCCAACAAACCTGACCATTCCTGCTGTCTATCCAGACAGACCTACTTTTACCTGATTTTGTGTTGGCATTAGTCCTTGACTACTGAATACCTGACCTGACATACGTAGCTTGGGGGTATAGGGAAATCAAAGGTGAAACCGACTTGTAACTCAACAGTTCGATACTTGTTCTGATCAGTCTTACGGGCTTGGCCAGTCCGGGAGTGATGATGCTGACATCACTCGTCCATCCTACTACCTACTTTACTGCCTAGCGGCACGTCTCGGATTCAGCCCTGAGAACCTTGACCGTGGTCCCGGGCACGCACGGGATACTATTGAGTTACATCGACGATTCATCAATTGATTTCAAAGACTATAGAGTAGAAACCTGATAGGACAGTTTAGTTACCACTGCACATTACCCTGCACTGTTATTTCTTAGTACTGCTTTATTCATGTTCATACCTGCATTGCTTGTTACCATGTTCATATTATATTGTTGGTTGACATGACGCGCTGACGTCTGGGTTTTGCATGGCCCAGATTCTTTACCACTGTCGACGACTGAGCAGGAGTACTTCAGCCAACAGGCTGATTTGTGAGTTCTGTAGTGGTTAGTTCATTTATTGCATTTTATTTCCAGGTGTGATCCCGCATTACGGGACGTACCTTTCTATTATTGCATTGGATCATTTGCTTCCGCACTTATTTATCATTGACTCTGGTTATTATGGATTTGGACATGTGTTAGATAGTTTATTTATCTTGTTCTTGATATCTCTACAGCCGTAATGTGACTGTGGATGGATACTTCCTACCCACAGGTAGCATGGTTGGCTATGTCACGTGCTCAATCTTGCGTACTCTGGGAAGCGGGGCGTGACATGGTTCTTTTGGTATCAGAGCCATAGGTTAATTGGGTTGATTCTTTGTAGTTGGGTATTGCACCCGATACACGAATCATAATACCCGTGATTAGGAAACATGTCCTGCCACCTTGACCGTTTTACCATCCTTGAATCATTCTTCCGGATCATGTCGACATGCAAACTTACTTTGCATTGTCGACTCGAAAACCTAATTTCTTGTTATCCCTAGGACTTAGGCAACTTGGGTGGAGTTAAGTAATTACGGCTATGATACCGCGGCATAGCTACAATGCGGTACTCTATTTAAGTATCTTGGAGTTCTAGCCTTGATCCATATTCAGAATCTATCATCATGCTAATATTGGGTGTTTTGAGTTCAGGATTATGACAGGTAAGAAGTTGAAGACGTACCAGAGGCGTGTGAACGGAGCCGCCATGCTTGGAGTGATAAGAGGAATGCTGGAAATCAAAGAAACAGCCCGAGCTGATCCAGCAGCAAGCGGACTCGTTTCAGGAAGGTTTGCAGATCGTTCAGCAGTCTGTGAACAAGATTGGAACTAGACCAGTTGACCGAGTAGGGACCGTGGCAGAGTTCAGACGTGTGGGTCCTACTACTTTCACTGGTTTGGAGGAGCCATGCCAGCCGAGCAGTGGCTAGTCAGCACGGAGAATTCGCTGATTGCGGCACAGATTCCAGAGGACAAAGGAGTTGATGTGGTGCGCATTCAACTAGTGGATTACGCCGAGAGTGGTGGCTTGTGGAGGAGAACCGTTTGCCCAAGCCAAGCAGTTAGGCGGATTTCTCTAAGAGTTTCCTGGAGAAGTTCTTTCCGCGGACTGCACGGGAGGAAATGGAAGAGAAATTTATTGGGCTGAGGCAGAATGGAGCACCCGTGGACGTGCATGCAGCAGAGTGGACGAGACTCAGCAGTTTCGCTGGACCTTTAGTCGCCAACGATGCAGACAGGGCACGAAGGTCCATGCGCAGCTTGGATGTGGACATCCAAAGGCAAACCGTCTCCCTGGGTTTGACCACTTTCTCACAGGTTCTTACGGCAGCTCGAGAACAGCAGAGCATATCAGGAAAATTGGGAGTTCACAGCAGACAGCAGTTGCAGTAAGGAAGCAGTTCTGTCGGGCCGGTCGAGTTTAGGGCTAGGCCGACAAACAATGTTCTTGCATCAATGGAAGTGATGAAAGTAAAGAGCTGGCTGTTGTTCGTGATTCTATGGACGTGTTTGAAGATATATCGGGCTTACCGCCGAAGCGAGACGTGGAGTTCACGATTGACCTTAGTCCTGGTGCAGCGCCAGTGTCTAAAGCTTACTATCCAATGGCACCAGTGGAATTGGAAGGAGTTAAGAAGCAAGTTGGTGAATTACTTGAGAAGGGTTGGATTCGAAGCAGCAACTCGCCTTGGGAGCTCCAGTTCTTTTAGTAAAGAAGAAGGATGGCACGAGAAGGATGTGCATTGATTATCGAGAATTGAACCGGGCGACTATTAAGAACAAGTACCCGATCCCTCGCATTGGAGGACTTTTGAGCAGCTTAGTGGCGCGAGAGTATTCTCGAAACTGGATTTGCGATCCGGATATCATTAGGTCCTGCAGATGTTGAGACAGGAGAAGCTTTATGCGAAGATGAGTAGTGCGAATTCTGGCTGGAAGAAGTGAAATTTCTGGGACATGTCGTGTCGGGTGATGGAATCGCCGTCCATCCCGAAAAGATTGCTGCAGTTCGAGATTGGCCTATTCCAAGGAATGTAGCTGAGATAAGAAGTTTCCTTGGATTAGCCGGATACTACAGGAGATTTGTGGAGAACTGTGCTCGTTTGGCAGAACCGCTGACCAAGCTTATGCGTAAGGAGGTACCTTTTGTATGGACGGATAAGTGTGCGTTGGCTTTGAGACGTTGAAGCAGAAGTTGATAACCGCCCCTATCCTGACCGTACCAGACAATTCCGGAGGACTGATGATTCATAGCGACGCATCTGGGAAAGAATTGGGATGTGTTTTGATGCAGCATGGGAAGGTCGTAGCATACGCATCAAGACAACTGAAGACCCATGAGAAGAATTATCCAACTCATGACTTGGAGCTTGCGGCTGTGATTTTCGCTTTGAAGATTTGGAGACACTACCTTTTGGGCGTAAGAGTCGAAGTTTTTACAGATCATAAGAGCTTGAAGTACGTGTTCACGCAGAAGGAGTTGAACATGAGGCAACGCAGATGGTTGGAGCTGACGGCCGACTACGACCTTGATCTTAAGTACCATCCGGGAAAAGTTAACGTCGTGCCAGATGCGCTAAGTCGGTTACCAGCAATTCAGGTATTGACCGCACAAAGGGAGATCATTGCGGATTTTCGGAGATTTGACTTGGAGGTTGTGCTACCACATGCTACGGGACAGTCGATGCAGTTGCAAGTACAGTCGTCCTTAGTTGAGAAGATTAAAACAGCACAATCGCAGGATCCTAGACTACAAAAGTTTCGAGAGCAGGTTGAAGCCGGACTACGAACAGATTTATTGATCCACGAAGATGGTTCGTTGAGGTATGGTAGCCGTGTGTGTGTGCCAAAAGGGGATGTGCGTGAAGAGCTTATGAAGGAGGCACACAATTCAGTTTACTCTGTACATCCAGGAGGGACAAAGATGTACCAAGATATTCGACAGCATTTCTGGTAGGAAGGCATGAAACGGGAGATTGCTCGCTTCGTGGCTAAGTGCTTGGTATGTCAGCAAGTCAAGGCTGAACACCAAATGGTTGCTGGTTTATTGCAACCATTTCCGATTCCTCAGTGGAAGTGGGAACATATAACCATGGATTTCGTGACGGCTTTACCGCGGAGTCCAAAAGGCAACAATGCAGTAAGGGTGATTGTTGATCGGTTGACCAAGGCAGCTCACTTTATTCCTTTTCGGGTTGGTCAATCAATAGAAACTTTGGCAGAGCGGTACATGCAGGAGATCATAAGATTGCATGGAGTACCGGTGAGCATCGTGTCCGATCGGGACACTCGGTTCTTATCACACTTCTGGAGGAGTTTACAGGAAAGTTTGGGGACTCGATTGAAGTTTAGCACAGCTTATCATCCTCAAACTGATGGTCAGTCGGAGAGAACGATCCAAACTCTTGAGGAAACGTTGAGAACATGCAGGTTGGACTTCAAGGGGTCTTGGGAGGATCATCTACTTTTGGTGGAGTTGTCTTACAACAACAGTTTTCAGGCAACTATTCAGATGGCTCCATTTGAAGCTTTGTATGGTCGTAAATGCCGTTCACCTGTTTGTTGGGACGATGTCGGTGAACGAAGATTATTGGGACCAGATTTGGTTGTGCAGACAGTTGAGAAGGTTAACCCTATCAGAAATCATATGAAGGCAGCACAGGACCGACAGAAGAGTTGGGCAGATACGTCAAGAAGACCTCTGGAGTTCACCGTGGGTGATTTGGTATTCTTGAAGATATCACCGACTAGAGGGATGATTCGCTTTGGGAGTCGGGGAAAGCTTGGTTCTCGATTCGTTGGACCCTTCGAGATATTGGAGCGTGTTGGAGAGGTAGCGTACCGTTTGGCGTTACCACAGTCCTTGGCAGGTGTGCACGATGTGGTTCGTGTATCTCAACTACGGAGGTATGTTCGAGATGAAACCCACGTATTGGATCATTCGGAGTTGACCGTACGGGAGGACCTAACTTTTGAAGAGCGACCAGTTGAAATCAAGGATCGAAGAGAAAAGGTTCTTAAGAACAAGGTTACCCCTCTTGTGCTAGTTTCTTGGGGTAATCGATCGCATGGAGAATCCACTTGGGAACGAGAAGATGAAATCCGGCAGAAGTTTCCTCACCTTTTCTTGTAGTTATCTATCTTTGTATTCTTGGAATTTCGAGGACGAAATTCTTTTTGTAGTTGGGTATAATGTAACACCCGAGCCCAATGCTACTATTTTCAGTTACTGTTTGAGCATAATGTGGTACTCATTTCATTTAATTTGCTTGTTTGTTGCTTACTGTAAAATTTACCCGGCAAAGTCATTTCTACATATAACAAATTTTAGCATCTAAAATAAAATTGAAAAAATTCATCTTGGCCTA
This sequence comes from Agapanthus africanus, assembly GCA_030015575.1. Lineage (NCBI taxonomy): Eukaryota > Viridiplantae > Streptophyta > Magnoliopsida > Asparagales > Amaryllidaceae > Agapanthus > Agapanthus africanus. Next base: position 338,824,359 of record CM057342.1, on the reverse strand, counting down.
CTTGACACCCCTAGCCTCGTGGTAGCGTCCGTGCATTGTGTTCTCGTCCCGTTCAGTAAAACGGGCAAGTTTGGATGGCTACGTGCACGCACGTGTGTCCGTTTTGAGAGTATGCTTTTTAATCATAAAACATTTCATTTTAAAATTTGGAACCCGCTTAAAATCCTATTATTTGAATTTCGAATTTTTGGACCCAACCCGGGCGCAATTTGGAAATGTTTCATTTGGCGCCAAAATCCCAAATTTTTAATATTATTAAAACCTTCGCATATATTTTTCTAACTAATCTGATATCTTACTGTTCATTACCTATCTTTTAAATCTTTAAGTTAACCATATAATATTTTTACAATCTTTTATATCCTTCTCAATTTATTCTCTCAGCCAATCGCAACCTCCCCTTTAACCCCGTGGTCCCCACTTTCTCTCTCTCCTTCTTCTCTCTCTCTCCACTTTCTCTCTCTCTCTCTACCCCTTATATATTCTCTCATATTTCTCTTTATCATTTTTCTCTTCTTGCTTCATGTCTCGTTTCTCATTTCTTTTAACTGTTCTTTTGTTACCGGAATTCCGTCGTGCCGGTGACGTTTCTCGACGTTCCAGCGAGATACCCCGACCCGTGTGGTTCCTTTGTTCGTCGTTTGGGTTCATTCCGTGAACCGTGCGCCGTCGCGAGTTTTCCCCGCCGACGGTTAACGTTCCGTTTTCCCGATTCGCGACCCATCGAGGCAAGTTAATCTTGCTACATGCTATATACTTTTATAATCTTCATTTTATAATATTATACATTTGAAAATCTTATAGTTTACATATGAAATGTCGTTGAAAAATCGGATATGACAAATCTGAAATTTACTGTACACCTTATCTTATAAAATTCATTATAAATCATAGAAAAATCATTAGGATACGTTCTTTAGTTCGTTACGAAGCTAATTCAGAATAATATAACTCTATGAAATATTTACTTGCAAAATAAATTGTTTAATTAACGTAAAATGCAAATGAACACGTCTCTAAACTGCTGTCGAGGGAAATTCCAGCAGCAAACTTTCAACTTTGAATATTCATAACTTTTTGTAGGGATAACCTGAGATGATTATACTTATAAAACTAAAAAGCTTATTGAATTATCTTTGTTTTGGTATAAGATACGTCTCTTTTGGAGAACATTTGTTATTTTTAAGCTATTTTACAAATTAGGGTGACGCTAAATTTCTGAACGGAAGCTTCTTGTGCATGGTTAATCAATACATCTTTTATAGTTACTAATCGCTTTGAATATGCTATCCATATTAATATTATTATATCACATATTGTTTAGTTGTACATCCCACATTACCATTTTATAGTTTTATAACTTTTCGGATACCCGTTTGCATCCATCGCATTTAAAATACATATAATTGCATCCATAGATCACATCACTACATAATAATGTGATATTAACACTCCATGTTTAATAAATTGTATCCTAATTAATATTGGAACTATAAATGTAACCCTAATCGATAACTGTGCATCCATATCCTTGAAATTATATCTATTGGCATATCATATTACATGTTCCAGTTATTGTTCTGATAGTACTCATGCTTGTTTATTTATACACATGTTTATGTTAGTTTGATTATGAGCACCCACATGACATCTTGTGCTTCCTGACATGACCTGTTACACTTCCTACTTGACATGACATGGTACCGTACACTCTTGACATGACATGACACCTTTATACATTACCTGGTTGACCTGATGTACCATGGCTTTACCTGTTACCTGATCTCATGCCTAATGCCAACAAACCTGACCATTCCTGCTGTCTATCCAGACAGACCTACTTTTACCTGATTTTGTGTTGGCATTAGTCCTTGACTACTGAATACCTGACCTGACATACGTAGCTTGGGGGTATGGGGAAATCAAAGGTGAAACCGACTTGTAACTCAACAGTTCGATACTTGTTCTGATCAGTCTTACGGGCTTGGCCAGTCCGGGAGTGATGATGCTGACATCACTCGTCCATCCTACTACCTACTTTACTGCCTAGCGGCACGTCTCGGATTCAGCCCTGAGAACCTTGACCGTGGTCCCGGGCACACACGGGATACTATTGAGTTACATCGACGATTCATCAATTGATTTCAAAGACTATAGAGTAGAAACCTGATAGGACAGTTTAGTTACCAATGCACATTACCCTGCACTGTTATTTCTTAGTACTGCTTTATTCATGTTCATACCTGCATTGCTTATTACCATGTTCATATTATATTGTTGGTTGACATGACGCGCTGACGTCTGGGTTTTGCATGGCCCAGATTCTTTACCACTGTCGACGACTGAGCAGGAGTACTTCAGCCAACAGGCTGATTTGTGAGTTCTGTAGTGGTTAGTTCATTTATTGCATTTTATTTCCAGGTGTGATCCCGCATTACGGGACGTACCTTTCTATTATTGCATTGGATCATTTGCTTCCGCACTTATTTATCATTGACTCTGGTTATTATGGATTTGGACATGTGTTAGATAGTTTATTTATCTTGTTCTTGATATCTCTACAGCCGTAATGTGACTGTGGATGCATACTTCCTACCCACAGGTAGCATGGTTGGCTATGTCACGTGCTCAATCTTGCGTACTCTGGAAAGCGGGGCGTGACAGCGCAAGTCAGTTATGCGAAGAGTCATATCATGATGCAGCAATCTTACTGTGTAGTGACATGGCAATTATCGATGATGAAGTGTGTGAGCCGGCAAATCTGTGTACGTGTAACATACGCATCATCGATAATGGTGCATGTGTACTAGCACAGGTATAAGTAATACAATGCGAGTAACATGAAGGCAGCATAATGTAAATCATATGCAAATGCTGATGGGTATACGCATCTATCATGACCGAGTCATTGAAACTATCAATCGGCATCCAGCCACACAAAATCACGTACGGTATAATCCATCGCACGGCATCCTCTAGTCAAGGGTATAGATTAAAACTCAAGTCAAACTCATCACGTACGGAAAATCATCGTACGGCGGCATTAAGCTATCAGGGATCCTATCATCCAATAAAACGAGGAGGGTACGGACCTAACGTCTCGTACGGCTATCACTAACGATTCACCACATATATAAATATCTCTATATACCTATGTCCCAGGTCACATCCGCAATAAACTCATATCAGGGGACCGGCAGGGTATAATTCATCTCAATCGACCCGCATCCGTATACCAACATATCATCATGTCCGTCTTATATTCTTTCATCGCATTTATATCTCACATCAAGTCGAGTTTACATATACATTCTACTTCTACTATAAGTATAAGTATCTAATCTAACATACATACCCGAACCATTCAATCAGATTTTTAAAGAAGCAAATCATAGTTTTGAAAATAGGGGTTACGGTGTTTTTAAGGAAAAGATATCATTTGAAATTCCGTAACGTCCCTCAAGGTATCTGTTTATAAGATGCATACGATTCTTCAGTTTAGAAATATGTATGGTTCGGATGACACAGCTACGTCGACTATCTAATCCTATAGTATCCTAAACGGCAATATCGTCAAACATCATCCTAGCATCCCGTCATCACATATTAGCCGTACTATATCACTTCTAACTATCCTTAGTTTCTAATATAGTTTCTCTAAGTATCACTTAAGTCTATCTATAGTTTTCTATTAAAGGTTCATTAACCAAAAACTATATATAAATCGGTTTCCATCAAAGTGTGCGGGGGTGCTATACGCCATCCACCCGACTTCCCCCGTGGATATAGATCCACTCACCTTGGTCTTCGCTTGCCAAAGTCGATGAATCCACACTCCGTTGCCTCGGAATCCATGCGAAGGTACCTACAATAACAACATAATCGCAAAAGCTTATAAAAATCAAGTTGGAGAAACCAAAACGGCACAAGTTTCGCTCATAGGTTAAAACCTATAACTTCGCGTGCAAAACACGACCAAAACCCTGGTCGTTGACGTCCAAACTCCACACGACGGAAACACAATACCAAATAACAAATTCAAATTCATTAAAAGCCGCAAAAAAATTTCAGAAACTAAGTAAAACACTCCAAGATTTTACCCTAGGCGAAATTGGTCAATTCTGCACATATGGAGGGTCTAATTTACTGAAGATAAAGCCCTGGAACCAACATAGATCAAATCCACCCTACTCTGGCCGCAAATTGGGCCAGAATGATTAAATCTGCGGCCATGGGTTGGAGTTGGGGTCTCGGGTCTCTATAGTAGCTTCCTGGGTGGCTGCATGTGTCACTGTGTTCGCTAAATTAATTTTAGTGCCCCCGGGTTACTCCAGATTCTATAATACCCTCACAATTCACACATTTATCCGATGTCGGGGTTTCTAAATCCGTATGTTGGGTTCCATCCCCTGTTCTTTTTCAGTAAAACACCACCCAAGCCTTGTTAACAGCCACTAGGCATCACCCAATCCACACAACACTCAAACCCTTCACTAGAAATTTCTAACATCACTAATCAATACCCATATAACTCTAAACTACTATGGGGTGTTATTAGACTTCAAATTAAACTAGAATGAAGAATTCATACCTCATTTGGGCAACCCAAGAAAAACCCTAGTTGTTCCAAGTCTTCGAAATCAAACATTGATGGGTCCAAAGTGTAGAGGGTGAAGAGGGGATCAATTTTAATGAAAGGGGTTTAGGGTTTTGATGAAGCTTTTTAGATGATCTCTAGGGGTGAAGGTGGAGGGAAGCTTGAGGAAGGAGGAGATGCAAAGAAATAATGGGGAAGGGATTCTGGCTGCCCCTCTCTCTCTCTCTTCTCTTATTCTCACCCTCTCTCTCTCAATATTACCCTTTTACCCTTTCTCTCTTTAACCTTTTCTTTTTATTTAAAAACCCAAGTCACAAAATATCCAAAATAACACAAGAACACAACATGTAATCAAAACATAACATGACATGGTGCACTGGCCACGAAAAACTGTAGAAACGCGGATTTGGCTTAATCGCGATTAGCAGTGCACTAATCGGGTTTTTATCAAAACTGCATAAAAACAATTTTAAAAATGCCAAATCCTTTAAATATATTATTAAATGAATAAATCATTTTAATTTCTAATTATTTCACAATTATTGGTATATATTTATACATTTTTTCGAAAACCCTAATTTCGCAAATCGGGCAGTTTTCGGGAAATATATTATTTTAATATTAAATTCCAAAAATAATATTTCATATTTTCTGAAATGTTACAAGCATCATATATAGGTTTGTTTTCCTTGCATTGATAAGAATCAACGCAGTCCCATCAATTGATCACACCAGAAAAGAACGAAAATATGATGTACGTATATGCCATCCGCATTCGCCACTGGGTCCCGTCATCACCCATTAGGTTACTTAACTAACAACAGAGCGGGGAATGGACTAGCGCGGGTGTAAAACATATACAACACCTACTAGTATATATATCAATATATATTAATCGCTCCAGGCGTGATAAATGCAACATCACAGAAAAGTAATAAGATCACAGAACAATACAGATAATCTGGGATCCCCGGGTTTCATTGAGTCACAAGTGAAACCCGACGTTCCTCTGGTCGTGTGGATAGCCTGTGCAATGAAAACCTAGACCCCTACGAGTGCGGCAAGTTACCCTCCAAAACCAGAAGCGAGGCAGCCCCCTTCAACAAAGTGAATGGACCACCAAGCACTTCACGGAATCTGGTAACTTTAGCACCCCTCCTTGGGTCAACCTATACCCCCTACGAGTGCGGCGAATAGCCCGCCAATTCTAGAGTGAAGCCCCCTCCGTCTCAAAGCCATGAGATGCGGGCCCGTTGCCCTCTAGAACCCGGCTATCCGTGCACCCCACCGCTGGGTAATCCTAGTACAGAAAAGAAAATATATACAACGGGTACATCGACCTCAACCCGGTCGTGCCCCAAAAGAATAATATACAAACAGGCAGTGACGGCAGTCCACATGTCGGACGCTCGCCCCGCAATATCAAATGTACAAAAAAATCCAAATGCATCACCATTGCACACAATCTATCCACCATGACAAATCCGCAACATCACAGCATAACACAGAACATCAACGTAAATGCCACGTTCGCAAATCCGTCTAAAAGGACTATAGCGATTAGACAAGATTTACCGATCAAATGACATTCACGGTCACAGATCGAAATGTAATGCACTGCAAACTGTAAACAATGTTAGAAAATATCGAATTCGAAATAACCCCTGAATAGCCCAAAACAATCTGATAAAACTTTATCCAAACTGGGCTACACAAACAACACCACTGCACTAACTTTCCAGAGACCAGGCAAAACCCCAAAAACCAAACCCAGAGGCCTACAAAGGGCCGGCGACGCCGGAAAAACCCTTATAGAGCTCGGCCAAATTCCGAGGGTTGGGTCTCGTTTTTGGGGTGTAGGCTATTGGTCATGTCAGTAGTCTTCTGAACTTGTTAAAATAATTTTAGAAGACACTTTGAAATCGACAGAGAATGAAAGTGCAGTGGCAGTGTTTGGGTTTTGTTTCGGTTTCGATATTTTAACATTGTCTAAAGCAACTAGAATATGGTTAATAGTTTGTCTCTGATACCATGTTGGGCCACTGCGGCGCCCAGGCCGTCTAAATGACGCCAAATGCGGAACAAAAACTTTTTACAAAACTGGCACTACCGCAACCAAATACCCGGATCGTTCCATTAATCGTAAACTAGTAAACTGTAAAAGAGTTTGGAAAAATTATACCGATCGATCCGTGTCCTTCGGTCTTTAATCTCCGCACCAAACTCCCGCTGCTGTGCCGACGAAGTCCGCTCCCCGATCTCGCACGTCGAAGTGGCACCACGTCGATGAATCTTTATACGGGCTCCCGCTTCATACCGAAGCAATTCGGACATGAAGTTTGCTAGCCGACATGTCCAAGATTGAAGTAGAGAGAGTGTAGAATCATTTGTCTCAAGGCACCCAAGCGATTGGGTGGAGGTAAAATGGAGTTGCCAAGTTGTAGAATGTGAGCACCTCAAGAAAACTTGTGAAGCCAAGATAATATGAATGGGGTCGGCCAAGATTTTGGCTCTCTGTGGATTGGCTAAAAAGGGAGTGGTGGTGGAAAAAACAACAAAAGAAAACCATCCTCGCATGAAACAACGGCGGACCCTCACCACAAAAAAGCCTCTGCCAATCAAAACATGCGGGGCAAAACATGCGGGCTTTACAAAAAAAACCCTTTCCAGCGTAAATTAGCCGCCTCGCACACCGGAATAGCCAGTGCACCACCAAACACGATCAAGGCCATGCCTAGTAAATGATCAATCCAAGGAATGGCAAAAATGGTCAAGGTCAATGCTCGCAATTTCCAACATCAACATCAACATTAACATTAACATTTGAACAAAAAGTGTTAAATTGGCGACCCTACAGCAAACTCGTAACGGATTACGAGAATACCCCTCATCCGTATATACATACCTGCATCCGTATTACGACCGAATACGAATGCAACGAGACAAAAAAAATACCTATACGATATAATACTAGGATCCGGCTTAAACCAAATCCCACTAGTATCATCTGTCCGAAACATGACACGTGCACACTGAAACTTGAAATGGGACTCGATCTATCGAAGAATATGTGCGAGAGAAGGTTTCTTTTGAAATATATTCTGAAGAAGCTTCTTCTGGGCTGCACCTGACACCAAGATTCTAAACCTTTTCACGGCTTTAGCAAAGCTTAGGTCTCCGCTCCGGGTCCAAAATGTCGGTTTTTAAGGGTAAAGGGTGCCAAACCTGAAGAGGAAGCTGCTGGTGAGGCTTTAGTTTCAATTGCAAATTAGACCATGCCTAGTAAATGATCAGTCTAAGGAATGGTAAAAATGGTCAAGGTCAATGCTCATAATTTCCAACATTAACATTTAAACAAAAAAAATTAAATTGGCAACCCTACAGCAAACTCGTAACGGATTACGAGAATACCCCTCATCCGTATATACATACCCGCATCCGTATTCCGACCGAATACAAATGCAACGAGACAAAAAAAATACCTACGCAATATAATACTAGGATCCGGCTTAAACCAAAGCCCACTGGTATCATCTGTCCGAAACATGACACGTGCACGTGCATGTTCGAACCCCTGCCATAAAACCATACGGCCTCTACAACGTTTCGCCCTAACTTGGGAAACTTTCTGTGGGGAGACTCTAATGACTCATCAATACACTGGTAGTGGGTTTAACCACAAGTACGTCAGAGGTACTAGCTGTACGTAACGATTGCCTATGTATTGAACGAAAGGGAAGCTGGCGAGCGAACTCATCCTGAAACCCTACTGAGCCTGACAATGAAAATATCTGTACAGTCTGGTCCGTTCGTCTATGAGTATCGCATATCAGGCCTAGGGGTTGGTAAACGTCAGACCCCCAATAGCGGTATAAGTCATGTCGGAGAGTAGCCTAGAACACCCTAAGATACTACTGGAATACCTACCAGTAAATCTCGATTACCCTGGCCAAGGATTTCGTGTAATGGCTCTCCTAAACATAGCGCGATCTCACCCCCAATACCGGGAGAGACGAATCCCCGACGATCCGCTCACTCCCTCCATGTGGCTCGGGACTGTGCCCAACTAAAACCTGTTTTCACGACTCCTTTGAGCCGTGATAGGGTAATAATCAAAGTACAGTGAGAACTCACACGAGACAAATGACGATCTCAGATCGACAGACTAACCTGTACACATGTCACCTGGGAACTGCTATCTGACGATATGTATAATACCAACTAGCATGTTCCCGGCGAGTCCTGTCCGGTGTACTCGTAACCCAATGAGCACATGTATACATCTTAGGTGAACCAACTGACACCAATGGCTTGTGAGACCGGCCACCGCCCCTCGTCGGGGTCTCGACTGTATACATTAGTCTACTCTGGAGTATCGATGCCCTGTCTCGAAACTCCCACGACTAGGGACACTTTAAGGATGTGCTTATAGACCCCAGCTCCCACGTATATGATCGCCATCATACTGCTGGCAGTCAAGAAAGAATCCTATGGGCTCTATCAACATGCAACAGTGAACTAAAGCATGTAAACGATGATAAAGACAAACCAGATAGCATACTATCATCTCGAGCAAGACTGTTCTACCGGTATATGTCCTCCCTCAATCATTTCAATCACGTACCTGCGATCCAATAATTGACTTTGAGGGCACTATATCCAACAGGTGGCATGCTAATTTTTCGGCTTGGGGTTAGGGTTAGGGTTAGGGTTCGGTTTAGGGTTAGGGTTAATTAGGTAAGGTTAGGGCTAGGGTTAGTTAGGGTTAATTAGGTAAAATTGGGTTGGTGATAATTAGGGTTAGGGTTAATTAGATTAATTAGGATTAATTTTAGTTTGGGCTAAAGTTAATTTGGGTAGGAGTTTGGGTGATGATTTGGGTTAGGTTGATTTGGGTTAGGGTTTGGGCTAGGGTTAATTTGGGTTAATTAGGTAAAATAGAGTGTATTTGTGTTAGGGTGTTGATTAGGGTTTATTTGGGTTGATTTTGGGTTGATTAGGGTTTATTTGGGTTAGGGTGATAATTAGGGTTAATTAGGTTAGTTTGAGGTAATTTGGGTTAATTAGGTTAGTTTGGGGTAATTTGGGTTAATTTTGGGTTAATTAGGGATAATTTGAGTTAGGGTGATGATTAAGATTTAATTTTGGATTAATTAGGGCTAGGGCTTAGGGTGCACTAGTTCCTTCAGTAGTATACTCAATGATAACATAAACGCATAACTTTACCATAAACTTAACACTTCATATAAAAACTTAGTTCTTCCTCTGGTTGAGATTTGCAGAAGCAAATCTCCCCACAAGTTAAGAATTTAATTCTCATCGGGGAGATTTTGTTCTGTAGATTCAAAACTTAGGGGAAAAGAACTAAGTTACAAAGAAATAACATGGACATATGGGAATTTAATTCCTCCAAAAATTAGGGTTAGGCTTTAGAGTACACTAGTACCTTCAGTAGGATACTCAATGATAAAGTAAACGCACAAACGTAAACTTAACCCTTCATATAAGAACTTAGTTCTTCCTCTGGTTGAGATTTGCAGAAGCAAATCTCCCCACAAGTTGAGAATTTAATTCTCATCGGGGAGATTTTGTTCTGCAGATTCAAAACTTAGGAGAAAAGAACCAAGTTAAAAATAAATAACATGGACATATGGGAATTTAATTCCTCCAAAAATTAGGTTAAAAAGAAATAACAGGGACATATGGGAATTTAATTCCTCCAAAAATTAGGGTTAGGATTTAGGGTGCACTAGTACCTTCAGTAGGATACTCGATGATAACGTAAACGCACAATTTTACCGTAAACTTAACCCTTCATATAAGAACTTAGTTCTTCCTCTGGTTGAGATTTGCAGAAGCAAATCTCCTCACAAGTTGAGAATTTAATTTTCATCGGGAATATTTTGTTCTGCAGATTCAAAACTTAGGGGAAAAGAACTAAGTTAAAAATAAATAACAGGGACATATGGGAATTTAATTCCTCCAAAAATTAGGGTTAGGATTTAGGGTGCACTAGTACCTTCAGTAGGATACTCTATGATAACGTAAACGCGCAACTTTACCGTAAACTTAACCCTTCATATAAGAACTTAGTTCTTCCTCTGGTTGAGATTTACAGAAGCAAATCTCCCCACAAGTTGAGAATTTAATTCTCATCGGGGAGATTTTGTTCTGCAGATTCAAAACTTAAGGGAAATGAACTAAGTTAAAAAGAAATAACAGGGATATATGGGAATTTAATTCCTCCAAAAATTAAGGTTAGGGTTTAGGGTGCACTAGTACCTTCAGTAGGATACTCGATGATAACGTAAACGCACATCTTTATCGTAAACTTAACCCTTCATATAAGAACTTAGTTCTTTCTCTGGTTGAGATTTGCAGAAGCAAATCTCCCCACAAGTTGAGAATTTAATTCTCATCGGGGAGATTTTATTCTACAGATTCAAAACTTAGAGGAAAAGAACTAGGTTAAAAATAAATAACAGGGATATATGGGAATTTAATTCCTCCAAAAATTATGGTTAGGGTTTAGGGTGCACTACTACCTTCAGTAGGCTACTCGATGATAACGTAAACGCACAACTTTACCGTAAACTTAACTCTTCATATAATAACTTAGTTCTTCCTCTGGTTAAGATTTACAGAAGCAAATCTCTCCACAAGTTGAGAATTTAATTCGCATCGGGGAGATTTTGTTCTACAGATTTAAAAGTTAGGAGAAAAGAACTAAGTTAAAAATAAATAACATGGAGACTTTCAGTTTGTACTCGACTCTGACCACCCTGAGAGAGTGCTCGATCTTCATGCTCTGTACCACGGCCTGATGAAGAACATGCAATCAAAGGTCCGATACAATAGTAGCGAGCTGAAGATCGACTGCTATTCCCTGTGGATGGCGACCCCCGAGGCAGAGAGAGCGGCTCTCCTACATACTCCGGCCTTTGCGAGAGTCGACGTAGATACATGGCCTCTCTTGTGCTAATATTTCGACTCTCAGCGCAAACAGGTTTGTATTTTAAATGTAATTCATTGTTTATTATATAATTTATATTTTTGTGTTGCTTAATTAGAAAACTAAATCTGAATGTGTAGTGCAGAAACAGACCGATCAAAATAAAGATAATAGGAAGTCGGCGAAGAGGGGTCGCCCCACTAATACAGGCGGCTCGAGGAATATTACTCATGCCATGGAGGCATCGGTAAATTACAATAGATCTTCTGATATAATGTAATATTAAGAGTTATTTTATAATATATGTAAATTTTTGCGAATTGCAGAGAGCTCAGACCCTGGCGCAGGGTGGTACACCAAGTGTGCTGACCGCGTATCTTGCCGTCCACGGCACCTCGACAGATCCCGCCACGGACGAGCTTCGAATCCCCGACACCGCTACCCAGAAGTATTGCGTAAGTATATATATTTATTCTAACAAGTTTGAAATTTTTGTTTTGAAAAGTTCAAATTTAAACGATATACTTATATTTTACTGGTTAATATGGATGTAGGAGCGGGTGATGGAGCAGGCGGAGGCATCAGGAATCGATTTTACTGGATATAACGATCCGATACTACTGACCCCTTGTCCTAGACGCCGCACACGGAGGGCACCACGGATGTTGGGAGAGAGGCCGGGGACTGGGTCCTAACAGGGCCCATATGAGGTTGGACTCTACTCCGGCGGTTGCTTCCTCTACCCCCGCGAGCGACGTCGAGAGCAAGATGTTGCCACCTTGAAGACCACCGTCCAGGAGTTGAAGGAGATGATAGTATGTATACTACTTAATAGTAAAATATTATATCATATTATAGATAGTAACATATCCAATATTAGTAGCCTGAGCTTATTTGGTTGTAGACTTAGCTTTGATTAATCATACTTACATAGAACTGTCTAATTAAAATAAACTACAGTTTTCCAAACTAGATATCCAAACGAGGCCTAAATCCCTAAGTATTCTTAGATTGGGGTTTCGCAATAACCTGATAATGATACGAATTCGACTAATACACAGTTCTTACTCGTTTATTACACACAAAATTGAACAGATGCGACAGGGTACTTCAGCTGCGACTCCACATGCATCTCCTTCGGCTGCGGCTCCGCAAGCCGCTACCTCGGCTATGGTTGCGCAGACCACTCCTGCAGCTCCACAGCCCGCTCAGACTCCCGCACAGTCCGCTCCTTCATTGGTAGAGTTTTTGATGACTCAGGGCTGCACCGAGAAGCAGATGCGCTAGATTACGGCGATTATCAGAAGTGGAGGAGCTGGACCGAGCTAGGGTAGCTTTTTTGTATATTTTAAGCATGTATGTACTTATATGATATATATTGTATATATTTTGGACGATATTGGTGGTGTTTCCGTGTTCACGATGATTTAGATTGATATCGTATTTTGTTTGTTGATTTCTTTTATATATTATGCGTAAGATGTTGATTATGAATACTGCGGTATTTGGTTATATGCTGTATATATTATTGTGCATAGTGCGAGGAGAAAACAGGAAGCCCTTTTTTAAAGAAAAACCCTGATAATTTGCCCCTACGGATTAATCCGTAGGGCTATAGGTTACACCTACGTATTAATACGTAGGTCCACAGTTTGCCCCTACAAATTTATCGGTAGGGACAAAATATCAGGATACCTGACATTTTGCCCCTATGGACTCAGTAACAGGCGTTACACTTGCCTCTACGAATTTATCTGTAGGGGCTTTTTCTGTCCCTACGGATTACTCCGTAGGGGCATAAAGATGGACCTACGAAGAAATCCGTAGGGGCTGATATCTGGACCTATGAATAACTCCGTAGGGGCATGTCGTTACCCCTACGGATTTATCCGGAGGGGAAACTATTTTATTTTATAAACCAATAAATTAAATAAATATTTTGTCCCTACGGATTACACCGTATGTCCCTACGCAGTAAACCATATGGGCAATTATTACTCCGTAGGGGCATGTTCGGGACGAAAACTTGCACCTGCGGCCTTTGCACCTACGGTGTATTTTTGTGCCCCTACAAATATATCCGTAGGGGCAGTGCTCTGCCCCAACAGCTTTATCCATAGGGGCAACCCCTTTTTGTAGTAGTGATGAGTACAGGGTAGTCTGTTGACCTGACATCATCATTTGTCTCGAGTGTGATCCCATTGTACTTAGATTACTACCATATCATGGCTTTAAATAGTCATGCAAACAAGTTTTACTTGGGTACAGTCCCGAAAAACTTGGAGGCAGTGAGTGATAGAAGAGATTGATCTCTCCCAGTAAATGGAGTTGATGTCGCGCTGTGTACGGTTTGCCATCACCATAAGACCTTGGTCAAGGCAGATGAGACTTACTGATTGGATCAGTAGTTTCTCGATTGGTCATGAGCTTGACATCGGCACTACTTATTAGGTTATTAGGGGTCTGACGATTTCCACTCTCTAGACATGCTATGCGGCACTCTCAGACGAAAAGACCGGACTGTGCGGTGAATATCACTTATACGCTCAGTACGGGTTCAGACGAGCTTACTTGTCGATATTCTTTTCGACAGATACCTGAGTAGTCGTTATGTACAACTAGTGTCACTGACGTACTTGTGGGTTATGGATATGATCAGTAACTCACTGCCAGTGTATTGTCGAGTCTTTAGAATCCCACAAAGAGGGTTTACCGGCTCAGGCGAAACTATGTAGTTGTCGTACGGTGGTACGTGCAGGAGTTCGATTAAATACGTGTATTGGATACACTGACTCTAATCGGACGTTTGATAATACTAGCCGATCTTTTGGAAAGACATATTAAATTAAGTATCGATTTAATATATTTATACATATATTGGCTATATGTATTTACTAATATTATATCACATTTTCTTTACGTCTGACTTTTGAATTCTAGTGCAAATGGAAAACATATTTACATATGTTTATTTTTTCGGTTTTCTTTTTCCATTATCTTTTAAGCATGTGATCTTCACATAGGTTAGGGTATACACCCATCCTAGTTTGGATGGACAAGTGGAGAAAAGAGGTTTGGATGGACAAGTGGAGGAGAGCGAGAGAGAGGAGAGGGGTATATGAGATTATACTCTCGTGTTGTTTTCTTTATGCTTTCATAATTTTCTCTCCTCTCTCTCTCTCTCTCTCAGCTTTGCTCCCTAGGTTTTTCTCTCATTAAAATAGAGATAAAAATTATCTCATTAAAATAGAGATAAAAAAGAGAGGAAAGGATAGTGAGAAAAAGAAAGAGTGATCAATAACCATATTTATAGATTCTCATACCTACCAAATATTAGTATCTATTTGCTTCAAGTGAAGGAGCTAAAGCTTGTTCAAGGAGGCTCTCAAGTGGATCCATTTTCGACGGAAGAGATCTTCACCAAGCTTGTTCTCTCAACCTTTAGGAGCCAAGCATTTGTTCAAAGATCATCCAAGGAGCATATGAAGATGCTACAAAGATTGTGCTAAACTCTTAGTAGTTGTGCTAGTTTGGTTTTCAAGTTCATGTCTTTAGTTGTTTTCTTGAAGTTGGAAGATCATGCTCTCTTGATTTTTTTAAAACCTCATTCCACCATGTTTAAAAATCCTCGCAAGGATGCATGAGTTCCATCAACAACTCGTAGGGAAAAAATATAAATATTTTAAAAATAATAATAAAAAAGAATGATCGTTGGCCCCTGCGGTTTAATTCATAAGAGCATATACTAGTCCCTAAAGTGAAAACCGTAGGGCCAAGATATTACTATTTTTTAAAAAATTTAAAAAAATAACTGTCTCTACATTAGAAATCGTAGGGGAAGTTGTCTACCGTTTTCCCCGTAGGGGCAAAATTATGTCCGTATGGGCAAATACTTGTCCCTACACCGTTTCGACCCACGGTTGATATTTTGCCCCCTACGGTGGACACCGTAGGGACAATGGTTTGACCCTACGGTCCTAACCGCAGGGGTAACCCTTGATTGTATCAGTGTGTTTAAGGCATCCCCTCACATTTTTTTGGGAAGAAAAGAGCCATGGCTCAAATTGCCCTTGATATGTTGTAAATATGTAAATACAGAGCATGGAAATCCATGGCTCATATTAGTGGAAAACCGGAGGATAATGCTAGTGATATGTGATGAGAAAAATCCAAGGGCTCGGATTTATTAGATCAGGAAAACGCAGAGTGGAGAATCCCAACTGATCTTCATATCTTTAATCTTTATTAATAACTCACTCTGCCCTTGTCTCTCTCTCTGAGAAATTTTCCAATGAAACAAATCCTTGTATCTTATATCCTTTGGATCTGTTGGAAGCACTTTGAGTGAGTGGTATGGTGCATCCAGGCTAAAAGTTATGGAATGTGATATGGTTGCCCACGATATGTATATATAGGGTAGGTAGCTATATGAACTTCCTAGCTCTAAGATAATGATATGAAACCACATGAATATTATAAGGAGGATGGAAGAAGAGGTACCCCAAGATGAGATGCTCTTGAATTGGCCCTTTCCATCGACTGCTCATAACTGACACGCGCACGCAGAGGAAAGAGGCCATAGGAAGGAATTTCCTCCTATTGTGTCAAAAAAATACACCCTCTCTCATTTTTTCCGACGATCGGCACCCATCATCTTCATCGTTATCATCTAAGATGTGGGTACACCAAATTTCATGTGATTCAACAACTTTTTCACTGTTGATTTGGTGGGTTTAAAATTAACGGTTTACCGACAACATAACTTTTTACATTGCTAAATCAACGATGAAAAAGTTGTAGAATCACAAGAAATTTGGTGTATCCATATCTTAGATGATAACGATAAAGATGATGGGTGCCGATCATCGGAAAAAATGAGTGAGGGTATACTTTTTCGATGCCATAGGAGGAAATTCCCTCTTATGGCATATTTCCTCCATTATTATTATTATTATTATTATTATTATTATTATTATTATTATTACACACACGAGAATAATGGAGGGAAGAGGCCTTAGGAGGCTTTTTTCGTCAGATGGCGTCGAAATCTACGTCCTTCACCATTTTATTCGACGATTGGCATCATCCATCTTGATCTTCATCGTTTAAGATATTGATAGACCAAATTTTATATGATTTTAATACTTTTTCACCGTTGATTTAGTGGTGCAAAATTAACGGTTTACCGACAGTAGAACTTTTTACATTGTTAAATCAACGAAGAAAATGTATTAAAATCACATGAAATTTGGTATATCGACATATTAGACGATGGCGATCAATATGGGAGATACCGATCGTCGAATAAAATGGTGGAGGATATAGATTTCGACGTCACCTAACGAAAAAACCTTCTAATATCTCTTTCCTCCATTATTCTCATACGCGCCAGGGAGGGAGGGAGGGAGAGGCCATACCTCAATTTCCCTCTACTTTTTCCCTCCTTTTGTGATGGATGGTAATATAAAATCACAAGAGAATCTCTCAAGTCAGAATCTATCTGAAATTGCAGGGGATTGTTGTTCTTCTTTAAAAAAAAAAATTTAAAAGAGAGAAAGAGATGGAGAGGGAGCTAGGGTTAGGGTTTTAGTACTGTGTTAAAGTATTAAAGAAGTACAGATCCAAGTATTGGCCATAGGATATATGCTTATGATCAATATATATTACTCTCTAGGGCACTATTGATTTAAGCCAATTAACTAAGTTAATCAACAAAATAAGCATTCTTAATAATCACTGGATTACTTCCATTATTCCTGCAAGTGGCCAGTGACCCATCAAGAGACAATAAAATAAGGGCTCAGAGCACTATTTGATCAATAGTGCCTTAGATGCAACTTCTAATTGTTATATGCTGTTAGAATGGAGATTGATAATAAAAAAAAGTTGTTTCTTTCTGAATATAATAAATAACTGAAAATTGTGGCATAAAATAAATAAAGTATAAGAAATAAATGCTCTATAGGACACATAATATGCTAGTACTACTGTACATTCTCCATGAAAATTGAAATTTCGGATTCCCATTATTAATTTCAGGATGATCTCACAACCTTACATATCCTTCATGTGTGTATTCAATCATTGATAAAATAAATGCAGAATCTTTTAGAAAGATCATGATCTATGACGAACACCTTGCCATTGCAATGAATGCATGTATTCACATTATTGCTTCACCCACACTCATTAATTGATGCAAAACTCATAAGCTATGGTGGGAAAAATATGCTAGCTTCATTCCATTAATGCATTTGCTATTTTAAGGGCAGGCACATGAGGGTTTCTTGGTTTATCTGTTTCTGTCATAACATAAATATAAGCTGGAGTAAGAAAACCAAAGAGATTAAATACGCATCATAGAATCACAGTTTCAATATAGTAGAGAGGTGATGCATGCTTGCTTCTTTTGCTAGTACAATGAGAGCTAGCTTGTTAAATGCCTGTCATCTTTATAGTATTTTGGCTCTTTATACAAGCAACTTTTCCAATCACCACATTTATGGCCTAGATACCATAGGGTTATATAATAAGAAAACAGAAGATATATATAACGTACCTATATGACTTTCACCTAAAGGCATAATTCATCAAATTTTTGGAGGAAAGGGATCTATGTGTAGAGAAACTTCACACCAACATATTAGTTTGTTTTTCTGTTGATAAGTTTAAATCTTGTAAATACTCACTTCCAAGAGAGGATGAGCATATAGCTTATCATAATATTTAGTTAGCCCATTTAGACTGCACTAGCTAGGACCTTTCTTTCAAAAAAAAATGAAGAATGAATGTATATTAATAGTAATTTTATAAAACAAACTTTCTTGGATTTTCGACATAAGACCAATGAACTTGGAGAAAAATACCTCACATTCACCTATAAATCATCTTCTTCAATCAAAGCCTAAATATTACAATCTTCTCCAATCAAACCCTAAACAAAACCTTCTCCAATCAAAACTCTAAATCTTTTTTAAACATAAACACTTTCAAAGAAACGTTTATTCTCCAATCAAACCTAATTTATATTTGGAGCAAACCCTAAATCTAATCAAACTCTAATTAACTTTTTCAATCAACCTTACAATAACATTCCTGATTAGCATCACTCTCTCTTACTACTGCAATCAACCCCTAGTCATCATCACTTTCTCATCATTGTCCTCTTCAATCAAATCCAAAATCGACCCTAATCATTGGATATGAGCGAGACTTGAGGGGCGGGTAGTCGTGAAGTAGGAGGGATGGGGTGGAGGAGGTGTAGGAGAAGTATAAAGAGTAATGTTTTCTGATAAATCAAGTTTAAGGCTAACTTTGTTAAATATTACATACCCCGGCCGTTCAAATCAAGTTTAAGGCCAACTTTGTCAATTATTACACCTGCCGTTCAAATAGTACCTCCGCCGTTCACGTCGTGATGATATTATGTGATATGAACAAAAATCAAATGTGAAAATTGTATTTACCAAAAGTTCATTGGTGTTATTTCCAAAATCCTAAAAAGTCGATAGTGTTCTACAAAACTTACCGAACATACCCTACATATTTCAATATCACTTAAACATGGAGAAGAACTAAAATTTCTTGCTCTGATTGACTAACCTTGCATATTTCAAAGTTTCTTAATGAGACTAGACCAAAGATGCTACTAGCATGAACTTGAAATTACAGTTCTTCTCATATTTGAATTGAAAAAACATGCAACAATTAGACACAAGTCATTAAAGCAAACTACATGACAAGTGGTTTAGATTTGGTATCAATCACATCATATAGAAAATCAGGGAAATTAAGTAATAATGAATGAAGAGAAAGATAGCAAGCGCACAGCACATTTTGAGCAAACTATAGTTGATGTTTAAACTGTTGACTCAATCACATCAAGTGACTAAAACATGGAGGGAGGCTAATTAATCACCTCATGTGAGAGAGAGAGAGAGAGAGAGAGAGAATCATGGATGCTTGAAGAGCTAAGAAGAATGCAATCCCAAGATGAGGAGGGGAATTCCCAAAGAGAATGATTTATTTGAGAAAGGGGAGCAAGGTGACCACCAAAAAGCTAATTTTGAGAAATCCCATGATTTTGTTTGAGGAGACAAAAGGCACAAATTAAGCTGGGTGAGAATGAGATGGTTCATTCCCAAAGACAACTAAGAGGCAAATATGGAGCATGGGTCCAAAACTCAAGAACAAAGCCCCCATTCTTGGGAGCACAAGACAAAAGAGTATATTTTGTAAACACAAGATAGCCTTCTCTCTATTAGAAGAGCCTATTTTATGTAATGATTACTCTCATAGTTAACTCACCTAGCTCCACATAAATATCAAGCATCTATATCTATCTATAACCTTTAAGATTTATAGTCCTTAATATGATAGTTAGTGGCCATCAAGCATTGTGAGTAATAATAAAGCCCAGCATCAAACACAAAAATCTAAAAGCAAGTGAATGAAAAGGAAAAAAGAAACATGCAAACATGAGGAGATCCATGAAGTACAAATTAAAATGAAGGGTGAGTCACCCATTAATAAGCAGAACCCAAAGAGATAAAAACAATATCAAGAACCTCGAAGGGCATCCATTGCTAATTGAAAAGCATTGCATACATAATATTTTACTTAAAATTGAAAATAAAAGATGTCAGGGGAGGGAGAGAAAATTACGAAAGAGAATCCAATCCCTCCCAAGCTCAAGAATGAAGAGAGAAAAAGAAGGATAATATATAGCGAGTCATATAGATAGCCCTTTTCTCCCTTTTTTTCACTTCTTCCAAAATTTCCCATGCAACGTAGCTCCTTAAATTACTATCCATCCTTCCAAAAACCATTAGAACCAAAACTAGGGTTAGGGTTTGTTACCCAAATCAAGAACATTAATTACTTACATGAAAACATATCTCTAGCTATATATTTATATATATAAATAAGATAACAATAGAAGAATTAACAAAAGAAACTTACTAATTATAAATTAATATGCAGCTTAGCTAAGCTAGCACCAAGAAGAGACTGAAAACAGTGGCTTACTCTGCCACCCCAGGAAGAAAGCCTCCCTCGCCGTCTTCAGCTGATACCCCTCTGAAGGATAATGTAGCCTGAGCAACAACCTCGCTTGTGAAAGCGCGAACGGGCTCAAAGCCCTAACCCTAAACCCTCCATTTCTCATCAACCCATCCCATTTCTCGAACCTCAAGCTCCTCTCTCGCCTCCCTTCCCCTTCGCTTCCCACCACATCCCTGATCTCCCGCCCGAACCATACCTGCTCCACCGCCAGCCGCTCTCTGCTCGAAGGCGGGACCGTGGCCTCCAACGACTCGAAGACCGCTGTGTAATGATCCAACGCCTCCATGAACCTCTGCAGGAAGATCGGCGTGTTGTGGTTCGCTTCTCTCTCCACCATCGTCACCACCGCCGGATTCATGGCCTTGACGGCCCGTAAGAACCCGCGGGCCTCGCTGGACCCGTCGGCGTCGAACGGGCCGCAGTCCTTCATCAGCTTGTTCATGAACATTACGCAATTCACCGCCAGGGTTTCGCCGGGGTGGAGCTCGAGACCGCTGGTAGTACTGCTGGTGTTGGTGCCAGAATTGGGGAGGAGCAGCGGGTGGAACTGGAACGGCAGGCCGAGGGAATGAGCGAAGGTCTCGAGCCTATCGCCGGTCCGGCGGAGGACCGCGAGGTCGGTCCCGCTGCCGGTGATCCGGATAGATGGGGGGTCGGAGGGGTCGGACTGGCCTGCGATGGCCTGGAGCAGCGGCGGCCACTGCAGGCCGTGGAGAGTGTCGAAATCGAGAATGTGGATGGACCTGGAGCCCTCCACGGACTCCAGGATGGCCTGGTTGGCCGTCAGGTGAGCAAAGCGGATGAAAGGGGTGATCTGGTTGAGCGTCAGATACGATGACTGGAGGGCGGCGGCAGGATCGGCGGCGGGGGGAGGATTAGGGACGATGATCTTGAGGCGGAGGGCCAGGGCGAGGATGAACTGGTGGACGACGCGGTCCACGGAGTCACCGAAAGGGGAGGGGGGAGCGGCAAGGAGGACGGAGAGGGCGCGGCGGGAGGCGGGGATGTCGGAGCGGTGGAAGAGCTCCACGCAGGTGACGAGGAGGGCGCGGGATTGGTTTGAAGAGGAGTTTTGATCAGAATTGTTATCATAATGGGGTTTGATTCCGAGTGAGGTTAGCATTGTGAGGAGAGAAGATTGGAGTTGAAGTTGCACCGGTATTCCCTTGGTTTATTAATAGGAGGAGGAGGAGGAGAGCTGCTGGTAGGTTGATAGGACATGAAGGCTACTGTTAATTTGGGAGGCAAGGGGGCAATATTTGATATATTTCTCTCTCTCAACGTGTCTCTTTCTATGTCTATATGAATGGTAAGTTTACTTTTGTTTTGTCTTGATTCACATGGACTTTGGTGATTCTTGGGATGGAGAGATTTAGATTTTGTTTTGAGCTTAGGAATGAATTAATGAAGGGGACTTATAAATCCTTAATTATGAGAGAGAGGGGGAATCTAAAGCATGCCAAGGATTGGGTGAGGGAGGGGAATAGTTGGAGAGAATACGCGTGTGTGTGCGTGTGTGTGATAGAGAGAGAGAGAGAGAGAGAGAACCCAGATGAAGAAAGCTAGAGAGAGAAAAGTAGCAAGGGGTAGAGCGTGGTGCTAACCAAGACTTAAAGACACAGAAAAGTGAGAGAAAGATGCTCCTAATGCATAAAAGTAGAGAGAGGGGGGGAATAAACATAGGATCCAAATTCTTTGAAAAATTTATATGCGGAGAGTTTCAAGTTTTCTCTCTCTATATTTCTCTCTCTCTCTCTACATCCACAACACAACACGCAAAGCTTTAAATGGGTGAACAGAGACTGCACACACCCAACTCTTCAACTATCATCCCTTGTTTTGTCCCTTTGTGGGATCCTCATTGATGGCTTTCAGATAACTTCCTTGCAAACACCCCCCTCCCTCTCCTTGGTGTCAGTACAAAAAAGCCTGTTATCACAAGCAATCTCCCTCTCTCTCTCTCTCTCTCTCGATCGATTCTCTATTCTCTCCTCCCCCCTCCCTAAAATCCCAAAGCTTTCCCTCTCTCTTTAAATATTTTCTCTCCTTTTTTTTGTAGAGGTACCCTACATAATCCAAGCCATCCAGCCTCCATCACTGCTACCCCTCCTCATTGTTCACTCACATCAACATGAAATCAAGGCATCTAATTATAAGTACTTGCCATTAGCAAACAAATGGAATTTCGGATGTGAGAGAGAGAGAGAGAGACCATTTGCTTTGCCCATGTAAATTTTGGATGGAATGTTTCATAGACCCAGCTCCCTAGATAATCATAATCATCACCACTAACAATTCATCACAAAAGATACCTGGCTTGCAATCCTACACAAACATTTAAAAAAAAAGTAAATATATATAATCACCAAATCTTTTCTACTTAAATTTCTTCACTTTAAATTAAAAAATCTCGATATGGTTTAAATGTTTTTGAAGGAGGGAGAGAGAGAGAGAGATCTTACTAGTATATAACTTGTAGATAAAGAGAAGAAGCCCATCCCCAACACTGGCAAAGGAGATCTCCTGCTACAATCTTTACTCTGCAAAGCATCAACAAAAGGAAAAAGGAGAGTTAATAGGAACAAGAAGCATCCAAACAAGCTACAGGGCAAAAAGGAAAAAAATCAATAGAGGGGAGAGAGAGAGAAATGAAATTTAACCAATTATATAAACAAAAAAGAAAAAGAAAATTTAAAAGCTGCCCTACTTGCCTATTTTACCTCCATCACATTAAATTCATTGATTTGACATGCTCAAAAGTCCACCCTTTTCATAGAGAATCTCCTGCCATTGCCTCACTCACCCCCCAGTACGCTGCTCGCCCCCCCCCCCCGGCCCCCCCTCCGCCCTGTCTCTCTCTCTACACTATGCTGCCCACACCATTTTCCCCACCCAAGGAGAAAACCTTAGATGAATAAAGATGATACCGGTGCTTAAGGAAGAATTATAAAACTCCATGTGAATGAGGTTGTTTGAGAAGTTGGTTTGAGTGGAGTTTGAAGGAATGAAAAAAGGAAAGACACTCAATGAGGAGCCCACCCCATGGGGAACAAGCAGGGACTTCATGTTTAATTTCCCTTTTTTTTATGTTCTTTTTCTAAAAGTTTCCATGTGCTATTCATCCTGTTGCTTGCATGGTCTTCAAACTATCTTTATCATAATCTTCATGTCTTACCAAATTAATTCATATTTTGTATAACAAAAAAATGAAAATGAAAATGTTCTATTATTATTTTTCATGCACACGGTTATACCGACGCAAGAAATTTTACTTTGTCATATGTTATTCATAGACCCGTTTCTTTAAATCTATTAGAGAGGATGTCAGTTATTTTATTATACTTAAAAACTTATGCTAATGGATGATGGATCAAAAATTGTCTTACATCTGTTGGAGTTAAGAGCGCGGAAGCAATAAATCAATCAAAGATTAAATCTAAACAAGAAACGATGACACAAAGATTTTACGTGGAAACCCTTGCGGGAAAAACCACGGACGACGAGGAGACAAAAATTCCACTATGAAAAATTGAGAGTACAAAAATCCCCAAATTAATCTGGAATAGGGATGAACAGAAGAATAAATTCCTCACACACAAAACTCTCTCTCTAAACTGGTGGAATAATATAAGCACTCAATCTAAACAAAATATATTTTTTTGTTACGGAACAAACAATCTAAACAAAATATATTTTTTTGTTACGGAACAAAGGCTGGAGATATGCATATAATACCAACTTAAACCAAGAGCACAATTAATTAATTAATGGGTTAATTAAGTTGGGCCTTAATTTGAGACAAACTCAACAAATCTCCACCTTGGCTCAAATTCCGTAATGCTCCAAAATACTCCACGTCGTCGCATAAGCCCTGAAGGGCACTCAATGAGATAAAATACCAGCTAAGTCCAAGCAATACTTGAACTTAGTAAACGGAAACGGCTTAGTGAGCATATCCGCAGGATTGTGAGCGGTGTCAATTTTTTCAACGACAACCTCACCAATATCAACAGTATCTCGAATGAAGTGACGTCTCACGTCAATATGCTTAGTCTTGGAGTGGTACTTGCTACTCCGACTCAAATGAACAGCACTTTGACTATCACAAAATACAACAAGAACATCCTGTTGAAGACCAAGCTCGGTGACCAAACCTCGAAGCCAAATAGCCTCTTTTACACCTTCTGTAACAGAAATATACTCCGCCTCAGTTGTAGACAAAACAGCGATAGCCTGCAAGGAAGAATACCAACTGACGGAGGAACCACATAAAGTGAAAATATATGCAGAAAGAGATCTTCTGTGATCAAGATCACCACCATAATCAGCATCAACATAGCCAATAACACCACCAGGATCAGAATATTTCTTATCAAAAACCAAACTAAGATCCATAGTACCCCTTAGGTAACGAAGGATCCACTTAACTCCTTCCCAGTGTTCTTTGCCCGGATTGTGCATATAACGACTAACAACACTAACAGCGTGAGCCAAATCAGGTCGAGTGCACACCATGGCATACATGAGACTACCAACAGCACTAGAGTAAGGAACATTGGCCATTTTCTCCTTGGCCTCTTTAGTCTCTGGACATTGTTCAGCAGATAACTTAAAGTGAGCAGCAAGAGGAGAAGTAACAGGCTTACAGTTGGACATATTGAATCGAGCAAGTAATTTCTCGATGTATTTCTTCTGAGACAATTCCAATGTCCCAGCTTGACGGTCCCTGTGTATCTCCATCCCAAGAATCTTCTTGGCAGCACCCAAATCTTTCATATCAAACTCACTGCTCAACTGGGCCTTAAACTTGTTGACATAAGACATATTAGGTGCAGCAATCAACATATCATCAACATAAAGCAACAAGTATACAAAAGACCCATCAGGAGATCTCTGAAAATAAACACAATTATCATAACTACTCCTTGAGTAGCCTTGCCCAATCATAAAAGAGTCAAATCTCTTATACCACTGTCTGGGTGATTGCTTCAAACCATATAAAGATTTCTTCAAACGACAGATATGGTCTTCTTTACCTGGAACTACAAATCCCTCAAGCTGATCAATATAAATCTCTTCTTCAAGGTGACCATGAAGAAAAACAGTTTTCACATCCATTTGTTCCAGTTCCAAATCATATAAGGCAACAAGAGCAAGTAATACACGGATAGAGGTATGACGAACGACAGGAGAAAATACCTCATTAAAATCAACACCTTCACGTTGATTAAAACCACGAACAACATACCTTGCCTTGTACCTAACATGTTCAACCCCAGGGATTCCATCTTTGACTTTATAAAGCCACTTGCAGCTTATAACTCGCTTACCTTTGGGAAGTTTGACCAAATCCCAAGTCTCATTCTTATGGAGGCTTTCAAGCTCTTCTTGCATCGCAAGCAACCATTTAGATGAATCTGCACTAGAGATAGCTTCTGAATAAGTTTTAGGCTCACCAACATCTTCAATCTCCGTCGCAGCAACAAAAGAATAAGCAGCCAAATCAACATCTTTAAATTTTGCAGGCTTTTGTGGTTGCCTCCTTCCACGATCACGAGCTATAGATGGCTCAATTTGCCGCTGTGGACTTCTTTGCACTTGAGTATCACCAGTCACAATGCTAGGACTAGTGGTGGAGGTAGGAATATTTACTTGGGCTTGTGTGCCCTCCACCTCAAACTCCACCTTCTCACTGGCACCATCATTGTCATTGTCATCTGCACCAGAAGAAGGAATAGCAGTATCTTTTCCAGAAAGAAGAGCATCTTCATGAAAAATAAGGTCTCTACTATGAATAATCTTATTAGAATCAGGATCAAAAACACGGTACCCTTTAACACCCGATCCATAACCCATGAAAATGCATTTTCTCGCACGAGGAGCCAATTTCCCCTCGTTGACATGAATATAAACAGGACACCCAAAAACACGAAGGTTAGAATAATTAACAGGGTTACCTGACCAGACTTCTTCTGGAATCTTGTCGTCGAGAGACCTGTGGGGCGAGCGGTTGATCAAGTAGCAAGCAGTCTCTACCGCTTGAGCCCATAAATTACGACGACTCCATAACCCAGCACTAGAAAACATGCAACGAACCTTTTCAAGGATGGTTCTATTCATCCTCTCTGCAACGCCATTCTGCTGGGGCTTACCAACCAGAGTATTATACCTAGCAATGCCTTCCTGTTTGCAGAAAGTATCAAATTTTTCTTCACAGAATTCAAGACCATTATCAGTTCTGAGCCTCTTCAATTTTTTACCAGTCTGGTTCTCAATCAACACCTTCCACTCTTTGAACTTAGTGAAGGCTTCATTCTTATGTTTCAGAAAATAGATCCAGACCTTCCGTGAATAATCATCAATAATAGTCATGAAATACCTGTGACCTCCGATTGAAGGCTTGCGGGATGGACCCCAAAGATCCGAATGAACATAATCCAAGGTACCTTTGGTCCTGTGAACACCTGCTGAGAAACTAATTCTTTTCTGCTTGCCAAAAACACAATGTTCACAAAATTCAAGATCACAAGAACTTAAAGTACCAAGCAAATTTCTTTTGGTGAGAACATTCATGCCTTTCTCACCCATATGACCCAAACGCATATGCCAAAGTTTGGAGTCATCCGAATGTGAGGACGAAGCAACTGCAGCTGAACCTGTAATTGTAGAACCCTGCAAGATATATAAGGTACCCCGCCGAATACCTTTAAAGTATACAAGAATACCCTTGGACACCTTGAGAACTCCATTCTCAGCACTGTACTTATAACCGAGTGATTCAAGAGTGCCTAAGGAGATAAGATTTCTCTTCAGGTCAGGGATATGTCTAACACCTGTCACAGTTCTAATAGAACCATCATGGGTCTTGATTTTAACTGAACCTATACCAATAACCTTACAAGGTACATCGTTTCCCATAAAAACTAAACTACCATCAACCGATTCATAAGTGGCAAAATAGTCCCTATGAGGACACATATGAAACGAACAGGTAGAATCAAGAACCCATTCACTCCTAGACCTTTTTGAACTATCAACAGCTAGGAAAACATCCCCATCAGAATCGGTCTCAACAATAGCAGCTTCAGCGGTTTTTTCGGGTTTCTTACCCTGTCTTTTTTCTTCCCGTTCAAGCTTATTTTTCAACTTATAACAGTCGGCAACAATATGCCCAAGTTTCTTACAATAATTGCAGGTTTTATTAGAGTGTTTGCCTCTAGATTTCGACCGAGACTTATTTCTGTTCTTACTGTTTTGACCCCTTTCTTGTGTTCTACCCCTCACCAATAAACCCTCAGCATGATTACTAGGTTTCTCAGCATCATATTTCTCTTTAGACAACAATTGGATTTCACATGTTCAAAAGAGAGGGACTCCCGATTACCATAAAGCATGATTTCTTTAAATTGGCCATATGAGGGAGGTAGTGAAACAACAAGTAGAACAGTTTTATCTTCATCCTCAATTTTAACATCAAGATTTTCTAAATCGATAAGAATCGAATTAAATTCATCCAAGTGAGATTGGATTGGTGTACCTTCAGCCATATGGCATGTGTAGAGGCGATCCTTGAGACGAATCTTGTTCGCAAGACTCTTGGCCGCATAAAGTGACTCGAGTTTAGACCACAATCCTGCGGCTGTAGTCTCATGGATGACTTCACGGAGAACTTCACGAGCCAAACAAAGTTGGATCGCTGAGAGTGCTTTCTCATCTAATTCTTCCCACTCAGCATCTGTCATGGTACTGGAAGAGGTAGATGATTTTTCCCTGTCGTCGGACTTGGGTCGACCGGATAACGCCTTCTTCAACCCGTGTTGGGTAAGTGCGGCCCTCATCTGAACCTTCCAAATTGCAAAACTAATTTTGCCATCGAACTTGTCAATGTCGAACTTTGTAGAAGGCGACATGATGGAGAAAGATTAAATCTTGATTTATTGAACAAAACTCTGATACCAGTTTGTTGGAGTTAAGAGCGCGGAAGCAATAAATCAATCAAAGATTAAATCTAAACAAGAAACGATGACACAAAGATTTTACGTGGAAACCCTTGCGGGAAAAACCACGGACGACGAGGAGACAAAAATTCCACTATGAAAAATTGAGAGTACAAAAATCCCCAAATTAATCTGGAATAGGGATGAACAGAAGAATAAATTCCTCACACACAAAACTCTCTCTCTAAACTGGTGGAATAATATAAGCACTCAATCTAAACAAAATATATTTTTTTGTTACGGAACAAACAATCTAAACAAAATATATTTTTTTGTTACGGAACAAAGGCTGGAGATATGCATATAATACCAACTTAAACCAAGAGCACAATTAATTAATTAATGGGTTAATTAAGTTGGGCCTTAATTTGAGACAAACTCAACAACATCCATTAGTTACATTAAAAATATTTAATTTGGATGTTTGTGTTGATAGTTGGATTTGAACTCTGGTTGGATCTTCTTCTCTACATGCATTCTTGTACCATTTTGCTTAACATTTTATCCTCCACAAACATAAGCTAGTGAATAGTACGCCAAACATTAATACATTGGGTAAAAAGAATAAATATATCACTGGACTTTTCAGTTTTTTGCGGGGAATATCGTGAACTTCAAACAATTGAGATAAGTACTAGGATGAAGGGCTTTAAAATTTTTTATATATATAATTGGACGTATATCCTTCTTTTTATTTTGAATGTTTTTTCCTTCAAAACACAGTAAATAACATATTAAAAGATGAATTTTGCCACGACCCGGAAGTGGCACGTGACCGGCACTTGAATCACGTGAAATTTATAGGACCCCACCGTAATCCAAATAAACCGAAAGCCCAGAAATCTAAAACTTTTTAGGAAAATAATGGAGGTGAAGTTTGAAATACAAGTATAATGAATTCGAGTTCTTCTTTAAAAATTATAATTAATGATATATGAAATTACAAGTGAGCAGTATACTATAATTGAAAACATTTTCGTCATTTGAAATTTGGGCAGCACCTCCTTTGTAAATTTTGATCCAAAACCAATGCATAACGATAATATAGACATCCCAAACGGGAGCTAGCTCTTCGCCAATTGGCAGAATCACAACCATACGATAAATATATATACGACGCCCTAACGCGAAGATCAAACACAAAAAAGAAGATAAAGAAAACCAAAGCATCATCAAACCCAGAATAAAAAATAATACACACATTTCGCTCTAAGTCTGAAAGAATATACAAGTCTGGAGTTTCTAAGTCTACCAAATATACATAGTCTGATTGATGGAGCTTTTAACTAGATACAACTGAATAATAATGTATACAACGGCGGTTACGATCTGAAAAGTAACCCACCTACCAATGCAAATCACCTTGAAGAAAAGAGGTGCCAGCAAACCGCTACTGATCCGAGCGGTCGATCATGCTAGAAAACTATGGTACAACGAGGATGACTTGCCAACTCGTAAGTAGAACATATCAGCAGGTAAAAATCGAATGTATAACGATCTCCTAAATCATACTGTAATATAATAATATCGTACCGTGTGGTATCTAGAATGATCGTGTATACATATGTGTAATGATAATAAAGTCGTGCCCGTAACAATATATAGTACCAAATCATCTATGTCATACGTATGTATATACGTGTATCATCCAATGTGTGTCCATCAATGACACATCAAATCATTATGAAACCTGAGTGTCCAGTATTGACACTCGAAATCATCTTAAAACCCGTGTCTAGTATCGACACGTAAATTCTCATATCTCAGGTACCGTCTCATCAAATCTGTCTTCATATCCATCTGTCTCATATCACTCCGGTCGGTCTCCTCCAGATATCCGCCGAGTCCAATACCATCACCGATAGGTAGTGTTCCCCTGCCGGGCTCAACGTTTCTTTATATGATCTTCTTGCCCCGGGGTATCGTACCGGGTCCACCATGTACCCGCAGACGGTACTTCCTCTCTCCTCGAATCGATTATACATATAGCTCAGAACCGAAAAAACTCATGGTGTACGTCGAAATATCATATCAAGAGAAATCGCGTTTTTTAAACAAATCGTAAGTTTTAAAATATATCTGCGGTTCTCAAATCCAACAATCTCATGAAAACGGAATCTCATAATCATGCAACCATGATGGAACAGTAAATACAAGCACAAAACAGTACTGCAAGGTATAACCGGTGTTTTCATATAAGCATGCCGTGTAACTAGGTAAGGAAGTGTAATTTCTAAACTAGCATGTGTGGTAACGAGTACTAAACAAATAACTATAATTCTACAAATTAGGGAACAATACAACGATATAGCAGTTTCTAATGTATACGTGGCATGGCAATTACCGATGATGTGTGTATGAGCCGGCAAGTAGGTGTACGTGCAATATGCATATCATCGGTAATGGTACTGGTGTCCTAACAGACAAAATCATATAAAGATAGTACAAGGAACGTAGTATGTATGTCATAAATGAAAAGTAATACAAGCGTAACAGAAATAAGCACTACTACAATAAGGGGTTGCCCTTACGGTTTTATCCGTAGGGGCAAACCACTGCCCCTACGGATATATTCATAGGGGCACGAAATTACACCGTAGGTGAAATGGCCGCAGGTGCAAGTCTTACCCCTGAACATGCCCCTACGGCTTACTGAGTAGGTAAGTATGTACCTACGGAGTAAGCCGTAGGGATAAAATATTTATTCAATTAATCGGTTTATAAAATAAAATAGTTGCCCCTACGTATTACTCCGTAGGGCTAAATACATGCCCCTACGGAGTATTTCGTAGGGCCAGATTTATATCTCCGTAGGTCCATCCTTATGCCCCTATGCATTAATCCATAGGGACAAGTCTAACACCTTTGTGGGGAGTGACCTCTTGAGCGAAAGTCTATACTGTAAATTACTCGTTTTTTCCAAAACCAGAAGTTTTAAAAAGCGGAGCCTAAACCACTCCTTTTCAAAACTGCTCAGGTTCCTTCAACTATATCAAGTTCATTACGCTAAAGGGGTTTTCGCCAAAAACCCAGCCGTAGCCCTCCGTCATTTCAGATAAGTAGCATTTAGTATTCTTGCTGTGTTTGTTGGCATCCGTCAAGGCATAGTGTACGGTAGCTAAATGATACTTATTTGTTGCATGGATATGCATTAATTTAGGACAGTTGTACAACCTTATTGGCATCCGTCAAGGGCGAGTACGGGTGGGTCTAAATTAATCAGGACAATGACGGGTAAAACTTGACTTGCGTTTTATGATTTGTTGGTATCCGTCAAGGTCATAAAATGCTTGGGGCAAAAACCACATCGAGAGTTTCAAATATACAGGAAACTTGCAGTTTTAGCATACCTTCTGGAGTGTGGTGACTAGAGTGGATTCCATCTAGGTCATCACACAATGATAGTTGGATCCCGATCCCACTGATGAGTAGGATTACTCTTGGGAGATTATTTCACTTAACAATCAATGTTATAAACCAAGTAGGTGTCTAGAACGGTGTTAGCGGGGCTACGCCTCCAAGGAAAAGAGGTTACATAATTAAGAAACTTCGCGAAAGCTTTGGAAAACCTCCCTCGAAGTACCGACACTAGCCTGACCGAAAGGTTAAGCAAGTATTGTGACGTGCGATTAATCCTGACTAGTTCTTCTATGAGGGGTTGAAGAAGAATTTGAGGAAACGGTGGGAGGCATCTTGATTAGATAAATTAATAACCAATCTAATCTTGCAAGAGCGCACACTAAGTGTTTCTTTTCTCTCTCTCCAGGTAGCAACCATTTCACGCCCTAATCAAGATAATAAAATGTATTGCTTGACCGATCCGAATTCTTATTCGGGGCTGGGGAACGTCGGTTCAGCTCTAAACTATGACAGCTGTCATCAATATGAACAAGGGAAAGAGGATTGTATGAATTCCTTGATGACCCCAACGAAGAAGAAGCATATTGTTGTGTCTCATTCAGGTGTTTTTGTTATTGAGAACGGTTTTTCGGTCAGTCCTGCCTCCTGGGTACTAGATACCGGATCAGGATCTCATATCTGTAATTTATTGCAGGGACTGAGAAAAAGTAGGATGGTTGGATCTGGTGATATGTCCTTAAGAGTAGGGAACGAAGCATAAATTGATGTTGCTGCCGTCGATGAATATCATCCAGTATTATCAAATGGTAATACTATAATTTTGAACAATTGCTATTATGTACCTTTCATGGTTTGTAACATTATATCAGTTTCTTTACTTAATAAAGATGGATATAAGTTTGTTCTTGATAGAAATATAATGAACATTTACCTTAATCAGGTATTGGTTGCAAAAGGTACACCGTGTAATGGTATCTATGTTCTAAATCAAAACACAGTTTTCAATGTACAAAACACATGCAAGAGGAAGAGTTCAGATACGAACGAATCCTACTTATGGCATTGTAGACTTAGTCATATCGGAGAGAAAAAACTAAGTAAGTTATATAAAAATGGATTTTTTAATACGTTTGAATTTTCATCTTATGAAACTTGTTAGTCTTGTCTCAAGGGAAAGATGGCTAAATCTCCGTTCACCGGATACGGAGAAAGAGCAGCAGAGATCTTGGGACTCATACACAGTGATGTATTTGGTCTAATGTCTATACATGCACGGGGTGGGTTCTCATATTTCATCACATTCACTGACGATCTCTCTAGGTTCGGATATGTGTATCTTATGAAACACAAATCTAAAGCTTTTGAGAAATTCAAAGAATACAGAAACGAAGTAGAGAACCATACTAGCAAAAGTATCAAGATCCTCCGATCTGATAGAGGAGGGGAGTACCTAAGTACGGAATTCCGGGATTTTCTAAAAGAGAATGGTATTATCTCTCAGCTTACTCCTCCGTATACACCATATCACAACGGTGTATCGAAGCGGAGGAACCGTACCCTATTGGACATGGTTCGCTCCATGATGAGTAACGCCGAGTTGCCTCTTTCATTTTGGGGATATACGCTAGAATCTGCAGCATATTTATTAAATAGAGTTCCGACCAAATCCGTGCCTACCACTCCATATGAAATATGGTAAGGGAAAAAACAATACCTTAATTTTGTTAAGGTATGGGGATATCCAGCTTATGTAAAGAAGCAGAACCCGGACAAAGTCGAGGCACGATCAGTTTTGTGTAAGTTTGTAGTTTATCCTAAATATTTGATAGGATATCTATTCTACCACACCGAGAAACAGAAGGTGTTTGTTGCTCGCTATGTCTTCTTTTTAGAGAAGGAATTTCTTGCAAATCAAATTTGTGGGAGCGCGGTAGAACTGGAAGAAATTCCAGAGGGACAAACTATAACTGAAGATTTGATAGAACCGCTAGATTCAGTAGTCCTAGACGAACCTTAACCACTGCGCAGATCTAATAGGATTTCTCATCCGCCCGAAAGATACTACGGTTTTCTCATAGACAGGGATCGAGAGGATTGTATTTTGGAAGAAGATGATCCTATTAGTTTCAGGAAGGCCATTATCAGTAGGGACTCTGATAAGTGGCTGGATGCTATGCAATCCGAAATGGAGTCCATGTATGCCAATAAAGTGTGGACCTTGGAAATTGCTCCACCTTGGGTAAAACCCGTTGGATGCAAATGGATCTACAAAAGGAAGATTGGTGTAGATAGGCAGGTGGAAATCTATAAGGCTAGACTTGTTGCAAAAGGTTTTTCTCAAAGACCAGGATTGGACTATGACGAAACCTTTTCTCCAGTGGCTATGTTCAAATCCATTCGGATCCTACTTGCCATTGCTGCCTTCCATAACTACGAAATTTGGCAGATGGACGTAAAAACGACTTTTCTAAACGGAAGTTTGGAAGAGTGCGTTTATATGGATCAACCAGAAGGTTTTGTAGATAGTGGGAGCAGTGGGAAGGTGTGAAAGTTGTTTAAATCCATTTATGGATTGAAGCAGGCATCGCGGAGCTGGAACATCTATTTTGTTGAAATAGTCAAGGACTTTGACTTCATCAAGAACGAGGATGAGCCATCTATTTATAAGAAGATTGTAAGACGAATTTTCGTATTCCTAGTCTTGTACGTGGACGACATTCTTTTGATAGGAAACGATATTCCTATGCTACAATCAGTCAATCTGTTCTTATCGCGAAGGTTCTCCATGAAGGACCTGGGTGATGCCTCGTACATTCGGGGAATCAGGATCTACAGAGATAGATCCAAAAAATTACTAGGACTTTCGCAGTTCAGGTATATAGAGACCGTACTAAAAAGATTTAGTATGGAAGATTCCAAGCGCGGTAACATACCCGCATTGCACAAAATCACCCTCTCTAAGGAGATGTCTCCCAAGACTGATGAGGAGATGGTTCACATGAGCATTATACCCTACGCTACGACGGTAGGATCTATAATGTATGCGATGCTATGTACAAGATCAGATGTAGCTTACGCGCTAAGCGTGGTGAGCTGGTATCAGTCGAACCCAGGTGAGAACCACTGGACAGCAGTGAAGAACATTCTTAAGTACCTGAGAAGGACTAAGGAGATATTCTTGGTTTTCGGTAATGGAGACTTCAAGGTCAAGTCCTTTACCGATTCAAGCTTCAAGAGTGATAAGGTGTTAGTTATATGTATGCCCTAGATGCCATTATTGTACATATGATGTATATTATAGTGGATGTTTGGACAAACATAGGGAGGACTTTCTTGCTCGACATGATAGTATGCTATCTGGTTGCTGTTTATCTTAACATGTACACTTACTGTCTCTCTGTTACATGTTGATAAAGCCCTTAAGTTGTGTACTTGACTTCCAGGATTATGATAAAGATCGTACTAGTGTGTTCTAGGTAGTCTGTGAGTACATCCTTCAATTGTTCCTAGTCGTGTGAGTATCGAGATAGGGCATTGATATTCCAGAGTAGACTAGCATATACGCTTCTTGACCCATATGATGGGAGATGGATGATCCAACATCCATTGGTGTTTGACATCAGAGAAGGTATACGTGTTCTCAGTGGAGACTGGGTACACTGAACATGACTCGCCGAGAACTCCTAGATGGTATTATACCCCACGTCAGATAGCAGTTCTCTGGTGACACTGGTACATGTTAGTCTGTCGACCCGAGATCGTCATAAAGTCTTGTATGTCTCCCACTGTGTTTTGATTTCCACCCTACCACAGCTCTACTGAGTCGTGAAAACAGGTGGTTTTTGGGTACAGTCCCGAGTCACATGGAGGCAATGAGCGATAGGAGGGGATTTGTCTCTCCCGGTATTGGGTGTTGATGTTGTGCTATGCTCGATTGGCCATAACAGGAAATCCATGGCTAGGGTTGCTGAAATCTACTGGTAAGTGTTTTCAGTAGTTTCTCGAACCGTTATGGACCTTGCATCGGCATGAATTATCAGGCTATTGGGGTCTGACATTATACCACCTCAGACTGTGATATGCGGCATATCAGACGAAGAGACCAGACTGTACGATAGTGTTACTGATTGGATTCACAGGAGTATGAGCATGCTTGCTTGTTGATCTTCTGATCGCTCAATACCCAGGTGGCCGTTACGTTTTGCAGACCGCTTGCGGCTTGTGGATGACTGATATGATCACCATCTACTGCCGGCGTATTGACGAGTCTTTAGAGTCCTACACAGAGGTTTCCTGGCTCAAGCGAAATGAAGTAGGAGCACATATGTGATATGTGAGGGACCGAGATTAATGCGCGTATGTGATACCGCATTTTATTCTCGCGATATATGATATCGGTCGGTTATATGTGATATAGCCGGGTTATCGGATCAAGTGTTGATTCGATAGGATGTTACATTTGATATTAGTCGGTTATATATGATATAGCCGGATTATTAAATCAAGTGTTGATTTAATAATTTAATGTATAATTATATATTTGATATATTGAATTACATTAACTAATATTAGCTCAATTAAACATTTCTTTTTCTCACCTGTGTGCATATAGTATATATGTGATATATATTAGTGTACATTTTTTGTGTCATGCTTGATGCCACATACTTCATGGGTGTATGAGACTTACACCATACTTAAGATAATATCAGGGTTTTTATTTATCCAAGTAATTCACAAATTGGTTGAATTATGTCACGGCTAGAAGCTTGGTGTGTCCATTGACTTAGTCCACTAATTTGTTTTACTTAAGATATTTATTAACCTAACTATTATCCTTACCCATAGTTTAGTCTCTACATGAGTTAGTGTATGACATAAACTAACCCATGGTTGCTATTCTTACCTCATGAGTTTCATTCTCATCTCCACTTCATCTTCTTCTTCATCTCCAAAAACTTTCTAGGGTTTGGAGAGATGATGAAATATTGTGAGAAAAATAAATCTAAAGTCAGCAAAATTCCTATCTCATCATCCTCTACTATACTAGCCATTTAGTTTAGGGTGTTTACTTCACTAAACCCTAATTTAGTGAAGAGGTAGCTTGAGTTGGTGTCTCCTCGACGTAGATCATTTTCGGCCTTGAAGACTTCAAGCAAGCTTGTTCCGTTCGTCTTGTGGAGCCTTTCAAGAGTCCGGGAGTTCACTACTTGGAACGAAGGGATTGCTACACGGAGCTATTGAAGTGAAGGACCGGTCTACAAAGGTTGTATTTCTTATTCACTTAGATGTAAAGTTGTTTACATTGTTGTTTCATCTAAATCTCTAGTTAAGATTCTAGGTTAGGGTTCTTTAGTACGACAAATTTTTAAAATTGGCATGGACGATACCTCCCGAAACCTTGCTGTCGTGCTGAACATTTCTACAGTGGTATCAGAGCCATGCTAGAGAAATAGACGATATTTGTTAGATTACGAAACCGAAACTACTCCGAAACTTGAAACAAGAAAATCTAGTTTCTGTCGATTTTTAAATGGCCTCTAAAATTTTTTTAAGCAATTGCAGAATGTTATATGAGATGTAACATGGACACCACAGAAAATTTAGCCCCCATCGCCGGAATTTGGCCGGCCACATCAAGGATAAAACCGTCCTGCTCGATTTTCCTGCATCATTTCGGGTTGAATTTTTTAGGGTGTTCCAATCTCTGGGTTTTGGTGTTTCAGGTGTTGCTTGTTTTTGATGAAATTGCATGAGATAACTTTCTGTAAAGGCAATTCGGAGTATTTCGTAATCGTAATTCTAACATCTTTTTGGGTTATTTAGACGACGTTAAAACGTTCAAACGGATATCAATAACCCATATTTTCCCTCGCTGAAAATTTTCCAAGAGTTGGATTTTTCCAAGTTTAAAATCTTCAGAAAATTATGCAGGTGATTCTGTGGACCTTCTAGAAGAACGAAATCCTAACTCAATTCTGTAGGGTTACTAGGCACACTAACGAGGCTCTACAAGACATCGACCATGCCAAAATTAAATTTTTATGTGCCGAATAACACTAAGCAAGATCGTATACTAGAGTTTAGGCGATACAAAAGGCAAGTAAACAACTTTACTCTAAAGGGAATACGAAATACAACCTTTGTAGATCGGTCCTTCACTTCTAAAGCTCCTTGATGAAGTCCCTTCGCTGCGATCAAGATTCTCCCGGACTCTTGCATGGCTTCACGAGGTGAAAGGTGCGACCTTTGCTTGAAGTCTCCGAGGCCGAAGATGATCTACGTCGAGGGAATTCTGACTCAAGCTTCTACTTCACTAACTTGAGAATTAGTGGAGCAAACACCCTATACTAAAGTGCTAATCTAGTAGAGGATGGAGAAATAGGAAGTGGGTTCTCTTTAGAATTTTATTTCTCACAATCTTTCTCACTTTGGATCAAACCCTAGCAAGCTTTTTCTTTCTTTGCAAAATGAAGAAGAAGAAGAAGAAAAGAAAGAGATGAGGATAATGATCAAGTGAGAAGAGTAACCATGGTGAGTGAGTATCATATACTAACCCTTGTACAGACTTAACCCTAGGCTAATGGTTATGGTTGGGTTAATAAAAATCCATAGTAAAAACAAAATCAAGTTGGATCAGTCAATGCATCCACAAGCTTCCACAAGCTTCATGTATTTTCAAATCCTCCACTTGATTTTGCAATTACTTTAAATATTAAAAACCCAAAATAAACATTAGCATAGTGTAAGTCTCATACACCCATGGTTTGTGTATCATCAACCATGATACAATATGATAACACATTTTAAACATATATCATATATATGTTAAAGTAGTGTACAAGTGAGAAAAACCCTAAAGTGAACAAGTGTTAGTAAATGTAAACTAGTATATCTAATATACAATTATACACTTAATTATTAAATCAACACTTGACTTAATAATCCGGTCACATCTCATATAACCGGCTAACATCCATTGTATCGTTTTATCGAATCAACACTTGATTCGATAACCCGGCCATATCATATATAACCGACCGATACATATAGTCGCGAGAATAGAATACAGTATCACATACACGCATTTATTCTCGGTCTCGCACATATCACATACGTGCTCCTATTTCGTTTTGCCTGAGCTAGTAAAACCTCTGTGTAGGACTCTAAAGACTAGTCAATACACCGGCAGTAGGTGATGATCACATCACGCACCCACAAGCCGTCAGCGGTACTAGCTGGACGTAACGGCTACCCGGGTATTGAGCGATCAGAAGATCAGCAAGCAAGCCCGCTCCAACTCCTGTAAAAGCCAGCCGGCAACACTTCCCGTACAGTCCGGTCTCCTCGTCTGATATGTCGCATATCAAGTCTAGGGGTGGTAAACGTCAGACCCCAATAACCGATAAGTCATGCCGATGTGAGGCTCATAACGGGTCGAGAAACTACTGGTAACACTTACCAGTAAATCTTTAATCAGCCCTGGCCAGTGACTTCCCTGTTACGGCCAATTGAACACAGCGCAACATTAACCCCCAATACCGGAAGAGACGAAACCCCTCCTATCGCTCATTGACTCCATGTGACTCGGGACTGTACCCAAAAACCACCATTTTGCACGCCCTCATGGACGTGGTAAGGTGGAAATCAAAGCACAGTGGGAATCACACAAGACTCTATGACGATCTCGGGTCTACAGACTAACCTGCACAAGTGTCACCAGAGAACTGCCATCTGACGTAAGGTATAATAACATCTGGGAGTTCTCGGCGAGTCCGTCCAGTGTACCCAGTCTCCATTGAGCACCCGTATACCCTCTCTGATGTCAAACACCAATGGATATGGGATCATCCATCGCTCATCTCATGGGTCGAGAAGCGTATACGCTAGTCTACACTGGTATATCGATACCCCGTCTCGATACACCCACGACTAGGGACCTTGAAGGATGTACTTATGGACTACTATGTCCCCACTAGTATGATCCGCATCATAGTCAAGGTAGTTAAGTACACATCCTAAGGGTTTTACCAACATGCAACTATAAGACAGTATAAAGAGACGAGTATACATGTTAAAGTAAAGAGCAACCAGATAGCATACTATCATGTCGAGCAAGAAAGTCCTCTCTATATATGTCCAAGCATCCAATATAATATACATCATCTGTACAATACTGTCCTCTAGGGTATACATACAACTAACAATCTCCCACTTGCACTAGGGCCAGCTGCTGTAGTATCGCATACCGAGCATTCCGAAGAGTATCTCAAACTGTATCTGGGGAATGGCCGTCGTAAGTAGATCCGCTGTGTTATTCTTCGTATCAACCCTCCTGACCTCGATCTCCCGGTGATCAACTATCTCCCGGATCAGGTGATACCGCCTCAGAATATGCCTGGATCGCTGATGGGATCTGGGTTCCTTGGCCAGAGCCACCGCTCCATTGTTATTGCAATACAAAGGTATTGGATTCTCAATGGATGGAACCACTCCAAGTTCAGTAATGAACTTCTTGATCCAGACAGCCTCTTTAGCAGCATCGTTGGCAGCGATGTATTCAGCCTCCATCGTCGAGTCTGCCACGGTTTCCTGCTTGGAACTCTTCCAGCTAACCGCTCCTCCGTAAAGGGTAAAGACAAATCCCGACTGCGACTTGGAGTCGTCCTTATCACTCTGGGAGCTCGAATCGGTAAAGGACTCCACTTGGAGTTCTCCGTTATCATACACCAAGAGCATCTCTTTAGTCCTTCGTAAGTACTTGAGAATGCTCTTCACAGCTGTCCAGTGACTCTCTCCAGGATCAGCTTGATACCTACTCACTACACTTAGTGAGTATGCTACAGCGGGTCTGGTACATAGCATCACGTACATGATAGAGCCTACTGCAAGAATAGGGTATCCCTTGCATGCGAGCTCTCTCCAAATCAGTCTTGGGAGACATCTCTTTGGAGAGAGTGACTCCAGAGATCGTGGGTGAGTTCCCACGCTTGGATTCTTCCATACTAAACCTCTTTAGTATGGTGTCAATGTACCTGGACTGGGACAATCCCAATATCCTTTTAGATATATCTCTATAGATCCTGATTCCCAATATGCAGGAGGCATCACCTAGATCTTTCATTGAGAATCTTTGTGACAAGAAGAGCTTGACCGATTGCAGCATAGGAATGTCATTTCCTATCAAGAGTATGTCGTCCACGTACAATACGAGGAAGACAACCTTACTCTCTGCCACCTTCTTGTAGATACAAGGTTCATATACGTTTTTGACGAAATCAAACTCTTTGATAACGACGTCAAAGCAGATGTTCCAACTCCGTGATGCTTGCTTCAATCCATAAATGGATTTAAGCAGCTTGCACACCTTCCCGCTGCTCCCACTATCTACGAAGCCCTCTGGCTGAGTCATGTACACGCACTCTTCTAAATCACCGTTTAGAAAGGCGGTCTTAACATCCATTTGCCAGATTTCGTAATCATGATATGCAGCGATGGCAAGCATGATCCGGATGGATTTAAGCATAGCCACTGGAGAAAAGGTTTCGTCATAGTCTACACCTGGTCTTTGACGAAAACCCTTTGCAACAAATCTAGCTTTGAAAGTCTCCACTTTCCCATCTACACCAAGTTTTTTCTTGAAGATCCACTTGCTCCCAATGGGTTTTACCCCTTCAGGAGCAACTTCCAAAGTCCATACTTTGTTGGTGTACATGGATTCCATCTCGGACCGCATTGCATCCAGCCATTTCACTGAGTCCCCACTCGTGATGGCCTGCTCGAAGCTAGTTGGGTCATCATTAACCATGATGCAATCCTCGCTCCCACCATCCATGAGAAAACCGTAGTATCTCTCAGGTGGGTGAGGAACCCTGCTAGATCGGCGAAGAGGCTGGGGTTCGTCGGGTACTACTGAATCCTCTGGTTCTACCAAATCATCTGTTGTAGTTTGTTCTGCTGGAACTTCTTCTAGTTCTACCTCAATGCCACTAGTCTGTTTCATAAGAAAACCTTTTTTTAAGAAAGTGGCATGTCGAGAAACAAACACTTTTTGTTCCTCAGTATGGTAGAAAAGATATACATGTGAATGTTTGGGATATCCCACAAACTTGCATAGAACTGACCGTGCCTCGAGTTTGTCCGGATTTTGCGTTTTAACATAGGCCGGACAACCCTATATCTTAACACGTTTAAGACATGGTCTCTTCCCACTCCATATCTCATATGGTGTGGTAGGTACAGATTTAGATGGAACTTGATTCAATAGGTATGCTGCTGTCTCCAGCGCATACCCCCAGAAGGAAATAGGTAACTCAGCCGTGCTTATCATAGAGCACACTATATCTAATAGGGTGCGGTTCCTCCGTTCAGATACACCGTTGTGCTGTGGTGTATATGGAGGAGTCAGCTGAGAGAGAATCCCATTCTCTTTTAGGAAGTCCAGGAATTCATTGCTCAAGTATTCATCTCCTTGATCAGATCGAAGGATTTTAATACTTTTTCCGGTTTGGTTCTCGACTTCTTGTTTATATTCTCTAAATTTCTCAAAAGCTTCTGATTTGTGTTTCATCAGGAACACATATCCGAATCTAGAGAGATCGTCAATGAATGTAATGAAGTACGAAGAACCATCCCTGGCATGTGTAGACATGGGACCGCATACATTACTATGTATCAGTCCCAAGAGTTCGGTAACTCTTTCTCCGTGTCCCGTAAACGGAGTTTTGGTCATCTTGACTTTGAGACATGAATGGCAAGTATCATAAGATGATAATTCGAACGAATTCAAATATCCATCTTTATGTAACTTAGCCAGTTGTGTCGCATTGATATGACCAAGTCTACAATGCCACAAGAAGGATTTGTTCATTTCTGAACTTTTCCTCTTGTTTGTGTTTTGTATATTGAGGACTGTATTTTGATTTAGAATGAATATGCCATTATGTAACGAGCCTGATGCAATCAACTTTTGATCTAGGAATATGTTCATAACATTATCCTTTACTACAAAATTATATCCTTCTTTACTTAATAAAGAAACTGATATAATGTTACACATCATGTTCGGTATATAATAGCACTCATTTAGAATCAGTGTATCACCACTTAGTAATACTAGGTGATATTCGCCAACTGCTTTGGCTGCAATATTTGCCCCATTCCCTACTTGAACGGAATGATCACCTTTTCCCAGTTCTCTACTTTTCCGTAGCCCATGTAACAATTTACATATGCGGGATCTTGATCCGGTATCTAATACCCAGGACGTAGGGTGAACTGAGAAACAGTTCTCAATAACTAACACACCTGAAGAAGATGCATCAACATGCATGTTCTTTTGGGCGGCTCAAGAATCTATATATTCTCCTATTCCCTGTTCAGTCTTACAACTCTTATAAGAAAGAACGGGTCCAACGTTCCCCTGCTCAGTATAATAAGCGGGTTCAGTCAATACATCCATATTATTATCTTGATTAAGGTATGATATGGTCGCTACCTGGAGAGAGAGAGAAGAAAACACTTTAGCGTATACTCTTGCAAGATCAGATTGGTTATTATCTTATCTAATCAGGATGGCTCCCACTGTTTTTATCAAATCTTCCTTCAAACCCTAAAAGAAAAGACTAGCCGGGATTAATTACACCCTACAATTTCGCCAATTTTTCAGCCAGGCCAGTGTCGGTATTTTGAGGGAGGTTCCCCGTGCTTTCGCACGGACCTAATTAAAGTAAACCTCGTTTTCCCAGAGGAGTAACCCCGTTGACACTTTTCTAGAAACCTACTTGATCGGCTAATTGTCCTGTGTAAAACTCTCCCAGGAGTAATAATTACTTGCAGTGGGTATCGGGATCCAACTATCTCATAGAAGGTATGCAATCTCATTGCAAATTTCAACACTTGAAATTCCCGATAATGCTTTTGCCCCTAGCGTCCCATGACCTTGACGGAGGCCAAACTACCCATAGGGCGCTAGTCAAGTTCAACCCGTCATTTCTTGATTGAATTAAACCCACCCGTACGACCCTTGACGGAGGCCAAACTACGCCGTACGAATACCCTAATCCAATCGCATCATATGCTAGCAGATAAGCACTAGTTAGCTACCATACACTACGCCTTGACGGAGGCCAAACTACCGCAGCATGAATACTAAATAGTACTTATCTGAAATGACGGAGGGCTACGCAGGTTTTTTCAGAAAAACCATGAGCGTAATGAACTTGATATCGTTGTAGAATCAAGTGAATTTTGAAATGGAGTGATTTTGAGGCTTTCATTAGTTTTGCTAAAGAGGTCACTCCCGGTGAAAGGATCTCGGCTCTTTCCTCATCGAATAAGGTGCAGGGAATATCATATATACCGCTATGCAAAGCCAAACTCCAAAAGCAATCAAAAACCAAACCGAGTTTTGTAGCATCTGCCAGTTTTTCTAAAGAGGTCACTCCCGGTGAAGGGATCTCGGCTCTTTCCTCATCGAATAAGGTGCATGGTATATCATATATACCGCTATGCAAAGCAAAACTGTAGCTACCCTTTTTGAAAAAAATTGATTCTACAACATCTTTTAGGTTTCTTCTCTTTCATTAATCACATTAATGAAGTCCCATCATTTAAGTCACCTAAACATCACAGATAAATACGACGTACACTTATGCCATCCGCATTCGCCTCGATGTCCCCTCGTGCACCGTTAGGTTAGGTAACTAACGACAGAGCAGGGCAGGGCTAGTGCGGGTGTAAAACATAAGTAACGTCTATATAATATATCATATATACTATATACTGTATCCATCACAACATATCAAATGATCACA
Source organism: Agapanthus africanus (assembly GCA_030015575.1). Lineage (NCBI taxonomy): Eukaryota > Viridiplantae > Streptophyta > Magnoliopsida > Asparagales > Amaryllidaceae > Agapanthus > Agapanthus africanus. The sequence continues at coordinate 338,779,575 of CM057342.1, read as the reverse complement.
TCACAGATATCGCAGCAGAAACATAGATATAATGTGGGATATATTAGGACGTCCGTATTTAGTATTTAGCCAACAATAGAAAATACGGATTCCACAGTCGCGATGAATAGCCAAGCCCACACCCTGGACCCCTACGAGAGCGGCAAGCGACCCTACCAATTCTGGAGTTTAGGAGACCCGGTCTCGACTCCTCGAGATGGCCTCCCACTGAACCCCAGAACCCGGTAACTTATGCTCCCCTCCTTGGGTCCATCCTAATGCGGAAAAGTAAATAATATACAACACTGGTGGCATCAACCTCAACCCGGAAGTGCCCCAAATAAAATAATATTACATTACATTTGAATTTACATGAATGAAAATATAAAACTCTCATCTCACATAAAACCCCCCGGCTATTCAATCGCGACAATCCTTCACATCATATCTCAGCAACACATAATATCTCATATCATCAACGTAAGTAAGTATGCATACCCCAATTGTCGTTGATGTATAGCAACGAAACCGGCGATATCGACATACTACACTTACGGTCACAAAAAATAAAGTGTAAAACTACAATATTTGGAATCCACATTCTCTTTAGACATCGTAAATGCGAAATATCACATATTTCGTATTTCATGCCTAACTATATGAATTCCATATATTGTATCACATTCCAGATAAATAGATAGTATTAAAGTTTTCGAACGAATAATCAAATACCCAAGATTTCCTAAATAGCTCAACACTTGAGCGGAGTTCAAAAATTCTAGAATCCGTCACAGTAGCAACGGTCCAGCCGTAGAAGGGTCAAGCCAACGCCTCACATGTGGCACGCCGTACTGCCCCAAACCCTAAGGTTCAAAGGGCAGTTCAAGACGGTCACATAATCGAGTTAATGTTTGTTGTCTTCTAGAGGGTCCATCGCGTCACATGCACGTTATTCCGAAAGATTTAAACCCGAGAAAAATTCAACACTTGAATGTTTTTCGTGCCGGGAAAAATTGAGTTAATGATATCCGTTCAAACATTTTAATACTTTCTAAATTATCCGGAATAACATAACAAAATTAAATTCTCCGATCGAATCAGCGATTTCAAAATAAACCCCAAAATACTCAACACTTGAGTCAGATAAAAATGCCTAGAAAAATATCAGGAAATATAAGGAATACTGTGCAAAACGACACTGTTTAGAACCCAAAGCGCCACGGATCCGCGGCACGAGATTAAAACTTTAGGGTGCTAAGTAAGCATACAAAGAATCAATCCTAGAAAATTAGGGTTTCTAAAACTCTTCATGAGGTGCTAGGTAAACCCAACAAATTCCGCGACCGTCGGAACCGCAACCAAACCTTAGGGTTTGTGGTAGTTCCGCGGCGCCATAGGTGAGGCAAGGGTTGACCCTTCTACGGTTGGTCCATAGGTGCTGTGGCATATTCTGGATACTTTTTAAACTCCGCTCAAGTGTTGAGCTCTTTGGGAAATTTTGGGTGTTTGTTTATTCGATCGAAAAGTTTAACATCGTCTAGCTATCTATGATTGTGATACAATACTTGGAATCCACAATATTTAGATTCGTGAAAACTAATTTGAATTTTATAAATCTAGCAATTCGGTTTCATTTGATCGGTCGCCACGGAATTTTGATGTGGATCAAAAGTCCGTCGCAATTACATAGTGTACGTGGATACTCGCCGGGTAAGCTTACTAGTTAGCCACGCCCATAGCCCCGACCAAGTGACTATAGGAGAACCCTGTCGCCAAAAGCATCCGTTCGGGTGCTCGCGGCCGCGGTGTTCCGCCTAAGTGCACTTCGTCGACGGCATCGGGGGTGCGGCCGTCTACTAAAGTTTCCGACGAGAATTCGATCAGGTTATCGGGAATCTTGTTGAATTACCCGACTGGTTATTGGAAAGTGTTTTCAATATCGAGACTAAAATGCGGGGTTTATAATTGTTAGGCATGCGATGTCTAAGGAATTCAGTGGTTAAGCATGAAATCCAAAGTATGTGATACATTAGGCTTATGATGTCTAAGGTGGTTGCGGATTCCAATTGTTGTAGTTTTTCACTTTTTTTTCTGCGAGCGTAAGTGTAATATGTGGTGTATCGCTGGTTTCGTTGCTATATGTCAACGACAATTGGGATACGCATATTTACTTACGTTGATAACATGTGATGTTATGTGTTGCTGTGATATGTTATATTGGATCGTCGTGTTTGAATAGCCGATGGTTTTTATGTGAGATGAGAGTTTTTCATTTTCATTCATGTAAAAACTTGTATGGACCTCATGTGCCAATGCATAGTGTCTGAGCTTCATTATTGCGAAGATCAACACCAGGCAGTGTTTTTCAATGGGAGAGTAATTGCTTTCTACCCCCAGGAGAATTCGACTCAAATAGTAGATGGCTCTCTCCTTCCCTTGGTCGTTTTTTTGTGCCCATAATGCGCCTAAGGAACTTTCAAGGGCGGTTGTATACAGAATAAGAGGCTTTCCTTTGACCGGAGCGGTTAGCACTGGAGGATTCTTTGGGTATTGTTTGATTTCGTCTAGTGCGCTTTGGCATTTGCGATCCCAGACGAAAGGGGTTCCCTTATTCATCAGGTGACTGTAAGGACGACACTTGCCTGAGAGATTGGCTATAAATCGCCGAATATACGCGAGCTTCCCTTGGAGAGACCGCAATTGCTTGAGATTCCTTGGCGGAGGTATTTCCATAATCGCCTTGATCTTTGACGGATCTATCTCGATGCCTCGGTGTCGGACGATGAATCCTAGGAATTTGCCCGAGGAAACTCCGAACGCGCATTTGAGAGGGTTCATCTTCAAGTTGTATTTCCGAAGGCGTCGAAATACGATCTTCAGATGCTCTAAATGTTCCTCGTATGATTTTCTTTTTACCACAAGGTCGTCGATATAGCATTCGACGATTTCATTATGAGGTCATCGAAGATCTTCGTCATGGCCCTCTGATAGGTGGCACCGGTGTTCTTTAGATCGAAAGGCATCACCTTGTAGCAGAATATGCCCAAAGGAGTCCGGAAAGCGGTGTGCTTCTGGTCCTCGGGATGCATCTTTATCTGATTGTATCCTGACGAGCCATCCATGAAGGAGAAAACTTCATGAGTGGACGTATTGTCTATCATCAGTTCGGTGACCGGTACTGGGAAGTCGTCTTTCGGGCAGGCTTTATTGAGATCCTGAAAGTCCACGCATATGCGCACCGTTCCATTTTTCTTCATCACCGGGACGATATTGGCGAAATCAAGATACTGAACCTCTTGATGAAGCCGGAGTCGATTAGCTTTTTGACCTCAGCGTTGATGCTCATCTCAAGCTCGAGCCGCATTCTTCTCGGCGCTTATTTGATCGGCTTGACGTCCGGGGAAATCGCCAACCTGTGGACATCAATCTCTGGATCTAGTCCTGGCATCTCGGAATAGTTCCATGCGAAGCAATCTTTATGCTGCATGAGCACGTCCTTTAGCGTAGCCACCCTTTCTTCAGACAACAGCTCACTGACGAACGTCGGCCGCGGGTCACTTGCCGTCCCCAAATCAATTTTCTTGAGGTTATCTGCAGTAGTATGTATTCCATCTTCCAGCTCTTTTGGTGCCGGTGGAAATTCTGAGATTACCTCGTCATCATCGTTTTCGAAGCACCGAAGGAGTTCATCTTTATTCTCGGGCTCTTCTTCTGACAACATTATCATATGACAAGTACGAGATTGCTTCCAAGACTGATGTTGATATGGTTCTACTCTCGCGGCTTTGGGTTCATGCTTCTGCGGTGGGGTTACCCTCCAGCTGCTGGATAGAGCGAACCTGCCTTGCTGATACTGGTCTTCTACCCAGTCTTTAAATGTGAAGCAGTCTTCGAGAGGATATCCTATTGCCCTGTGATAGGAGCAATAGTCCGGGTGAGAGACTTCGCCTGCTTTCTCGGGATGCTTGGACTCTGGGAGTATAATCATTTGATGTTTTATAGCAAGATCGAATATCTTCTTTGTCTTGTCTTGGGGAAAAGAATATGCTCGACCCATCTTTTTCATAAGAGACAAATCCGGACTGCTCGATTCCTGATCGCGTGGCTTCTTGGGCCCGCTTTGTCACTGTCGAACGCCTTTCCCGTTCTTTGGTTTGTTCCTGCCTTTGCGTCGGGTTGACAAGGAGGAGCATTTTCATTCTTCACAGCCTGTTGAAGGAGGCGTTGCGTCCCGCCTTTCTCGTAGATGGCCATTTCGCGATTATGGTCGTTTCGAACCTTTTGACCTTCTTCCCTTATAAGCTTGTCCATTTGTTCTTCGAACGATGGACTAAGCATTTTCACGGCGGGAGCTCTTTCTGGTTCAGGGTTAGCATCTTCCCACAGAGCATCTCCTTCTTCGTCAAGGTCATGTATGACGTAGCAGTCGCGGAGTAGCTCCCGTTTCTTGGATTGAACATACCCAAGTCCGGTCGTTTCCATTCTCCCGTTGGGCAACTTTCGTTGAGTTCCGGGAACGTTCCAGATCCTGTTATAGAACCGTGCTTGTCGCGCAGTTTGCTTAAGGGGTACGCCTTGGCATCTCAAGAGTCTCTTTAGTCCGTTCGTGTAATATCTGGGCAAACGGATGGGCTGGAGCCTGTCAAGTGTAGAATCCGCGCCATGCCAGATTTCTTTCTCCACTTTGGTTTCCCCGGATCGGTAGAATAGGATCGCCTTTTCACCTTTTCGCGTGGGAGGGACGTAGAATGTCTGCAGTTCTTCCACATTGTAGGTATCAAGCGCGTCTAGTTCTTTATGGTGCTTGGGCGGAACCATGGCAACTTGCAAACTTTGATCTTCATTAGCGAAGGTTTGTATTGATGACCGAGCAGAGAATATGACATTGACCTCATCTTCCGAGTCGCTTCCGAAGATCAACATAGGAGTGGACGGTCCCGACTTGCTGCACTGGGGTGGACCTGAGTAAACTATCTCTTTTTCCTCCTCGGTATCACTCCCGAAGATCGGAATAGTGGTGATAGCTTTGTTCTTATCCTCCGGTTTGCGACATCTTTCTGTGTCCTTGAAATCTGGTAGGTGATTTGATCTCAAAAACTATCTATTACCGCAATCAAGAACGGCGTCGCTTTGCAGTTAGCCGGTGAGTACGGGTCGGTCCACAGGGATGTTTTGAATTTCCTAATCGCTCTTACGAGTTAATTCCAAACGGTGTGAATGGATTAATTAAATCTAAAAACTAAATTAATCTAGGGCAATCGAATTAAAGATCTAACTATCTAACTAGGGCAAGAAATTAAATTTAATCTAGGGCAGAGAATGAAAAATTACCTAGGGCAAGAATTGAAATTACCTACTTACTTTACAGATGGTGTTCCCCTCCGAAGGACGGCGCGGCTGGGTGTCTTGCCTAAAATTCGGGGCAGATGCTAATTGGCGCTATCCGTCCACCTCTCCGAAGATGCCAAGTTGATTTATGGCACCATGTATCGAAGGTTTGAACGGATGCGTCCGATGTAGCAGACTTCGTCAGATTCCCCCTCGCTTGAGGGTTTTTTTTTAATTGTGGGGACGCTCTTCCCTGTAGGCGCAAGCCCCTGCAGTTAATTACGCTACCGCATTGCGGTAACCACTTTCTCCTTCTCCAGATGGTCACTTCGTATCGTGTGTGTTTGTTTTATGTTTTGTTGCCCGTGGATTGTATACGGAGACTGAGTTATGTCGTCGCCCGTAGGGCATGGACTAGTCCAAATCCGTATTATCTTAGATTTGGGTTTGGAGGTTTGGGTTTAAGGATACGTTAGCCTCATTTGAGCCTAAGATCTACTTAAACGTTTGTTAAGGACACGTTAGTCTAATTTTTAGGCTAAGGTCGACTTAATGGGATCGTTTGGATCCAACAAGAGAGCAATGAAAGGGGGGCTCTGTTGTTTAGTTTAGTGACGTTACGGTCGGTACGTAGTTTAAGGACATTGCGGTCCATGGGTAGTTTAAGGACATTGCGGTCCATCGTTAGTTTTAAGACATTACGGTTGTAAGTCTACGCTAGCGCCCCGGCAGTCTACAGACGCCAAATGCGGAACAAAAACTTTTTAACTGGCGCTATCGTATACTTTAACCCGGATCTTTCATTATTGCTAAACCAACAAACTGTAAGTGTAGAAAGGTTATACCGAACGATCCGAGTCCTTCGTTCTTTAACCATCATCCCACGCTCCGTTGCGGCTGCTCCGATCTCGTCGATCTCCGATCTTCTAGTCGAGGTGGCACCACGTCGACGATTCTTTAAACGGGCTCCCGCCTCTGACTTGAGGCAACTCGGTCGTCAAGTTTGCTAAAAGAGACGACCAAGAATGATGTAGAGAATGAGTAGATGACTTTGTCTCACTTCGTCCAAGTCCGTGGACGATCGGTTAATGAAGTTGCCGAGGGAATCGGGTGATGGAATGAAATGAGCTGTGAATTCCATACACCCCAAAAATCTATCATATCTTTTTTTCAAATGAAATCAACAAGTGAGAGAGAGAGTGGAGGAGGAGAGGGGGCCGGCCATATATATGCAAAGAGGGAGGTGAGTGTAGGAGAGGGGAGAGTGACTATAAGAACAAATATCAACCACAAATATCCTTCATGCAAACAAAACATCATTAATGCAAATGGTGATTCATTAACCTAGTCACCATTGCATTAATGGCTCCATTAAAGCACTAATGACTCACAAGCCTCATCACCACTTCTAGAAGCTTATAGAATGATGACTCACCCTAAACCAAGAAAAGATAAATCCGTCTTTTACCGAATGTTAAAAGACGGCTGATAGAAAACTGGAAACTGGCAACTTCCAAAAGTGATCCTAAAACGACTTTCAGGATAACCCCGTAACTGTATAAATATACCCGTATTTGTATTACGACCGAATACAAATGCAACTGAGACAAAGATATTATACCTACTCAATATAATACTCGGATCCGGCTTAAACCAAAGCCGACCAGTATCATCTGCCCGAAAAATAACACGTGCGTAAACGCACGTGCATTTTCCGAACCCTGCCATAAAACCATACGGCCTCTACAACGTTTCGCCCGAACTTGGGAAACTGTCTGTGGGGGACTCTAATGACTCGTCAGTACCCTGGCAGCGGGTTTAACCACAAACCGTCAGCGGCACTAGCAATGCGTAACGGCTGCCCATGGACTGACCTCAAGGGAGGCCGATGAGCGAACTCATCCGGAAACCCTACCGAGCCTAACAGTGACAATGTATATACAGTCCGGTCCGTTCGTCTATGAGTATCGTATATCTGCCTAGGGGGCTAGTAACGTCAGACCCCCATTAGCAGTATAAGTCGTGTCGGAGTGAAGCCCAATAACACCCTGAGATACTACTGGAGTACCTACCAGTAAATCTCCTGCCATGGCCATGGACTTTGTGTAATGGCTCTCCTAGACACAGCACGACCTCGCCCCCAATACCGGGAGAGACGAATCCCCTGCCGATCCGCTCACGTGCCTCCATATGGCTCGGGACTGTACCAAAAAACTATCTGTTTGCACGACTCCTTTGAGCCGTGGTAGGGTAGAAATCAAAGCACAGTGGGAACTCACACGAGACAAATGACGACCTCAGGTCGATGAACTAACCTGTACACATGTCACCAGGGAACTGCTATCTGACGATATGTATAATACTAACTAGCAGGTTCCCGGCGAGTCCTGTCCGGTGTACTCATAACCCAATGAGCACCTGTATACATCTTAGGTGATCCAACTGACACCAGTGGCTTGTGAGACCGGCCACCGCCCCTCGTCGGGGTCTCGACTGTACACACTAGTCTACTCCGGAGTATCGATGCCCTGTCTCGAAACTCCCACGACTAGGGACCACAATTAAGGATATGCATATAAACTACCCAACTATCACGTATATGATCGCCATCATACTGTTGGTAGTAAAGCAAGATCCTAAGGGCTCTATCAAAGTGTAACATGTAATCAGTCACCTGATCATGTACACGACTGATAAAGGCAAACCAGATAGCATACTATCATCTCGAGTAAGATTGTCCTACCGGTATAGGTCCTCCGCAATCATTGCAATCACGTACCCGCGATCCAATAATTGACTATGAGGGCACTATCTCCAACAATCTCCCACTTGCACTCAAGGCTAATTATTGCGATGTTGACTACTCACAGCCCGTGTGAAACCGAACATCCAACTCCTCTACTAATCAGTATCACAAAGCCCGTTTGTAAAACTATTGTGTTCGAGAAATAGCCTTAGTGAGTGGATCCGCCTAGAAGTTTCTTTCTATATCTCTCTTAATCTCAAGTTCGCGGAGAAAGCTATCTCCCGAATTGAGTAATACCTGTCTTAGAATATGTCTATCTGATGGGACCTAGTTCATAAATGAACTCCAAATCCAAACTTCTTAGACTGTATCGATTACTGAACCTAATCAGTATCCGGCACCATGCCACCCACAGTATCCTCTTGGACCACCTGTCCACAATACTGTCCCTCTTCGTCAGAGGGAAAACTATAACTCTGACAATCACTCTGTCAACCATGTCACCTTTGAAGCCTGGAATGATAATCATCTCCCGAAGGAGGCTGCCGTCATCAAATCCGTAGAACATGTACTTATGTTCTAAAACTGCTTCCTTATGTTTCTCCAGGATTGGATTAATACAAACTTATTGTATCTAGTGCAAAACCAACATTTGGTGTGGTACTTGACATCTCATGATTGACTCAATTGCCTAAGCAAGTGATCTGCCAATCATGCACATCCCTCTCCCCTTTAGTCTATACGACACCTTTAGAGAGGGTGACTCCATCACCTGCAGGTACACCACCATGCTAGGAGTCATCTATTCTAAAAACCATTAGAATACTGTCAAAGTACCTACATTGGGAAACTACCCAAATCCAGATCTAAAACCATAGATCTAGAAACCAGAATGTCAAATATTATATCCATATCCTGTCTGGAGAAACAACTGTGTGACGACCACAGTTCAACCGATCGTAGTATAGGAATTTTACTTCCTACTCTGTGTATGTCATCCAGATACCATGACATCACACCCTACTACCTTCTTAACAGATCCATCCCCTATCCTGATTGAAGTCAAACCCATGACTGTCACATCAAAAAATAGATGATCTATCTCCGCTATAACTGCTCTAGTCTATAAACAGACATAAGCTACTTGCCCACCATGCTTCCGTTGCTCCCACTGACTACGACAACCCTCCTACCGGGTCTCATAACCTGGAACAACAGTAGTGTCAAGTCAGGGTAGATGAGAACCTCCCTGTCACCGTCCTTGAGACTACCGGAGTACCACTCGGGTGTCTGAGGTTACCCACCATATCTGTGGAGTGGCTATTGGAATGTCAAACCTGATTGAATATATAGGTCCTATTAAATTTTCCGTAATCGTTCGCGGTTCTGGAATCACTTCCAGTTCTACCATACTCCCACTACTGTTTTCTGAAAAAGATCCATTTTACTAAAACTGTGGCGAGTCAAGAACAATATCACTATTGATCTTCCAAATGGTAGAACATCAACCCTCGTCATAGCCAGAGTCAACCCACAAACAGCCATTACAGAAACGTGCCCTGAGTTATCCAGAGTCTGGTTTTAAGCATAAGCTGGACAACTCCCCGTACCTTAACATCTTTTAAGGTACGATCTATTCTATATCCAATATAGAAACTTTGGCACTTATTTAATTGGAACTAGATTCAAATCATGCAGCTGTCTCCAGTGCATATCATCTTAATGGAAAGAGGCTAATCAACATTACTTAACTTAGGAATCCATCCAATTATGAGCAACCTGAAAGAGAAAACTCGTTTCTCAAAACCATCACTATCATCTGAATACCAATCACAAGAATCTACATCTTCGATTTCTTTGAAGAATCCCGATACTTGTGACACCTGGTTCTTTACTTTATTCTTATACCCACAACTTCTCAAAACTTAGACCTTGTATTTCTACGAAACACTTGTCTAAATATTAGAGAAGTTATAAGTAAACAGAACATAGTACGAGGACCTACCCCTTTGTCCTGATAGACACTAGGACAACATACAATACTCTGTATAAGTCCGCTGAGTTAAACAACTCAAAACCTGTGCGTCGTAGGTTGAAAAATGTACCCTGGCGATTTCCTCAAATATCACCAATTACAACGAATTCCGATATAATGAGGATAATCACTTAATTCCCAATAATTTACTCCCACTCATCATCTGTAAAACCATACAGATATGAGAATGAAACCTGGTAAATACATACCCTTGGAGCAAGTGTCTAATCGGGAAAACAGTTTTTCTTTAACAATGCACTGAAACATGAAAATGTTTCGTAAGGGTATCCTGGTATTCATAGCAATGCCTCTTCCATAATCCAATTCATGACTTCAACCGTATATCTCTTTGCCATCTCTCCAAATCCCCTTTATTTGTCTTTAGTCGTTACCTTTTGTACACCATCGTTAGGCTAAATGATTTTCTTCCTTCCCTACCGTTCGGCAGCAGCCTATGGTTTGGAAGAAGACTATCCAGTAAGCATAATAGGTGTACCCTCCTAAACCAAGGAGTACTCGCAACTGAGAGAAGGTGATGATAAAAGACAACTGAATAATACCTTATTCCTTTAAAGGTGAAATAGGAGTGGCGATGAAGTACGCGGTTTTGGTCGTGAATGATATCAGTCGCAATTTACTTTGCCCTCTTTCTAATCCCTTTTTTTTGTCTTTACATATTACCTTCTGCACACCCTACTTAGGCTAATTAGTTTTCTTCATTCCCTACCTTTCGGCACCAGTCTATGGTTTGGAATAAGACTATCCAATAAGCGTAATAGGTGTACTCTCCTAAACCAAGGAGCTCTCGCAACCTAAGAGAAGCTGATAATAAAAGACAACTGAATAAACCAATTCTATTTCTCCTGAACCTGGATCCATCCTCGAAGAAGTCCCTTCGAGTTCGTATATAACCATACGATGGATCTATCCAATGGAAGTGGATATCCGTAGTAATACGGGTGTTCTGAGAAATTCAAAGGGTAAAAGAAGGAGTGGCAATGACTTATGCAACCTAGACAATCCAAAAGCCAGTATTTTAAGAAGGTTCGGTCAACCTGGTCACTGAGTCATAGTCTAGGGTCGGTCAAAGGTCGCTGCCAAAGAGAGAGAGAGAAAAGAAACACTCTGCGTGCACTCTAACCTAGATCAGAATGGTCATCACTTTATCTAATCCGGAAACCTCCCACTGTCCTGTCAAATTCTCCTCCAAACCTAAAGAAGAATCAATCGGGATCACCCGAAGAGTAAACCAACTCATCAGTGGGAATCGGGATCCAACTCTCATCGCATGATAACGTGATGGAATGCATCCACGTTACTCATACTCCAGAAGGTATGCGCATACTTGGCAAGTTTCAGTTTCTTTAGAAACTCCCGATATTATTTTTGCCCCATGCTCTTATAACCTTGGCTTTGGTCAAAGTGTCATAAGTCACATGCCAAGTTCTACCCGTCACTATCTTGTCAATTTGAACCCACCCGCACATGCCCCTGACTTTGGCCAATCGGCAGAACGACTGTCCCAAACTAACTCATCTATCTATGCAACAATTGAATACCCAGCAGCTACCAAACACTATGCCTTAACTTTGGCTAAAATGCATAGCTTGAATACTACTGAATACCCAAAAGAAGTGACGGAGGGCTACGGCTGGTTTTTGGCAAAAAACCTTTAACGTAGTGAACTTGATATCGCTGAAGGAACCTGATAGCTTTTTAAAATATAGTGGCGAAAACCTTTTGCTAAAGAGGTCACTCCCGATGAAGGGATCTCGGCTCTTTCCTCGTGGAATGAGGTGCAGGATATTCCACTGAATACCGCTATGCAAAGCAACTTGTAATCGACTATAGTGAAGTTATTACCCTGACGCAAACTTCTGTCCAAGGGGTCAGTCCCGGTGAAGGGATATCGGCCCTTGCCCCGTCGAATGAGGTGCAGGATATTCCACTGAATACCGCTATGCATAACAAAAGAAAACGTCTTTGCAATAACACTTTTTAAATTTGTTCCAACAACTGCAAACAGGTTTGTTTAACTTTGCATTGATCAGAATCAACACAGTCCCATCATTTAATCACACCAGAAAAGAACGAAAATAAAATGTACGTATATGCCATCCGCATTCGTCACTGGGTCCCGTCATCACTCGTTAGGTTACTTAACTAACGACAGAGCGGGGACTGGACTAGCGCGGGTGTAAAACATATACAACATCTAATAGTATATAAACCAATATACAATAATCGCTCCAGGCGTGATAATATGCAACATTACAGAAAAGTAATAAGCATCACAGAACAATACAGATAATCTGGGATCCCCGAGTTTCACAGAGCTGCTGCTGAAACTCGACGTTCTCCTGTCGTGTGGATAGCCTGTGTAATGAAACCTAGACCCCTACGGGTGCGGCAAGTTACCTGCCAAAACCTGAAGCGAGGCAGCCCCCTACAGCATAGTGAATGGACCACCCAGTACTCCACGGAATCCGGTAATCTTAGGCACCCCTCCTTGGGTCAACCTGTACCCCCTACGAGTGCGGCGAATAGTCTGCCAATTCTAGAGTGGGACCCCTCTGCCTCTCAAAGCCATGAGATGCGGACCCGTTGCCCCCCAGAACCCGGCTATCCGTGCACTCCGTCGCGGGGCAAAACCTAGTACAGTAATGAAAAATAGTACAATAGGTACATCGACCGCAACCTGGTCGTGCCCCAAAAGAATATTATACAACAGGCAGTGACGGCAGTCCACAAGTTGGACGCTCGCCCCGCAATATCAAATGTACAAATAAACTCAACCTATACTACCATTGCACACTGCTATCCACCACGACAAATCCGCAACAACACAGCACAACACAGAACATCAACGCGAATGTCACGTTCGCAAACCCGTCTAAAAGAACTATACCAATCAGACGCGGTTTACCGATCAAATGACATTCCCGGTCGGAGATATAATTTAAGCGCTGTAAACTAACATGTTTAAATTTCGATCGACCAAATATCAAGAAGTGGGCCCCACGACTTACTGGTGAACAGTAACAAAACCTGGGCCCAAATGATATATACCACAAACCACAAAATCCAGAGAAGAACATACTGTTCAATTTTGGGAGCATGATCTCACCAAGTGGCGGCGGATCCGCGGCCAAACCATGGGTTTGGCCGCGTTTCAGCGGCGGCTTGGTGGGATCACGTGCCCAAATTTGGTCCGTGTTCTTAGAAAAGCCTGCACAGATTTTTAAGACATGTAGAAAAATTTTAGGAGACCATTTAAAATCGACAGAAACTGTGAGCTTGGAATTTTGCAATTTTCGATTTCCGGTTCGATCGATGTTTTAAACGCATTAGCACAAGTTAGCATAGCAAAATGGTTAGGCTCTGATACCACTGTAAGTCTACGCTAGCGCCCCGGCCGTCTACAGACGCCAAATGCGGAACAAAAACTTTTTAACTGGCGCTATCGTATACTTTAACCCGGATCTTCCATTATTGCTAAACTAACAAACTGTAAAGAGTGTAGAAAGGTTATACCGAACGATCCGAGTCCTTCATTCTTTAACCATCATCCCACGCTCCGTTGCGGCTGCTCCGATCTCGTCGATCTCCGATCTTCTCGTCGAGGTGGCACCACGTCGACGATTCTTTAAACGGGCTCCCGCCTCTGACTTGAGGCAACTCGGTCGTCAAGTTTGCTAAAAGAGATGACCAAGAATGATGTAAAGAATGAGGAGATGACTTTGTCTCACTTCGTCCAAGTCCGTGGACGATCGGTTAATGAAGTTGCCGAGGGAATCGGGTGATGGAATGAAATGAGCTGTGAATTCCATACACCCCAAAAATCTATCATATCTTTTTTTCAAATGAAATCAACAAGTGAGAGAGAGAGTGGAGGAGGAGAGGGGGCCGGCCATATATATGCAAAGAGGGAGGTGAGTGTAGGAGAGGGGAGAGTGACTATAAGAACAAATATCAACCACAAATATCTTTCATGCAAACAAAACATCATTAATGCAAATGGTGATTCATTAACCTAGTCACCATTGCATTAATGGCTCCATTAAAGCACTAATGACTCACAAGCCTCATCACCACTTCTAGAAGCTTCTAGAATGATGACTCACCCTAAACCAAGAAAAGATAAATCCTTCTTTTACCGAATGTTAAAAGACGGCTGATAGAAAACTGGAAACTGGCAACTTCCAAAAGTGATCCTGAAACGACTTTCAGGATAACCCCGTAACTGCATAAATATACCCGCATTTGTATTACGACCGAATACAAATGCAACTGAGACAAAGATATTATACCTACTCAATATAATACTCGGATCCGGCTTAAACCAAAGCCGACCAGTATCATCTGCCCGAAAAATAACACGTGCGTAAACGCACGTGCATTTTCCGAACCCTGCCATAAAACCATACGGCCTCTACAACGTTTCGCCCGAACTTGGGAAACTGTCTGTGGGGGACTCTAATGACTCGTCAGTACGCTGGCAGTGGGTTTAACCACAAACTGTCAGTGGCACTAGCAATGCGTAACGGCTGCCCATGGACTGACCTCAAGGGAGGCCGATGAGCGAACTCATCCGGAAACCCTACCGAGCCTAACAGTGACAATGTATATACAGTCCGGTCCGTTCGTCTATGAGTATCGCATTTCTGCCTAGGGGGCTAGTAACGTCAGACCCCCATTAGCAGTATAAGTCGTGTCTGAGTGAAGCCCAATAACACCCTGAGATACTACTGGAGTACCTACCAGTAAATCTCCTGCCATGGCCATGGACTTTGTGTAATGGCTCTCCTAGACACAGCACGACCTCGCCCCCAATACCGGGAGAGACGAATCCCCTGCCGATCCGCTCACGTGCCTCCATATGGCTCGGGACTGTACCCAAAAACTACTTGTTTGCACGACTCCTTTGAGCCGTGGTAGGGTAGAAATCAAAGCACAGTGGGAACTCACACGAGACAAATGACGACCTCAGGTCGATGAACTAACCTGTACACATGTCACCAGGGAACTGCTATCTGACGATATGTATAATACCAACTAGCAGGTTACCGGCGAGTCCTGTCCGGTGTACTCATAACCCAATGAGCACCTGTATACATCTTAGGTGATCCAACTGACACCAGTGGCTTGTGAGACCGGCCACCGCCCCTCGTCGGGGTCTCAACTGTACACACTAGTCTACTCCAGAGTATCGATGCCCTGTCTCGAAACTCCCACGACTAGGGACCACAATTAAGGATATGCATATAAACTACCCAACTCTCACGTATATGATCGCCATCATACTGTTGGTAGTAAAGCAAGATCCTAAGGGCTCTATCAAAGTGTAACATGTAATCAGTCACCTGATCATGTACACGACTGATAAAGGCAAACCAGATAGCATACTATCATCTCGAGTAAGATTGTCCTACCGGTATAGGTCCTCCGCAATCATTGCAATCACGTACCCGCGATCCAATAATTGACTATGAGGGCACTATCTCCAACAGCGGTCAAGGTTAAGGACCTCATAGTCCATAGATTTAAGGACCCCACAGTCCGTTGTTAGTTTTAAGACATCTCGGTCAAGGTTAAGGACGTCATAGTCCATGGGTTTAAAGACCCCACAGTCCGCTGTTAGTTTTAAGACATCTCGGTCAAGGTTAAGGACCTCATAGTCCATGGGTTTAAAGACCCCACAGTCCGCCGTTAGTTTTAAGACATCCCGGTCAAGGTTAAGGACCTCATAGTCCATGGGTTTAAGGACCCCACAGTCCGTGTCAATGTGTGG
The DNA here is from genome assembly GCA_030015575.1 of Agapanthus africanus. NCBI lineage: Eukaryota > Viridiplantae > Streptophyta > Magnoliopsida > Asparagales > Amaryllidaceae > Agapanthus > Agapanthus africanus. The sequence goes on along the minus strand of CM057342.1, from coordinate 338,763,696 downwards.
TCATCGGGACCCATCACCTCTTTGAAGACGTTGATGAATTACAACGCCAAGTATCAAAGGAGTGAAGAGATGTACCCTTGAGCCGGGGTGGATTAAATAGTCTTTGGCCCAATTTAGGATCAAGACCAATTAATTATGTTATGAGCCCATTAGCCCAGTTAAGTCTGAATTGAGGACTTATGGCCATCTTGGGCTAAGTCCAATCATGTTTGGAATATTGGCTTCCTGTTGGTCCATTGAAGGAGAGGCTTTGCCTCTGGCCATTTAGCCATTTGGGCTAACGTTAATTCAACAGTGTTGAACACTGGGATCAAGTTAGTGTTTTAACACTAAAAGACAGTTGGTGTTAAACACCAGCAACAGGGGGTTCAAATTAGTGTTAAACATTAGAGCAAATCAGTGTCAAACACTAGCAGCAGAGGCTTCAAATTAGTGTTAAACACTAAGAAATTCAGTATTAAACACTGCAAATAAAGTTCTTTGATTAGTGTTGAACACTAAGGCCAAACAATGTTTTAACACTGGATTCAGGGGTTCCAATTTAGTGTTAAACACTAAGGCAAGAGGGGTCACGTGGTAGCACGTGAGGGCGCCCTCCCTTCATTTGTTCTGCTAAGAATATCGCATCTTTTGGATAATCACGTGCCATCACGTGACGGGTATTTAAATGCTTGTATGTTAAAGCCTTTGCCAAGGGTCACGTGGGTCACGTGAGGCACTGCCTCAAAGGGCCTTTTCTGTAGATCTTTTTGGGGGTCACGTGGTGACACGTGACCCTGCCTCTATGTATGTTTTTTAGAAGATCTGTTAATCCCTTTCAGGAATTAAATTTCTCGTAGGGTTGAACCCTAACAATAATTTTAGAGGAATTAAATTCCTATTTCCTTTTAAAGATTTATATTCTGGGATAGGGTTGAACTTTGAATTTTCTATAGGAATTAAATTCCTCATATATGTGAAGAACTGAATTCTATCATAGGGTTAAACCCTAATAAAAGTTTTAAGGAATTAAATTCCCACTCTCTTTTAAATAATTATTCTGAGGAATGAGATTCCGTCATAGGGTGAAACCCTAATCTCTTCTTTCTTAAGGGAATTAAATTCCTGTTATTTTAACAGAACTAAGTTCTTAACTAGGGTTAAACCTTGATTCTGTTTATTCTGAAGGAATTGAATTCCCATAACATAGGGTTAAACCCTAATTTTATTTTAATGGAATTAAATTCCTATAGTTCTGTGAGAATTAAATTCTCAAGCTTCCATTCCCTCTCTATGCTTTGGATCTGCATGGCAGGATCTCAACCCATTGAGAATTAAATTCTCAACTCAAGGGGAGATGTGCACTTTACAGATCCTCCACCAAAGAGAGAACTATGTTCCTATGTTTTTATATCAGAGTTAAACTCTGTTGAGAATTAAATTCTCTTTTCCTTTCAAAAAGCCTTCCCTTTCTTACCTAGGGTTTTCTTTTGCAGAAGATCCAAATTTCTCCAAAGTATCAAGACTCCCCTCTTTTTTTATGTCTCGATTCCTTTCTGCCTCTGTATCTCTCTATCTATATCTCCCTTTGTGTGTCTCTTGGCTCCTATTTATAGGAGAAGCAGCCGAGTCAATTAGTTTTTGATGAATCTTTCATTGAGAGATTTGATTTCTATTCACCATTCGTTTTGGACCTTTGGATTATTAGGTGAATTTTATTCACCATTGTATTTTAAATCCAGAGATTCTCCTTTGTTATTTCGGTTAGATTTTAAGAGGAAATCTTTCCAAATTCGAGATTTTCCCATAGATAGATGATATTTAATCACCTTTAAATCTTTAATTCAATCGGTTCCTTTGGAAAGATTTGAGAGGTCTTTTCTCAGAATTTAATTCTGTTAACAGATAGGCTTTGAAAGCCGGTCACGTGTGGCCACGTGACCCCTGGTCACGTGTGGCCACGTGACCCCTGGTCACGTGTGGGCACGTGACCCCCTTGGAACGAGCCCTCTTCTTTCTTTCTGCACTCTGCCTTCTGGTCGCTGCTTAGCTGTCACGTGCTACCACGTGATCCCTGGTCTCGTGTGAGCACGTGACCCTCGTCTAGAGCCTTTTTCTTGATTTAACCGGAGAATGAGTCTGATGTTTTGAGTGTCACGTGCCAACACGTGACCCTGGTCACGTATGAGCACGTGATCTCTTCTGAAGCCTTTTTCCTCGATTTGATCAGGGAACCAATGTGCCTTTGAAGCCGCTTTTAAATGTCACGTGCCAACACGTGATTGCTGGTCACGTGGGAACACGTGACCCTTTCTGAACCCCTTTTCTTTGATGTAGTCGCGAAACTGAATCTGCCTTGCCGATGCTTTTACATGTCACGTGCCAACATGTGACTGCTGGTTACGTGTGAGCACGTGACCCTTTTCTGAAGCCTCTTCCGTAGGCTTTCCTGATTTTAAATCAGGAAACAAATGCCCCCACAGCGTTGTTCTCACGCGTCTGCACGTGAGTGCAACGTTGTCACCTTTTGTGACCGTTGGATTCCTCTAGGGATTTGGGGAGATGAAACGTTTCTATCACCTCCTATAAATATTGGGGTCATTTCAGAGACGCCTCCACTTTGCTCATCTTCTTCCTTTGAGAACTTTTTCCCTTGAGAATTTAATTCTCGTTTCCAGAGCTTAGTTCTCTGTCTCAAACATTTTTCAGAGTTTTAACTCTGTTGAAGGATCCTTTTTCCTCAGGTAATAATGTTGAACGGTCGAAGCACCTTTGTTTTAAAAGAACTCTCTGGATTTTAAATCCACATTAGGTGTTTTGCCTCTTTTAATACGAACCCATTTTTTTTCGAATTTATCAGCAAAAATAGAGAACCATTTAATCTTCGAACAATGGATCTCCTAGGGTTCACTTGATGCTTTTACGGAGATGATGAGATCCGTTACCTCTCTTTAAGGAATTTAATTCCGTTTGAAGAAAATGTTTCTGGGAATTTAATTCCCTTCTCTTAATAAGGAATTTTAATTCCTATGAAGAACTCAGTTTCTTCACATGGAGGCCTCTTAGGGTTTCCTTGCCCTAAGCTGTCCTTCTGTAATCAATGCAACAGAAGCCTTGTAACAATTCTCATGACCTTTATTTCAGGTATTATGGATGCTCATATGTATGGCCTTGATGAAATCATTTCCTACGGGAACATTCGTGCACTGGGCCGCAGTCAGAACCAGGAGTTCACCAATGCTCAATGCACCGAGATCATGAGCCGCTTTGGCGAGTACAACCATCGGCTACTCCCCCGTCGCTCTTCTCTTTTGAGACTCATCGTGCTGGCAATTTGGGAGGCGCTTCCTCTCTTTTGCGCCGGTGTACCGCTCAGGGCATTGGACGCTGCCGAGGACAAGATACATTCGGTGTATTTGATGAGCTTGATCTCAAAGAGGAGGCGAGATCACCTTATTGATCTCTTGCACCAGGCCTTTCAGCAATCAGCCATACTTGCCGCCTATCGGAGGGTGGAGGACATTCGTGAGGACCCTGACGCTTGTGATCGTGGGAGAAAACATACTCGGGAGGTTCGAAATGCTTGGAGGATCTTGGACAAAGTTAAACTCGAGTTTCTCAATCCGTGCCCCGCGTCCGAAGTCTTACCATTGTAAACGTGTTCTCTTTATTTTGTATGACCTTCTTGAAGTATGAATGATAAGTTCTATTATGTCTTTGTATGTTTGCATGCCTTTCTGTGGGATTTTATCATTTCACTATTGTTGTTGCTGATGCTTTTTAATATGCATGGTGCTACTCCATTTTTTTAGTGCACGTCAAATTTGGGCCTCACGCGTTCCGCGCGTGGGACATTTGATGGGACTATTCACAAAATTTTCCCATGGCATATCTTTAGTGCACAATATCAGATGCAGAAAAGGTGCCTTGGAAATAGTTCCATCCCCTTTATTTTCGATGCCTTTCCTTTTTTTTGGCCTTGGAACTAGCTTCATCATGCAAGATTTTCTGCGCACAGCACTTAATGCACTTCTTTATATATGAGGCTATAGCCTTCTTTTCCCTTCACAGAGAGATTTATATTTTTTTTATTTTGGTGTAACTTGTCTTGAGAAACAAACGAGCGCCATGGCCTGCAATCGTCATCATGCTAGTCGACAGCCATGGGAAGTTCCTATCGAGGAGATGATCCCCCGTTTTGCTGCTCGGTTGGTGGATCCACTCCTTACCGACGATGAATGCGACTCAGCAATGTATGAACTCTCGATCCGTAGGTGGTCCCCCCTCCCGATGGGTTCCCTCTAGCTCCGGATGATTCTCACGGCCGTGCTTGCCGACATCCCTCCTCACCCGGCGGAGATGACCCTGGCGATGCTTGACGCAGCTGAAGAAAAGCTCGAGGGCTTTCATGAAGCGTGCCTGATTACTCAGGCTTTGAAGGATTGCTCAATTCATCTGCTGAGCCAGATAAAGGCCCGGCGAGCTATTATGTCTGCTTTCACGGATGAACACGGCGCCAATCGATGGGGAGAGACTCCTCGTGAGAACCGTCGCTTTGATGTGCTGGAGAAAGCAGAGAGAGAGATGGAGAATTTTGTCCTCTGCTTCATTAATCCTTGTGCCATTGATCCCGTGTTTGGTAACCTTTTCCCGTTAGCGTAGTATTTTTAAATTAGTCCTTCTTTTTGTATGCTTTATGTTGAACTTCCATGTAGGCTCGGTACTCGTATGTATGTTTTCGCTTGCATGAATAAATTTTGTGTTCCTTTTATGAAAACTTCCTTCAATTATCAATACTGTTGTCATGTCGCATGCGCATTAAAGCTTTGAATTTTATTTCTTTTTCGGATGCTCATATGATTGTGAACACATGCCCGATAGGATAATCATCGGAAAGTTTCTCGTTGCTTTTCATACCAGGTTATGTGAGCGCGTTTTTAGATCGACTATTGCCATCGACCGGAAGCCCATTTATATGGTCTTGAGTGTGTATGTCCCGTTTCCAAGGTTGCGGTCGTGAAAGTGAGCTTACATGGCCTGAGAAGGCGACGCGTGGCGAACATATTGTCGTGCGAGAAAAGGGGTTCGGTCGTAAATTCTCGGAGAGGGAGATGGCTTCTAAGGCGCTGAGCGAGCTTCAGGCGAGTCTTAGGCCAACAAAGCGTATGAACTCTGGCAGGTGCTTCAAGAGTCTATCAGGAAGGTGGTGACTCTTGATAAAGCTGCTACATTCACTCGTGAGAGGGTCGAGGCTCATAAGGTCACTGAGAAAGAGCTTGAAGGCCGACTCACTTCGTATCAGACCCAGCAGGCGCAGGCGGAGGCTCGTCTTCTGGAGATCTTACATCATGAAGCCGTGGCTCAGCAACAAAACGATGAGCTGGTAAAATTACTACATCGCCTGCCGGCTTGAGGACTTGTATCTTTTCCCCTTTTTTGTACATACTCATGGATGAGAGTATCTTTCTTTTTGTTTCTTTCATGAATTGTACTTTGTATCCATTTTGGTTTATGAATAAAAGATACATTTTTCTTCTCAATGGTGTGTCCCCTTTTTATTGAATGTATTCTGCGGATATTCTATCTTGATCTTCTTGCAGGACAGCGATGGGTCAGGATTCAGGGTTAAGATCTGCTTCCTAAGACTTTTGCATTTTATGAGCCACGAGGGTCTCATAAAGAGTTTTTCTCCCTACAGGTCGAGAGGATCCCATAGGTGTAAGTTCTTCTTAAGAATCGTGAGGATTCTTAAGCGGGTTTTCCCTTGAGAGTCGTAAGGATCTCACAAGAGAGTTTTTCTTCCTTACAGGTCGTGAGGACCTGCAAGTGTTGGATGTGGTCACCCTTATCCGTGTTTCACGGGGTCAGGGGCTGCTCCGGGTATCGTAGTTCGGTCAAGGTTAAGGACCTCATAGTCCGTGGATTTAAGGACTCCACAGTCCGATGTTAGTTTTAAGACATCACGATCAAGGTTAAGGACCTCATAGTCCGTGGATTTAGGGACTCCACAGTCCGATGTTAGTTTTAAGACATCACGGTCAAGGTTAAGGACCTCATAGTCCGTGGATTTAGGGACTCCACAGTCCGATGTTAGTTTTAAGACATCACGGTCAAGGTTAAGGACCTCATAGTCCGTGGATTTAGGGAATCCACTGTCCGATGTTAGTTTTAAAACATCACGGTCAAGGTTAAGGACCTCATAGTCCGTGGATTTAGGGACTCCACAGTCCGATGTTAGTTTTAAGACATCACGGTCAAGGTTAAGGACCTCATAGTCTGTGGATTTAGGGACTCCACAGTCCGATGTTTGGTTGCAGGGACCCGTCACCTCTTTGAAGACGTTGAGGAATTACAACGTCAGGCATCAAAGGAGTGAAGAGATGTACCCTTAAACCAAGGTAGAATCAGTACAGAATCAGGGTGATTGATTGTTAGTTTTAAGACATTACGGTCGAGGTTAAGGACATCATAGTCCGTGGATTTTGAGGACTCCACAGTCCGGTATTTGCTCTGGATGCTTCACATGGGTTCACTGCCGTGCTTGACGAGGACCAGGCTCCGCTCTGGGCGTTTTCCGCGGGGTCAAAGAGTGACGTTATCCGCGTTCCACATAACCAGGAATTTTGCACTAGATGCTTCACACGGGTTCACTGCCGTGTTCGGCGAGGACTAGGCTCCGCTCTGGATGTTTTCTACGGGGTCAAAGAGTGACGTTATCCGCGTTCCACGTAACCAGGAATTTTGCACTAGATGCTTCACATGGGTTCACTGCCGTGTTCGGCGAGGACTAGGCTCCGCTCTGGATGCTTCACACGGGTTCACTGCCGTGCTCTGCGAGGACCAGGATCCGCTCTGGACGTTTTCCACGGGGTCAAAGAGTGACGTTATCCGCGTTCCACGTAACCAGGAATTTTGCACTAGATGCTTCACACGGGTTCGCTGCCGTGTTCGGCGAGGACTAGGCTCTGCTCTGGATGCTTCATACGGGTTCACTGCCGTGCTCTGCGAGGACCAGGATCCGCTCTGGACGTTTTCCACGGGGTCAAAGAGTGACGCTATCCGCGTTCCACGTAACCAGGAATTTTGCACTAGATGCTTCACACGGGTTCACTGCCGTGTTCGGCGAGGACTAGGCTCCGATCTGGATGCTTCACACGGGTTCACTGCCGTGCTCTGCGAGGACCAGGATCCGCTCTGGATGCTTCACACGGGGTCAAAGAGTGACGTTATCCGCGTTCCACGTAACCAGGAATTTTGTACTAGATGCTTCACACGGGTTCACTGCCGTGTTCGGCGAGGACTAGGCTCCGCTCTGGATGCTTCACACGGGTTCACTGCCGTGCTCTGCGAGGACTAGGATCCGCTCTGGGCGTTTCACACGGGGTCAAAGAGTGACGTTATCCGCATTCCACGTAACCAGGAATTTTGCACTAGATGCTTCACACGGGTTCACTGCCGTGTTCGGCGAGGACTAGGCTCCGCTCTGGATGCTTCACACGGGTTCACTGCCGTGCTCTGCGAGGACCAGGATCCGCTCTGGACGTTTTCCATGGGGTCAAAGAGTGACGTTATCCGCGTTCCACGTAACCAGGAATTTTGCACTGGATGCTTCACACGGGTTCACTGCCGTGTTCGGCGAGGACTAGGCTCCGCTCTGGATGCTTCACACGGGTTCACTGCCGTGCTCTGCGAGGACCAGGATCCGCTCTGGACGTTTTCCACGGGGTCAAAGAGTGACGTTATCCGCGTTCCACGTAACCAGGAATTTTGCACTAGATGCTTCACACGGGTTCACTCCGTGTTCGGCGAGGACTAGGCCCCGCTCTGGATGCTTCACACGGGTTCACTGCCGTGCTTTGCGAGGACCAGGATCCGCTCTGGATGCTTCACACGGGGTCAAAGAGTGACGTTATCTACGTTCCACGTAAACAGGAATTTTTGCACTAGATGCTTCACACGGGTTCACTGCCGTGTTCGGCGAGGACTAGGCTCCCCTATGGATGTTTCACACGGGTTCACTGCCGTACTCTGCGAGGACCAGGATCTGCTCTGGACGTTTTCCATGGGGTCAAAGAGTGACGTTATCCGCGTTCCACGTAACCAGGAATTTTTGCACTAGATGCTTCACACGGGTTCACTGCCGTGTTCGGCGAGGACTAGGCTCCGCTCTGGATGTTTTCTACGGGGTCAAAGAGTGACGTTATCCGCGTTCCACGTAACCAGGAATTTTGCTGATTGTATCCGCATTTCACGGGATGGAGGTTTGACTGTTGGCGATATGTATACCACCGAGCCATGGAACTGGGAGTTGCCGCTGTTCCGCTTAGCTTAGAGTTGTGTCCGTTGTTACGAGACGAGTGCTGAAATGATCTCTAAGTCATTCGCGGCCTGTCGAGATTTGGCTTCTTCTTCTGATGAAACCTGAGGGAGACGTATGATCCCTTTTTGTTTACGCCCTTGGATTGTGTACAGGGCGTGATGGAACATTACCTGTAGGGCATAAATTGAAACTTTTTTTTTATATTTTATTTCTTTTTTCGCGATGCTCTATCATTTCAGCTTTTATATCGCGGAGGTCGCGATTGCCCCATCATTTCGGCTATTTTTCGCGGTGCCCAATCATTTCGGCTATTTATTTATTTTTTACTCGCTGCTTTTTACTGCGAGTTGCCCTATCATTTCGGCTATTTTTCATGCATACCTTTTTACTTGCTACTTTTTATTGCAAGTTGCCCCATCATTTCGGCTATTTCGTATGCATGTGTGACTTGTTAGCTTTTTCGCCGCAAGCTTGGATTTTAGACACCGATTTCGGCATCAGCACCGCTGCAATTGGGATATTGCCAGGAGCGAATCATCATTTGCCTCTGTCGATGTTGAACAAAGGTGGCTTAGTAAACAGGGTTAAGGGTCCTGTCGACCAAGGCTTTTGACTTCATGAGCCGTAAGGGTTTCACAAAGGTATTTCTCCCTACAAGTCATGAGGATCTTGTAGGTGTATTTTCTCCCTAGGGATCGTGAGGATTTCTAAGTGTATGTTCCTCTGTAAGTCGTAAGGATCCTACAAGAGGGTTTTCTCCTTATAAGTCGAGAGGAATTATAAGGGTTGTTCACCATATGGACATGTCCCTAGTCACGGGTGTGACTTTGCCGGGGAAATGTTTATTCGCGCCCGTGGATTGTATACAAGGGTCAGTATTGAGCCACTTGTTGGGAAATATCGAAGGTTGTGGGGGATTTGCTTAAGAACAGGTTTAGGTTTCTGTAACTTAAGACTTTCAAATCTCATGAGCCATGAGGGTCCCATAAGAGAATTCTCCTTACGAGTCGTAAGGATCTCGCAAGTGTATTTTCTCCTTAGGAATCGTGTGGATCCCTAAGTGTGTTGCTCCTTTGTGAGTTGTAAGGATCTCACGTGGGTGGTTTCTCCTTACAAGGTCGAGAGGACCCTGTAAGTGTCCTTTAACGAGATTGCGCCCTTTCAGGTTTTCACAAACACTCGCCGGTAGTCCTGTTGTTTTTACTCACGGAGCCCTTTCGGGTTTTCATCCGTGCCCATTTTGCTTATGGGCATACCGTTTTTTTTTTCTTTTTCTCTTTTTTTTTACAAGGTCGCGCCCTTTCGGGTTTTCACGAACACTCGCCGGTAGCCATGCTGTTTTTACTCACGGATCCCTTTCGGGTTTTCATCCGTGCCCATTTTGCTTATGGACATACCGTTTTTATTTTTTATTATTTTTTTCTTTTTCTCTCTTCTCTTTTTTTTTTATTCATCTCGTCAGCCTAAGGATGCTGCGGTAGTAGTTTAGGGACGTTTCGGGACATTTCGGTCCGTCGAGGAGAGGGCCAGCTATTACTCATAGAGCTTTGAGCTTTAGGAAGATAGCGAGCGGACATAGTCGTTGTCATCTATCATTGACCTAGGCGGTGGCTCATTAAGCGTAGTATTTCTTTAGGAATCGGCCATTTATCGGCCTGAAAGGCCTTTCACCGTGCATGTCCATGAGTAGATAGGCCCCGCCTTGGTAGACCTTATCTATGATGTACGGGCCTTCATAGTTTGGCTCGAATTTTCCCCGCTTGACGCGATTGGGGATCATAGGTCTTTTGACCACTAGTACGAGTTCGCCTTGGCGGAATGTCCTCGGCCTGGTCAATCTTTCGTACGAGCGCGTCATCTTTGCTTTGTAGGCCTCTAGATTTTGTTGCGCTATGAGCCGGGTTTCATCGAGGGCATCAAGCTCCTCAAGTCGAAGGTGAGCATTTTCTTCGTCCGTCAGCTCGTGGTGGACTGCCACTCGTAGAGAGGGTAACTCTATCTCAAGGGGGAGCACCGCTTCCGTCCCAAATACCAACGCGTACGACGTTGTGTTCGTGGCCGTCTTGAATGTAGTTCGATAGGCCCAAAGGGCCTTTTGCAGCCTCTCATGCCAGTCCTTCTTATTTCGGGATACCGTCTTTTTTATGATCTTTGTCAAGGTCTTATTGAAAGCCTCGGCCAGACCGTTAGCTCGTGGATTATAAACTGAGGAGTATCTCCAGTCTATATTATGCCGTTGCGCGAAACGGCTAATCTTATGGTTTCTGTAGGCTGGCCCGTTATCGGAGATAATTCGCCGTGGGGTTCCAAACCGATAGATAACGTGCGTCTTGAAGAAGTGGAGGATATTCTCCGTCTTCACTTCCCTTAATGGTACTGCTTCCGCCCATTTGGAGAAGTAATCAGTCATCGCCAGGATGAAACGATGTCCCCTGGACGATGCTGGTTCAATGGGGCCGACTATGTCAGTACCCCACATTTCGAATGGCCAGCTAGCCACCGTCGGATGTAGTGGATTCGGATGCTGGTGGATGAAATCCCCATGGATTTGGCACGAGTGGCACTGCTTCGCATATTCGAGGCAGTCCTGGATCATCGTGGGCCAGTAGTAACCCATCCGTTTGATTTTTAACTTCATCTTTGGGCCTGCTTGATGAGAACCACAGATTCCGTCATGACCCTCTTGAACGACTCTTTCTGCTTCGTCAGGTCCTAAACATCTCAGCCACAGAGAATCAAACGACCTCTTATACAGAGTATTATTGACGAAAGCGAAAGATAGATCTCGTTTCATGAGTTGATGTCGTGAGGATGCTTCTTCGGGGATTCGGTGGGACTTAAAGTAGTCTACGAAGACCTCCTTCCAGTCCTCAGCCTTCTTACGGTCTTTTATTTGTAGGGTCGTCTGCTCAGTCGCTCCCTTTTCTTCGTATGATTCCGGAGATATTTCTGCCGGGGCGAGCACTCGACGACTTTGCACCATGATTTTGATGTCATCGAGGTTCTCGTCAGCAAGTTCTTTAGCGAGCTTAGCTAGCGCATCTGCTTTGCTATTTTCCGCACATGGTATACTTTCCAAAGTGTAGGAGGGAATTTGGGTCAATAGTTGTTGCACCTTTTCGCCGTACTTCACCAACTCCGGTTTGCACGTTTGGTAGTCACCATTTACTTGACTAACGACCAGTTGAGAATCCCCGTATATAAGGAGGTCTTCAATTTCCATGTCAATGGCGATCTCGAGGCCCGCTATCAAAGCTTCGTATTCGGCTTCATTGTTCGTCCTCGATTCCGTTAAGGAGAAAGCAAAGCGCATTATCCCTCCTTGTGTGGTTACGAAGATAAGGCCTACTCCCGATTTGATTATGGGGGTACATTGTTTGCGCTTCTTCATAGAAGATGCCTCGTCAAAATAGAGTTCCCATCGGGTATCACCGCCGCCGATCGCATCAAATGCATGTTCGTCCGGCAAATCGCAGTTCAGAGGAGAACCGGCAGGTACTGGATGCTCAGCAAGGAAGTCGGCAATGGCCTGGCCTTTCACTGCCTTAAGAGGTCGATACGTTATCGAGAACTCCATCAGGAGTAGAGCCCATTTAGCGAGTCGACCCGTCAATATAGCCTTTGACATCAAATATTTAAGAGGGTCCACCTTCGAGATGAGACGGACTTCGTGCGCCAACGCATAGTGTCTGAGCTTTGTTATCGCGAAGATCAACGCCAAGCGGTGTTTTTCAATGGGAGAGTAGTTGCTTTCTGCCCCGAGCAGAACTCGACTTAAGTAGTTTAGTGCTCTCTCTTTTCCTTGATCGTTCTCTTGTGCCCATAATGCGCCTAAGGAACCTTCGAGGGCGGTTGTATAAAGAATGAGGGGTTTTCCCTTGACCGGTGCAGCCAACACCGGAGGGTTCTGCAGGTATTGCTTGATCTCGTCTAGTGCACCTTGGCATTTGTGATCCCAAACGAATGGAGTTCCTTTCTTCATCAGGTGGCTGTAAGGACGGCACTTGCCTGAAAGATTGGCGATAAACCGCCGGATGTATGCGAGCTTCCCTTGGAGAGACCGCAATTGTTTGAGGGTTCTTGGCGGAGGCATTTCCATGATCGCCTTGATCTTAGATGGATCTATTTCGATACCTCGGTGTCGGATGATGAATCCCAAGAATTTACCCGAGGAGACTCCGAACGCGCATTTGAGGGGATTCATCTTCAAATTGTATTGCCGAAGGCGTTGAAATACAGTTTTCAGACGCTCTAAATGCTCTTCGTATGACATGCTCTTTACTACGAGGTCATCAATATAGCACTCGACGATGTTATGTATGAGATCATCGGAGATCTTTGTCATGGCCCTTTGATAGGTAGCACCGGCGTTCTTGAGACCAAAGGGCATAACCTTGTAGCAGAATATACCCAAAGGGGTCCGAAAAGCGGTGTGCTTCTGGTCTTCGGGATGCATCTTTATCTGATTGTACCCTGATGAACCGTCCATAAAGGAGAAAACCTCGTGAGCGGACGTGTTATCTATCATTAGCTCGGTTACCGGTACTGGGAAATCGTCCTTCGGGCAGGCTTTATTGAGATCCCTGAAATCCACGCATATGCGCACCGTCCCATTTTTCTTCATTACCGGGACGATGTTGGCGATCCAGTCGGGATATTGGACTTCTTGTATAAATCCAGAATCGATCAGCTTCTTGACTTCGGCGTTGATGCTCATCTCAAGCTCGAGCCGCATCCTTCTCAGCGCCTGCTTGATTGGCTTGATATCTGGGGATATTGCTAATTTATGCACAGCAATCTCCGGATCTAATCCCGGCATCTCGGAATAGTTCCACGCAAAGCAGTCTTTATGCTGTAGAAGCACGTTCTTTAACGCAGCCACCCTTTCTTCAGATAGCAGCTTGCTGACAAATGTCGGTCGCGGATCATCTGCCGACCCCAACTCAATCTTCTTGAGGTTATCTGCAGTAGTATGTATGCCATCTTCCAGTTCTTTCGGAGCTAGCGGAAATTCTGAGATCACCTCATCATTGCTGTTCTCAAAGCACCAGGGAAGGTCATCCATGTTCTTGGGCTCTTCTTTTAATATCGTAATCGTATAACAGGTGCGAATCCGCTTCCAGGACTGAGGTGGATCTGGTTCTGCTTTTGCGGCTTTGAGTTCGTGCTTTTGTGGCGGTGTTACCCTCCAGCCGTCGGATAAAGCGAATCTGCCCTGTTGGTACTGGTCCTCGACCCAGTTCTTGAAGGTGAAGCAGTCTTCGGTAGGATGTCCTATGGCTCGGTGATAAGAGCAATAGCTCAGATGAGAAGCCTTGTTAGCTTGCTCAGGGTGTCTAGACTCTGGAAGCGCGATCATTTGATGTTTTATAGCGAGCTCGAGTAACCTCTCCGTCTTGTCTCGGGGGAAGGAATACGCTCGACTCATCTTCTTCACGAGGGACAAATCTGGACCACGCAACGCCCGATCACACGACTCTCTAATCCCGCGTCGTTGTTTTCGGCTCCTCTTTCCGCTTCTTGATTTATTTCTGCCTCTGCGTTGGGCCTTTCGTACCACGGGTTGACAGGGATGAACATCTTTGTCTTTTGCAGCCTGTTGAAACAGATGTTGCGTCCTGGCCTTCTCGTAGATGGCCATCTCGCGGTTGTGGTCTTCCTCAGCTTTTTGACCCGCTTTCCTGATAAGCTTGTCCATTCGTTCTTCAAACGACGGACTCGGCACTTCAATAGCGGGATCTAGTTTTGATGAGGGGTTGGCATTTCTCGACAGGGCGTCCTCTTCTTCATCAAAGGTATATATGGCGTAGTTACTGTGGGCCCGTTCCCGTTTTCCGGTTCTCGCGTATCCAAGCCCAAGTGTTTCCATTTTCCCGTTGGGCAATTTGCGTTGGGTCCCAGGGACATCCCAAATCCTGTTGTAGAACCGAGCTTGTCGAACAGTCTGTTTTAAGGGTACCCCTTGGCGCTTCAATAGCCTCTTTAGTCCATTTGTGTAGTATCTGGGAAAACGGATGGGTTGGAGCCTGTCGAGTGTAGCATCCGCGCCATGCCAGATCTCTTTCTCTATTTTCGACTCTGAGGATCGGTAGAATAGGATCACCTTCTCACCCCTTTTTCTGGGAGGGACATAAAACGTTTGCAGGTCCTGCACATTGTAAGCTTGAAGTGTGTCGAGATCCTTGTAGTGTTCTCGCGGCACTATGGTGATTTGCAAACTCTGATCATCGCTAGAGGGTGTTTGTATTGACGGCCGATTGGAGAACACGACATTAACCTCATCTTCCGAGTCACTTCCGAAGACCAACATGGGGGCGGACGTCCCCGGGTTGTTGTGTTGAGATGGCCCAGCATAAACTATCTCTTCTTCTCCTTCGGTATCGCTCCCGAAAACAGGGATGGCGGCGGCGGCTTTGTTCTCCGGCTTGCGACACCTTTCTGTATCCTCGAAATTTGGCAAAAAGTACTTCGCATCTTCGTATTTGCGGACTTCGTTCACGGAAAATGGGTTCAGCTCACCTGTTACGGTATACTCGAAACCATCCTTAAAGTATTTCATACACTGATGTTGTATAGAAGGGATGATGTTGTACTCGTGTAACCAAGGACGACCGAGCAAGGCGTTGTAGCAGGTCTTGGCGTCAATGACATGGAGTTTGATGTCTATGACGAGTAGTCCAAAGCGTAATGTTAGTATCACGGATCCGAGAGTCCGTGACGATTGTGAATCGAAACCGGAGATGGTAATTTTGTCACGAGCGAGGTGTTGCACACTCATGCAGATTTCCTTTAACACCCTAACGTTAAGGAGATTGATGGAGGATCCATTATCCACTAGGATCTTGCCTATCTTGATATCATGGCAGTATCCAGAGACATATAGGGGACGGTTGTGGTCGCACATCCCGAGAAGGAGGTCTTCGTCCCCGAAAGTGATGTCGGCCGTATGCACTTCCTCCAGTTCATCCTTCATCCTTTCAGTGGCGAGGAAGGCTTGGAATTGTTCAGGTTCTTGTAACGCCTTAATTAATGAATCTCGCGCTTCTTTTGATAATAGGAGGGCATCGAGAATGCTAAGTTGAGAAGGTAGCTTCCTTAGGTGCGCTAGGATGTTGTAGTCTACCTTACCCTTCCTGGGAGGGTCTTTGGAAGCCAGCTCTTTCATGACTTGGTCATCTAAAGTGATATCCTCAGTGACCTTTTCCTTTCCCTTATCTTTTCTATTTGCGGACCCGAGATTCTTTTCTGGGAGTGTGCGATTGCGCAGCTGAATGTTCTCGCAGGCCTCCGATTCCTCCTCTTTCCCTAAAACGAATTCTTTAAAGAGAGGGCCCAGAGCCATTTCTTCATCAGAGTCGCTCCCAAAGGTGAGAACTTGTGACCCTCCAGCGTTAACCATGTAACAGTTTCCAGTAGTTCTGTTGTGCCTGTCGGCAGTACTTCTTCGTTCCCGACGAGTCTTGCGTTTCATGCGCTTAAAATGTTGCCGATGAGCAACATATCCTTGCCACCATATCCTAAAGGCGTCGCACTCCTCCATGGGGTGTGAAATTTTCCGATGATATGCGCAATAATCAGGGTGCCTCTCCGCCCCATTGAGCGTGTTTTCTTCCGAGGGTGGTAGCTTCATTCCCATTGACATGGCTTTGGCAAGCCTTTTCCTCGTCTTGAATATCTTCTTGTCTGCCTCGGATGCCTTTCGATCTGGCGGGAGTACTTCAACTCTTTCGTTCAGTCGCCTGCATTTGGCTCCTTCCGATGCGGCCACCTCACGCTCCTGATCCGCTTTACTCTTTAGACGAATCTCGTCCAGAAAGGCGTCGATCATTTCATCTGTTGGCCACACACGCTCTGGTTCAGGCTCTATCCCCAGTTTCTTAGTGCCAGGATTTTTCTCATCGTCGGTAAATGAGTGGGAGATTACGTTACAACTCGCCACATATCCCTCGGATTCATCCGACGAGCTCTCTCCATCATCTTCCTCTTGAAAGATGTGGCTGAGGAACTCTTGCAGCGTGACAGGAGTTCGCGCCTTTTGATTGTACTCTTCCAGCGCGTCGATTTGCTTCTGCAAGTTCGTGTGCTCGTCTCCAGGCTCCACGGGCTTCTTAGATTTCTTCTTCTTTTTCTTCGAAGATTTTGACGGTAGGGCATGAGTATTTGGGCCATCACCACGAGTCTTCGTAGTTGGGCGCGGCTTCAACATCCCTTCGATAATTTGAGGTTCAAGCGGGTCCTTCCATTCGATCGCAGGGCACACATGAAGGTCCCTCAGCATTCTTTTGGTTTTAGTTGACAGCACGACCTCCCACGGAGCTTCTTCAATAAAGGAACAGGTTGTCCCCGGTGTATCTACTTTCTTAGGAGTATGCGGCTGTGGTGGGTTCACCTTCCACTTTTCGGACAGTGCAAACTTCCCCTGGAGGCATTGATCTTCAATCCATCCTTTGAAGACGAAGCAATCCTCAATCGGATGACTTACCGTTTGATGATAAGGGCAATAGTTAGGGTTATTCACCTCAGTGGGTTGTGGCGGTCGCCTTGGATTTGGTAGGTTTATGAGTCTGTTGCGTACTGCCAGCTCGAATAACCATTTCGTCTTGTTCCGTGGGAACGAGTAGGGACTCTTCATCTTCTCATTATAATACCGGCGTCTTTCTTCCAATTGATCCGCCAGCTTCGGGGCGTTGGGTTGCTGCTGGGCATACGCGACGAAGGTTGCCCTTCCTTTACCCTTGTCATTCCGAGGTTCCGACTTCGGGGGAGGTGGTCTATGACCCATCTGGTCCATTTGAGCCAACTTGTCGATTAAAGCCTGGAATGTGGTTGGCTTAAAGAACATCATAAACTGGGAGATAGTTGCGTGAGGGTCTAGGGTTCCCACGAACATGCCCACCGCGGGCGCTTCCTCAATGCGTTGCTCGCATTTCGACCACAAATTCCGCCAGCGTATAGCATACTGGACCCAAGTTTTGCCTGGTTTTACCTTGGCGTTAATCAATGCCGTTATTGGAGTGCGTTCGCTGGCGCTTGTGAATCGCTGAGTGAATAGCAACTCCATTTCAGCGAACGTCTTGATAGAATCGTTCGGGAGTTCCGAATACCATTCGAACGCTGTTTCTGATAAGCTGCCCACGAACTGGTGAAGCAATAGTTTATCATCACTGCCGGTGTTACCGCAAAGGGCCCTGAACTGGGCGACATGTTGGTGGGGATTGCCGGTCCCCTTGTAAACATGGAACTTGGGAATTGTGTAACCCGGCGGGTACTTGATTTGGTCGTACCGGCTTGGATATGGCCACCCCGTTTTTACGACTTGACTAGCTGCCTCAGTCGCGTGATGAACCCGGATTTGCTGGGCTATATAGTCGACTAAATCAGCTTTAAAGATTGTCTCCTCTTTGGCCGTTGAGAGGGCCGGTGGTGGATTTGACGTTTCTCCCCTGTCGTCTTCAAGGACGATCGGGGGATCCTCAGTGGGTGGGTCCTGTTGGATCATCATTCTTATCATATCTTGGAAGAGAAGGCCCATACGCTGTATGTTGGCTGCTTGTTCAACAGCCTCTTTGTCCTTCTTCTCTAATATTCGGCGAAGGAATTCGGCGTCGGTTTCTTCCTCCTGGCGTTCGTCCGAGGACGTTTCTGGGTTTTCTTTTGGCCCGGTAAGTGCAGCCATAGCATTCATCATTTCCTAGAGCTTTTGCTGTTGCTCCTGAGCTTTGGTCACCGACCGTGTAAGCAGTCTATGACCTGTAGATGCACGGCTGTCTTCCTTTCCTGACGCCATGTATACGGTATGGACCATCATGCCCCCAGACTTAGGGCGTCTGGGCTTAGTGCCTTTAGCTGTCGTTGCAGGCTGGGGGATCTTCTCAGGTTTCCTCCTTTTATGAGCAGTGGAAGTTGAGGGGGCCATTGAGGTGGGCACCCAGACAGCCTTTCGTGGTTTAGCCTGGTGACTGGCTTCCGGTTGGATTTTCAGCTTTTTGTGCTGGCGGGAGAAGTTTGGATCGATCATCGAGTCTCGGGCTTGCCGCCAAACCTTATAGATTTTGGAAGACAGCCGTTGAGGGGATCGGGGCTGTTCTGGCTTTATTTCCGCAATCCTTTTTAGTGGAGGAGGAGACCTCTTTAGCACCGCAGTAGGAGAATTCCTTCGCACCTTATTTAGCATATCGAAGCTGTTCCCAGTTAGAACGGCAGCATTAAATTCCACCGTTGGGGTCGGTGGAGTTAGCCCAGAGGGGGAGTTTCCCCCAGCCTTCCTTACTCGGCGCCAGTGGCGACGTCGAGCGTGTCGAGCGGACGGCGCTGTTTCAGCGGTGAGGATGGCTTCGTCTTGCCCCCTGTGTAGGTGGGGGGTCGCTGTTGGTGTTAGTTTGTCAAAGACCGATGAGTGTTAGTCTGTCAAAGACCGATGACCTTTGGGTAGCAGGAGCGGGAGCTGGAGCCGTCAATCTTGTAAAGATCGACTTTTTGGCAGGGGAAGCCGCCTTGACGACTTCAGGAGCAGGACCGGTCACTTTCTTAGAAGCAGCCTTCTCTGGGATTGTAGGCCCCATTGTGGGTCCACAGGAGTTCTGGCCCAATCTAGAAAAGACTGAGGCGCTGATGTTGGGAGACCCGTTGAGAAGGGCCGCGGCAGGGGTAAGACGATCAAAGACCGACTTCTTGGGAGCTTCCTCTGTCAGCACCGGCGTGGTGAAGCTTGTTGGTGGGAGCATAGTCCTAAAGAACAATCTTGTGGTGGCTCGAGTGACCTGTTCCACGGGCATTGTGAATAGCGAAGCAGCTTGGGGTCCGTAGGCTATACCTCCCGGCGAGGCAGAGCGTTGGTTGCAATTGCAGTCCGAGCAGTTGGAGCATTTTGCAGAAGTAGAAGCCATCGATTCTTTGCTTTCTGCAATGAGCAAGACGCCAAGTCTTAGTATCTTGAAACCCAAGGGCAACCATTAGCGAACCGCGATTGGTTCGCGAATCACGACACACGAAGTGTGGAGTGGAAAGAGGAAAAAGTCCCACCGGGCGTGCCAGAATCTGTTCCCCTCCGAAGGACGGCGCGACTGGGCGTCTTGCCTGAAATTCAGGGCAGATGCTAATTGGCGCTATCCGTCCACCTCTCCGAAGATGCCAAGTTGATTTATGGCACCATGTATCGAAGGTTTGAACGGATGCGTCCGATGCAGCAGACTTCGTCAGATTCCCCCTCGCTTGAGGGTTTTTTTTTATTGTGGGGACGCTCTTCCCTGTAGGCGCAAGCCCCTACAGTTAATTACGCTACCGCATTGCGGTAACCACTTTCTCCTTTTCCAGATGGTCACTTCGTGTCGTGTTTGTTTGTTTTGTGTTTTGTTGCCCGTGGATTGTATACGGAGACTGAGTTATGTCGTCGCCCGTAGGGCATGGACTGGTCCAAATCCGTATTATCTTAGATTTGGGTTTGGGGGTTTGGGTTTAAGGATACGTTAGCCTCATTTGAGCCTAAGATCTACTTAAACGTTTGTTAATGACACGTTAGTCTAATTTTTAGGCTAAGATCGACTTAATCGGATCATTTGGATCCAACAAGAGAGCAATGAAAGGGGGGCTCTGTTGTTTAGTTTAGTGACGTTACGGTCGGTAGGTAGTTTAAGGACATTGCGGTCCGTGGGTAGTTTAAGGACATTGTGGTCCATGGATAGTTTAAGGACATTACGGTCCATGGGTAGTTTAAGGACATTGCGGTCCATCGTTAGTTTTAAGACATTGCGGTCAAGGTTAAGGACCTCATAGTCCATAGGTTTAAGGACCCCACTGTCCGTTGTTAGTTTTAAGACATCTCGATCAAGGTTAAGGACGTCATAGTCCATGGGTTTAAAGACCCCACAGTCCGCTGTTAGTTTTAAGACATCTCGGTCAAGGTTAAGGACCTCATAGTCCATGGGTTTAAGGACCCCACAGTCCGTCGTTAGTTTTAAGACATCCCGGTCAAGATTAAGGACCTCATAGTCCATGGGTTTAAGGACCCCACAGTCTGTGTCAATGTGTGGTCATCGGGACCCATCACCTCTTTGAAGACGTTGATGAATTACAACGCCAAGTATCAAAGGAGTGAAGAGATGTACCCTTGAGCCGGGGTGGATTAAATAGTCTTTGGCCCAATTTAGGATCAAGACCAATTAATAATGTTATGAGCCCATTAGCCCAGTTAAGTCTGAATTGAGGACTTATGGCCATCTTGGGCTAAGTCCAATCATGTTTGGAATATTGGCTTCCTGTTGGTCCATTGAAGGAGAGGCTTTGCCTCTGGCCATTTAGCCATTTGGGCTAACGTTAATTCAACAGTGTTGAACACTGGGATCAAGTTAGTGTTTTAACACTAAAAGACAGTTGGTGTTAAACACCAGCAACAGGGGGTTCAAATTAGTGTTAAACATTAGAGCAAATCAGTGTCAAACACTAGCAGCAGAGGCTTCAAATTAGTGTTAAACACTAAGAAATTCAGTATTAAACACTGCAAATAAAGTTCTTTGATTAGTGTTGAACACTAAGGCCAAACAATGTTTTAACACTGGATTCAGGGGTTCCAATTTAGTGTTAAACACTAAGGCAAGAGGGGTCACGTGGTAGCACGTGAGGGCGCCCTCCCTTCATTTGTTCTGCTGAGAATATTGCATCTTTTGGATAATCACGTGCCATCACATGACGGGTATTTAAATGCTTGTATGTTAAAGCCTTTGCCAAGGGTCACGTGGGTCACGTGAGGCACTGCCTCAAAGGGCCTTTTCTGTAGATCTTTTCGGGGGTCACGTGGTGACACGTGACCCTGCCTCTATGTATGTTTTTTAGAAGATCTGTTAATCCCTTTCAGGAATTAAATTCCTCGTAGGGTTGAACCCTAACAATAATTTTAGAGGAATTAAATTCCTATTTCCTTTTAAAGATTTATATTCTGGGATAGAGTTGAACTTTGAATTTTCTATAGGAATTAAATTCCTCATATATGTGAAGAACTGAATTCTATCATAGGGTTAAACCCTAATAAAAGTTTTAAGGAATTAAATTCCCACTCTCTTTTAAAGAATTATTCTGAGGAATAAGATTCTGTCATAGGGTGAAACCCTAATCTCTTCTTTCTTAAGGGAATTAAATTCCTGTTATTTTAACAGAACTAAGTTCTTAACTAGGGTTAAACCCTGATTCTGTTTATTCTGAAGGAATTGAATTCCCATAATATAGGGTTAAACCCTAATTTTATTTTAAAGGAATTAAATTCCTATAGTTCTGTGAGAATTAAATTCTCAAGCTTCCATTCCCTCTCTATGCTTTGGATCTGTATGGCAGGATCTCAACCCATTGAGAATTAAATTCTCAACTCAAGGGGAGATGTGCACTTTACAGATCCTCCACCAAAGAGAGAACTATGTTCCTCTTTTTTTATATCAGAGTTAAACTCTGTTGAGAATTAAATTCTCTTTTCCTTTCAAAAAGCCTTCCCTTTCTTACCTAGGGTTTTCTTTTGCAGAAGATCCAAATTTCTCCAAAGTATCAAGACTCCCCTCTTTTTTTATGTCTCGATTCCTTTCTGCCTCTGTATCTCTCTATCTATATCTCCCTCTGTGTGTCTCTTGGCTCCTATTTATAGGAGAAGCAGCCGAGTCAATTAGTTTTTGATGAATCTTTCATTGAGAGATTTGATTTGTATTCACCATTCGTTTTGGACCTTTGGATTATTAGGTGAATTTTATTCACCATTGGATTATAAATCCATAGATTCTCCTTTGTTATTTCGGTTAGATTTTAAGGGGAAATCTTTCCAAATTCGAGATTTTCCCATAGATAGATGATATTTAATCACCTTTAAATCTTTAATTCAATCGGTTCCTTTGGAAAGATTTGAGAGGTCTTTTCTCAGAATTTAATTCTGTTAACAGATAGGCTTTGAAAGCCGGTCACGTGTGGCCACGTGACCCCTGGTCACGTGTGGGCACGTGACCCCCTTGGAACGAGCCCTCTTCTTTCTTTCTGCACTCTGCCTTCTGGTCGTTGCTTAGCTGTCACGTGCTACCACGTGACCCCTGGTCACGTGTAAGCACATGACCCTCGTCTGGAGCCTTTTTCTTGATTTAACCGGAGAATGAGTCTGATGTTTTGAGTGTCACGTGCCAACACGTGACCCTGGTCACGTGGGAGCACGTGACCTCTTCTGAAGCCTTTTCCTCGATTTGATCAGGGAACCAATGTGCCTTTGAAGCCGCTTTTAAATGTCACGTGCCAACACGCGATTGCTGGTCACGTGGGAACACGTGACCCTTTATGAAGCCCTTTTCTTTGATGTAGTCGGGAAACTGAATCTGCCTTTTTCCGATGCTTTTAGATGTCACGTGCCAACATGTGACTGCTGGTCACGTGTGAGCACGTGACCCTTTTCTGAAGCCTTTTCCGTAGGCTTTCCTGATTTTAAATCAGGAAACAGATGGCTCTCTCCAAATATCAACACAAGACTTGTCAGATCTGAATTTCTGAAATGAAAAGAGGCATCGATGCTCTCCAAAAGAAATCTAAATTTTATTGATAAAAAGAGGCATAGGGAGGCATATCTTTTACAATGATTTAGAGTTCTTATTTATAGAGGATAGGAAACCCTAGGTTACAATTGATTCGCACGTCTACATTTACCAAAATATCCTTAGGAAGACCTAGTCAAAGTAGACTCCAAGTTTTGGAAATTTTTTATGTCTCTGTCTCTTTAAAAGGAAGTATTGGGCCTTGAAATTTCCTTTGTTGGCTCTTCTGTCTTTGGGCTTCCTTATTATTTGGTTCTTTTATTAAAATAGCTTTTATGTTTCTTCCAGATCTCCAGTGAATAATTGCGGTGGACTTTTAACCGTTCGCTTTGTAATCTTAGACCTTGCATTGCCTTGTACTTTGTGAATTTTATCTTTGATGTAGGCTTGATCAAGAGTTTTCTGTTTGTTGGTCAAAGTCCACTTTTGCATCGTCTTTTCATCGTTTTCACTGTTTTCTGTCCAAGAACCTGTAACCTGTAATATGTAGCAGACATGCGTCAAAAGAACCTGTTTATTTATAAAACGAATAAGAATGGGGAATATAATAATACAATATTATGGTGTGAACAAATACCCCCAAACTTATCTTTTTCTCGTCCTCGAGCAAACTTATTTTTTTATTCTCTACAAAAAACCTAGCCTCACTTTCGCAGGGAAACGCGATTGCACTGAGCACGTGCAACAAGCCGTTAAACCTCTAGGTGTCCCTAGTAGGAGGAATGTTGTCTCCTGAGGGTTTTCAGCGGATACTACCCACAATATCCTATCAATTTGGCTTTTCGACTTTAATTCTCCAATTAGGTTTTCTAACAAGTAATTCTATAATCTTCGACTCGTAAATTATCCACCCATATTCTTCACACTTCCTCATCATTTAACTTAAAATTATATATATTCTGTAGACCTACTTAGCTTTCGACATTTCTTAAGTTTTCCTTCTAGGGTTCCATCTCCACTTAGGAATTTCTATCAACTCTACTAATGATATAAGTTTTATTCTTCACTCCTATCTCTCATCTAATCTCCAACTACATATCCCCACGTGTGTGTATAAATCACCCCTACACTTAGAAATTCAAATCAAGCCATCACACTCTTGTCCGTTGTCCAAAGCACTTATTAATTGGTGAATTTTTAATTGAATTTTCGCTTACACATCCTTCATGCGACCGTTAATACTTCTTGAGGTACCAACGACCGATTACAAAATGCGTTTGCACTTTAAAGCGTACTTCCTAGTCTTGCAACACCCAAGGCTTTTAGCAGTGACTCCCAAACCAGTTGGTCTAAGGCACTAGGTGATGAGGCACCCTCGCTAAATATTTTCTATTTTTGCAGCCTTAAGTAATCACAAAAACCGGTGTTCATTTTTTTTCTTTTATTCACACTTGTATTTTTTTATTTTTTATTTTCATCGTACTAAGGACTTTAGACAAGTGCATTTCAAGGTCTCTTCTACTATTCCAAGTTTCAAGGCGCGTGATTGTGCAATTTGTAGGGTATACGTTTTCAGAATCTAGACTTAAGCTAGGAATTATTTTTCAAATTTATACTCTAATAAAAATATCAATAATTTTCCTTTGTTTCGACTTAGCCCAAGAAGTGAACTCAAAATTTGCCTATTTCTAAATAAACTACAAAGACATATACTTTCTACCGTTAAACTTTAAGGAAGGTTATTTTTAGGGTTTTTAATTTACTAAGTCTAAGATCTAGTTGTTCCTAACTAGTTAACCTATTTGTCAAACTCAAGTCAAATACGGCCAAAATTGAATACATTAATTTTTATAATTTTTGAAATTTTCAATTTTTTTTTGGGTTTTAAAATAAGTATGCAAATGCAAAAATATACAAATGAATGCGAAGGAAGAAGACGTACCGAGCATACCCCCAAACTTAAACTTGACAGTGTCCTCACTGTCATGCTACACCAAGAGGGTCAAAATGCCGGCACTCCCCTGTTTATTTATTTATAATTTTTTTTATTTTATTGTTTTGAATTTTTTTTTAAAGAAAACAAAAAATTTATATACATATATACAACAAGGTTCCCCCCAAACTTAAGCTTGGCCTTACACAAACCAAAGGTTAGCATTAACCATTCAAAAATCTTATCGTGGTAATGGTCGAGTTGGTGAAAGAATGGAGTGGAAAGAAAAGAGATGAGAAGCACACGAGACCATGTGAAGGTAGAAACGGGATACGGTCTCGGTAGGAGAGAAGAATGGCGGAAAAGAGAAAGAAGTGGAGTACGATCTTGAGGGTGTAAATCGAGTGAATAAATTAGCGCAATTTGTGATGACCGATGTGTTAAAAGCGATTGTGCTAACCTATCAACCCGTCGAGAAATGGGGTCAAATTCCTCATGATTCGCAAGAAAGCATGGGTACACTGAACTTGGTATTGGAGATGAAAGTGTAACGATCTCTTGTACGGTCGGAACGATAGGAAGGACGAAAGGGAGTGAATTCGGGATAGTCTCATTCTCACCGTAGTAAACTGTCTCGAATTTGAAAGATTCCATCAATGGTTCGAAACGACTGTAAGCAACCGAGTCTGATGGTTCAACTAACTCATCTGAAAATGTAAAGGACTCAAACTCGGGCGGTGAGTCATCAACATCGTCCGAAAAAGTGAAACACTCGTAAGTGTTATCCGCTGTGAGAACTGTGTCAGATTCAAAGGAAAATTTTTCAAGCTCACAGTCTTCAAGCGTGATCTTTTGCGTGGTCGGAACGATGGAAAGGAGGGAGGGTGATTTAGTTAAATGTTCAAGAGGATGAATTGGAAAATCCGACACATCAAATAAGAATGGTTCAACCTCAATATTATCCTCAATACTCTCATCAATACTATCCTCATAATTCTCCTCAATATTTAACTCATCCATGCTATTATCATCAAAATCAAGACGCATATGAAGTTCGGGAGAAACATCTAATGACTCGGGATGATGAATTGGACATAAAATTTCAATCAAATAGACAGGTTCATCATCCAAAATATTCCCGGCGTCTATATCCTCAATCAAGTGAAAATCAATATTTTATGACACCTCATCAAAAGCATTGATATTTATCAATTTAGGTTCTAGAGTGGAGGTGTAAAGATCGAAAGGTTTAGGTGTGGTTTCACTCGAAAGGGGTTCTTCACAATCTGGCAAATCAAGCACTACAAAATCACACAACTCATTTTTATTTTCAACTGGTGAACTATTTAGGGCAATCGATAGAAAACCGGAGTTGTGGGTTTCAATTGGATAGGGGTATGTTTGATTTGGAATTGTGTAGAACTCGCTCGCTCCTCTCAAATTCTCACTCTGTCCGACCGCCTCCTCATACATTGAAAAATTTGGAGCTAGTTGGAAACTAGCTGCCTGTTCACTAGGTTGCATAAGGGCGGCCATGGACGCTTCCACATTCCTAGTCATTTTGTTTCTTGCTGCAATATAAGCTTCCAACGACTCTTCCAAACTAGACTTGGGTGGTAAGGGGGTTTCGGTAAAAGATTCGAAATTATTTGGATACATGAAACTCCCAAAAGGCTGTGTAGAAACAGTGTCTAGTGACAGTGGGAAAGTCCGGCAGGACTGGTAGGAAGTGGGTGGTTGGACAGGGGTAGGGTCAACATGTGGATAAAAAGGTGAATAGTCTTGTGGATTCCTAGAACTAGATAAGTGGAGAGGGGTGAAAGATCGGCTACGAGATTGAGCAATGTGCTCAGCAATTGACATCGGTTTAGGAGTTACAACTGGACTTGAAAAATTGGTATCAACGTATGAAGGTGGTAAAGGTTGACATGGTTGACACAAAGTGGGTTGCAAAGTCGAATTGTTTCTCTTAGACGCTTCTATTTGATCTTTCAAAGAAATTTTAGGCATGGAGGGATCTTCCTTAAATTGACCGAAACAATTGACGTACGAAGCAAAGTTAGGTTCGGGATACCAAAGTTCGGCAAGAGATTTATGATGTGGGGTACCCATGATGAGAAGAGAAATAAGGTAGGTGGTGCAAGGATTTCTTAGCGACAAAAGTTGCAAGTCTTTTTTAAAAACTTTTCCTTTTTCCTTTTTCTCTTTATTTAGAACTGTTTGCAAAAAGATTTTCGAGAAAAGAGGTAAGACACACTTTCGATCAACCAAAAATGCACAATCAGGCCTAGATCTAGGGTCACCTAGGTCAGCTAGACAGCTCTTAACTGTTCCAAAGGGCTAGAGATAGGACCTCAAACCGCCTCTTCACCGCCAATTGCGGCCAGGTAAGTGCCAGGTAAGTGGGAGGCTCCCCGCTACAAGTAGCGGTCCTAATTAAGTAACCACTTATCTTAGACACACTTACCTAGACACCGCAAAGTCAGGTTAGGATAAATGGTCGATGCCTAAAACTAGTCCTCTGTCCTATTGAGCTCGAAGTCCTTAGGGCTGAGTCTAGTATTTTTTAATTAAAGATTGGTCAATACAAATGCCTTATGTGATTTCTGGGGTCCTGGGAAGGGTGATGAAATCCCCACCCAATCTGAATTGGTCAAAAGTCCCTTAAAGTCCGATTAAAGATATGCAAAACAGTAAATCACTTGCAATCAAATCTTTTTATTTTATGCGCGACACAAAGAATCCTGCACAAGATTTATAATTGAGAAGGGAAGATTTTTTTAAGCGCAAAGAATCCTGCAGGAGATTTAACAAAAGATATATCAAATGATTCAGAGGAAAGATCAGAAGACTTACAGAGTTTTTTTTTTAACCGCGCTTCTGCCTTTTTTTTGGGGGAACCGATCTGTCGCCTACATCGCGGAACCGCCGTGAATTGCCGCCTCCGACCGCGGATCCTCCGCGGGTTGGTGGCTTCGGCAGTTTTTTTTTGTCACCAGATCGGCGCAGTTGACTTGTTGGCCCGGTCCTCCAAATTTCTTCTGTTGTTTGTTGTGATATTCCTCTATTTGTTCAGATTTGATATTTGCTGTTTTGATTTCTGGAAATTTTCCAGATCCGAACTTGATTGTAGATCCTGCAAAATTCAAACAAAGATACCCTTCACAAAATAACAAAATGATAATTTTTTTTATATTTTTTATGATTTTTCAGAATTTTATGATTTTTTTAATTTTAGATTAACCCGAAATTGCAAAAAGAAAATAACACGCCATCCCCGGCAACGGCGCCATTTGATTTGATCTCAAAAACTATCTATTACCGCAATCAAGAACGGCATCGCTTTGCAGTTAGCCGGTGAGTACGGGTCGGTCCACATGGATGTTGTGAATTTCCTAATCGCCTTTACGAGTTAATTCCAAACGGTGTGAATGGATTAATTAAATCTAAAAACTAAATTAATCTAGGGCAATTGAATTAAAGATCTAACTATCTAACTAGGGCAAGGAATTAAATTTAATCTAGTGCAGAGAATGAAAAATTACCTAGGGCAAGAATTGAAATTACCTACTTACTTTACAGACGGCTCTCTCCAAACATCAACACATGACTTGTCAGATCTGAATTTCTGAAATGAAAAGAGGCATCGATGCTCTCCAAAAGAAATCTAAATTTTATTGATAAAAAGAGGCATAGGGAGGCATAGCCTTTACAATGATTTAGAGTTCCTATTTATAGAGGATAGGAAACCCTAGGTTACAATTGATTCGCACGTCTACATTTACCAAAATATCCTTAGGATGACCTAGTCAAAGTAGACTCCAAGCTTTGGAAAAATTTTATATCTCTGTCTCTTTAAAAGGAAGTATTGGTCCTTGAAATTTCCTTTGTTGGCTCTTCTGTCTTTGGGCTTCCTTATTATTTGGTTCTTTTATTAAAATAGCTTCTATGTTTCTTCCAGATCTCCAGTGAATAATTGTGATGGACTTTTAACCGTTCGCTTTGTAATCTTGGACCTTGCATTGCCTTGTACTTTGTGAATTTTATCTTTGATGTAGGCTTAATCAAGAGTTTTCTGTTTGTTGGTCAAAGTCCACTTTTACATCGTCTTTTCATCGTTTTCACTGTTTTCTGTCCAAGAAAATGTAACCTGTAATATATAGCAGATATGCATCAAAAGCACCTGTTTATTTATAAAACGAATAAGAATGGGGAATATAATAATACAATATTATGGTGTGAACAACATGAAGTATTTTGCATCTTCATACTTTCGGACTTCGTTCACGGAGAATGGGTTTTCGTTCACGGAGAATGGGTTTAGCTCTCCTGTCACAGTATACTCGAGACCATCCTTGAAATACTTCATACACTGATGTTGTGTAGAAGGGATGATGTTTTACTCGTGTAACCAAGGCCAGCCGAGCAAAGCGTTATAGCAAGTCTTAGCATTAATGACGTGGAACTTGATCTCTGTGACGAGCAGCCCAAAGCGTAGTGTCAGTATCACAAACCCAAGCGTCCGTGATGACTGGGAGTCGAATCCGGAGATGGTGATTTTGTCGCGAGTGAGGTGCTGAACGCTCATGCCAATTTCCTTTAACACCCTTACGTTAAGGAGATTGATGGAGGACCCATTGTTGACCAGGATTTTACCTATCTTGATGTCATGACAGTATCCGGAGACATATAGGGGACGGTTGTGCTCGCATGTCCCAAGGAGGAGATTTTCATCGTCGAAGGTGATATCGGCTGTGTGTACTTCTTCCAGCTCGTCCTTCATCTTTTCTTCGGCGAGGAAAGCTTGGAATTGCTCGGGCTCTTGTAATGCCTTGATCAAAGAATCCCTTGTTTCTTTGGATAGCAAAAGGGCGTCGAGAATGCTTAACTGCGAAGGTAGCTTTCTCAAGTGTGCCAGAACGTTGTAGTCCACCCTACTTTTCTTTGGCGGGTCCTTATCTGTCAGCTCTTTGACGGCTTGTTCATCAAGGATGATATCCTCAGGGACCTTTTCTTTCCCCTTGTCTTTTCTATTTGACCCACTGTTCGAGGGCCCAAGATTCTTTTCGGGCAGCGTACGATTATGCAGCTGAATATTTTCACAGGTCTTCGGTTCTTCCTCTTTTCCTAAGGTGGATTCTTTAAAGAGAGGGCTAAGAGTCATTTCTTCGTCAGAGTCGCTCTCGAAGGTGAGAACTTGCGATCCCCCAGCGTTGACCATGCGACAGTTGCCGGTAGTACTTTTACGTTCCTCGGTCGTGTTTCATTGCTCCCGACGAATTTTGCGTTTCATCCGCTTGAAATGTTGCTGGTGAGCAACATATCCCTGCCACCATCTTTTAAAAGCGTTGCACTCTTCGGTGGGGTGCGCAATCATTCGATGATATAAGCAGTAGTTAGGATGTGTTTCTGCTTCACCAAGAATATTTCCTTCGGAGGGTGACAGCTTCATTCCCATCGATATGGCTTTAGCAAACCTTTTCATCGTCTTGAACCTGTTTTTATTTGCGACGGGCGTACTTTGATCTGGCGGGAGTGTTTCAACTCTTTCGTCCAGTCGCCGGCGTTTGGCTTTTACAAATATGGCCATTTCATGCTCTTGAGCAGCTTTGCTTTTAAGAAGAGCTTCGTTCAGGAATGCATCAATCGTTTCGTCTGATGGTCCTGGAAATTTAGGCTCAGGATCTGCCCCCAGTTTCTCTATGTAAGGAGCTTCTTCATCGTTTATAGATTAGTGAGAGATCATATGGCAACTTGCCACATAATCCTCAGATTCACCCGACGAGTTTTCTCCATTGTCATCATCTTTGTCCTCAAGAACGTGGCTGAGAAATTCTTGGAGTGTGACTGGAGTCCGCGCTTTTTGATTATATTCTTCCAACGCGTCAATTTGTTTTTGCAGGTCTGTGCGTTTGTCACCAGGCTTCACGAGCTTTTTGGTCTTCTTCTTCTTCTTTGAAGACTTTGATGGCTGGGTGTGAATGCTTTGGCTATCACCACCGATTTTTGGAGTTGGGCGCGGCTTTAACATCCCCTCGATGATTTCAGGTTCCAATGGATTCTTCCATCTAATTGCCGGACATGTGTGGAAATTCTTCAGAATTCTTTTAGTTTTGGCTGAAAGAGCGACCTCCTATGGAGCTTCTTCTACGAAAGAACACGATGCCCCCGGTATATCCGCCTTCTTGAGAGCATGTGGCTGAGGCGGGTTCACCTTCCAATTCTCGGATAATACGAATTTGCCCTGTTGGTACTGATCTTCTATCCAGCTTTTGAAGATGTAACAATTTTCGATCGGATGGCCCAACATTCGGTGATAAGGGCAATTGTTAGGATTGCTAATGTCGCCTGGTTGCGCTGGGTGTCTTGGCTCCGGCAGAGTAATGAGCCTGTTGCGCAGTGCTAGCTTGATTTGTGTGAAAAAGTGTCTGTAGAATAACCGCAATCAATAACGGTGTCGCTTGTAGCTAGCCGAGATGAGTACGGGTCGTCCGCAGGGAAACGTGGAATATTTTATTCTTACTTTAGGCGTGTTGAGAAAGAAAGGAGGAAGAAATAAGAATGGTTGTAGGTTCTAGATCTACGTTAAACACGGATGCAAAATATAGATCTAGATTAATTATGGATGTAAGTTCAATATTAAAAGGGGGGCTCGTAGGGTTCATTAGGATTTAGTAGTTATGAATGATTAATTAAAGATTACCCTTTTTATCCTTTAATAGATTTAAAACTAGAACGACAGTGATGCATGTAGATTATGGTTTCTGGAGGGAAAAGGGTTCCTACTCTTAACCCCTATCTCGACACGGAACTCTGTTCATATCTAACCTTTACCAAAACAATCATTAATCTAATCTCTAATCGCGGTCGAGACTAACAATGAATTGGTAGCGCGCCCGATTAGGATGTTAATGATTCTTTTGATAAAGTTTATAAACTTTATAGGACTTAAAAAGAGTTTAGGGATTTTCATCATCCATTAGCCTATCCTAATCCTACGAACCCTAACAAGCGGAGAATTACTCCCGCATGTTGGGATAAGAAGAGATAGAAATCATGAAGAAAATAAAATACAATAAACTACCTTTATTAATCAACAAGATCAAGTACACTTTGATTCCTTAGAAAATGATTACAAAAACGTAGTTTGCTTCTCGATCTCTTCTAAGGAGGTAGATGAACCGTTGATGATCAGCCTGGATGCGTGAGCCGTCTTGAACTTCGTGATCTCGTCGGTTTGATGATTTTTCCAAGAGGCTCTCGGGCTTTATTTATAGTCCTAAATTCAGAAATCTAGCTTCCAAAATTGGAAACAAACAGTAAAGATTCACCCAAAAAAGTCTCAGCTCCTAACTCCTCTTTTCCGCGGCAGATCCGCGGCCAAAAGGGGGGTTTGGACATGGATCCGCGGCCAAAAAGTGAGATCTCATGTTGATTTTTCTGGCCTTGCATCTTCATGACACGTGGTGATCAATGGAATCTTTGTCTTCCGCAAATCCTTTCTTTGTTTCTGCCAGATTTGATTTCTTTAGTTTGCTTTCTTAATTAGGCAGGTTTGCTTTAACAACTTTGATTCCCTTGATTTTAGCCCTGTAAATTCTGCACAATAACTCAACAAATAATATTTAGTAGAGTTTGTTATATTGAGATATTAACTTAACCATTAAGACTTTAGTCAAAGGTATTTAATAAAGTAAGCATAAAATGGGCCAAATGTTACATAGATATTATATGCTTACATTTTCCTACCAAATGTTAATTATAATATATAAACACATGAAAATAGTATTTTTACAGATAAACCCTCATATGTATCATATATTATAATAAACACCTTTTCTAATATAGAAATAGTAGGAAAAATGTCATATTAAATGTGCAGTTTTATCAACTGAACAAATACCCCCAAACTTATTTTTGATCGTCCCGAGCAAACTAGTTTATTCAAGAGAAGGAGAAAAAGAATGGAGAAAACAAAACACACTTTCGTAGGCAAACACGATTGCACTGGGCACATGCAACAAGCCGTTAAACCTCTAGGTGTCCCTAGTAGGAGGAGTGTTGTCTCCTGAGGGTTTTCAGCGGATTACACCCACAAAATCCTATAATAAAAGAGAGATGGTGAAATTTACATATAAAGATAAGAACCATAAAAGAAATACTTTGAAAATTCAGAGTTTCCAACTACACTAGCTTTTCAGTTGTCATGAGCCCTATCTTAATAGTCATGAAAAGATGCTAGAAATCACATTATCCCTTAATAAAACATCGTCTTTATTCTTCATTCCTACGTTTCATCCAAACATTGATCATATACCCTTACGTGTGTGTATAGAACATCCCTACACTCGGAGAATTCAATTCAAGCTATCATACTCTTGTCCATCTACCTCAGTACTTTTTAATTTGATGAATATTTATATGGATTCACTCACACATTTTCATGCGATCGTTAATACTTCTTGAGGTACTAACCGACCGATTACTTATGTGCTTGCTGATTAGGTGATAGTATTTTCCTCGTCTTGCACCACCTAAGGCTTAGCAGTGACTCCCAGACCAGTTGGTCTAAGGCACTAGGTGATGAAGCACCCTCGCTATATTTTTTTATTGCTGCCTTGGCGATAAAAAAACCAGTGTTCATTTTTTTTCACCATTTGTATATTTTCTTTATTTTTTTATTTCCTTCATACTTTGGTTTTTAGACAAGAGCATTTCAAGGTATCCTCTACTATCCCGAGTTTCAAGACGTGTGTAAGTGCATATAGTAGGGTATCAACATTCAAATGTTTGGCTTCCAGAATAGAAACTATTTTTCAGACTTATTTTTATCTTCAGATTAGTGGCTTCTTTCATCTTACTAACCCTTGGGACAACAGCTCATAACTACTTATTACTAGTTAGTTTAAGAAAACTTCTAATTTTCTTGGTTTTCTTAAACTATTCCTATCTTTTGGATGTAATTTTTTCCACTTTCTACTCTTTTGTTATAAAAGGAAATTTTTTAAATTTTTTTTTGAAAATGTTGTGCTTATGCAAAATATGGTGCAAATTGATGTGTAAATAAGCACAAACCTCCCCCAAACCTGTTTACAGCAGTGTCCTCACTGATGTCATCCGTTAAGCTCAAAAACCTGTAGACTTGGGAGGAAATTATTAATGGGGGCAAGAATATATGAAAGTGAAAATCCTCCCCCAAACTTATTTTTGGCTCACAATTTTGTAAAATTCTTTTTCTTTCAAGAGCCAAAATATCCCCCCCCAAACTTGAGTTAAACTATGTTAATCTTTTAAAATCATACGAGGGGGTCAAGCTTATTGGTCAATGCCAAGCTTTGCAAAGACCTAAGGTCAACACCAACCATTCAAAAATTTTATTGATGAAGCACCAAGGTTGGTGAAGAACATGTCACCTTTCGACGTGAAGAAGTGGGGAGGTGATAAGAGGTGTAATGGAAAAGGATTGCGTCTCAATTTGGAGAGATGGCATAGTGATAGTGATGATGGATTACTCGCATTATCATGATTGTCCAGAAAAAGGGGTGGATGTTCAATCTCTTTATCTTGGAGTTGATTCATCTCAACACCCGTATCTTTTAAAAATGCGAGTTCATCAGCGAAAATTTTCTCAAAGCTTTCATCGATACCCCGAAGAATAATGTCATCAGGAAAAACAGGGTGATCGTCAGACTCTAAAAAAAGTTCCTCATCAGCGTTAGATGTTGACCCGGACAACTCGGTAGAAGAGTATATGGTTGGGTCAAACAACAACATATGAAAAGAGTTAGTATCATGAGTGTTTACCCCACTCAGAGCAAAGCCCTGTTCAAATTCCAAGGTGGGAAAAGAAGCAATGCTTCTGTTTTTCTCCAATCAGAGCAAAGCTCTGTCTTGAAAATTAAAGTGAAAATAAAAGTTAAAATAAATGAAATAACGCTTCGGATCCCCTGCGCTGCACGCAGAGTGCCACATGTCAAAATCAGACACAGTAGCGTAAGGAGTGCAACGCCCAAGGTAGCGTACTCCATCAGAGCAAATTTCAAAAAAAAAAAAAAAAAAATTCAGCTGCGCGACACGTGTCTGCGCAGTTGCGCAAGCGCTGCGTTGCGCGACACGTGTCACGCGCTGGGGAGTTGCGCCAAAAAAACAGAATGAAGATTTAAGGAAATCTTTTCTGTTCTTGTTAAAACAAGAAGATTTCTTCTGTAAAACAGGGGCCTTTGGATCAAAGATCCAACGGTGGGGAAAATTCCCCAAAATCACTCAGAAAAAGATCTCTTTAACAAATTTAACTAATTTGTGAGCACTATAAAAAGGACCCCAGACCTCATTTCAAAAGGAGGAAGATCTTGCTAAAAAAAAAAGAGAAGAGAACTCTTGAGAACTCTTGAAGAATAAAAAAAAAGGTAAAAACCTTTAAAAGAAGAGAAAATTCTCTTATGAACAAGATCATGGATCTTCATCAATAAATAAATAAATAAATAAAATAGTGCCTTGCACTTGTTTTATGAACCATCGGTTCTTGAACCTAAAAGGTTCTTAAATTAATAGTGCTTTGCACTTTCATGAACCTTTGGTTCTCTGAGATAAGAAAAACAAGAAAAAAACTTGTTTTTTCTTAGATCTAAATCAAATAGTGCCTTGCACTTGTTTTATGAACCATCGGTTCTTGAACCTAAAAGGTTCTTAAATTAATAGTGCTTTGCACTTTTATGAACTTTTGGTTCTCTGAGATAAGAAAAACAAGAAAAAAACTTGTTTTTTCTTAGATCTAAATCAAATAGTGCTTTGCACTTCTTTTATGAACCATCGGTTCTTGAATCTAAAAGATTCTCAAATTAACAGTGCTTTGCACAAATGCAATGCATTACTTAAAGGGCCAGGCCCAAATCAAAATGACCTGACAGGCCAAAATAAATTGCAAGGCAATAAATGAGCAGAGCCCAAATAAATTGATGATTTGCATCCTTTATACAAGGGCAGAGCCCAAATGAAATTGATGCTCTGCATCATTTATAAAGGGCAGAGCCCAAAACAAATTGATGCCCTGCATCTTTTCTGGGCAAAGCCCAAATAAAAATAAAAAAAACAAATGCAAATAAAATATTGGACATTTTTAACTGGACTTAGCCCAATCGTGGCCATAAGTCCTTAAACTAAATTAACTGAGCAAAACGTCTCTCCTAAACCAATCCACATCCGGTTCAAGGGTACATCTCCGAATTTCTTTGATATCCATCGTTGTAATTCCTCAACGACGTCAAAGAGGTGATGGGTCCCAACGACCACACACCCATATGGACTGCGGGGTCCTTAAACTCGTGGACCGAAACGTCCTTAAACTAATATTGGACCGAAATGTCCCTAAACTAATATTGGCCCGAGACGTCCCTAAACTAATATCGGACCGAGACGTCCTTAAACTAATATCGGACCGAGACGTCCTTAAACTAAGATCGGACCGAGACGTCCCTAAACTAAGATCGGACCGAGACGTCCCTAAACTGGAATATGGACCACCACGTCCCTAAACTGGCACAATAGAGCCCAAATGCTCTTTTGTCGGATCTAAACGGTCCCGTTAAGTTGATCTTAGTCTCAAACTGGACTAACGTATCCTTAACAAACGTTTGAGTCGATCTTAGCCTCAAAAATGGCTAACGTATCCTCCAAACAGACTTTAGTCCCAAATTGGACTATGAATCTCCCAAACTGGAACAATAGAGCCCAAACGCTCTTTTGTCTGATCTAAACGATCCCGTTAAGTTGATCTTAGTCTCAAACTGGACTAACGTATCCTTAACAACCGTTTAAGTTGATCTTAGCCTCAAATATGGCTAACGTATCCTTAAACCTTCAAACAGACTTTAGTCCCAAATTGGACTATAGATCTCTCAACCAATTTTGGTTCAAGGGTACATCTCTGAACTCCTTTGATATCTGTCGTTGTAATCCTTCAACGTCATCAGAGAGGTGACGGGTCCCGATGGCCAAACATGCAATATCGGATCTAAACGATCCCGTTAAGTTGATCTTAGTCTCAAACTAGACTAACGTATCCTTAACAAACGTTTAAGTTGATCTTAGCCTCAAAAATGGCTAACGTATGCTTAAACCAAAACCCCAAACCCAAATCTAAGAAAATACGGATTTGGACTAATCCACGTCCTACGGGCGACGGTATTACTCAGTCTCCGTATACAATCCACGGGCAACCACGAACAAAACAAACACCCACGACACGAAGTGAAATTCTGGAGAAGGAGAAAGTTGTTACCGCGACGCGGTAGCGTAATTAACTGCAGGGGCTTGCGCCTGCAGGGAAGAGCGTCCCCACAATCAAAAACCCCTCAAGCGAGGGGGAATCTGACGAAGTCTGCTACATCGGCCGCATCCGTCTAAACCTCCGATACAAGGTGCCATAAATCAACTTGGCATCTTCAGAGAGGTAGACGGATAAAACCAAATAGCATCTGCCCCGAATCTCAGCGTCAGGACATCGCAGTCTTGTGCGCCGCCTTTCGGAGGGGAACAGATTCTGGCACGCCCGGTGGGACCTTTTCCACTTTCCACTCCACACTTCGTGTGTCGTGTTCGCGAACGAATCGCGGTTTACTGTGGTTGCCTGTGGATTCGAGGTACTAAGATTTGGTGTCTTGCTCCGTGCAGAAAACAGAAGATCAATGGCTTCGAACTGCATCGCCTGCAGCAACAACTCTCACTCCGTCATTACTGGAGGAGTGACTTATGGGCCCCAAGCGGCCTCCCTTTTCAAAATGCCGGTGGAGCAGGTGGCTCAAGCCACCACTGGACTATTTTTTGGGACCATGCTCCCACCAATGAGCTTCAACGCCCCAATGACATTGCAAGAAGCTCCAAAGAAGTCAGTTTTCGATCGACTTACCACTGCCGCGGCCCCTCTCAATAGGTCGCCCAACTCCACTGCTTCAGGTTTTAATGGATTAGGCCAGAGCTCCATCGGGCCCATGAAGAAGCCTGCCATACCAGAAGGCGTTATCCCGAAGCGGATAGCCATCCCAGCTCCCGTTCTTGGCGAAGTCACCAAGATTGCTTCCCATGTTCGGAAGCCCGCTTCTGACAGGTTGGCCGTCCCCGTTCAACGGACGTTGATCTTTAAAAGGCTGGTACCAGCATATTCTGACCAACACAGGGGGCATGAGGAGGTCACCCCTATATCTGAAACAATTCCATTAGCACGACATGCTCGACGTCGCCACTGGCGCCGAGTAAAGAAGGCTGGGGGAAACTTCCCCTCTGGATTTACTCCTCCAGCTCCAACGGTGGGGATCGATACTGCTGTTCCAATCGGGAACAGCTTTGAACTGCTCAACAAGGTGCGCAGAAACTCTCCTACTGCGATATTGAAACGAACTCCTTCAGCTGCGAAGGGTACTCCAGAGAAGAAGTTAGAGCAGCCCCCTCAATGGCTGTCCTCTAAAATTTACAAGGTCTGGCGACAGGTCCAAGAGTCGGAAATTGATAAAAACTATCTCCGCCGACAAGAAAAGATGAAGGTTCGGCAGGGGAAGGATTAATCTGTCAAACCACAAAAGGCAAAAGCTACTTGGGTGCCCACTACAACGGCTCCCCTAACTCCAATCACTCAAAAAAGGAGGCCGCAAAAAGCCCCTGTGTCTTCGGCAAATCGCAAAGACACCGAACACAAACGCCCCAAGTCTGGGGGCATGGTGGTGCACACTGTTTATATGGCTTCTGGAAAGGAGGAAAGCCGCACTTCTACGGGCCACCGACCGCTCACCCGATCCGTGACGAAAGCCCAGGAGCAACAACAAAAGCTTCAGGAAATGATGACTACAATGGCTGCACTCACTGAGCCAAAAGAAAGCTCTGAAACGTCTTCGGATGAGCGTCAAGAACAAGAAACCGACGCTGACTTTTTACGCAGAGTCCTCGAAAAGAGGGACAAATAAGCTGCAGAGCAAGCGGCTAACATAAAGCAGATGACACTCCTCTTCCAAGATATGGTAGGGATGATGTTACAGCCGGACCCTCCTGCTGAAGATCCTCCGATCGTCCTTGAAGACGACAGGGGAGAAACGTCAAATCCTCCGCCGGCTCTGTCAACAGCCAAAGATGAGGCAATCTCCAAAGTTGACCTAGACGAATATATAGCTCAGCAGATCCGGGTTCATCAGGCGAATGAAGCGGCTGGGCAAATTGTTAGAACCGGACGACCGTATCCAAGCTGGTATGACCAAATCAGTTACCCGCCGGGATACACAATCCCTAAATTCCACGTATATAAAGGGACAGGAAATCCACATCAACATGTCGCTCAATTCAGGGCCTTATGCGGCAACACTGGAGGCAATGACAAACTGTTGCTTCGCCAATTCGTCGGCAGCTTAGCAGAAACAGCCTTTGAATGGTATTCGGAGCTACCTAACGACTCTGTCAAAACATTTGCAGAGATGGAACTGCTGTTTACACAAAGATTCGCGAGTGCTAGTGAACGCACCCCGATTACAGCACTGATAAATGACAGGATAAGGCCCGGCGAAACGTGGGTCCAATACGCAACACGATGGCGGAACCTATGGTCGAAATGCGAACAACGCATAGAAGAGGCACCTGTGGTAGGCATGTTTGTGGGCACTCTCGATTCGCAGGCGACCATCTCACAATTCATGATGTTCTTCAGGCCGACCACCTTCCAGGCCTTGATTGACAAATTAGCCCAAATGGACCAGATAGGCCATAGACCGTCTCCTCCAAAATCAGATTCCCGAGATGAGAAAGGAAAAGGGAAAGTGATCGTCATCGCCAATACTCAACAACAGTCGAGCAACTCAAAGCCGGTCGTTCGCCAAAACAACGTGCGTCCACGCCCATCCCTCGAAGAGAGACTAGGACGTCCTTACTCGTTTCCTCAGAATAAAACGAGAAGACTGTTCGAGCTGGCCGTGCGCAACAGACTCATTAATCTGCCGAGTTCAAAGCGTCAGTCGCAGCCAGGCGATCTTAATAATCCCAATTATTGCCCTTACCACCAAACGGTAAGTCACCCGATTGAGGATTGTTTCGTCTTTAAGAGATGGATCGAAGATCAGTACCTACAAGGCAAGTTCGCGCTGTCGGAAAACTGGAAGGTAAACCCACCACAGCCACACTCTCCAAAGAAAACGGACACGCCAGGGGCAACTTGTTCTTTCGTCGAGGATGAAAACGATGGAGAAAACTTATCGGATGAATCCGAAGACTACGTAGCGACTTGTCATGTGATTTCTCATTCACTGACGGATGATGAGGAGGCTCCTTGCGCTGAGAAATCAATAGCGAACCCTGAGCCAGAGATTCTACAGCCATCAGACGAGTTGATCGATGTCTTCCTAAATGAAATCCGTTTGAAAGCAAAAGCCAATCAAGAGCGTGAAATGGCCATACTGGAAAAAGCCAAGGCATTCCCGTCAAATCAAAAGCCATCCACTGCGGATAAAAACAAATTCAA
The DNA here is from genome assembly GCA_030015575.1 of Agapanthus africanus. Classification (NCBI taxonomy): domain Eukaryota; kingdom Viridiplantae; phylum Streptophyta; class Magnoliopsida; order Asparagales; family Amaryllidaceae; genus Agapanthus; species Agapanthus africanus. The sequence goes on along the minus strand of CM057342.1, from coordinate 338,723,488 downwards.
GACGAGGAAAAGGTTCGCCAAAGCTATGTCAGTAGGAATGAAGCTACCGCCCTCTGAAGAAAATACTCTCGCTGAGGCAGAGATGCACCCTAACTTCTGTTTATATCATCATAAGATCATACATCCTACCGAAGACTGCGAATCCTTTAACTGTTGGTGGCAAGGGTATGCCGCTCAAAAGCAACACTTCGACGGGACAAAGTGTGAAGCTTGTGGACATCGGAAAAATGCGATATATGAGCGCAAAAGAGTCGCCGACGATTGCCATATAGCCAACTCTAAGGTATCGCAAATTATCACCTTTGGAAGCAACTCTGACGAAGAAGCTATCCCCAACTCTTCCTTCGGGGAATCTATTTCAAAAATAAAGGAATTGAGAAGCTGCGAGAACGTTCAGCCATGCAATTGCATGCTACTCGGAAAGAATCCCGGCCCTGCAAACAACGGAGCGAACAAAAAGGATAAAAGAAAAGGAAAAAAGGCCCTCGTCGCCAGCGCTCGCCAACAATCAGGTGACCCTAGACCGGTTGCTTGCCAAAGCAACAAGCGGCAACCCCTCCAGGAAAAGTTGAAACGTCCTTACTCGTTTCCGCAAGATAAAACAAGGGGACTATTCGAGCTGGCAGTGTGCGACAGACTCATCAATCTGCCGGGTCCAAAACGTCCGTTGCGGCCAGGCGATGTTAATAATCCTAATTATTGCCCTTACCACCAAACAGTAGGTCACCTGATCGAGGACTGCTACGTCTTCAAAAACTGGGCTGAAGACCAATACCAACAGGGCAAGTTTGCGCTATCTGAGAACTGGAAGGTGAGTCCGCCACAACCGCACGCTCCGAAGAAGATGGATACGCTGGGGGCATCATGTTCATTCATGGAGAAGGACTCATAGACCGAAAAGTCAATAAACCAGATATTCGCCTCAAATACGGCGACAACGGACCGAAACGTCCTTAAACTAACAACGGACCGAGATGTCCTTAAACTAATGATGGACCGCAATGTCCTAAAACTTGCAAATGACCGAAATGTTTTTAAACTACTACCGCAGCATTCTCAGGCTGACGAGAATATAAAAAAAAGATAAAAAAAATAAACGGTATGTCCATAAGCAAAATGGGCACGGATGAAAACCCGAAAGGGCTCCGTGAGTAAAAACAGCAGGGCTACCGGCGAGTGTTTGTGAAAACCTGAAAAGGCGCAATCTCGTTAGAAAAAATAAGAAGAATAAAAAGAATTAAAAAAAACAAAAAAAACGGTATGTCCATAAGCAAAATGGGCACGGATGAAAACCCGAAAGGGCTCCGTGAATAAAAACTGCAGGGCTACCGGCGAGTGTTCGTGAAAACCCGAAAGGGCGCGACCTCGTTAATAAAAAAAAAAGAGAAGAAGAAAATTAAAAAAAAAACGGCATGTCCATAGGCAAAACGGCCATGGATGAAAACCCGAAAGGGCTCCGTGAGTAAAAACAACAGGACTACCGGCGAGTGTTTGTGAAAACCCGAAAGGGCGCAACCTCGTCAAAAGACACTTACAGGGCCCCCTCGACCTTGTAAGGAGAAACCACCCGTGTGAGATCCTTACGACTCACAAGGGAGCAACGCACTTAGGAATCCTCACGATTCCTAAGGAGAAAATACACTTGCGAAATCCTCACGACTCGTAAGGAGAACTCTCTTATGGGACCCTCACGGCTCATAGGATTTGAAAGTCTTAAGTTACAGAGACCTAAACCTGTGCTTAAGCAACCCCCACAACTTTCGATATTGCCCTACAAATGGTCCTATATTGACCCTTGTATACAATCCACGGGCGCGAATAAACATTTCCCTAACCAAGTCCTATCCGTGACTGGGGATATCCACACGGTGAACAACCCTTATGAGTCCTCTCGACTCATAAGGAGATAACACTCTTGTAAGATCCTTACGACTTATAAGAGAACATACAATTAGGAATCCTCACTATTCCTAAGGAGAAAACGCACCTGCGAGATCCTCACGACTCGTAGGGAGAAACACCTTTATGAGACCCTTACGGCTCATGAAGTCAAAAGCCTTAGTCGACGGGATCCTAATCCTGTTTACTAAGCCACCTTTGTTCGACATCGACAGAGGCAAATGATGATTCGCTCCTGGCAATATTCCAGTTGTATTGATGCTGATGCCTAAATCGGTATCAAATTCCAAGTACTTTCATGGCAGATGATGATTCGCTCCTCGCAATATTCCGGTTGTAGCGATGCTGATGCTGAGATTGGCACCAAATTCCAAGTTCTACGCTCACGATAAAAATTAGCGAGCTAAAAATGCATATTAAATAGCCGAAATGATTGGGTAACTCGCAATAAAAAAAACAACGAGTAAAATATATATATATATATATCCGAAATGATTGGGCAACTCGCAATAAAAAAAACAGCGAGTAAAAATAAAATAAACAGCCGAAATGATTGGGCAACTTGCAATAAAAAGCAGCGAGTAAAAACAAAATAAACAGCCGAAATGATTAGGCACCGCGAAAAATAGCCGAAACGATTGGGCAATCGCGACCTTCGCGATATAAAAGCTGAAATGATAGAGCATCGCGGAAAGAATAAAAAAAATGAAAGAATGAAACTTTTTGCCCTACAGGTAAAATCACATCGATCCCTGTATACAATCCAGGGGCACAGATAAGGAGGGAACCATACCTTCCCAACAGGCTCCATCAGAAAGCGAAGCCAAATCTCGACGGTTCATAGACAACCTAGAGACCATCTCGACATTTGTCGCAATATTACAGACACGATGTCAACAAATGAAGCAAACGAAGATCCCGAGCTTCAGGGTCTTGACGTCAACATCGACAACTTAGAGATCACCAACGGCGTTCCTTCGCAATCCAGCAGGGTGTACGTGCAAAGTTAACAAAAGACCTCACGGTCGAAACAAGCGGAGCGATGGCAAAATCCCAGCTTCACCTCAGCATTCGTCTCGATACAGTAGACGCAATGCCAACAACGGCGTTCCTCCACAGTCCAGCTGGAGGCAGATGCAACATCAACAAAAGACCTCACGGTCGAAACAAAGCGGAGTAACGGCAAAATCCTAACTCCACCTTAGCATGCGTCTCGTTACAGCAGACGCAATGTCAACAACGGCGTTCCTTCGCAGTCCAGCAGGGTGTACATGCAAAGTTAACAAAAGACCCCATGGTCGAAACAAAGCGGAGTGACGGCAAAATCCCAGCTCCACCTCAGCATTCGTCTCAATACACCAGACGCGGTGTGAGCAAATGAAGCAAAGGCCAAATTCCTAACTTCAAGGTCTTAACGGCAAGTCATATAATGCCTGAAAGACCACCGGAGATCATCTCACATGAAGTGGTCACCTCCTCGACGTTCATTTCGATACAGCAGACGAGTTGTCACCCCAGCGTTCTTCCTCCAGCAGGGATTCAGACATGACAAAGCAAACGAAGCGAAGGCCATATTCCTAGCTTCAATGTCTTTACGGTAACTCACATAAAACCGGAAAGATAATCGGAGATCATCTCGCACCAGCACAGAGTGGTCACCACCTTGACGTTCGTCTCGATACAGCAGACGAAATGTCAACCCTAGCATTCTTCCTCCAACAGGGATTCGGACGTGACAAAGCAAACGAAGCGAAGGCCATATTCCTAGCTTCAACGTCTTTACGGTAACTCACATAAAACCGGAAAGACAATCAGAGATCATCTCGCACCAGCACAGAGTGGTCACCACCTTGACGTTCGTCTCGATACAGCAGACGAAATGTCAACCCCAGCATTCTTCCTCCAACAGGATTTGGACACACCAAAGCAAACGAAGCGAAGGCCACATTCCTAGCTTCGACGTCTTGACGGTAACTCATATAAAACCGGAAAGACAATCGTAGATCATCTCGTACCAGCACAGAATGGTCACCACCTCGACGTCCGTCTCAATACAGCAGACGAGATGTCACCCCAACGTTCGTCTCGACACAGCAGACGCAACGTCATTAAACGAATGGAGCCATGGCAAAATCCCTAGTTCCAAACCTCGGCGGTTCACTAGCAACCTAGAGACAACCTCGACGTCCGTCTCGATACAGCAGACGAGATGTCACCCCAACGTTCGTCTCGACACAGCAGATGCAACGTCATCAAACAAACGGAGCCACGGCAAAATCCCTAGTTCCCACCGCAACATTCGTCTCGATACAGCAGACGCAATGCCAACGAATGAAGCAAAGGCCAAATTCCTAGCTTCAGGGTCTTGACGGCAACTCATATAAAGCCCGAAAGACTATCGGAGATCATCCCCACACCAGCGCGGAGTGGTTATGACTCATCGGGGCTGACCAAAATAAGCCTAACCTCAAGTAAAAAGCGACATGGCAAATTCCTAACGCTTGCTCTTCCGACGGTCAAACTGCCAAGGAGGATTGCTTGAAGACTTCTTGTCCAGCCCCCGAAGGGATCAGAGACACGGCAGTCGCAGGGTTACTCGAACAGCACGATTGCCTATCGAGGACTATATCAGCTTATGCGACGGTACGATGGCCAAAACCCTAAGTACCATCAACCTTAACGGGCTTCTGTCGTAAAGAGCAGAGGTTAAATGCGACGTTAAGATGTTCTTGAGAGAAACGTTCGATTCGTCTCGACTTGTGAAAAATTGTCGAGGCGGCTCGACTCGTGAGATAAAGCCTTAGGCAGTGGGCATAAAAGAAGCCTGTTTCCTAAGCATTGGGACCCCGCAAGTTGGCCCAAAACGGTCTCTTGCATACCATCCACGGGTCTCACTCTCCAACGTCAAACTTCGACAAGGAGGGAAACAACCGCTTACAAGTCCTCTCGACTCGTAAGAGGGAAAAATTCTCTTGTAGGATCTTTACGACTTACAAGAGAAAACCACACTTAGGAATCCTCACGATTCCTAAAGAGAAAAACCCACCTACGAGATCCTCTCGATCCGTAGGGAGAAAAGTCTCTATGAGACCCTCACGGCTCATAGAGTTGAAAAGTCTTAGGCAGCAGATCTGAACCTGCGGCTTAAGCCCTCGCTATCTCGTGAAGAAATCAAGAAGCTTACTCTATTACCTGCTAATTGTGACGACATGCTGAGAAAGAGGAAAAGCAACAGAAAGAGCATCCGATTTACATTTATCAAGCGTTCAAGACACATTCATTCCTGCATGAGCAAAAAGACTCAGGACAAAAGATATATAATAAAGACAAGCTGGGATAAAAAAAATTTCCATTAATATTGCCCGAAGCTCTTACAGTCATAAAAACAATAAACGAAAGTTACAATGGAATAACCTCAGATCCAGGGCATGGATTGAGGAATTCAAAAGCGACCCTATCTATGACTTTCCAAGCCTCACGGACCATCCTAGTGTGCTTCCTTTCGCGAGCACAAGCGTCAGGGACCCTTCCGATGTCTTCCACCCTCCGATAAACAGCGAGTATGGCAGACTGTTGAAAGACCTTGTGCAAGAGGTCGATAAGACTGTCTCGCCGTCTCTTCGAGATAAAGTTCAATAGGTACACAGAGTGCACCTTGTCCTCAGCGGCATCCAACGCCCTAAGCGGCACGCCGGAACAGAATAGGGGAAGCGCTTCCCAGATAGCTCCCGCGATAAGTTTAAGAAGAGAGGAACGTCGGGGAAGCAGTGGACCATTGTATGCGTCGAAGCGACTCATTATTTCAGCACACTCCTCGTTTGTGAACTCCTGATTTTGAGAGCGGCCAAGTCGGCGGATGTCCTCATGAGAGATGATCTCGTTAAGAGCATACATGTGGGCGTTCATTGTTCCTGTGAAAGAGGATCAACAGAATTATCAGGAAGACTGATTAAGCAAAACGATATAATGCACTGAGGAATAAAATGTTATCTTTAAGTTCCAAGATCCATGAAGAATTCTTAAGAGTTCTTCTATATGATTTAGGAGGAGCAAAGCTCCATTAATGAATTAAGAAAATCCAAGAAAAATCTTTCAGAGAGCAGAGCTCTATGTAACCCTAGTAGGGTCCCCTTTAGTTCTCTTTAGATCCCTTTAAGACCTGTAGAGTAAAGCTCTGCTATGTGAAACCCTAAATAGGTTTCCTTTAGATCAGGGATCTATTGAGAGCGAGTCTCTATCGATAAAAATTAATTTAATTTAATTTAATCCAAATTAAAATTTTCACCTAAAAGTTTTAAGAATGTAACTCTTAAAGTTCTTGAAAATAAAGAGCAGGCCTCTGAGTTCTGAAAGTAAAATTTTAGAGATGAGAATCATCTAAGAGACCAAAGGTCCTATTTATAGGCATCAAGTGCCCTTTCAGCTTCCAAGGGATGGCGTGACGGTTCGGAGTCTGCCACCGCTGCGCTCACGTTAGGAGGCCACGTAAGCGCAACGGTGGGGGGGCATCTGTTTACCCCAATCAGAGCAAAGCTCTGTTCAAATTCCAAGATGGGAAAAGAAGCAATGCTTCTGTTTTTCTCCAATCAGAGCAAAACTCTGTCTTGAAAATTAAAGTGAAAATAAAAGTTAAAATAAATGAAATAACGTTTCGGATCCCCTGCGCTGCACGCAGAGCGCCACATGTCAAAATCAGACACAGTAGCGCAAGGAGCGGAACGCCTAAGGTAGCGTACTCCATCAGAGCAAATTTCAAAAAAAAAAAAAAAGCTGCGCAGTGCGCTGCGCGACACGTGTCAGCGCAGCTGCGCAGTGCGCTGCGCGACACGTGTCAGCGCGCGCAGTGCACACAAAAAAAAGTTGCGCAGTGCGCTGCGCAACACGTGTCAGCGCAGCTGCGCAGTGCGCTGCGCGACACGTGTCAGCGCGCGCAGTGTAAAAAAAAAATTAATAATTCAGCTGCCCGACACGTGTCTGCGCAGTTGCGCAAGCGCTGCGTTGCGTGACACGTGTCACGCGTTGGGGAGTTGCGCAAAAAAAACAGAATGAAGATTTAAGTAAATCTTTTCTGTTCTTGTTAAAACAAGAAGATTTCTTCTGTAAAACAGGGGCCTTTGGATCAAAGATCCAACGGTGGGGAAAATTCCCCAAAATCACTCAGAAAAAGATCTCTTTAACAAATTTAACTAATTTGTGAGCACTATAAAAAGGACCCCAGACCTCATTTCAAAAGGAGGAAGATCTTGCTAAAAAAAAAGAGAAGAGAACTCTTGAGAACTCTTGAAAAAAAAAAGGTAAAAACCTTTAAAAGAAGAGAAAATTCTCTTATGAACAAGATCATGGATCTTCAACAATAAATAAATAAATAAATAAAATAGTGCCTTGCACTTGTTTTATGAACCATCGGTTCGAACCTAAAAGGTTCTTAAATTAATAGTGGTTTGCACTTTCATGAACCTTTGGTTCTCTGAGATAAGAAAAACAAGAAAAAAACTTGTTTTTTCTTAGATCTAAATCAAATAGTGCCCTGCACTTGTTTTATGAACCATCGGTTCTTGAACCTAAAAGGTTCTTAAATTAATAGCGCTTTGCACTTTTATGAACTTTTGGTTCTCTGAGATAAGAAAAACAAGAAAAAAACTTGTTTTTTCTTAGATCTAAATCAAATAGTGCTTTGCACTTCTTTTAAGAACCATCGGTTCTTGAATCTAAAAGATTCTCAAATTAACAGTGCTTTGAACAAATGCAATGCATTACTTAAAGGGCCAGGCCCAAATCAAAATGACCTGACAGGCCAAAATAAATTGCAAGGCAATAAATGGGTAGAGCCCAAATAAATTGATGATTTGCATCCTTTATACAAGGGCAGAGCCCAAATGAAATTGATATAAAGGGCAGAGCCCAAAACAAATTGATGCCCTACATCTTTTCTGGGCAAAGCCCAAATAAAAATAAAAAAAACAAATGCAAATAAAATATTGGACATTTTTAACTGGACTTAGCCCAATCGTGGCCATAAGTCCTTAAACTAAATTAACTGAGCAAAATGACTCTCCTAAACCAATCCACATCCGGTTCAAGGGTACATCTCCGAACTCCTTTGATATCCATCGTTGTAATTCCTCAACGACGTCAAAGAGGTGACGGGTCCCAACGACCACACACCCATATGGACTGCGGGGTCCTTAAACTCGTGGACCGAAACGTCCTTAAACTAATATCGGACCGAGACGTCCCTAAACTAATATCGGACCGAGACGTCCTTAAACTAATATCGGACGGAGACGTCCCTAAACTAAGATTGGACCGAGACGTCCCTAAACTAATATCGGACCGAGACGTCCCTAAACTAATATCGGACCGAGACGTCCCTAAACTGGAATATGGACCACCACGTCCCTAAACTGGCACAATAGAGCCCAAATGCTCTTTTGTCGGATCTAAACGGTCCCGTTAAGTTGATCTTAGTCTCAAACTGGACTAACGTATCCTTAACAAACGTTTGAGTCGATCTTAGCCTCAAAAATGGCTAACGTATCCTCCAAACAGACTTTAGTCCCAAATTGGACTATGAATCTCCCAAACTGGAACAATAGAGCCCAAACGCTCTTTTGTCTGATCTAAACGATCCCGTTAAGTTGATCTTAGTCTCAAACTGGACTAACGTATCCTTAACAACCGTTTAAGTTGATCTTAGCCTCAAATATGGCTAACGTATCCTTAAACCTTCAAACAGACTTTAGTCCCAAATTGGACTATAGATCTCTCAACCAATTTTGGTTCAAGGGTACATCTCTGAACTCCTTTGATATCTGTCGTTGTAATCCTTCAACGTCGTCAGAGAGGTGACGGGTCCCGATGGCCAAACATGCAATGTCGGATCTAAACGATCCCGTTAAGTTGATCTTAGTCTCAAACTAGACTAACGTATCCTTAACAAACGTTTAAGTTAATCTTAGCCTCAAAAATGTCTAACGTATCCTTAAACCAAAACCCCAAACCCAAATCTAAGAAAATACGGATTTGGACTAATCCACGTCCTACGGGCGACGGCATTACTCAGTCTTCGTATACAATCCACGGGTAACCACGAACAAAACAAACACCCACGACACGAAGTGAAATTCTGGAGAAGGAGAAAGTTGTTACCGCGACGCGGTAGCGTAATTAACTGCAGTGGCTTGCGCCTGCAGGGAAGATCGTCCCCACAATCAAAAACCCCTCAAGCGAGGGGGAATCTGACGAGTCTGCTACATCGGCCGCAACCGTTTAAACCTCCGATAAAAGGTGCCATAAATCAACTTGGTATCTTCGGAGAAGTAGACGGATAAAACTAAATAGCATCTGCCCCGAATCTCAGCGTCAGGACATCGCAGTCTTGTGCGCCGCCTTTCGGAGGGGAACAATGAGGTTGATCAAATTCGCTGCTGTCGATATCCATTAATTCGACAGAACACACATGAGTATAGGGTTCGGAGGGTTCACTTCCCAACTTGTAAATGTTAAGCTCAATTGACTTCTTTACAAAGGATAGGGTCATAGAGCCGTTTCTACAATTGATTACTGCGTTGGAAGTGGCCAAAAAGGGTCGACCGAGTATCACCGGGATTTGATTACGTGGGTTTGCCACATGTTGTGTATCTATAACGATAAAGTCCACAGGGAATATGAATTTCCCGACTTTGATTAACACATCCTCTAGCTCACCCCTTGGTTGGGTGATAAATCGATCGGCCATCTGAAAAGTGCAATGCGTAGGTTTTAACTTTCCGATCCCTAATTGCTCATAAACAGAATACGGAAGCAAGTTAACACTAGCACCTAGATCGAGTAGAGCACGATCGATATTTTTACCCCCAATAGAAATAGAAATTGTAGGACTTCCGGGGTCCTTTCGTTTCTTAGGTAGTTGTTGTGTAAAAGCAGTGCTCACATTACTTGCAAGGAAAACTTTTTTAGGTGCTTGAACTTTTCTCTTCCTAGTGCATAAGTCCTTTAGGATTTTCGCATATGACGGAACTTGTTGAATAGCATCTAGGAGAGGAATGTTTATGTTAACTTGCTTAAAAATTTCCACAATCTTCTCCATTTGTGGACTTGGTCTGTTGCCCCTTAACCTGTTTGGATAAGGTGCTTTATCAATAAGGGTTTGGTCCAACATTGGAGAGGATTGTGGGGATGGAGTGGATCCCAGAATTGGAGTAGGGATCGTTTTAGGTTGATTCGAGGAAATGGGTGAAGGGTTCGAGCCTTGGGGAAAACGGAGAATAGGCTCGAATGAAGGTGGGAGACTAGACGAATTAGGGGAAGAAGAAGAAGCTGGGGTATCATTGGTGTCACTAACATCATCACATTGCTCACCCACTCGGTTATTCAGCACCTTTCCCGATCTCAACGTAGTAACGACACTCGCATTATAACTTTGTGAGTGGCCAGGATTAGGTATGGGTTGAGATGGGAGTTTCCCTTTCTCTCTCGCACTCATTGCGGCGTTTAACTGTGCGAGTTGGTTTTCTATTGATTTAATACTTTCGCCGTGGGAGGTGGATTCTTTCTGTATGGTATCAATAGAAGACTTCATCTCAGCCGACAATTGCATGGAATGTTTCATGAACAAATCCAATGTTTGTGCGAGTGAAGAGTTATCAGTACCGGCCACTTGTGGTGTAGAAGTGTTGGCCGGATTTTGAAAATTTGGTGACTGAAAGGGGAGCTGATTTTGTGGTTGTGGATGCTGTGGAGGAGGTCTTTGATAATTGCTTTGTTGGTTTTGGTTCCAAGCAAAGTTAGGATGATTCCTCCATCCTTGATTGTACGTGGAAGAATAAGGATCGTTTCTAGGTTGCTGCTGAAAAGCAGCATTAGTTTGAAACGATGCATTCATAGGACGTTCTTCCGTTAAGTGTGAAGGATCTGAACAGCAACCACAGACGGTTTTGGGAAGAGTGACCAGATTTAGGGAGACTGATGAAAATTTGTTCTCAATAGCGTCGAGTTTCTTCTGCATCGCTGCCATTTCGGCTTTCACTGCGATGGAAACATCGAGCTGGAGAATACCTCTCCTAGATGAAGGTGGTCTTACGCTTTCCCACTGCAAAGTGTTTTCAGCGAGATCTTCCAGATATTTCCACGCTTCGCCGTCATCTTTAGACATAAAATTGCATTGACACATTGTTTCAAGCATCTGCTTTGTCGCTGGATTAATGCCCTCATATATAATTCGGCATAAATCCCATCTATTGATTCCATGATGAGGATATTGGACAAGAAGATCTTTGAAATGTTCAAAGCACTTCCAAAATGGTTCATTGGGAAGCTGGGTGAACTGGTTGATCTCACTTCTAACACTGGCAGTCTTATGGTTTGGGTAAAACTTCTTAAGAAATACTATTACGAATTCATCCCAATTAGTGATAGAGTATGCAACAGTATTATAAAGCCATTTTTCTGCCAAGTCGCACAGTGTGAATGGGAGAAGACGTAACCGCATAGCATCCAAAGTCAATTGTGAAGTACCCATCATTGCGTATACGTTTTCGAATTTGGTGATGAAAACGTACGCGTCTTCCGACTCAAGCCCGTGAAATTTGGGCAGCATATTGATGTAGTGGGGCTTAATTTCGAAATTATCCCCGTTAGCTGGTGGAATAGATAGACAAGTGGGAAGAGGACCACGGATAGGATAGCATCTCTCTTGGAGAGAGATGCGCGGTGGATTTTGCGCACCTACGGGCGGTGGCAGTATGGTGTTATAATCTGATGGAGTACCGTCCATCTCGTTCGTGGTGTGTGGTGGGGGAAAAGAAGATGAAGAAGTACCGACTTCGGCGTCGATAGCAGGAACGTGGACAAGACGGGCACTAGAATCCCGTGTCCAGACGAGCATACACTAAGCGGGTTTAATGCAAGTGGCAGCGTGTGTGTGATTTAAAATTGCTTTGTTTTGAAAAAAGTGGGACTCAAGACAAATCACTCTAAAATGCACAAACAACCATAGTACTAAGGTTACCTAGGTCCAGTCTTTAGACCGCTCCTAGAATTCCAAAGGACAAGCCGCAGGATCAATCCTCTACCGCCTCTTTACTACCCTTGCAGCCAGGTAAGTGCCAGGTAAGTGGGAGGCTCCCCACTACGAAAGTAGTGGTCCTAATTAAGTAACCACTTGCCTTTGACACACTTGCCTAGACACCACAAAAGTAATGCGGATAAGCGATAGATTACCCACGACCTTCCTCTATCCTTAATGAGCGCGACAATCCTTAGAGTCTGGTCTAGATATTTTTTAAATTAATGTAGGGTTGATGCAGATGCTCGGTTTGTGATTTGTGGGGCTTAGGAAGGGTGATGAAATCCCCACCTAATCTGGATTTGGTCTTTGCCCCTTAAAGTCCGTATTAAAATATGTAAAACAAAACCAATCACAAAAATTTTGCAAAAAGATTTTTGAGCGGCGCTATTTTGCAAAGAATCCTGCAGAAAATAGATTTTATTGGAGTTGAGAGGAGAGAGGAGGAGGTTAGAATCTTACCAGAGAAGACTGAAGCCCTAGATCACCTACCCTGCCGCGCTTCCGCCGCGAATATGGGCTATCTGACGCGGATCCGCCTCAAGTAGGATGGATTACTTGATGAAATTTGCTATGTGGCCTCCTATACTCCTCTAGATCTCTAAAAATGTCTCCGTCTCTCTGTTTTCTCAAGTCTGCGACTCCAGATCCCCTCGCAAAATTCACACAATAATCGTTAAATATACAATTTGCAGTTTGTTTTAATTATGATATGAATCGAATAAGAATTCAACACAAATAGTAAGAATAAAAAATTACGCACGTATCCCCGGCAAAGACGCCATTTGATTTGTGTGAAAAAGTGTTTGTAGAATAACCGCAATCAATAACGGTGTCGCTTGTAGCTAGCCGAGATAAGTACGGGTCGTCCGCAGGGAAACGTGGAATATTTTATTCTTACTTTAGGCATGTTGAGAAAGAAAGGAGGAAGAAATAAGAATGGTTGTAGGTTCTAGATCTACGTTAAGCACGGATGCAAAATATAGATCTAGATTATTTATGGATGTAGTTAATATAAAAAAGGGCTTGTAGGGTTCGTTAGGATTTAGTAGTTATGGATGATTAATTAAAGATTACCCTTTTTATCCTTTAATAAATTTGAAATTAGAACGACAGTGATGCGTGTAGATTAGGGTTTCTGAAGGGAAAAGGGTTCCCACTCTTAACCCCTATCTCGACACGGAACTCCGTTCATATCTAGCCTTTACCAAAACAATCATTAATCTAATCTCTAATCGCGGTCGAGACTAACAATGAATTGGTAGCGCGCCCGATTAGGATGTTAATGATTCTTTTGATAAAGTTTATAAACTTTATAGGACTTAAAAAGAGTTTAGGGATTTTCATCATCCATTAGCCTACCCTAATCCTACGAACCCTAACAAGCGGAGAATTACTCGCGCATGTTGGGATAAGAAGAGATAGAAATCATGAAGAAAATAAAATGCAATAAACTACCTTTATTAATCAACAAGATCAAGTACACTTTGATTCCTTCGAAAATGATTACAAAAACCTAGTTTGCTTCTCGATCTCTTCTAAGGAGGTAGATGAACCGTTGATGATCAGCCTGGATGTGTGAGCCGTCTTGGATTTCGTGATCTCGTCGGCTTGATGATTTTTCCAAGAGGCTCTCGGGCTTTATTTATAGTCCCAAAGTCAGAAATCTAGCTTCCAAAATTGGAAACAAACAGTAAAGATTCACCCAAAAAAGTCTCAGCTCCTAACTCCTCTTTTCCGCGGCAGATCCGCGGCCAAAAGGGGGGTTTGGCCGCGGATCCGCGGCCAAAAAGTGAGATCTCATGTTGATTTTTCTGGCCTTGCATCTTCATGACATGTGGTGATCAATGGAATCTTTGTAAACTGGAAATCCTTTCTTTGTTTCTGCCAGATTTGATTTCTTTAGTTTGCTTTCTTAATTAGGCAGGTTTGCTTTAACAACTCTGATTCCCTTGATTTTAGCGCTGCAAATTCTGCACAATAACTCAACAAATAATATTTAGTAGAGTTTTTTATATTGAGATATTAACTTAACCATTAAGTCTTTGGTCAAAGGTATTTAATAAAGTAAGCATAAAATGGGCCAAATGTTACATGGATATTATATGCTTACATTTTCCTACCAAATGTTAATTATAATATATAAACACATGAAAATAGTATTTTTACAGATAAACCCTCATGTATCATATATTATACTAAACACTATTTCTAATATAGAAATAGTAGGAAAAATGTCATATTAAATGTGCAGTTTTATCAACTGAATATAGCTCGAATAGAGTCTCCGTCTTGTCTCGAGGGAACGAGAAAAGGCGTCTCATTTTATCTCCAAGAGATCGAGTTCTATCATTTTGGCGATCAACTAATCTTAAACCACTGGGCTGCTGTTGAGCATTGGCGACGACGGTCGCTTTCCCCTTTCCCTTCTCGTTCCGCGGCTCCGGCTTTGGAGGAGACGGTCTATGACCCATTTGGTCCATTTGGGCCAGCTTGTCAAACAAGGCCTGGAAAGTAGTCGGCTTGAAAAACATCATGAACTAGGAGATGGTCGCCTGCGGATCAAGAGTGCCCACAAACATGCCCACCGCCGGCGCTTCTTCGATGCACTGTTCGCATTTCGACCACAGATTCCGCCATCGTATTGCGTATTGAACCCATGTCTCGCTTGGCTTCACCCTGGCATTGATCAATGCCGTTATTGGGGTGCGTTCACTAGCGATCGCGAATCGCTAGGTGAATAATAGTTCCATTCTTGCGAAAGTCTTGAAGAAGTCATTTGGAAGCTCAGAATACCATTCAAATGCCGTCTCCGATAAGCTGCCGATGAATTGGCGAAGTAGCAATTTATCATCACCTCCGGTGTTGCCACATAGAGCCCTGAACTGGGCGACATGCTGGTGGGGATTGTCCGTCCCCTTGTACACATGAAATTTAGGGATTGTATATCCCGACAGGTATTTTATTTGGTCATACCAGCCTGGATATGTTCGCCCAATTTTAACAACTTGGCCAGCCGCTTCATTCGCCTGGTGAGCTCGTATTTGCTGAGCAATGTAGTCATCCAGAGTGGCCTTGAAAATAGTTTCCTCTTTGGCTGCTGAAAAAGCTGGAGGAGGGTTCGATGTCTCCCCTCTGTCGTCTTCAATGATGATCGGGGGGTCTTCAGCTAGAGGTTCCGGCTGTAACATTCCCAGCCATGTCTTGGAATAAGAGAGCCATGCGTTTTATATTGGCTGCCTGTTCTGCAGCCTCTTTTTCTTTGCTCTCGAGCATTCCTCGGAGGAACTCGGTGTCAGTTTCTTGTTCCCGACGCTGCTCCGAGGTCTCTGGAGTTTCTTTCGTCTCAGTGAGTGCGACCATTGCAGTCAGCATCTCCTGAAGCTTCTGCTGCTGTTGTTCCTGAGCCCTTGTTATTTGATGAGGTGAGTGGTCGGTGACCCGTGGAAGCACGGCTTTCCTCTTTTCCGGAAGCCATATAAACGGTATGCACCATTATGCCCCCAGACTTGGGGCGTTTGGGCTCAGCATCTTTGCGGTCTGCCGTAATCACAGGGGCTTTCTCCGGCCTCCTTTTCTTTTGAGCAGTTGAAGTTGAGGGGGACGTTGCAGCAGGCACCCAGGTAGGTGTCGTCTTTTGTGGCTTGACAGGATGGTTTTCTCCTTGTCGATCTTTAAGCTTCTTTGATCGGCGAGAGTAGTCCTGGTCAATCACCGACCCTTGAACCTGTCACCAAACTTTGTAAATTCTGGAGGACAGCCGCTGAGGGGACTGCTCCGGCTTCGTTTCTGCAACATTCTCCACGGGTGAAGGAGATCTTTTCAGTACGGCGGTGGGTGAATTCCTACGCACCCTGTTTAGCAATTCAAAGCTGTTCCCAGTTAGAACAGCAGCATTGACTTCCACCGTTGGGGCTGGTGGAGTTAGCCCAGAGGGGGAGTTGCCCCCAGCATTCCTTATTCGGCGCCAGTAGCGACGTCGAGCGTGTCGAGCCGTTAGGATTATTTCAGCTTTAGGGGTGACTTCGTTATTCCCCCTGTCTTGGTGAGGCGCTGCTGGTACCCGCCTCTTGAAGACCGACGTCCGTCGAGTAACAGTATCCAATCTGTCAAAGACAGACATTTGAGCAGGAACGGGAACCGGAGTGGCCAGCCTCGTAAAGACCGATCCTTTGACGGGAGAAGCTTCTTTAGTGACCTCGAAAGCAGGAATGGCTATCCTCTTTGGTATGGCCACTTCAGGTATCATGGGCTTCTTGATAGGCCCATTGGAGTTCAGGCTCAGCTTATCGAAGACTGATGCTGTTGGCTTGACATCGGATGACCCGTTGAGAGGGGCCGTGGTAGTAGTGAGCCGATCAAAGACCGACTTCTTTTGCGCTTCTTGCGGCATCGGGATGTTAATGCTCACTGGTGGGAGCATGGTCCCAAAGAATAATCCGGTGGCAGCCTGCGTCACCTGCTCTATCGGCATTGTGAACAGGGAGGCCGCCTGAGGCCCGTACGCTATACCTCTAGATGAGGCGGAACGTGAGTTGTAGTTGCAGCTGGAACACTTCGTGCAAGTAGACGCCATTGATCTTTTTTTTTCTGCACCAACCAAGACACCAAATCTTAGTACCTTTAACCCAAGGGCAACCATTAGCAAACCACGATTCGTTCGCGAACACGACACACGAAGTGTGGAGTGGAAAGAGAAAAAAGTCCTACCGGGCATGCCAGAATCTGTTCCCCGCCGAAAGACGCGCGAAGACGCGGTGAACGTCTGTTCACACCATAATATTGCATTTTATATTCCCCATTCTTATTCATTTTTATAAATAAACAGGTGCTTTTGATGCATGTCTGCTACATATTACAGGTTACAGGTTCTTGGACAGAAAACAGTGAAAATGATGAAAAGACGATGCAAAAGTGGACTTTGACCAACAAACAGAAGACTCTTGATCAAGCCTATATCAAAGATAAAATTCACAAAGTACAAGGCAATGCAAGGTCCAAGATTACAAAGCGAACGGTTAAAAGCCCACCGCAATTATTCACTGGAGATCTGGAAGAAACATAGAAGCTATTTTAATAAAGAACCAAATAATAAGGAAGCCCAAAGATCCAAGGCCCAATACTTTCTTTTAAAGAGACATAAAATTTTACCAAAGCTTGAGGTCTACTTTGACTAGGTCTTCCTAAGGATATTTTGGTAAATGTAGACATGCAAATCAATTGTAACCTAGGGTTTCCTATTCTCTATAAATAGGAACTCTAATCATTGTAATTTCTTATGCCTCCTTTTATGAATAAAATTTAGAAATCTTTTGGAGAGCATCGGTGTTTCTTCTCCATTCAGAAATTCAGATCTGACAACCCTGCATGGATGATTGGAGGGATGCATCTGTAAGTAATTTAATTTCTTGCCTTAGATGTTAGCTTTGGGAAAGGCTTTTGAGAGATGAGATCTCTCATCCCTTTCTTACTCATCACATAGAATCTATAGGACTCCATGCATACATGCACATACCGCTCCCTACGGCACCCTATCCCTCGAGGTAGCAGTGATACCGTAGTATAAAGGCCCGGGTGTGATGTTTTCCATGGAGGTTAGGGTAAGGATCTCTAAAAGAAGGACAAGAACCTAGAGGAAGGAACATCTTCCCGAATGGATCCAATCCCCTTTATTGATAATTACCATAACTCCTCTTAGATTCTATTCTGGGTATAGAAAGCGTTGAGATTTATTTACATTTCCAAACCATTCCTAAACCTAACCCTAGCAAGATTTAGATCTAGATTAATTTGGTTTTTAAATAGAATCAATTTTTAGATTTAATAACAACTCCGAACACCCTTCGGAATTAACTCGTAAGAACGAATCGGAAATTCACAAAATCCCTGTGGACCGACCCGTACTCACCGGCTAGCTGCAAAGCGACGCCGTTCTTGATTGCGGTTACAAATATTTTTGATCTATCTTTTAGAAAGCGCAAGCACGATAAATCACACCAATCAACGTCTCGCCTGAATTTCGGGGCAGATGTTAATTGGTGCTATCTGTCCACCTCTCTAAAGATGCCAAGTTGATTTATAGCACCATGTATCGAAGGTTTAAATGGATGCGGACGATATAGCAGACTTCGTCAGATTCCCCCTCGTTTGAGAGGTTTTTGATTGTGGGGACGCTCTTCCCTGCAGGCGCAAGCCCCTGCAGTTAATTACGCTACCGCATCGCGGTAACAACTTTCTCCTTCTCCAGATGGCCACTTCGTGTCGTGGGTGTTTGTTTTGTTTGTGGTTGCCCGTGGATTGTATACGGAGACTAATTTATGTTGTCGCCCGTAGGGTGTAGATTAGTCCAAATCCGTATCTTCTTAGATTTGGGTTTGGGGGTTGGGTTTAAGGATACATTAGCCTCATTTGAGACTAAGATCAACTTAAACGTATGTTAAAGACACGTTAGTCTAATTTTGTGACTAAGATCAACTTAATGGGATCGTTTAGATCCAACAAAAGAGCAATTGGACTCTATTGTTTAGTTTAGGGACATTGCGGTCGAATGTTAGTTTAAGGACATCTCGGTCCGTTGTTAGTTTAAGGATATCTCGGTCCAATGTTAGTTTAAGGACATCTCGGTCCAGGTTAAGGACATCATAGTCCGTGAGTTTAAGGACCTCACAGTCCAGGTTAAGGACATCATAGTCCATGGGCTTAAGGACCCCACAGTCCGTAAAGTGTTTGGTTGTCGGGACCCGTCACCTCTATGAAGACGTTGAAGGATTACAACGACAAATATCAGAGGAGCAAAGAGATGTACCCTCGAACCGGTGTGAGTTGGTTGGAAGATCTGTAGTCTAATTTGGGACTAAAATCTGTTAAAATATTCATTAGCAGATGGGCTCAATTAATATGAGTTGAGGACTTATGGCCAACTTGGGCTAAGTCCAATAAATGTTTAACATTTATTTTGGGTTGTTGAGCCTTTATTTGAGCATGACTCTTTTAATAATGCTGAGCATTATATCTTGACAAATTTTTTGTCTTGTATTGAATACAGAGCATTCATCAGAGCTCTGGGCTTAGTAAAGAACAATTTATGTTCTGTCAGAGCAACACGCGGCACGCTAGGCGCTTTGCGCCAGTCAAAGAGCGCAGTGCGCTTTTGCCAAGTAGCGCACATGTGAAGGACACGTGTCGCGCTTGGCGCTAAGCGCTAGATGATGGGCGCATTGCGCTAGTTTATGAGCGCTAAGCGCTAATTTATGAGCGCATTGCGCTTTCAATTTAGTGGCGCACACGTGAGTGACACATGGTGCGCTTGGCGCTGAGCGCCAGCCCATGAGCGCAGTGCGCTATTTCAGAAGTGCAAAGCGCAAGTTATTTAATTGGCGCATACATGGTTGACGCGTGGCGCATTTGGCGCTGAGCACCGGTCCAGGGAGCGCAGAAGCGCAATTCAAGAGCGCATGGCGCATGTTGTTTAATTGGCGCACACGTGGTTGACACGCGGCGCATTTGGCGCTGAGCGCCGGTCCAGAGAGCGCAGAAGCGCAGTTCAAGAGCTCAAGGCGCATTTCATGAGCGCAAAGCGCATTTGATCAATTTTATGATCTGGGAACAAATTTATGTTCTTTTAGAAGAGACTTTATCTCAAGATTTAAGAACAACAGTTCTTATTTTGCAGGAGAGATTTTCAATCTCTTATTTTGATGAAAGGCTTTGCCTTTATAGATCTATGATCTGTGAGTAGAATATGTTCTTCTTTTATTTTATGATGAGATCTTTTGATCAATTTTGTGAAAGACATTTTGTCTTGAAGATCTATGATCGTTTTAAAAGAAAAGAGTTCTTCTTTTTATAAGATGATTTCATCTCTGTGTTCATCGTTCATCGTCTTTACCTTGAAGAAGTATCTTCTTGCAAGAGCTTGCTCTTTATCTTTTCCTTTGAATTTTTTCAAAGTTTATAAGGGGGGAGGGGTTTCTCTATTTTTTCTCTTTTTGTATTTTTTTTTTGGAAAGGAGGATCATTGGTCGTTGGGACCCACCACCTCTCCGACGACACTGAGAGATTACAGTGTCTTATATCGAAGGTGTGGAGGGATGTACCTTTTGAACCATGTCCCACTCATCAGGAGGGAAGAACATGCTGGAGTTTAAGCTTCTCGCTGCTGAAAAATGCTTCTTTGCTTTCGCGTACATGCGTCGCACATGTTGGACGCACGTGCGTCGCACGTGTTGGGCGCACATATTTGCATGTAGCGTACATGGAGTTTACGCATATGCGCATTAAGGGGGGGAGCAAGCTCCTATAGGGAACAAATCTCCTTTGAGTATTATTGAATATCTTATGTGGTGCGCATGTGCGTTGCACGTAGTGCGCGTATGGCGGGCACACGTGCGTTGCACGTAGCGCACACGGCGCTTGCGCATTATGGGGAGGAGCAGGCTCCTGTGGAGAACGAATCTCCTTTTAATATTATTGAATATTCTTATGTGGTGCGCACATGCATTGCACGTGGTGCGCGCATGGCGGGCGCACATGCTTTGCACGTAGCGCACATGGCGCTTGCGCATATGCGCATTATGGGGAGGAGTATGCTCCTATCTTGGAGAACTAAGCTCCTTTGAGAATTGAATCCTTTGAGAATTGAACTCTACCTTTTCTAAGAGCTATCCCCTCTTATTTATATGGGAGTGGTAGAGATGCGATCTCTCATTTTCCCGACGTGGGACTAAAAATGCATTCCCCATGTAGTAGAGTATTACTTTAGATTATACGTGCATAACACATTTACTCATAACTTTTGATCCCGGATGAATTATGAGGCCTATAATATATCAAATCGAAGGATTTTTCGAGAAACTTTCGATACCATCAGAATTTAGCTGTTTCTCATTTCGGTGTTTGTTAAAATACACCCCGGAAAATACTGGTTCGCATCTTCTTCCTTAGATCACATGTGCATAGCACATTTGCTCATAACTTTTGATCCCGGATGAATTATGAGACCCATAATATATCAAATCGAAGGAATTTTCGAGACACTTTCGATGCCATCAGAATTTAGCTGTTTCTCATTCCGGAGTTTGTCAAAATACAGCTCGGAAAATACTGGTTGGCATCTTCTTCCTTATATCACATGTGCATAGCACATTTGCTCATAACTTTTAATCCCGGATGAATTATGAGGCCCATAATATATCAAATCGAAGGTTTTTTTGAGATGCTTTCAATAACGTCAGAATTTAGCTGTTTTTCATTCGGGAGTTTGTCAAAATAGAGCCCGGAAAATACTAGTTCACATTTTCTTAAGCGTATCGCTGCCATTTGATGCCTTGGGCTCTTTTGCGCAGAAATTTTTGGCGGGAACACCATCTTCACTTCTTATAGTTTTTCTTGATATCAAACTTCAAGTCCTAATCAACTAGTTAAAGATCTTATTTAGTCTAGCTTAGCACCTATAAAAATTTGAATTTCACATGTTTTATGTCACTTGGATCTCATGGTGGTGCTAGGGTAGACTTTCAGAATCCTCTGAAGTTCGCTTTTGGCGTGTCGTCGGGAAAATTCTTCGGCTTCATAGTCCGACATCGAGGGATCGAAGTTGACCCATCAAAGATAAAGGCCATCATGGAGATGCCTCCGAAAAATCTGACGCAGCTAAGATCTTATCAAGGAAAACTCTCTTACATACAAAGGTTTATCTCGAACCTATCGGGGAGATGTCAACCTTTCTCAAAGCTCATGAAGAAGGGAGCTCCCTTTGTCTTGGATGTCGAATGTCAAGAAGAATTCAAAAGTATCAAACAGTACCTGTTGGACCCTCCAGTGCTTGCTGCTCCTATTCCAAATAAACCGTTGATCTCTATACTGCCACACTAGATAGTCACTCGGTGCGCTCCTTGCCTATAACAACGAGGAGGGAAAAGAAAATGCCCTCTACTACCTCAGTCGAACTTTAGTCTGGGTGGAACACAACTATTCCCCGATCGAAAAGCATTGCCTAACTCTGATATTCGTTGTGAAGAAGCTGGGGCACTATCTACTCGCTCATCGGGTTATACTGATCTCCAAGGTCTACCCGGTCAAACACTTAATGACCAAAGCAAGCCTTGCCGGAAGAATGGTAAGATGGTCTATCATACTGCTTGAGTTCAACATAGTCTATACTCCTCAAAAAGCAGTAAAAGGGCAAGCACTTGCCGAATTCCTCGCTGCTCATCCCATACAAGAAGGGTTGCCACTCAATTGCGAGTTACTCGACGAACAGGTGCTGCATCTCGAAGATAACGAACCATGTTGGGAGCTCTACTTCGATGGAGCCTCATCAATAAGGAGCTCCAGCAAATCAAGCATCCTATAGATAAAAGCAGAGATAGGATTGGTGTTCATCACGCCATCGATGGGAACCCTATGATGTTCTTTTGCTCTCACTGAGCCTCGCATAAACAACGAGGCTGAGTACGAAGCTCTCATAGTTGGTCTGGAGCTCGCCATAGAAATGGAAATCTTTCAGCTATGGGTCTACGGTGATTCCTAACTTGTCGTTAACCAAGTAAGCGACGACTATAAGATATACAAACCTGACTTAGCTCGGTACAGAAGCCAGGTGGTGGAGCCTATGAAACAGTTCACCCACATTGAACTGATGAGAGTTCCTAGGGTGTTGAATGGAAAAGCTGACGTACTCGGTCGCTTAGCCAAGGAGATGGTTCATCCTGATATGGATGAGATTCTGATAATAGTCAGAAGTCGGCAAATTTTACCTCCAGTCTCTTTGAGTGAAGAAGGAAGCGTAGAACAAGAGAACAATCCTTCCAAAGAAGCTCTGATAATTCAAGACAAGCCCGATTGGAGAGAACCCTTCATAGAGTACCTCCGATACGACAAGCTTCCCGAAGAAAAATCTATGAGGATTCAGCTAAAGAAGAGAGCTCTCCAATACATGTTTGTAAATAATACATTATACCGCAGATCATATGACCAATGCTGGCTCAAGTGTCTGTCCTCGGCTGAAACCAAAAAGGTCATGAAAGAAGTTCACTTGGGCATCTGCGGAGCTCACTAGTCTGGCACCAAAATGCGGCTTCAGATCAAACGGCTTTGATATTACTGGCCTACCATTATAAGGGATTGCGAAGAGCATGCAATGAAATGGTATCTCTGCCAAATTCACGGTGACTTCATTCACAAGTATCCCAATCCGCTGCATCCTACGGTGGCATCATAGCACTTCGAAGTTTAGGGCACCGACATAACTGGCCTAATTGATCCCCTATCATCCAAAGCCCACCGGTTCATATTGACCGCAACTGATTACTTCTCCAGATGGGATGAAGCTGTCCCACTAAAAGAAGTCAAAACAGAAGATATTCTGACGTTCTTCAGACATAATATTCTATACAGCTTCGATACACCAAGAAGGATCATTTCTGATAACGGACATTCTTTCAAGAGCTTCAAAATATTAAGGTTCGCTACTCAGCACAAAATAGACTGGAGATATTCCTCCATCTATAATCCAAAGGCCAATGGGCTAGACGAAGCCTTCAATAAAACTCTATGCAAGCTCCTGAGGAAAAATGCTTTAGCCAACAAGAGAGACTGAAATCTCAAACTTCATGAGGCGCTGTGGGCACATTGTACCATGCACCGCACTCCAACTAAGTCCACTCCATACTCATTACTCTTCACAGTGGAGGCGATCATCCCCCTTGAATTCGAAGTTCAAGCCTAAGGATGGTCGTCAAACATAATTTGACGGAGGAGGAAAACGTTCTCCTTCGGCTCGAAGAACTTGACGCTCTCGAAGAAAAGAGGCTCGCAGTGAAAGTGTTTCCTAGCACCACCACAAGGTTTATACCGGCATCATGTTAGTTGTATGTATGCCCTCGAGGCCATTATTGTACACGATTGTATATTATAGTGGATGCTTGGACATATATAGGGAGGATTTTCTTGCTCGACATGATAGTATGCTATCCGGTTGCTCTTTATCTTAACATGTATACTTGTACTGTCACTCTGTTATATGTTGATAAAGCCCTTAGGATGTG
This sequence comes from Agapanthus africanus, assembly GCA_030015575.1. Taxonomy (NCBI): domain Eukaryota; kingdom Viridiplantae; phylum Streptophyta; class Magnoliopsida; order Asparagales; family Amaryllidaceae; genus Agapanthus; species Agapanthus africanus. Next base: position 338,699,476 of record CM057342.1, on the reverse strand, counting down.
TACTTGACTACCAGGACTATGATGCAGATCATACTAGTGGGGCCAGGGTAGTCTACAAGTGCATCCTTTAATTATTCCTAGTCGTGGGTGTATCGAGACGGGGCATCGATATTCCAGAGTAGACTAGCTTACACGCTCCTTAACCCATATGATGGGCGATAGATGATCCCACATCCAATGGTGTTTGACATCAAGATGGTATACGAGTGCTCAGTGGAGACTGGGTACACTGAACAGGACTCGCCGAGAACTCCTAGATGGTATTATACCTATCGTCAGATAGCAGTTCTCTGGTGACACTGGTACATGTTAGTCTGTAGACCCGAGATCGTCATAGAGTCTTATGTGATTCCCACCGTGCTTTGATTTTTACCTTACCACGTTCAAGAGAGCGTGCAAAATGTTAGTTTTTGGGAACAGTCCCGAGTCACATGGAGGCAATGAGCGATATGAGGGGTTTCGTCTCTCCCGGTATTGAGGGTTGATGTTGCGCTGTGCTCGATTGTCTATAACAGGATGTCCCTAGCCAGGGCTGATAATGAGATTTACTGGTAAATGTTATCAGTAGTTTCTCGACCCGTTATGAGCCTCACATCGGCATGACTTATCAATTTTATTGGGGTCTGACGTTTACCACCCCCAGACTTGATATGTGACATATCAGAAGATGAGACCGGACTGTACGGTAGTGTTACTTATTGGATTCACGGGAGTATGAGCAGGCGTGCTTGTTGATCTTCTGATCGCTCAAAACCCGGGTAGCCGTTACGTCCAGCTAGTACCGCTGACGGTTTGTGGGTAACTAATATGATCATTACCTACTGTCGGCGTATTGACGAGTCTTTAGAGTCCTACACAGAGGTTTCCTGTCTCAAGCGAAACGAAGTAGGGCACATATGTGATATGTGCGGGACCGAGATTAGTACATGTATGTGATACCGTATTCTAATCTCGTGATATGTGATATCGATCGATTATATGTGATATAGCCGGGTTATTGAATCAAGTGTTGATTCGATAAGTTGATATAAATGATATTAGTCGGTTATATGTGATATAGCCGGATTATTAAATCAAGTGTTGATTTAATAATTTAATATATAATTATATATTTGATATATTAATATATATTAACTAATATTAGCTCACTTAAGAATTTCTTTTCTCATTGTACATTTAATATATATGTGATATATATTAATGTATTATTTCTTTGTGTCATGCTTGATGATACATTATACATGGGTGTATGAGAATCATACCATACCATAGATAATTAGGGTGATTAATTATTTAAAGTATAAACAAAATTATGTGGAAATGGCATGGTTTGTGAAGCTTGGAGAAGCTTGTGGAAACCACTGACTTAGTCTACTAATTTTGATTTACTTTAGATTTTTATTAACCAAACCATTATCTTTAGCCATGGTTAAGTCTCTACTTTGATAATATGTGATATTTTCTCACCCATGGTTGCCATTCCATTCTTGACTTCATTTTCTTCTTCATCTCCTTTGAGCTTACTAGGTTTTCTTGAGGTGAAGAAAAAGAGTGAGAAAAATTATTCTAAAGTGAGCAAAATTCCTGCTTCATCAATCTACACTAAACTAGCCATTTAGTATAGGTTGTTTGCTTCACTAATTCTCAATTAGCGAAGAGGTAGCTTGAGTTGGAGATTCCTCGACGTAGATCATTTTCGGTCTCGAAGTTCTTTAAGAAAACTTGTTCCTTTGGCCTAGTGGAGCCTAACGAGAGTCCGGGGGACCACTACTTGGAGTGAAGGGACTACTACACGGAGCTTTTGAAGTGAAGGACCGGTCTACAAAGGTTGTATTCCTTGTTCATTTAGAGTAAAGATATTTACTTGCTTAGTGTATTCATAATTCTCTAGTTAGATCCTCGGTAATGGGTTTCTTAGCACACTAGAAATTTTAAAATTGCATACACGATGCCTTATAAAACTTAGTGAGGGTGCTAAGGAACCCAGCAATGGTATCAGAGCCAAGCTAGAGTATTAGGAGTGGCCTAGATGAAATTAAAGTGTTCGATCGACTCTACGAACCCTAAGTTTCATGCTCTCTGGAAATTTTTCCAAATGTTGGATTTCTCCAAGTTAAAAATATTCAAAAAATTATGCAGGTTATTCTATGGATCCCCAAGAAAACAACGGCCCAACTCGACCATACGACTGTGGAACCGCGGCCAAAAGAGGCTTTTTGCGGCGGTTCCGCGGCGTCGTTGGTGAGGTAAGGAGCGTGCCTTTCTTGTGCTGATCCATAGGTAATAGTGGCATGTTCTGGGAATTTTTAACTATGCTCAAGTGTTGAGCTCTCTGGGAATTGTGGGTGTTTATAGATTCAATCGAAATGTTTAAGATCGTCTAGCTATCTGTGATATGTGATACAATATTTGGAATTCACAATAATTAGTTTTGTGAAAACTGGTTTGAATTTTATAAATCTAGCAATTTAGTCTCATTTGATCGGTTACCACGGGGTTTTGATTTGTATCAAAACTCCGTCGCAATCACGTAGTGTATGAGGATACTCCCCGGGTAACATTACTAGATAGCCACGCTCCATAGACCCGACCAAGTGACTGTAGGAGAACCCCGTTACCTAAAGAATCCGTTCAGGTGCTCACGGCCACGGTGTTCCGCCTAAGTGCACTTCGTCGACGGTATCGGGGTGCGGCCGTCTACTAAAGTTTTCGACGAGCATTCAATCAGGCGGTCGGGAATCTTGTTGAATTGCCCGACTAGTTATTGAAAAGTATTTTCAATATTAAGAATAAAATGCGGGGTTTATAATGTTAGGCATGAAATTCGGAATATGAGATATTCCGGGTTTATGATGTCTAAAAAATTCATTTGGTTAGGCATGAAATCCGAAGTATGTGATATTTCGGATTGATGATATCTAAGGTGGTTGCGGATTCCAATTATTGTAGTTTTCACTTTCTTTTCTCCGACCGTAAGTGTAATATGTGGTGTATCGACGGTTTCGTTGCTATACGTCAACGACAATTGGGATACGCCTATTTAATTACGTTGATGACATGTGATTTTTTGTGTAGCTGGGATATTGTAACGACCCGAAATTTAGCTCGTGACCGGCACCCGAATCACGCAATGTCTAAAGGCGTAACGTAATTCAAATAAGCCAAAACCCAGAAATCTAAACCTTCTTAAGAAAATAAAAGATGTGAAGTTTTGAAATAAAGGTAGGGTGAAATCAATGTTTTCTAAACGCATAAGTAAAAAAAAATGAAAAATGCAAGTGGAATTTATTAGTTGAAAAACATGTTTCATCTTTTAAAAATTTGGGCAGCACCTCCTTTGTATATTTTGATCCAAAACCACAAATACATAATGAAATAAAAGGCATCCCTAAGCGGGAGCTAGCTCTTCGCCAATCGGCGGATCCACAACCACGTAAAATATAAATATAAGTATACAACGCCCAACAACGAAGATCATCACAAATGATATAGAAATAAGCAAGACATCAAACCATAAGTAGCGGAAAATCCCTCGCTCTAAGTCTCGCAACCACAAGTCTCACTAAGTCTCATTACTTATACAAATACTAGTTTGATTGATGGAGTTGATTAGATACAACATGAACAATAAATACAAGAGTGGGCACAATACAAATGTCTGTTAGTGTTTATGACCTAGAGGCCATTATTGTATCATACTAGATTATATATTACTTAATGGAAGCTTGGGATATTCACAGTTGTATTGACAGTCTTGCTAAAAATGGTAGTATGCTACTTGGTTTGTTTCTACTTAAATATGTGCATATGTTTCTTTTAACATATTGCTTATACATATTAGTAGAGCCCTTAGGATCTTTGCTTGATTACCAGCGTTGTGATGGCAGTCACACCAGTGGGGGCTGGGTAGTCTATAAGCAACATCCTATACAGGTCCCTAGTCGTAGGATTATCGAGACAGGGTATCGATACTCCGGAGTAGACTGGTGTATACACTTCTCATCCCAGCATGGGGAGATGGTCTGTCCCACAGCTATCAGTACGTCGTACTGGAGATAGTATACAGGTGCTCGTTAGGTTACGAGTACACCAGACAGGACTCGCCGGGAACAGCAGGTTGGTACTATACCTATCGTTAGATTGCAGTTCCCAGGTGACATGGGTACAGCTTAGTCCGTCGACTTGACATTGCTACTTCTTCTCGAGTGTGTTCCCACTGTACTTAGATTACTACCCTACCACAGCTCAAAGGAGTCATGCAAACAGGTAGTAGTTGGGTGCAATCCCGAAGCACTTTGAGGCAGTGGCGGTTATACAGGATTCGTCTCTCCCGGTATTGGGGGTTGATATCGCGCTGTGTATGGAGAGCCATTACGCAAGGTCCCTGTCCAGGGAAAGCGAGATTTACTGGTAGGTGCTCCGGTAGTTTCTCAAGATGTAATGGGCTACACCCCGACACGACTTATACCGCTATTAGGAGACTGACGCTTGCCGCCTCTAGGCCCGATATGCGATAGTCCTAGATGAACAGACCGGACTGTACGGAGATTGTAACATACAGGCTTAGTAGGAGTTCGGATGGGTTTCCTCATCGTCCTTCTTATCGACATCTACCTAGGGACCATTATGTACAGCTAGTACCACTTGCGGCATGTGGTTAAACCTACTGCCACCGTAGTGTCGAGTCTTTAGAGTCCAACACAGAGGGTTTCCCTACACCGGGCAAAAGGTGTAGATGCAGTATGGTTTTACGGTAGGGCCACGATCACTTACGTACACTTATGCACGTACTATGATCGGGCAGATAATACTAGTGGTCTTTGGTTTAAGCCGAATCCTAGTATTATACAGATGGATTTATTCAGTCTCAGTTTATCCGTGGTTTTCAAAAATACGAATGGGAGGGACAGTCTCGTAATTTTTCGGGAAGCTTCTAGAAGGAGGTGACTCATTTGTGTTTATTTCTTTTTAGATTTAAACTAAATGAGGTGGAGGAGATGAGGTGTAGTTTCATTAAATGATCCATGACTCATTAGGTTACTCATTAGATGATTCACCTTGTGAATTAAATGAAGCATGATGAATATTAGCTAAATATTTATTTTGATAATATTATTATGCTTCATGATATTCACAAATGAGAATAGTTCATTCATTATCACAAAACACTTCTCTCTCCTCAAGTCTTCATCTTCTTCCTCAAACCCTAAAAGCTCTCATGAGTTGAGAATCCTAGGGTTTAAAGTGACTAAGTAATCCATCTAAATACTCTACACCCTCTAGGACTTTTAGATTAGCAAACTAGAAGCCGTAGTTATCTTAGATTCGAGATAGGAGCTCGGACTATAGACTCTCGGGTGGATCGTCTTTGACTCGAGGAGGCCGTTGAGGTACCCATGTTCCATAAAACCGATGAGGTGTGGAGGACAATGATGAAGACCCGAAGGACAAGTAACGTGATGTATAACTTCGAATCAGAGTAGTTAAACCTCTTGTAGTTTGCTAGAAATGGTTTAGACACGATCCATGTGCTCAAGTCCGTGTTACGAAGCTTTGATAATTGTTTTTCATATATTCCGCCTCCCAGCGAACACGTGGGGTGCGTGACATGGACTTACAATGTCCCACCTACGAAAGCAAAACACTCGAAAGCAACTGTGTGCCAGCGAAGCCGCTACTGATCCATGCAGTCAACCTGCAAGAACTGTGGCACAACGGGGTGAGTTGACAACTCATGAGTAGAAGAAATCAACATGTACAAATCGAATAAAATAACGATTTCCTAGGTCAACTATATCATGAAGGTAATACTATGATATCTAGGGTGACCGTACTTGTATATGTGCCAACAACAGAAAATAAATGCCTATCAGCATGTGGATAACATCCAACAATATAATCAAATGCATGTATGCATGTGGATCTCGTCCAACCATATAATCAATGTATATATGCATGTGGATCTCGTCCACCCATATAATCAATGTATGTATGCATGTGGATCTCGTCCACGTGTCAACCACTGACACAAAACATCATGCTTGTAAATATCATAAAAGCATATGCATGAAAGTATGAGGATATAAATCAACGTGTGTCCCTCGCGACACATCAAAATCATGGAACCTGAGTATCCAACATCGACACTCGAAAAATCATGAAACCCGTGCCCAGCATCGGCACGTAAATCCTCATATCTCTCGGGTCCGTCAGTCCGGATCGGTCCATATCATCTCTCGACTCCGGTCGGTATCCTCCGGATAGCCGCCAGGTCCAACCAATCACCGGTAGATACTACCTACCCTGCCAGGTTCATCGTCTACTCCACGAAAAACATTTCTCGTCCCGGGGAACCATACCAGGTCCACCATGAACCCGCAAATGGATCATCCGCCTCCTCGAATCGGGTTTCACATATCACACGTTTCAGAAATGAGAAAACGCATGGTGGATGCACTGAAATATCATATCAAGAGAAATCGGGTTTTTAAAACAATACATACTTCCTTTTGAAATAACCACGGTTCTCAAATCCAGAATTCTCATGAAAACATCATATCTCAATGCGTATAATCGTAAATCATGATGTATGCGACATATAACGGAAATGTAAGCATATCCGTATATCATGCAACATGGAATCAGTAATATGCACATGTCGAGGGAAAGCCGCCTTTTTAAATGAATCTAGTTTTAAAATATATCTTGCGGTTCCCAATTTCTCCCAAGTCAAATGCAACATCGTATAAGGTGCATATGTAACTATAGTGTAACACCTTAGGATGTGTTTAGTGGCTATTTATATTTAAATAAAGGGTTTTTAATAAAAAGTTTACCAAATTGAGTTTCAAATATTTTTCCAAATTTAATAAATATTTTTCTAGAATTTTCCTAGGCTTGCACACACATGTGCATGTAAACTAGGGTTTTAAAATGAGGTAAAACCATGATTAGCAACCATGGTGGGTTTAATCATGGGGATTAAGTCTTTTGGGTTTTAATTAAGTTTAATTAGTTAATTGAGGGTTGCTTTAATTTGAATTTCCTTTTTGGAGTGTTGACTTGGTGAGAATGAGAGAGAGAGAATGTATCATGGCAAAAGCCATGCTTGTATTTAATGAAGAGAGAGAGTGGAGGGGTTGACATTTGGGTTATGATTCCCTCTCATCCTTGTGTTCTTTTCTCTCAACCTCACTCTCACACTCACACACTTACCTCTCCACAGCAGCAGCAGAAGCATCCACAACAGCAGCAGCAAGCAAGCTCAGCAACAACTGAAGCAAGCACAGCAGCAGCCAGCAAGCAGCAACAGCAGCACCAGTGAGCAGCAGTAACGGCAGTAACAGCAGTTAGCAGCAGCAACAGCCACAACTCCAGCTGCTGCTCCTTCCCTCCACTTCTTCTTCTTCCTCCAGCTCCCTAGGGTCGAGTGTGGGGTATACTTCTTGAACTTATCCCCTAGTTTGCTTAATTAGTGTAGCTTAGCTTTGATTAGTGTTTATTGGTGCGTTTTAGTGTGATATGTGGTGATTAGTGGGAACCATAACCAAGTGATGTATGAATTGGCTTTAGTAGGTTGATGGAGTGTTGTTAGGGCCATATTAACCCAGCTTAACCCCCAATTGCACTAAAATACCACCAGATTCCTAATTGATGCAAATTCTTCGTTTTTGAGCAAAAACTAGCTTTCTGTAAACTGCTATCGACCCGGTGAGTTCAGAATAATTTTGAGAGGACTGCAGTATAATGGTTAGGTGCTGATCCCCCAGGTAGAACCCGACCCCTTTATGACTTGTTCTGGCCGCCGGAAAATTGGATCTGGCCGCAAATTGCGGCCAGATGGGGAGGGTTTGGGTTGGGGTTTGTCTCTAGTGGTGTCTTCTGCAACCCTTAGACTCATGGCATGCGTATTTTTGTGTGATTCTTGCTGTAGGAAATTCTGGAGCTAATTACCCTATTTCTCGTATTTTAAACCTTCGCGACACGTGTGATACGCATGTGGTTTGGGATTTTTGCGTATCGCGACGCGTCAGGGTAGTTTCAGGCGCGTAATCACACGTTTTACGTATCGCGCACACGCGCGCTTGGTTTGCGACACGGGTTTCTAGTTTGACCTTAATATCACGTTTTTGTGGATTTGAGCTTATGTGTGATATATTATGTGATTCTAGGTTCGCAGGCGAGTGAGACGGACGCTGCGAAGGAAGGGAAGCAAGTCGTCGGCTACACTTAGCGTGAGACTTCGGTGAGTAGATTTAACATCTACGGGGATGTCGCCCGCATGGCGTTGTGCGTCAGGGCTGATAGGACCTTATAGTTATATATTGCATTTACCTACATTGACTGTCATGTATACTATTGTTGCATACTGCATTCCTTGCTATATATATGTAAACTTAGAATTGATAGAACACCGCACTATTACTAACGGTTCATGCTGCACGAGCACTAATCTGCATGTTACACACACACCGTTAGTAATTGCCATGACGCACTCACTGTAGAATTGCCATGATTATATTGCTGTAGTTCATTTCATATATGATTCGTTATGATTTTCATAGAAATTGGGAGCCGCAAGATGTCTTTGAAAACTAAAACTATTTTAAAAAGCGGTTCTCCCTTGTACCTACATTGTGACTTGATGTACATAGCACATCGCATTTGATTCACTCATTGGTGTTAGATTTCCATGAAATTTCTGGTTTTGAGGACCGTAGAATTATTTAAAGAAAAGATGCACCATTTGAAAACCCGGTCCCTCGTGATATGATATTTTGGTGCGTCCACCACGCGTTTTCTCGGTGCTGAGACGTGTGCTTGAAACCCGATTCGAGGAGTTGGATGATCCTTTTGCGGGTTCGTGGTGGACCCGGTATGGTTCCCCGGGGCGAGAAATGTTTTTCGTGGAGTAGACGATGAGCCTGGAAGGGTGGAAAGTACCTACCGGTGATTGGTTGGGCCTGGCGGTTATCCGGAGGATACTGACCAGAGTCGAGAGATGGATGCGGGATGATCCGTACTGCCGGGGCCAAGGGCCGATACCGCAGACGGAGCCCGTGGGCTGATCCGACTGACGGAGACCGATATATGAGGATTTGCGTGTCGATGCTGGACACGAGTATTTTATGATATTTTGAGTGCCGATATTGGGCACTCGTGATTCTCAGAGATTTACAGGATTTGAGGGCCGAGGAGGGTGCCGGCGCCTGAGTTTATTTGGGATTTGGGTGCAGTTTGGGGCACCGATTATTTTTCCATGTTGATATTTCTATGTAGATGTTTTTTATCCCATGCTCAGCATTGTTTATCATACATTTCATCCTGTAGTCGTTTTACCAGACAGAGCATTTGCATGATTATTGCACCTACTGCTTGTCGCATATAGATCTTACTTGCTGGCATATGATAGAGAAGCGCAGTACGTGCATGCTCGCGATTACCTTTATATGTTATCTCTATTCACGAGTTGGCAACTCACCCCCGTTGTGCCACAGTATTTGTAGGTTGCCCTTCAGAGTAGTCGCGGCAGGCTGCCTTTTGCATCTTTTGGCTACAGATACTACTACAGTTGGTGCGAGAGCTGTTTCGCTTTTAGGTGGGTTGTGGTATCTGATTACTTTTATTGTACCCTTTTGTATCTAGTATTCTCCATCTACCATATATGTACTGGACTTAGATACTGTGTGAGGACGATGATGTATATTTTGTATTCTGGTGTCGAGCTCGTGGGAGCCGACTGTTTTTATATGCAGTTTATATTTCTGTGATGTTTACTTATTGCTCATTCTTCGCTATGGCGTCGTATATTACTCTTGTGATGATGTTTTCCGCCGTCGGGCGTGATTGCTCCCGTTTGGGATGTTTTGTTTCATTATATCTCATTTTCACTCATATCCTGTTTTATATCCGGTCGCGGGGTTACTTTTATAAAGGAAATGCTGCCAAAATTATTTAAATGATGACGTAACTTTAAAAGAACTTATTGAACTATTTAGGGTTTTCTAAATGTTTTAATTAAATGTTTTCAACACTCGCTACTTTTAAATGGTTTTGATTTCTGGGTTCGGCTTACTTAGTCGCGTTACGCCTGTAGACGTAGCGTGGTTAAGTGCCGGTCACGAGTCGAAATATTCGGGTCGTGACAAAGTCGAGTAAACTATGCAAGGGGGTCATATCATGATGCAGTAATCCTACTGTGCAGTGACATGGCAATTATCGATGATGAAGTGTGTGTGCAGGCCAATCTGTGTAAGTGTAACATACGCATCATCGATAATGGTGCAGGTGTACTACCACAGGTATATACAATGCAATGAGAGGGACATGAGCGTAGCATCAATTAAATCGCATGCAAATGCTAACAAGTATACATATATAACATGACTGAGTCAGTGAATCTATCAATCGGCATCCAGCCCCGCAACATTACGTACGGTAAAATCTATCATACAACATCCTCTAGTCAAGGGTATGGATCAATCATCAAGCCCAACTCATCACGTACGGAAAATCATCGTACGGCGGCATTAAACCATCGGGGATCCTATCATCCTAAGTCACAATAAGAGGTATGGGCCTAACGTCTCGTACGACATATCACACATGATTCACAACATTTATATATATCTATATACATCCCAGGTCGCATCCATAATAATCTTATATCGGGGGTCCGGCAAAGGTATCAATCATCGCAATCGACTCTCATCCGTATACCGACATATCCATCAAATCATCATATCACATCGTATGTCCTTTTCATCACATCAAGTCATCTCAATATATATATTCCATCTTATACATCAATGTCATGCTAAAACTCATACTTACTCTAGTACAACTACATATCATCAAGTCGTGATTCACATTCACTTTTCTTATCCTTATAGATCTCATCTCATATCTTCATATGTATATATTCAACCATTCATCTTTAACTATCTTATTAACCATATTCCTAGTTTTTAAATCTAGGTTTCTACGACCATACCCTATAGATCGGTTTCCAACAAAAACTTGCGGGGGTGCTATACGCCATCCACCCGACTTCCCCCATAGATATAGATCTACTCACCTTGGTCTTCGCTTGCCGATGCCAATGTCGCTACGCGCTCTCTTGTCGTCTCGAATTCTTCACAAGGGTACCTACATATCATAACATATCGTATCATATTAAAATCCAATTCGCAATTGAAACGACACACGAATCTCTCATAGGTCAAAACCTATGGTCTACTCCCACAATTCAACCAAATAACACTCGATATAGACGTACAAACGTCAAGTGATCGATACAATTCCAAATACTAAAATCAAGAATTTAAAATACGTAAAACATATCCCCGAATCAAAACAACAACTCAAGAAAGTGGTCCCAGATTTTGTTTCAGGCAAAAACAAGGTGCTCAAACAGTACTGAGGTGATATATAGGATGAATATGAGCTACTGAAGGATCCTAGACCTAATTTCCTACCACTTAGCCGGCCACTACCCAAGGAATTTCGGCCTTCTCGGCCTGGGGGTCTCTGTTGGGGCTCGTCTTTCTACAGTGGGTTCCTGGTGGTTCAATTTGGTCTCTAGAGTTGTTTGCTTTTCTAGTAATAGCCCCGGATCACTCCAGATTCCCTGTAGGTACTAAATCACACACAAAACCGACATGAAAGGTTTCTGTTTTGGGTTTTCAGGTTTCAGTTGGGTTTGGTCTGAGTTTCTAACACCATAGGTTTTTTTTTAAGGTCATCACTAAAGCCCAATTACACTATCTCAATTCAAATCACACCCTAATTCCCAACTTGGAATTTTCAAAGTTCGCTAAACACCACTTAATGTAACATTTCAGAAAAAATAAAATATTATTTTTGGGAATTTTTATAATTAAATAATAAATATTGTGAATATTTTAATAGTGCGGTATAATTAAATACAGATAAATTGGGGAAAATTTTTGGAAAATTATAGGAATTACTGAAATGAGGGTGTTTTAAATGAATTAAGCGAATTGTGAATTTTTATGATTTTTTTATATTCACTTTTAGTGCTAATCGCGATTAAAGGTCGCTAATCGTGCATTAAGCTTGAATGGTGCACATGACATGCACCATATCATTTTTACACTTGCGTTACATTTTATCATGGCTTTTCCTTATATTTCTCTCATGGTTTTGTTTTTGAGTGAGAAAAGAAAAGAAAAGAGAAGAAAAGAAATGAATATACAATTGAGGGATGGGCATGAGAGAGAGAGAGGGTATGGAGTCAACCTTGACCATGGCCTTGTGTTCCCTTCACTTTCCTTTCATCATTTTCATCTCCTCTCCTTACCATGGCAGCCCCCTATCCTCTACCACTTACCACCCTCACTTCATCAACTAAAACTCATCAAAAGTCCATCTCCATTTCACAAAAATTGTGCACAAGCTCACTAGCTATACTTTGGACTAAGAAAGCAAAGATTTTGGACACTTGGGGCAACTCAAGAATTTTCTTGAGTTGCCAAATGAGGTAATTTCTGCACCATTAGTATAGTTTTTCTTTCATCTTACCACCTATACATGTTTAGAAGTGATTTAGTTCGGTTTAGTGGACTTTGAGAATTCTAAGTTAGGGTTTTGAGGAATTCTTGAGTTGTGAGGTGCAATTGATGTGTAATTAGGGACTATGACCCCTGTAAGGATTGTATAGTGGGCTAAACCATAGAGTAAACCCCCAATTCACAAACTTAGAAACCCCGATATCGGGAACTTGTGATAATTGTGATGTGTTTTGGTGATCTACTATAACCAGAGTGACCTGAAAATATTTAGCGAAGACTGAGAGATGTGCAGGCAACCTAGAACCTATACCCAAAACCTGAGACCCCCACTCCAAGTTCTGGCCGCAAATTTACTCATTTTGGCCGCAAATTTCGGCCTGGGTAGAGTAGAAATGATCCGTGTTTGGTCCAGGGCTTTATCTCCAGTAAATTAGACCCCCCATATGTGCAAAATTGGCAAATTTCACTTAGGGTAAAATCTGGGACCATTTTCTTGAGTTGCTGCATTGTTTTGCGACTTCGTTTTAATTTGGGATTTCGTAGTTGATTTTGTGTTCCGTCGTTTGATGTTTTTACGTCAGCGACGAGGGTTGTTTGGTGGTTTTGCAGGCGTAAGCTATAGGTTTTAACCTATGAGCGAAACATGTGCCGTTTTGGTTTTCCGACTTGATTTTAATACGCATTTGCGATTGTGTATTGGTTGTAGGTACCCGATGTAGTTTTCAAGACGACGAGGATGATCATGGCGTCATCGACTCCAGCAAGCAAGGATCAAGTGAGTAGATTTATATCTACGGAGGAAGTCGGGTGGATGGCGTATAGCACCCTCGCAGTTCGTAGTATAGTTGATGATATGTTCTATATTTACATATGTGTTGTGAATTTGGATGATAGTGTCGTGGTTGATTTCTTAGTCGCGAACCATAGAATAGGGTTGCACACATGCATACACATCCTTGCATGCAGCATTATTGTTACTTGTGCGTATATGGGGATACGTATACACACACACACAGGTATAGGACTATACACACACACACATACATGGATAATGAGGATAGTGGATGATAGTTGGAGATGAGTCGATGAGATTAGGCATGATGCCACGAGATCGGTGATGTGATTTGGATCACATTATGAGATACGACATGTGATGATAGCGGATCGGTAGGCGATGTGTTTTCATACACACACATATATATATATGTTGATGGTATCAGATCGTACTAGACTGTAGATCAGTACCCCTAATTCATGATGTGATGATAAGGATACCAGATAAACGATGAGATAGATGTGATAGTTGACCCGTACCCAGATTTAGGATGCCGTACGATGGATATACCGTACGAGCTAATTATGATGATTTGATCCGCACTCTTGACTCGAGAATGTCAAATGATATATATTTTATGATATGTGACGCTATTGAGGCGGGATCACCGACGATTATATATATGTATATTTCGACTCAGACTTAGGTGGTTTTCTATACCCCTTTCGATTGGTTTGTTAGTTAGACCTGTAGTTCACCTAGTAGATATTAGACTGGATCCGAGTCACACCTATTTCCAAAACTAACGAATCGTGAGAATTTTAAAGATATACCAAGGGATACTAAGGATATTTCAAAAGACGTACCTTTGCTTAAAAACACCTTAGCCCCTATTTTTCTAAACACCACGATTCGTGTTATTTCAAAAGACAAAACTGTGTGACTTATATATTTAAATCATATTTCTTATTGCTGCGTTATCTATTCATTTTTCCGCATATTCTTACTATTCGCATCGCATTGCATGCTATTGGTGATCTTTGCAGTTATTATGAAACCCATGCTATCAGGACACCAGCACCATCATCGAAGATGCGTATGCTTCTCGTACACTTACTTGCCGGCTCACACACTTCATCATCGATAATTGCCATGTCACTACACAGTAGAATTGCTGCATTTTGATATGATACCTTGCATGAATTGTCTGCTATAGTTGTTGGATATATGTATGCCCTAGAGGCCATTATGTGATAGTGATTGTACTGATGTGTGTGTGTGTATATATATATATATATATGTATTCAGAGGACGGTCTTGCTTGACATGATAGTATGCTATCTGGTTTCTCTTTATTATATGTTCACTTGATCATGTTTTTTTATTCATTTGGTACATGTTGATAAAGCCCTAAGGATATTGGCTTGACTACTGGGATTATGATGTGGATCATACCAGTGGGACACCTGTATTTTATAAGCATATCTTTGAAATGTTCCTAGTCGTAGGTATATCGAGACAGGGCATCGATATTCCAGTGTAGACTAGCGTATACCATTCTTGTTCCATATGATGGGCGATGGATGATCCCATATCCATCTGGTGTGTTGACACCAAAGATTTTATACGGTTGCTTAGTGAAACTGGGTACACTGAACGGACTCACCAAGAACTCCTATGTGGTATTATATCATACGTCGGATAGCAGTTCTCAGATGACACTGGTACAGGTTAGTCCGTAGACCCGAGATCGCCATAGAGTCTTGTGTGTCCTCCCACTGTATCTTGATCTCCACCCTACCGTGGCTCTACTGAGTCGTACAAACAGGTGGATTTTGGGTACAGTCCCGAGGCACATGGAGGCAATGAGCGATAAGAGGGGTTTCGTCTCTCCTGGTATTGGGAGTTGATGTTGCGCTGTGTACGATTGGCTATAACAGGAAGTCCCTGGCCAGGGCTGCTGAGACATTACTGATAAGTGTTATCAGTAGTTTCTCGATCTGTTATCGACCATATACCGGCATGACTTATTGAGTTATTGGGGTCGACGATTCCATCCCTAGACTCAATCTGCAGCATATCTGACGAATTGACCGGACTGTAAGGTAAGTGTTGCCAGTTGGATGGACGGGAGTTTTGACAGGTTCGCTTGTTCTTCTTCTGATTGCTCAATACCCGGGTGGCCGTTACGTTTAGCTGATCGCTTGCGGCTTGTAGGTGTTTGATAAGATCATCACCTACTGCTAGCGTATTGACGAGTCTTAGAGTCCCATACAGAAGTTTCTTGGCTCAGGCGAAACGATGTGGTGTGCATATGAGATATGTGCGGAAGCTCGATTAAACACGTGTATATGATACCGTATTTTAATCGGGCGTTTTATATTGGTCGGGTCGTATTAGATATGACCGGTTTATTAAATCAAGTGTTGATTTAATATTGACTTTTATCTCATTTATTTAAACCCTTTTCTTATGATGGATGCATGCATGTATATGTACATGTTGATGTGCATACACACATACATACATGCATTTGTATCATGGTTGATGATACAACAAAGATGGCAATACAAGACTCACATGGTTCATATTTATATATATACATATTTTTGTTTTAAGTTAAAGATAAAGGAAATTAACTTAATGAATCATTTCTTTACAAATGACTCATTGTTTCTACACACTTCCTTGGTTGACCATTGACTTAACCTTGGTTAATTTCCTTTGCTCTTTAACTCATCACAAAATATCTAGATATTTATATTAACCATGGTTTGTGTTATGATATATATATATATATCTCATTATCCTTATGAATTATTATTCATCCAAAAGAAAAGAATTGCCATTTTTATCTTCCTCTCTCTAACTCTCTCTTGAGTTCTAAAATTGAGAGGGTTAAAAGAAAGAAAGGGTTTTATGTGAGAACATAAACCACTTCATCATGCTACATATCTCTAGCTACTTTGTGTAGGGTGTTTTCTTCAAGGATTTCATAGATTAAGTGAAGCAACAAGCTTTGAGCAAAGGACTTAGGGTGGATCATCGTGGACTTGGAAGCGATCAAGCGAGCCGTTCCAAACCAAAGGAGATCCAAGGAGTCACCTTAGGAGGTCTACAAAGGTTGCAGTCTCTCCACTTAGTGATAGATAATCTTTTATATGTGATACTATTAATTGCTACTCAATAATTCTAGTTCGATTCCTAGTTAAGTTTTCTTAGCACCTCTTAAAATTTAAATTGTGGCATGTGTGATACTTCCAAACCCTATATGAGGTGATAAGGAAACCCTACAATAGTTGCATGCACCTGTATATGATATTGCATTTGACTTGGAGGAATTTGGGAACCACAAAATATATTTTAAAACTGGATTCATTTTAAAGAGCGGTCCTCCCTTAATAAGTGCATATCACGGTTCCATGTTGCATGTTATACGGATGTGCTTACATTTCTATCATATGTCGCATACATTATGCTTTATGTTTATACGCATTGAGATATGCTGTTTTCATGAGATTTCTGGATTTGAGAACCGTGGACATTTTAAAAAGAGATTATATGTTGTTTTAAAAACCCGGTTTCTCTTGATATGATATTTCAGTTCGTCCACCATGCATTTTCTCGGTTCTTAGACGTGTGCTTGAAACCCGATTCGAGGAGTTGGATGATCCGTTTGCAGGTTCATGATGGACCCGGTATGGTTCCCCGGGACGAGAATATTTTTCGTGGCATAGACGACGAGCCTAGCAGGGTGGAGAGTCCTATCGGTGATTGGTTGGACCTGGCGGTTATCCGGAGGATACCGCCCGGAATCGAGAGATGGATATGGGTCGACCCGTTCTGCCGGAGCCCGCGGGCCGATCCCGCAGACGGAGCCCGAGATTTATGAGGATTTAGGTGTCGATGCTGGACACGGGTTTCATGATGTTTCGAGTGTCGATGCTGGACACTCAGGTGCCATGATTTTGATGTGTCACGAGGGATACACGTTGATTTATATCCTCATACATTCATGCATATACTTTTATGATATTTACATGCATGATGTTGCTGTGTCATTGGTTGATGATATCCACATACTTATAGGCTTCATGATATAGTTGACACTGATTTCTGTTGATTACGTTGATCACATCTCATGTTTATGATAGGTTGCTACCTGAGGCACTAACACGAGCACTTGGTATTACACTCATGTATAGATGTTTACCCTGCCACCTTATCATGATTCAGACTTTATCATATTGAGGATATACATTACTAATTGTATTGACCTAGGATTGAGTCATGCATACAATTTCTGCTCGGTGATATTTTCTACTCACGAGTTGGCAACTCACCCTCGTTGTGCCACAGTTTCTTGCAGGTTTTGCCGTACAGGTTTCGCTGCGGCTTTGCTGGCACACTGCTTTCATTCCGGGTGATTGCTTTGGTAGGTGGGTTCACTTGCATCGTGACCACCATTGTACCTTTTATTTATTCAGTTGTATCTAGTAACTCTATCAACCAGACTTGTATATTATTTCAGACTTAGAAAACCAGCTGTTTATTCTTTCGACCTTAGAGTCGCGCGTTGTATTATTATGGTTTTCTTGATGATTTTGAGTTTTCTGTGAGTTTTGATCCTCGCCCTTCGGCGTTGTATATTATATTGCTTGCGTGGTTGTGACCGTCAATTGGCGAAGAGCTAGCTCCCGCTTGGGGATGCCTTTATTTCATATTATGCATGTTGTACCCCTTTTGGGGCCAGTATTTACAAAGGAAACTCTGCCGAAAATTTCTGAAAAGACTTGAGATTTTAAAATGCAATTCTTCGTCTTATGTTATTAAAACCACTTGCTTTAAAAATAAGTTCATCACTTTTCATTAAAAATGGTTTATATTTCTGGGATTTTGGCTTACTTGAATTAGATGAGGTTCTATAGACTTCATATGATTCAAGTGCCAGTCACGTGCCATTTCGGGTCGTGACACTTAATCACATCTAAACTTGCATGAAAGCTAAAGTAAACCGAATACTATACTAAAGGTGAAGGAAATACTTCATTTGGAAACTCAAGAATTTTCTTTAGTTGCCCAAGTCTCCAAAATCCATCCTTTCTTGGTCCAAAGTGCATTTAGTGAGCTTGTGCATGTTTTTAAAGAAGTGGGGATGGACTTTTGGTGTGTTTTTGATGGTGTTTTGTGGGTTGAAGAGAAGGGGGAGATGAAGTGCTGCCATGTGAGAGGGAGAGGAGATGAAATGAAGAAGATGATGAAGTGAGACTAAGTCAAAAGAACCCCTCACCTCACTCTCTCATGCCCATACCCATTTGTTAACTCTTTTCTTTTGTTTTTTTCTTTTCTTTTCTTCTCTCATGTTAAAACTAAGCCTTGCATAAGAAGAGATGATGAAAATCCATGACAAAATGTAACAAGTGCTAAAATGTGACATGGTGCATGTCATGTGCACAAAACCAGATTAATACGAGATTAGCGATATTTAATCGCGATTAGCATTAAAATAGTGTATAACTAATCATAAAAATTTATAATTTGCATGAATTACATAAAGCACCCTCATTTCAGAAATTCCTATAATTTTCCAAATATTTCCCAACTTATCAGTATTTAATTATACCGCATTATTAAAATATTCATAATGTTTATCATTTAATTATAAAAATTCCCAAAAATAATATTTTATTTTTCTGTAATGTTACAATCTTCCCAACTTAAAGAAATTCGGTCCCCGAATTTAAATTTAAACCCCCAAACACTAAAACATTTCAAATTCAACTCCAACAACGGGGCTCCGAAATCACGGAAGATATAGAAATACCACAGCGCATCGCGTGCGCATGAAAACGAGTACACAACTCAAAAATCGAACTCCGTCAAGCGTCACGCAAATAATCGGATTTGCACACATATTATCGGAGTTATAATGGAGATACAGACCTCGAAATCCAATGCTGAAATCCAATATATACTAGTCAAATACTATAGTATGTATATAGTACGCATCCTTGAAAAATCACCAAAAACTGAATAAAATACATGCAAAATCTTTTCTGAATCGCCGTGTGATGCGTAACTCACGGCACAGTGATGGAAGCTCATTGTAAAGTAATAAATATATGTTTTTGCTCAAATATACGTTCCGTCGTTTTGAAATATCCCAAAAGGTTTTCCTTTGTAAACGTTCGTGTCGCTCACGGACACGTAGGAATTAGCGAGACTATAGATCTTTTTTTTAAAACCTCTTGGTAACTTTAACTACATGCAAAGTCTCAGGTACTGTCCTCAGATCGGTCCTGTTTGGCTACTACACAATATAGTGCCCGTCATGAAAACAAGGTGCTCAAGAGCAAAAATCAGCCTCAAAAGGCATATCCAAAAATCACATGCGTCTGGTGCGCACAGAAATCAAATCCAAATACAAGTGCTAGGAAAGTGCACAAAACCAAAACTAAGCGCAACGGGTGTGCACAAAAGCATCTGTCCAATGCAATGGGTGTGCACGATAACAACATCTAGTGCATCTATAGAGCACGAAAATCTCAATCTGGTGCGACTATCATCCACGGATGAAAATCCCAATCGAGTGCATCCAGTGTGCACAAAATCACATCTCATATCTTGCGCCCAACATGCGTGAAAATCCAAATCAAGTGCATCCATCATGCACGAAAAAAATCTAAATCAAGTGCATCCATCATGCACGAGTAAAATCTCACTCAAGTGCATCCGATGCGGACAAAAATCCAAAATTAAGTGTCTAATATGCGTAAAATCCAATATCGAGTGCCGAATATGCACAAAAATCCAATCCAAGCGCATCAGGTTCGTAAAAGCATCTAGTGCAGTAGTTGTTAGTGTATATGCCCTAGAGACCATTACTGTATCATACTTGTTTGTATATTACTTAATGGAAGCTTGGGATATTCACCTTGTATAGACAATTGTTCACACCATAATATTGTATTATTATATTCCCCATTCTTATTCTTTTTATAAATAAACAGGTGCTTTTGACGCATGTCTGCTACATATTACAGGTTACAGGTTCTTGGCGCGAAAACAGTGAAAAACACAAAAGACGACACAAAAGAAGGATTTTTGACCAACAAATAGGAAGATCTTAGTAAAGCCTAGAAGAAGAACGGTTCACCATCAACAAGGCAACGCAAGATCCAAATTATCAAGGAAAAACGGTTAAAAGATCCATTGCAAAGTGTTCACTGAAGATCTGGAACCAACCTAGAAGCCCAAATGGAAAAAGATATATATATACAGGAAGCCCAAAATGACCAGAAGCTGCAGCCAAAAATTCAAAGCCCAATCTTCTTAGTTGACCGCGGAACCGCGGCCAAACAGGGCCTTGGGCCGCGGTTCCGCGATGGAGTGGAGCAGTTAGAGAATAAAATTTTTACCATAATTCTTTATGTCTTTGACCGGTCTTCCTAAGGGCTATTTTTGTAATTGTAGACATGCGAATCAGATGTAACCCTAGGGTTTCCTATTCTTTATAAATAGGAACTCTAATCATTGTAACTCTTCATGCCTCCCTATGCCTCCCTTTAATGAATAAAATTTAGAAATCTTTTAGAGAGCATCGGTGTTTCTTCTCCATTCAGAAATTCAGATCTGACAACCCTGCATGTATGATTGGAAAGATGCATCAGTAAGTAGTTTTATTTAATTGCCCTAATTTAGATTTTAATTCCTTGCCTTAGATGTTAGCTTTGGGAAAGGCTTTTGAGAGATGAGATCTCTCATCCCTTTCTTACTCATCACTTAGAATCTATAGGACTCCATGCATACATGCACATACCGCTCTCTACGGCACTTTTACCCTCGAGGTAGCGGTGATACCGTAGTATAAAGGCCCGGGTGTGATGTTTTCCATGGAGGTTAGGGTAAGGATCTCTAAAAGAAGGACAAGAACCTAGAGGAAGGAACACCTTCCCGAATGGATCCAATCCCCTTTATTGATAATTACCATAACTCCTCTTAGATCCTAATCTGGGTATAGAAAGCGTTGAGATTTATTTACATTTCCAAACCATTCCTAAACCTAACCCTAGCAAGATTTAGATCTAGATTAATTTATTTTTAGATAGAATCAATTTTTAGATTTAATAATCAACCGAACACCCTTCGGAATTAACTCGTAAGAACGAATCGGAAATTCACAAAATCCCTGTGGACCGACCCGTACTCATCGGCTAGCTGCAAAGCGACGCCGTTCTTGATTGCGGTAACAAATATTTTTGATCTATCTTTTAGAAAGCGCAAGCACGCTAAATCAATTCAATCAAATGGCGCCGTTGCCGGGGATGGCGTAGAATTTTCTTTTCGCGATTTCGGGTTAATCATAAAATTAAAAAAATCATAAAAATCTGAAAAAATCATAAAAATATTAAAAATATATATTTTGTTATTTTTGGAAGGGATACTTTGTTGTTTAAATTTTTGCAGGAACAAACTCGGATCTGGAAATTTATAGAAAGCCAAACAGAAATCAGAAGATCGGAATAGAAGAGATTTTAAAAAACAGAACAGCTGAAAAAATTTGGAGTCTCGAACAGTCCAACTCACCGTCCTTCCGCGGCCAAAACCAACCTTAGACCGCGGAACCGCGGCTAACTTGTAAGGTCAGAGCGTCAGAAAAAATCTTGGGACTCGAGCCAGCTAACCTACCGCGGATACGCCGCGAGAGGTGGCCTCAGACCGCGGAAACGCGCCATCTTGGTGACTTTAGCTCTTGAAATTGCACTGTAAGTCTCCTCTGTTTTTTTCTCTGTACATTTTGAAATATCTTTTCTGAAAATTCCTGCAGGATTTTGTGCGCTATAAAAATATTTCCCGTTCCAAATAACGATCTTGTGCAGGATTTTTGGGCCCCGCTTGAACTAAATTGATTGCAAGAAATATTTTGTTGTTGCATATCTTTTCTCGAATATCTTTTTGCAACAATTTTTTCCAAATAATGATTCTTGTGATATGCTTCAAATAATAACCAATTGCAAGTAATATTTTGCTGTTGCATATCTTTTCTATAAAATATTTTGCTGTTGCATATCTTTTCTCTAAAAATCTTTTTGCAACAAAATTTTTCCAAATAAAGAGAAAGAAAAAAATTAATGAAAAATGAAAATAAAAAGGACAAATATTTTATAGAACTTGCAAAATTTTTTAGCCCCAAATAAATCCTTGCACCATCCAACCTTCCTTCTTGTCACCTTTCTTCTTCTAACATGGGTACCCCACATAAAAAATCATTAGCCGAACTTTGGTATCCCGAACCTAATTTTGCGTCATATGTCAATGTGTTCGGTCAATTTAAAAACGATCCCTCCATGCCTAAAAAATCTCTGAAAGATCACATAGAGGAGTCTAGGAGAAACAATTTTACTTTTCAACCCACTTTGTGTCAACCTAGTCAACCTTTACCACCTACATATGTTGACACCACTTTTCCAAGTCCTGCTGTAACTCTTAGGCCGATGTCCATTGCTGAGCATATTGCTCAATCTCGCAGTCGATCTTTCACCCCTCTCCACTCATCTAGTTCTAGGGATCCGCACGATTATTCACCTTTTTATCCATATGTTGACCCTACCCCTACCCAACCATCCACTTCCTACCAGTCATACCCAACCTTCCCACCTTCACTAGACACTGTTTCGACACAGCCATTAGGGAGTTTCACATATCCAACCAATTTTGAATCTTTTACTGAAACCCCCTCACCACCTAAGTCTAGTTTGGAAGAGGCGTTGGAGGCGTATATCGTAGCAACAAACAAAATGGTTAGGAATGTGGAAGCGTCCGTGGCCACCCTTATGCAACCTAGTGAACCGGTAGCTAGTGTCCCGCTAGCTCCAAATTTTTCAATGTATGAGGTGGCAGTTGGACAGAGTGAGAATGAGAGAGGATTTTCAAATCAAACCTACCCTTACCCAATTGAAGCCCACAACTCCTGTTTTCCATCGATTGCCCTAAATAGATCACCTGTTGAAAATAAAAATGAGTTGTGTGATTTTGTAGTGTTTGATTTGCCAGATTATGAGGAACCCCTTTCGAGTGAAACCGTACCTAATCCTTTCGATCTTTACACCTCCACTCTAGAACCTAAATCGATAGATATCCATGCTTTTGATGAGGTGTCTAAAGAAATTGATTTTCACTTGATTGAGAATATAGACGCCGGGAATATTTCGGATGATGCACCTGTCGATTTGCTTGAAATTTTATGTTCAAATCATCATCCTGAGTTATTAAATGTTTCTCCCGAATCTCATATGCGCCTAGACTTTGATGATAATAGCATGGATGAGTTAAATATCGAGGATAGTATTGAGGAGAGTCTTGAGGATAATATTGAGGTTGAATTATTTTTGTTTGATGTGTCTGATTTTCCAATTCATCCTCCGGAACCTTTGACTGTTATATCACCCTCCTTCCTTCCCATCGTATCGACCCCGCTTGAAGACTGTGAGCTTGAAACCTTTTCCTTTGAATCTGACATAATTCTCACAGACGATAACACCTACGAGTGTTTCACTTTTTCGGACGATGTTGATGACTCACCGCCCGAGTTTGAGTCCTTTACATTTTCAGATGAGCCATCAGACTCGATTGACTATAGTAATTTCGAACCATTAATGGAATCTTTTAAGTTCGAAACAGTTTACTATGGTGAGAAAGATACTATCCCTAATTCACTCCCTTTCGTCTTTCCCATTGTTCCGACCGAACAAATGACCGTTACGCTTTCATCTCCTATACCAAGTTCGGCGTACCCATGTTTTCTTGCGAATCTTGAGGGATTTGACCCCATTTCCCGACGAGTTGGTAGGTTAGCGCAATCGCTTTTAACACATCGGTCATCACAAATTGCGCTAATTTATTCACTCAATTTACACCCTCAAGATCGCACTCCACTTCCTTCTTCTTTCCGTCTTTCTTCTCCCCCACCGAGACCATATTCTACCATTCTTCTTTCCACACGGTCTCGCGTGCTTTTCATATCTTTTCTTTCCATCCCATTCTTGCACCAACTCTACCATTACCATGATAAGATTTTTGAATGGTTGGTGCTAACTTTTGGCTTGTGCAAGGCCAAGCTTAAGTTTGGGGGAATCTTTGTATATATGTATATATATTTTTATTTTCTTTTTCTATAAAAAATAAAAAAAAATTCAAAACATTAAAAATATAAAAAAAATTATAAATAAATAAACAGGGGAGTGCCGGTATTTTGACCCTCTTGGTTTAGCATGACAGTGAGGACACTGTCAAGTTCAAGTTTGGGGGTATGCTCGGTACGTCTTCTTCCTTCGCATTCATTTGTACATATTTTTGCATTTGCATGCTTATTTGAAAACCCATAAAAATTTGAAAAAATTTCAAAAATTATAAAAATTATTGTATTCAATTTTGGCTAATTTACTAGAGTTTGACAAATAGGTCAACTGGCTAGGAACAACTAGATCTTAGACTTAGTAAATTAAAAACCCTAAAGATAACCTCCCTTAAAGTTTAACAGTAGAAAGTATATGCCTTGTAGTTTATTTAGAAATAGGCAAAATTTTGGGTTCACTTCTTGGGCTAATTCGAAACAAAGGAAGAGTATTGATGTTCTAATTAAAGTATAAGTTTGAAAAATAGTTCCTAGCTTAAGTCTAGAATCTGAAAACGTATACTCTACAATTTGCACAATCACGCACCTTGAAACTTGGAATAGTAGAAGAGACCTTGAAAGGCTCTTGTCTAAAGTCCTTAGTATGAAAAAGTGTGAATAAAGAAAAAAAAAATGGACACTGGTTTTTTGTGATTACTTAAGGCTGCAAAAATAGAAAAATATTTAGCGAGGGTGCTTCATCACCTAGTGCCTTAGACCAACTGGTTTGGGAGTCACTGCTAAAGCCTTGGGTGTTGCAAAGACTAGGAAGTATGCTTTAAAGTGCAAACGCATTTTGTAATCGGTCGTTGGTACCTCAAGAAGTATTAACGGTCGCATGAAGGATGTGTAAGCAAATTTCATTTAAATTCACCAACTAATTAGTACTTTGGACAACGGACAAGGGGTTGATTGCTTAATTTGAATTTCCAAGTGTAGGGGTGACTTATACACACACGTAGGGGTATGTGATTGGAATTTAGATGAGAGAGAGGAATGAAGAATAGAACTTGTATCTTTAGTAGAGTTGATAGAAATTCCTAAGTGGAGATGAAACACTAGAAGGAAAACTTAGGAAATGCCGAAAGCTAAGTAAGTCTATAGGATATATATAATCTTATGTTAAATGATGAGGAAGTGTGAAGAATGTGGGTGGATAATTTGCGAGTCAAAAGATAATAGAATTCCTTGTTAGAAAACCTAATTGGAGAACAAAAGTCAATGGGCCGAATTGATAGGATTTTGTGGGTAGTATCCGCTGAAAACCCTCAGGAGACAACACTCCTCCTACTAGGGACACCTAGAGGTTTAACGGTTTGTTGCACGTGCTCAGTGCAATCGCGTT
Organism: Agapanthus africanus; assembly: GCA_030015575.1. Classification (NCBI taxonomy): domain Eukaryota; kingdom Viridiplantae; phylum Streptophyta; class Magnoliopsida; order Asparagales; family Amaryllidaceae; genus Agapanthus; species Agapanthus africanus. The sequence continues at coordinate 338,673,650 of CM057342.1, read as the reverse complement.
TCCCTGCGAAAGTACGGTTAGGTTTTTTGTAGAGAATAAAAAATAAGTTTGCTCGAGGACGAGCAAAAGATAAGTTTGGGGGTATTTGTTCACACCATAATATTGTATTATTATATTCCCCATTCTTATTCTTTTTATAAATAAACAGGTGCTTTTGACGCATGTCTGCTACATATTACAGGTTACAGGTTCTTGGCGCGAAAACAGTGAAAAACACAAAAGACGACACAAAAGAAGGATTTTTGACCAACAAATAGGAAGATCTTAGTAAAGCCTAGAAGAAGAACGGTTCACCATCAACAAGGTAACGCAAGATCCAAATTATCAAGGAAAAACGGTTAAAAGATCCATTGCAAAGTGTTCACTGAAGATCTGGAACCAACCTAGAAGCACAAATGGAAAAAGATATATATATACAGGAAGCCCAAAATGACCAGAAGCTGCAGCCAAAAATTCAAAGCCCAATCTTCTTAGTTGACCGCGGAACCGCGGCCAAACAGGGCCTTGGGCCGCGGTTCCGCGGTGGAGTGGAGCAGTTAGAGAATAAAATTTTTACCATAATTCTTTATGTCTTTGACCGGTCTTCCTAAGGGCTATTTTTGTAATTGTAGACATGCGAATCAGATGTAACCCTAGGGTTTCCTATTCTTTATAAATAGGAACTCTAATCATTGTAACTCTTCATGCCTCCCTATGCCTCCCTTTAATGAATAACATTTAGAAATCTTTTGGAGAGCATCGGTATTTCTTCTCCATTCAGAAATTCAGATCTGACAACCCTGCATGGATGATTGGAAAGATGCATCAGTAAGTAGTTTTATTTAATTGCCCTAGTTTAGATTTTAATTCCTTACCTTAGATGTTAGCTTTGGGAAAGGCTTTTGAGAGATGAGATCTCTCATCCCTTTCTTACTCATCACTTAGAATCTATAGGACTCCATGCATACATGCACATACCGCTCCCTACGGCACTTTTACCCTCGAGGTAGCGGTGATACCGTAGTATAAAGGCCCGGGTGTGATGTTTTCCATGGAGGTTAGGGTAAGGATCTCTAAAAGAAGGACAAGAACCTAGAGGAAGGAACACCTTCCCGAATGGATCCAATCCCCTTTATTGATAATTACCATAACTCCTCTTAGATCCTAATCTGGGTATAGAAAGCGTTGAGATTTATTTACATTTCCAAACCATTCCTAAACCTAACCCTAGCAAGATTTAGATCTAGATTAATTTAGTTTTTAGATAGAATCAATTTTTAAATTTAATAATCAACCGAACACCCTTCGGAATTAACTCGTAAGAACGAATCGGAAATTCACAAAATCCCTGTGGACCGACCCGTATTCACCGGCTAGCTGCAAAGCGACGCCATTCTTGATTGCGGTAACAAATATTTTTGATCTATCTTTTAGAAAGCGCAAGCACGCTAAATCAATTCAATCAACAATCTTGCTCAATATAGTAGTATGTACTTGGTTTGTTTCTGCTTTAATGTGTACATGTGTTTATTTTAGTATATCACCTATACACATTAGTGGAGCCCTTAGGATCTTTGCTTGATTACCAGCGTTGTGATGGCAGTCACACTAGTGGGGGCTGGGTAATCCACAAGCACATCCTCATGCAGGTCCCTAGTCGTAGGACTATCGAGACAGGGCATCGATACTCCGGAGTAGACTAGCGTATGCGCTTCTCATCCCAGTGTGGGAGACGGTATGTCCCACAGCCGTCATTACGTTGTTCTTGAGATAGTATGCGGGTGCTCGTTAGGTTACGAGTACACTGGACAGGACTCGTTGGGAACTGTTGGTTGGTACTATACCTATCGTCAGTTATCAGTTCCCAGGTGACATGAGTACAACTTAGTCCGCTGACTTGACACTATCACTTCGCCTTGAGTGTGTTCCCACTGTACTTAGATTACTACCCTACCATGGCTCAAAGGAGTCGTGCAAACAGGTAGTAGTTGGGTGCAGTCCCGAAGCACTTGGAGGCAGTGACGGTTAGACAGGATTCGTCTCTCCTGGTATTGGGGGTTGACATCACGCTGTGTCTAGGAGAGCCATTACATAAGTCGTCCCAGGCCAGGGCAAGCGAGATATACTGGTAGGTTTCCAGTGTTATCTCAGGGTGTTCTAGGCTACACTCCGACACGACTTGTACCGCTATTAGGGGACTGACGTTTACCACCCCTAGGCCCGCCATGCGATGTTATCAGACGAACAGACCAGACTGTACGGAGATTGTCACATCCAGGCTCAGTAGGAGTTCAGATGGATTTCACCTCGTCAGTCTTCTTGTCGGCATCTGCCTGGGGACCGTTACGCACAGCTAGTGCCGCTTGCGGTCTGTGGTTAAACCCACTGCCAGCGTAGTGTCGAGTCTTTAGAGTCCCACACAGAAAGCTATTCGCCTTTAGGCAAAAGAGTAGAGGTCGCATGGTTTTGCGACAGGTCGGATGGATTTGCGACAGGGTTTGGTCACATCCGTGCACTTATGCACATTTGGTGTCCGGACAGTTAACACTAGCGGGCATTGGTTTAAGCCAGATCCTAGTGTACATTTTGGGATTTGTTTTATCTCGTTTGTATTCGTGTTCCTCGGAACGCGGATGCGGGTGTGTATGCACAGTTGACAGAGAGACAGAGACAGATGATTCTCATTGGGGTTGTTGACTGTTGACTGTTGACTATTGACTTTTTGCTAAACCCTAATGAGAATAAGAAATATAATTAACAATAATATTAATTAAGTATTATAGTGACATGGTTGTTGAGGGGTTGAGTTTGTTGACTTGTTAACTAGGTTGGACTAGTTGACCATCATCATTACAATGGCTATCATTTCATGGCAAAGACTTTTGCTTGCTTGTTTCTTTTTGCAAAATGAGTGCATGAAATGATATGGCCATTTTGACTTGAACCATCACACAATACTTGATTACTATTATTTGTTATGATGATTTTGGATTATGAGAGCTTGGATGGCAAAAGATTTACTCATTCTCTCATTTGCTTTCTCTCTCTTGTTCTCTCTCTCCCTCTTGCTCTTCCTCTTGCTCTCTCTCTAGCTTAAGGCAACTCCCTCTCATGAGTTGAGAAACATTGCCTTAGAGATAAAAGAAAACCCATATCACTTCTCTACTCATCCTAGTTCACAAGGTTTAGCAAACCATGTGTTCTAGTTTCTTCTAGTTTGAAGAGAAGCCAAAGGTAGAAGTTTTCAGGTGGATCCATCTTCGGTGCAAGGAGACGACGAAGTGAGGCCGATCCGTACACCGCAAAGAGTTGACGACGAAGGAGTTCAAGAAAGGTATAACCCCCTAACCGAGTAGGTAAAACTCATGTTAGGTTTGTTAGATAGTTGTTTAACAAAGATCCGTATTTTGAGTCCATGTTACCACCTTTTGAAAAATCATTTTTCATCATTTCCGCAAGCCCGTAAGTACCGGGAGAGATAACGTGGACTTACAGTGGTATCAGAGCCTAGTTAAACACTATCTAACATGTTAGCAAAGTAACTAGAAATTCGATCGGAGAAAAAGTCGCGAAATACGCCCGGAACACAAACTTTCTGTCGATTTTTAAACTGCTGTAAAAATTATTTGACATATACCAAAAATCGACTCAGGGTTTTTATAGTATACTGCAGAAAAACGATCCACAGAACAGACCAACTCACCGCGGTTCCGCGGCAAGAATATCTTCTTGCCGCTGATCCGCGGCCGAGTTGACTCAGCCGTGGATCGGTTTCACTGCAGTATATTTTATGGGGTGTTTTAGGATTTTTGGAGTATGTTTTTTCAGCCCAGATTTTCCAGAAAGCAAAATTTGTTTTTGGGGCTTAAAAAAACCGTATTTTGATCGAATTTCTAAAGACTAAAGCTAACGGGTTTATATCTGTGATGTGTTATATGTATTGAACGTCTGCTAATCGCTATACGTAGATTAGTTGGGTTTTTACATATCTGTGATCTGTAATATTGATGGTATGTGTATATGAATTCATTGGATTGTCGCGGATGAATAGCCGGGGGGTTGTGAGATGTGAGTTTTCTTTTTCTTTCAATTCATGTAAATTTTTAATTGATGTAATATTATTTATATGGCCGCACAACTGGGATGGGGTTGTAGCCGTCATTGTATAATTTCTTTTATTGTTTTTGCTCCTAGGATAGACCCAAGGTGGGGTGCACAAACTACCGGGTATCTCGAAGTGCCGAGTGTCCTGCTCACGTCGTTGAGGGAGGTTGCTCCGCTTCAGATATTTGGCGGTTAGTTTTCCGCACCCGTAGGGGTCTAGGGTGGGGTGTTGGCTATTCATCGCGACCGTGTAATCCGCTTTTCGTTACAGGCTCGTACGAATTGCGGATTTCTAGTATATCCAATGTGTTCATCTGTGATCTGGAATGGCTATCATTGCAATATATCTATATATGATATTATTTAGGCGTTGCTTATGTTTTGCATCCGCGCTAGTCCAGCCCCCGCTCTGTCGTTAGTTAAGTAACCTAACGGGTAATGACGGGGCCCCGTAGCGAATGCGGATGGCATAAGCGTACGTCATATTTTGGTTGTTTTCTGCAATGGTAGGATTAAATGATGGGACGCATTAAAATTAATGCAAGAAAAATAAACCAAGTAAAAGTCGTTGGAACACTTTCAAAACCACTCGGTTTCTTTTCAAAAATAACTTTTAAACGCGGAGCTTAAGCCATTCCTTTTAAAAGCTATCTCGTTCTTTCGATTATATCAAGTTCACTACGTTCACGGTTTCGCCAAAACCATTCGTAGCCCTCCATCATTTCACATGAATGGTCAATAAGTATTCAAGCTATGTTTGTTGGCCAAAGTCAAGGCATAGTGATTGGTAGCTATTGGGTATTCATGTGCAGCATAGATAGATGTGTTGGTTTGGGGCAGTCGTTCTACCTTGTTGGCCAAAGTCAAGGGTATGTGCGGGTGGGCTCAAATTAACCTGGAGAATGACAGGTAGAACTTGACATGTGACTTATGTTGGAGATAGTGCCCTCAGAGTCAATTATTGGATCACAGGCACGTGATTGCAATGATTGAGGGAGGACCTATTCCGGTAGGACAGTCTTACTCAAGATGATAGTATGTTATCTGGTTTACCTTTATCATCGTGTACAGCTTTAGGTGACCTGACAGGTCACTATTGCACGTTGATAGAGCCCCTAGGATTCTTGCTTGACTGCCAGCAGTATGAGGGCGATCATATACGTGGGAGCTGGTAGTCTATACACACATCCTTAAAAGGTCCCTAGTCGTGGGAGTTTCGAGACAGGGCATCGATGCTCCAAAGTAGACTAGTGTATACAGTTGAGACCCCGACGAGGGGCGGTGGCCGGTCTCACAAGCCACTGGTGTCAGTTGGTTCACCTAAGATGTATACAGGTGCTCATTGGGTTATGAGTACACCGGACAGGACTCGCCGGGAACATGCTAGTTGGTCTTATACCTGACGTCAGATAGCAGTTCCCTGGTGACATGTGTACAGGTTAGTTCATCGACCTGAGGATCGTCATTTGTCTCGTGTGAGTTCCCACTGTACTTTGATTACTACCCTACCACGCTCAAAGGAGACGTGCAAACAGGTTTTAGTTGGGTACAGTCCCGAGTCACATGGAGGCAGTGAGCGGATCTTCAGGGGTTCGTCTCTCCCGGTATTGGGGGTGAGGTCGTGTTGTGTCTAGAAGAGCCATTATACGAAGTCCTTGGCCAAGGCAGGAGATTTACTGGTAGGTATTCCAGTAGTATCTCAGGGTGTTCTGGGCCACACTCCGACACGACTTGTACCGCTTTTGGGGGTCTGACTTTTACCAACCCCCTAGGCCCGCCATGCGATGCTCATAGACGAATGGACCGGACTGTACGAATATTGTCACTGACAGGCTCAGTAGGGTGTCAGGATGAGTTCGCTCATCGACGTCCCTTTTAGTCAATAGCTGGTAGCTCGTCAAGTATGGCTAATACCTCTGACGTGCTAGTGGTTAAATCCACAGCCATAGTATTGACGAGTCTTTAGAGTCCCCCGCATCCAGTTACTCAAGTTTCGGGCGAAACGCTGTAGAGGCCGTATGGAGATATGGCAGGGTTCGATCAGATACGTGCGGTATTGCACGGATCAGGATCGGACGGTTAGTACTAGAGGCCGTATGGATATATGGCAGGGTTCGATCAGATACGTACGGTATTGCACGGATCAGGATCAGAAGGATTTTACTAGCCGGCTTTGGTTTAAGCCGGATCCTGGTATAGTACAGTGTAGATTTTGTCTCATTGCATTTGTATTTCGGTCGGAATACAAATGCGGGTATGTATATACAGTAGCGGGGTTTTCCTGTAATTTATTACGGGAACAGTTTTTTGAAGTTGCCAGTTTATTTTCCGTTTCGGCCATATTTCTTTGTATCTTTCATTGGCCGAAGATTGGTGGAGGAGGGCTTATTTGCATTTGTGTAAATAAGCATTTGTGGAGGGTGTTATTTGCATATCCTTAGATCATGATGGTTCTTTCTTCCTTGACCTCTTGCTTCATGATTATGCTTCATGATTGCTTGACTTTTTGACTTGATGATGTGAGATGGTTGTTGAGTGTGGACTTTGGCTTGTGATCATTTTTCTTCTCATGATCACATATGATTTCTCTCCCTTGCATTATTGTGGGTCTCCCCTCATATTTTCTCACTCCCTTCACTTGGAGAGGCCGGCCATTGTTGGGCATGGACTGTCCAAACTTTTGGCATAGGGATTTTGCTCTCATCATGTTTTAAAAATCCCCAAGTTCCTCTACAAAAGTTCATATCTCATTCCTCCACCATATACATGGCAACTTCAACCCCTAGAGACACAAAGAGCACTACACTATTCTACAGCAAATCTTGGGCACGTCGGCTCGCCAACTTCATGCTCGAGTTGCCTCGGTCCAGAGGTGGGAGCCCGTAAAAGAAGCAGGCGACGTGGTGCCCCTCCAGCGGCTTGGTGGAGACCGGAGATTCCGCGGGGAGATCGGGACGACGACGAGAAGACCGAAGGACACGGATCGCTCGGTATATCTCCTTACCCATCTTTTAGTTAGCTAGGACTAGATTAATGGCACGATCCGGGTTGATAGTGCGCGGTGGTGCCGGTATAAAAAGTTAAAGTAAATCACCGCTTCCGCATTCCGGCGTCGGATTGACGGCCGGGGTTTCAAAAGAACTGAAACTTGCTAGCGCTGCATACCATTTGGAGTGTGATGATTCTGGTAGGATTCCTTCAGTTTTGTCACGAAATGATATTTGGATCCCGATCCTACTGTGAGTATATGCTACTCCTCGGGAAATTTCTCACTTAACGATCAATGCTATAAACCAAGTAGGTGTCTAGAAAGGTGTTAGCGGGGCTACGCCCCCAGGGAAAAGAGGTTATTTAATTAAGGAATTTTGCGAAAGCGTTGGAAAACCTCCCTCGAAGTACCGACACTAGCGTGGCTGAATGGTTAAGCAAGTATTGTACGGTGAGACTGATCCTGACTAATTCTTCTTTTTTAGTTTGAGGAGGGATTCGAGAGACAGTGGGAGCCATCCTGTTTAGACAAATTAAAACCACTCTAAACTTGCAAGAGCATCATGCTAAAGTGTTTCTTCTCTCTCTCCTAATTGCAGCGACCAAACATCATGACCGGACTTAGGTTACTACTAGATAAAAACATACTGATAGGGCTAAACTACAAAGATTGGCTCAGGAATGTCAAAATGGCAATCACTTATGACAAGTTGGGGTATCTCCTTACCACCAAAGCTCCGCCTAACCCAGGTCCCAAAACCAGCGTCGCGTATAGGGAAACCCGTAAGACCTGGGAAATCGATTGCGCGAAGGCCAAGTGCCTCGTGCTTGCCTCTATGGACAATGCACATCAGAGGAGGCACGAGAATATGGACCTCGAATCCATATTTCTCCATACAAAAGAACTGTATGGAGAGCAATCTCGTATTGCCAGTTACGAAGTGTCGAAAAAGCTGTTTTCGGCAAGGTTGGCCGTCGGATCATCGGTAGCAGAACACGTGCTTAAGATGATTGGCTTCATTAAGGAGCTCGCGGACCTTGGGACCACGTTAGAGAACGAGCTCTACACGAACTTGATTCTCCAGTCCCTTCCTTCCACTTACGCCCAGTTTATCCTGAACTTCAACTTGCAAGAAAAGGAAGTTGAACTTTCAGAACTCCTCAACATGCTGAGGAGTGCAGCGGGCACCCTACAGAAAGGTAGGGAAACATTCACTTTGTTTGTAGGAGGATCTTCCTCTTCTAGGTCCAAGGCGAAAGCCAAGGGAAAGAAGAAGAAAGCCCCCGCCAAACCAAGGGGCGGTGTTAGTAAAATGGATACGAAGGGAAAAGCAAAAACAACAAAGATAGCGGGGAAGCTTGTGGGGAAGGAAGAGTGCTTTTACTGTCATAAGAGTGGAAACTGGAAGAAAGATTGCAGGGCTTGGAAGGCCAGAACACAGGATCTGAAGCAAGTTGCGTCTTCAGCTTCAGGTGTGTATGTTATTGAAAACTGTCTATCAATAAACTCTACTTCCTGGGTATTGGATACCGGATCAGGATCTCATATCTGTCATTCTTTGCAGGCGTTGAGAAAGCGTAGGTTTTTGAAGGCAGGTGACATGATCCTCAAAGTTGCAAACGGAGCTAGCATGGATGCTAAGGCCGTGGGGGACTATCACCTAGGAATGTCAGATGGACATGTTTTGGTTTTACGTAATTGCTTTTTTGTACCCAACGCAACTTGTAATATCATTTCCGTATCTTTTATATCTAAAGAAGGTTATGAATTTGCGTTTGTAAGTAATGTTGTAAACATTCACCTTAATCAAGTTCAGATTGGGTCAGGTACATTAAGAAATGATATATACATATTAAACCAACCACAGATTTTCAATGTCCAGAATACACACAAAAGAAAGTCTCCGGAAACAAATCAGGCTTTCTTATGGCATTGTAAACTGGGTCACATCAATGAGAGAAGGTTGACGAAGTTACATACAGAAGGATATTTGGATCCGTTCGAATATCAATCATATGCAACTTGTCAATCCTGTCTCAAAGGAAAGATGACAAAGACTCCGTTCGCTGGACACGGAGTAAGAGCGAGCGAGCTCTTGGGACTCGTACACAGCGACGTGTGCGGTCCAATGTCTACGCATGCACGAAGCGGTTATTCTTACTTCATTACTTTTACGGATGACTTTTCAAGGTACGGATATGTCTTCTTAATGAAACATAAATCCGAAGCCTTTGGAAAATTTCAGGAATATAAGAATGAAGTAGAAAAACAAACAGGCAAAAGTATCAAGACACTAAGATCTGATCGAGGTGGTGAATACTTAAGTGTCGAGTTCCTGGATTACCTAAAAGAGAATGGAATTCTCTCTCAGCTTACTCCTCCATACACTCCGCAGCATAACAGTGTATCGGAGAGACGGAACCGAACCCAATTGGATATGGTACGGTCCATGATGAGTAACGCTGAGTTACCACGATCATTCTGGGGATATGCACTAGAATCAGCTGCATACCTTTTGAACCGAGTTCTAACTAAGACTGTGCCTACCACACCATATCAGATGTGGTGTGGGAAGAAACCCTATCTTAAGCACATTAAGACATGGGGATGTCCAGCTTTTGTCAAAAAGCAGCATGCAGAAAAACTCGAGGCATGTTCAGTACAGTGCAAGTTTGTGGGATATCCAAAGAACTCCAAGGGATATTTCTTCTATTGCGAAGAGGAACAAAAGATTTTTGTTTCTCGTCATGCCCACTTCTTGGAAACTGAGTTTTTGGAAAATCAGATAAGTGGGAGCGCAATAGAACTGGAAGAAATTCTAGAACCACAAGCTATTACTGAAAGCTTAATAGAACCAGAGGGTTCGAAAGATCATGACATTCCTTCGCCCCGCCTGAGAGATACTACGGTTTTCTCATAGACGGGGATAGAGAGGATTGCATCATTGATAGGGATGAGCCGACTAGCTTCCAGCAGGCCATTCAGAGCGTTGACTTTGTAAAATGGATGGATGCAATGCGGACCGAAATGGAGTCCATGTACACCAACAAAGTATGGACGTTGGACGTTGCTCCAGATGGGGTAAAACCCGTAGGATGCAAGTGGATCTTCAAAAGGAAGATTGGTGTAGATGGACAGGTTGAGACCTATAAAGCTAGACTTGTTGTAAAGGGTTTTCATCAAAGACCTGGTTTGGACTATGACGAGACCTTTTCTCCAGTAGCTATGCTGAAATCCATTCGGATCCTTCTTGCCATTGCTGCCTTCCACAATTATGAGATTTGGCAGATGGACGTAAAGACCGCTTTTCTAAATGGAAATTTAGAGGAGTGTGTTTATATGGACCAGCCAGAGGGTTTCATTCAGAGTGGGAGGAGCGGAAATGTGTGCAAGTTGCTTAAGTCCATCTATGGGCTAAAGCAGGCATCGCGGAGTTGGAACATCTGTTTCGATGAGACGGTCAAAGATTTTGGCTTTATCAAAAATCTAGATGAACCATGCATCTATAGTATATTTGTAGCAAGAACTGTCGTATTCCTCGTTTTATACGTGGATGACATTCTCTTGATAGGAAATGACATTCCTATGCTACAATCTGTCAAAGGGTTCTTGTCACAAAGGTTCTCCATGAAAGACCTGGGTGATGCCTCTTACATTCTGGGGATCCGGATCCATCGTGATAGATCCAAGAGGATATTAGGACTTTCACAGTCCAGGTACATCGACACCATACTGAAAAGATTCAGTATGGAAGATTCCAAGCGCGGTAATCTACCGGCTTGTCACGGGATCACCCTCTCCAAAGAGATGTCTCCTAAGACTGATTTGGAAAGGGATCGCATGTCTATTATACCCTACGCTTCTGCGGTAGGCTTTATAATGTATACGATGTTGTGTACCAGACCAGATGTAGCTTATGCACTGAGTGTGGTAAGCCGGTATCAGTGAAACCCTGGGGAGAAGCACTGGATAGCGGTAAAGAACATTCTCAAGTACCTGAGAAGGACTAATGAGATGTTCTTGGTGTATGGCGGAAAAGACCTCCAGATCGAGGCCTTTGCTGACTCCAGCTTCCAGAGTGACAAGGATGATTCCAAGTCCATGTCGGGTTATGTCTTTACCCTCAATGGAGGGGCGGTGTGTTGGAAGAGTTCCAAACAGGAAACCGTTGCTGACTCGACGATGGAAGCGGAATATATCGCTGCTGCAGATGCCGCAAAAGAAGCCGTCTGGTTAAGAAAGTTCTTAACTGAACTTCAGGTGGTTCCGTTCATTGTTGATCCAATACCTCTGTATTGCGACAACAACGGGGCTATAGCTTTAGCGAAGGAACCCAGGTCCCATCAGAAGTCCAGACACATCTTGAGGCGGTATCACCTGATCAGGGAGATCGTGGGTCGCCAGGAGATCGAGGTTCGGAGAGTTTCTATGGAAGATAACACTGCTGATCCACTCACGAAGGCCTTACCCCAGACTCAGTTCGAGCGGCTAATCGAGATGATAGGTCTTCGATACGCCAGTACATGGCCTTAGTGCAAGTGGGAGATTGTTAGTGTATATGCCCTAGAGGCCATTACTGTATCATACTAGTTTGTATATTACTTAATGGAAGCTTGGGATATTCACCTTGTATAGACAATCTTGCTCAATATAGTAGTATACTACTTGGTTTGTTTCTGCTTTAATGTATACTTGTGTTTATTTTAGTATATCACCTATACACATTAATGGAGCCCTTAGGATCTTTGCTTGATTACCAGCGTTGTGATGGCAGTCACACTAGTGGGGGCTGGGTAATCCACAAGCACATCCTTATGCAGGTCCCTAGTCGTAGGACTATCGAGATAGGGCATCGATACTCCGGAGTATACTAGCGTATGCGCTTCTCATCACAGTATGGGAGACGGTCTGCCCCACAGCCGTCAGTACGTCGTACTTGAGATAGTATGCGGGTGCTCGTTAGGTTACGAGTACACTGGACAGGACTCGTCGGGAACTGTTGGTTGGTACTATACCTATCGTCAGTTATCAGTTCCAAGGTGACATGAGTACAGCTTAGTCCGCTGACTTGACACTGTCACTTCACCTCGAGTGTGTTCCCACTGTACTTAGATTACTACCCTACCACAGCTCAAAGGAGTCGTGCAAACAGGTAGTAGTTGGGTGCAGTCCCGAAACAATTGGAGGCAGTGACGGTTAGACAGGATTCGCCTCTCCCGGTATTGGGGGTTGACATCACGCTGTTTCTAGGAGAGCCATTACACAAGTCGTCCCTGACCAGGGCAAGGGAGATATACTGGTAGGTTTCCAGTGTTATCTCAGGGTGTTCTGGGCTACAATCCGACACGACTTGTACCGCTATTAGGGGACTGATGTTTACGGCGCCCTAGACCCGCCATGCGATGTTATCAGACGAACAGACCGGACTGTACGGAGATTGTCACATCCATGCTCAGTAGGAGTTCAGATGGGTTTCACCTCGTTAGTCTTCTTGTCGGCATCTTCCTGGGGACCGTTACGCCCAGCTAGTGCCGCTTGCGGTCTGTGGTTAAATCCACTGCCAGCGTAGTGTCGAGTCTTTAGAGTCCCCCACAGAAAGCTATTCGCCTTTAGGCAAAAGAGTAGAGGTCGGATGGTTTTGCGACAGGTCGCATGGTTTTGCGACAGGGTTTGGTCACATCTGTACACCTGTGCACGTTTAGTGTCCGGACAGTTAACACTAGCGGGCTTTGGTTTAAACCAGATCCTAGTGTACATTTTGGGATTGGTTTTATCTCGTTTGTATTCGTGTTCCTCGGAACGCGGATGCGGGTGTGTATGCACAGTTGACAGAGAGACAGAGGCAGAGGATTCTCATTGGGGTTGTTGACTGTTGACTGTTGACTATTGACTTTTTGCTAAACCCTAATGAGAATAAGAAATATAATTAACAATAATATTAATTAAGTATTATAGTGACATGGTTGTTGAGGGGTTGACTTTGTTGACCGGTTGACTAGGTTGGACTAGTTGACCATCATCATTACAATGGCTATCATTTCATGGCAAAGACTTTTGCTTGCTTGTTTCTTTTTGCAAAATGAGTGCATGAAATGATATGGCCATTTTGACTTGAACCATCACACAATACTTGATTACTATTATTTGTTATGATGATTTTGGATTATGAGAGCTTAGATGGCAAAAGACTTACTCATTCTCTCATTTGCTTTCTCTCTCTTGCTTGAGCTCCCCCTCTTGCTCTTCCTCTTGCTCTCTCTCTAGCTCAAGGCAACTACCTCTCATGAGTTGAGAAACATTGCCTTAGAGATAAAAGAAAACCCATATCACTTCTCTACTCATCCTAGTTCACAAGGTTTAGCAAACCAAGTGTTCTAGTTTCTTCTAGTTTGAAGAGAAGCCAAAGGTAGAAGCTTTCAGGTGGATCCATCTACGGCGCAAGGAGACGACGAGGTGAGGCCGATCTGTACACTACAAAGAGTTGAAGACGAAGGAGTTCAAGAAAGGTATAACCCCCTAACCGAGTAGGTAAAACTCATGTTAGGTTTGTTAGATAGTTGTTTAACAAAGATCCGTATTTTGAGTCCATGTTACCACCTTTTGAAAAATCTTTTTTCATCATTTCCGCAAGCCCATAAGTACCGGGAGAGGTAACGTGGACTTGCAGTAGCATGTACGAAAACGCACAGCAAGTGCCAACGCGCACAGAAAATGCAATCCGATAACGCAAATGCTCAAGGACATAAATCGGGTGCAACCAAGGCACGGAGTATAAGGCCGGTGCAACCAATGCACAAAATACGAATCTGGTGCAACAAATGCATAAAACACAAATCGGGTGCATCCAGTGCACGAAATACAAATCCAGTGCATGCAAATGCACAAAATACTAATCTTGTGCAATAAATGCACGGAAACTCATCAATAGCTCAAATGCGTATAAAAACAACACCGGGTGTACCAAGGTGTATGAAATCATAAACATGTGCAACCCCCTGTACAAAACACGTATCAATGCACAGCAAGCATATATGAGCTATACCGAGTGCAAAATCAAATCGAGTGCATACCACATGCACAAAATCAAATAAACCATATGAAATACACGAAATCATAACCACGTACTACCAAGGCACAAAATCGATATCAAGTGCAATAAAGATGCACAAATTATAAACCAACACAGCAGTGTATAAAAACATATCTCAAGTGCAATAACTATGCACAATATAAATACCTAGTAGGTGCAGCCATGGTGCACGAAATCAATATCATGAAACTCATCATCAAACTCAAATCCAAGCGATATAAGCGTGATACTCAGATCACAACACAAATCGCAGCAAATGACATTGATGTACACCTCCTACAATGTCGAAAAGAAAAAAAAATCGGTGCGCCCAAAACTGACAGAGAAGTACATTCGCTTGCCTCCTGCTCACGGTTAGGCGTTCTCTGTCTCTGGGTCTTCATTTCTCTGTGGATTTACCAATCTCGCAATCCATCGGCTCGTCGGCCCGGTCAGGTGTGCTAACGGAAACGATTCCACTCTGGCACTTCTCTGGTCATCCCTCGGCCAATTATCATGACCACTCGTAAAGCAGCACGTCACTGGCGTCGGCCTCTGGCCCTCTGAATACTCATGACACAACTGGTCCTCATTGCAAATCTCATCGCAGAGGTGTCCTGGAAGGTACCTTCTCAGGGTCTCTTCCGATCTCGCTTATGCCGAACTGTACGGAGGCTGGTATTCTTGCATAATCTTTTCTCGATTTCTGCACATCTTCATTAGCCGCACAACATTTCCTCGGGGCCATATCCCAACGCCTCTATATACATATCAGTTCTCTAATCTCGACGGGGAGTAACCAAAGCTCGTTAACATCACGCATGAACCTCTTGTTCCACTCATATGCATTATCGTCCACTTCGAAGTCACGTCATGCTATCAGCGTACTGCAATGGTCCTCGGCTACAGTCAATCCGAAGTCTCTCACACAGACTCGAAATCACGAACTCGGTATCTCCATCACCCTGTAGTAGATCTCTAGCCGAACACGTCCTCGGGGACTCATCCCAACAATCGGAGGAATACTCAATACTCTCCCGTCCTCGATCAACTCACAACGCATCTGGATGAGGTCCTCTATCCGAAGCTGGTCAGCTTACTGGTCTCCTATCATATGATATCCAAATGACGTCAAACTTTTCGATCGAGTCATCGAGGTCCAAAAATTTCCCGAAGGCTCAATACCTGAGCACAGTCTAAAAATATCTGGTACATACCACAGTACCACTGGACCAGCCGTAGAAGGGCAAACCCAAGCCTCACTGATGGCACCGCTAAACTGCCGCAAACCCTAAGGTTTAAAAGTGGTTCCATGGTCATCATGTCGAGTTAGGGTTTTATTCTTCTAGAGGGTCCACAGAATCACTTGCATGTTCCTCCGAACACTTTAAACTTGGGAAAATGGGTTTCTGACGCTCGCTCGAACTCTTTATCTTCGCCTAGCCGATATGTGAATACCCTTCGTCCGCATGCTAAACAATGCCTCAATCCTCCAGGAAGGACGATACATCAACGGTCATCTCTGGAGCGGTCTACTCCAGATCTGAGTAAGACTCTCCACACTGGAAATCTTCAACTCAACTGGGCTCGCATCAGCGCATCAACCTGACGAATCATCCTCGTCTCTCAACTCGGGATAGATTAGCTATCATCTATCGCATTTCTGCCTGGAAGCTCTAGCGATCTCATCTCGTAAGCTCTGGATGCGACATGCTATCAATCTCAGCAATAGCTGGGTCATCTGTCTGCACGGTAGACGACATCACAACCTCAGAGGTAGGCTGCACATCAACAGTTTTCTCGCAACTGGCAGCTCTAACAATGGCCCGATCATCCTGTGTAAAACCAAACACTCGCCTCATCCGAGAGGTCACAACACCACACTACATCGAGACGTTCCTATGTCACCAGAAAACACAAAGGTTAGTCCTCGTCCCTGACGAGCTCGCCCTGACCGAAACACTAGCAGCGGCTCAATCTGCGCTCAACCATGGTGACAGGAACCTCAAGCGTGTATCGATGAAAGTAGATCAAGGGCATGAAAGGAAACGACAGATCCAGAATGGATACACGATCATAAGAAGAAACAACATCAATGAAAGTATGATCATGGAAACGAACAGAATCAAGGATCTCAAATGGACGTAAAATCATGGGTACGAAGAGAATCACAGATCTAAAAATATGTGCATCCTAAGGTTCCTTAAGTGGAGTATCGTATCGTAAATATGCCACGGAACATACGTATGGTACGTCACTCTACCCAAGCTACCTACTCCATCAATTAGGGTCAACCTATGAAACGAAAGTTCGGGTCTGATACCTTCCCGTTCAAGTCTAAGTTCCGTAAGGTCAAGACTATGTTCCGAAATATATATATATATATATACACACGCCCAAGACTCCGCATAGTCAGACATAGACTCGAACCAAGGTTAAATCTTGCTCTGATACCAATTTTGTCATGACCCGAAATTTGGCTCGTGACCGGCACACGAATCACGTAACGTCTAAAGGCATAACGTAATTCAAGTAAGCCGAAACCCAGAAATCTAAACCTTCTTAAGAAAATAAAAGAGGTGAAGTTTTGAAATAAAGGTAGGGTGAAATCAATTTTTTTTAAACGCATAAGTAAAAAAAAATGAAAAATGCAAGTGGAATTTATTAGTTGAAAAACATGTTCATCTTTTAAAAATTTGGGCAGCACCTCCTTTGTATATTTTGATCCAAAACCACAAATACATAATGAAATAAAAGGCATCCCTAAGCGGGAGCTAGCTCTTCGCCAATCGGCGGATCCACAACCATGCAAAGCATAAATATAAGTATACGATGCCCAATGGCGAAGATCACCACAAATGATAAAGAAATAAGCAAGATATCAAACCACAAGTAACGGAAAACCCCTCGCTCTAAGTCTCGCAACCACAAGTCTCACTAAGTCTCATTACATATACAAATACTAGTTTGATTGATGGAGTTGACGAGATACAATATGAATAGTTAATACAAGAGTGGGCACGATACAAATGTCCCACCTACCAAAGCAAAACACTCGAAAGCAACTGTGTGCCAGCAAAGCCGCTACTAATCCATGCGGTCAACCTGTAAGAACTGTGGCACAACGGGGGTGAGTTGCCAACTCGTGAGTATAAGATATCAACAGGTAGATGTCACGACCCGCAGTTCGACCCGTGACCGGAACTTAACCACGTAATGTCTACAGGCGTAACGCGACTAAGTAAGCCGAAGCCCAGAAATCAAAACCATTAAAAGTAGTGAGTGTTGAAAACATTTGTTTAAAAACATTTGGAAAACCTTAAGTAGTTTAGTAACTTTCTTTAAAGTTCAAGTTATTATCTTAAAAATTTTTGGCAGCATTTCCTTTGTAAAAACTAACCCCGAAATCGGGTACAAGACAACATATGAGTAAAATGATATACAAAAAAATAAAGCATCCCAAACGGGAGCAATCACGCCCAACAGCGGAAACAATCACCACAAGAGTAATATACGACGCCGTAGTGAAGAAATGAGCAATAAGTGAAAAACATCACAAATGATAAAAAACGCATAAGTAAAGTCGGCCCACACGAGCTCGACACCAGAGTACAAATAATATACATCATCGTCCTCTCACTGGTCTTTAAGTCAATACATGAAATAGTAGATGGAGAGTACTAGATACAAAAGTGTGTACAAATGGAAAATAACCGGATACCACAAACCCACCTAGCAGCAAATAGCTCACGCACCAACTGCCGTGGTACCCGTAGCCAAAAAGATACAATAAAGCAGCTTGCCACGACTACTCTGATGGGCAACCTGCAAACACTATGACACAACGGGGGTGGGTTGCCAACTCGTGAATAGAAGATAACATATAAAGGTAATCACGAGTATGCACGTACTGCGATACTCTGACATATGCCAATAGATAACATCCATATGCGATGAGCAGGATGTGCAATAATCATGCATAAGTACTCTATCAGGTAATACGACTACAGGATGAGATGCATAATAATGAATGCTGAGCATGGGATAAAATAACATCTACACGGAATGTCAACGTGGAAAAATAACCGGTGTCCATCAATACACCCAAATCCCAATAAAACTTAGGCGCTGTCACCCTCATCGGCCCAAAAATCCTGTAAATCTCTGAGAATCGTGAATGCCCAATATCGGCACTCGAAAATATCATGAAATAATCGTGTCCAGCATCGACACACAAATCCTCATATATCGGGCTTCGTCAGTCCGGATCGTCCCACGGGCTCCGTCTGCGGACTCGGCCCTTGGCCCCGGCAGTACGGGTCATCCCGTATCCATCTGTCGACTCTGGTCAGTATCCTCCGGATAACCTCCAGGTCCAACCAATCACCGGTAGGTACTAGCCACCCAGCCAGGCTTATCATCTGCTCCACGAAAAATATTTCTCGCCCCGGGAAACCATACCGGGTCCACCACGAACCCGCAAACGGATCATCCAACTCCTCTAATCGGGTTTCAAGCACACGTCTCAAAACCGAGAAAACGCGTGGTGGACGCACCAAAATATCATATCAAGAGGAACCGGGTTTTTAAAACAATGCATGCTTTCTTGAAAAATACCACGGTTCTCAAATTCAGAAATCACATGAAATCCAAAGCCAATGCGTAAATCCATGCGATGTAATATATGCATCATAATTCGTACTATGAGTAAAAGGGAGAAACCGCTCTTTAAGTAGATTCAGTTTTTAAAAGGTATCATGCGGTCCCCTGTTTTACCAAAAATCAACTTATCTAGGTAGGTACAATTATATATGCGTAAGTATGGATATGCAAATGAGTATATGCACAAGTAACATTATCATGTCGAATCATATAGGATGTGAGCTACAATATATTGTTCATGGCAATTCTATAGTGTGAGTGTTATGGAAATTACTAACGGTGTGTGTGTAACATGCAGATTAGTGCTCGTGCAACATGAACCGTTAGTAACAATGCAGTGTGTTTTTAATTCTAAGTTCATATACATATATATAGCAGGAAATACAGTATGCAACCGAGGTATATGAATGCAAATATGTAGCTACTATAGCCTATCAAGCCCTGACACATAACGCCATACGGGCGATTTCTCCGTAGATGTTAAATCTACTCACCGTGGTCTCGTGCTAAGTGTAGCCGACGACTTGCTTCCCCTTCTTCACAGCGTCCATCGTACTCGCCTGTGAACCTAAAATTACACAAAGAATAAGCATAAGCTAAAATCCTATAAAACGTGATATCGAAACCAAACGTGAAACTCGCGCCGCGAACTAAACGCGTGGACATACGCTAAAACGTGTGATTACGCGCCTGAAGCTACCCCGACACGTCGCGACACACAGGAAATCCCTAAACCCACACACGTATCACACGTGTCGCGAAAGTTAAAAGTATAGAAAATAGGGTAATTGGTTCCAGATTTTTGTATAAGCAGAATTTTACAAAGTTGCATATACCATAGGCCTTAAAAAAGTAGCAGACACCAACAGAACAAACCGCAACACCCAGGTCCCCCATCTGGCCGCAATTTGCGGCCAGAATGATTATTCCGGCGGCCAACCTAGGGAGTTGGGCTCTCGTGTTTCGTGTGTGTTCTCTAAATCTAGTTTACATTCTCCAGTAAATGCAATTTTTGCCTGGAGCAATCGGATTACAAGCAGATCACAACAGAGCCCAAAACTTAGTTAAAAAGCTAATTTAACACTAAACTAAAAAATTATGGTGTTTTAGTGCAACTTGAGAAATTTACTTGGTTAAAACAACAATATAAGCACTTAATTAAGTTAATCAAGCCATAAAAATGCTAACGTATCAAAAACTTCACTAATTTCCCTTCATTAGCACTAAAATGCACCAAAAATATGATTTTTAGCTAAATAAACTACAAGTTAAGAACTAAAGTGATATGGGTGAGTTTAATACCTCCAAATGACCTTAGGGAAACCTAACCTCCAGCCCTTGCCTTCAAAGGCACTGATTTGCCACCAAAATCCTCAAAAGAGCCATTTTTTTTCGAAGGTTTTTGTGAAGGAAAATGAGATTTTGTGTAGGGTTTGTGTTTGGATCAAAAGATAAGCAAAAGAAGAAGAAAAAGAAGAAGATGTTGCTGTGGTTGCTACTGCCTCTGCAGGGAATGCAGAAATGAGAGGGAGAGAGGGAAAAATGAGTGAGATAATGGTCAAAAAGTCAAGCCCCAACTTCACCTACCCCAAACCATGCCTCCCAGCCTTCATTTTCAATTTTAAAATTAAGGGTTGACTTAGTTTTATGGTGGGGATATATGAACCATACAAAATGAAAAAGGTTACATGCTAACACTTAACTTATGTCACAAAAATATGATAAGTGTGCATGCTTGCCACACAAATCCTAGCTTAGGAAAAGTAATTAAGGAAAATTTCTAATTAAGGTGAACACAAGCTAAATTATAATTAACAAAACCCATTTATATATAAAAACACTTCTTATCACAATTAGAACTAGTTTTATTCGAGTTTAAAAAGGAAAATAAGATTTACGGGTTTTTATGAAAAACACGCATCATTACTAACTAACGCGAAATTAACCTAAACGAATTTCAAAGCGTTACAATCTACCCCCCTTAAAGAAATTCTGTCCCCGAATTTAAAAATCTAGCTACGCGTACCTTCAAATAGATGGGGATATTTCTTCCTCATCTCGCCCTCGGTCTCCCAAGTGACCTCCTCGCTGTTCGGGCCACGCCAAAGGACCTTGACGGACGGTATAACCTTCGATCTCAATTTCTTCACCTGTCGATCCAAGATGACCACCGGCTGCTCTGCAAAAGAAAGGTCGTGCTCCAGCTGGATCATCGGGTGTTGAATCGCATGTGAAGGATCATGAAGATACTTGCGGAGCATCGAAATGTGAAATACGGGGTGAACATCTGGGAAACTGGGCGGAAGGGCTAACCGATACGCAACTGCACCAACACGCTCGAGGATCTCGAAGGGGACCATGTATCTGGGACTAAGCTTCCCCTTCTTCCCAAATTTCATCACACCTTTCATTGGGGAGACCCTCAAGAAAACATTATCGCCAATAAAAAACTCAAGTCTGCGCCGACGACGGCTCGCATAAGATCTCTGCCTGCTCTGGGCTGCTCTCATCCTATCGCGAATCAACTGGATCTTCGCGGCCGTCTCCTAAACAATCTGCGGGCCCAAAATACTGCTTTCGCTGAGCTCTGTCCAACAGACGGGCGATCTGCATCTCCTCCCATAAAGTGCCTTGAATGGTGCAATCTGAATGGTCTCCTGGAAACTGTTATTATAGGAGAACTCTACTAAGGGTAAATGATGATCCCAGCTACCTCCGAAGTCTAAGACGCACGCTCGGAGCATGTCCTCGAGAGTCTAAATAGTCCGCTCTGACTGGCCGTCGGTCTGCGGATGAAATGCTGTGCTGAAACTCAAGCGGGTGCCCAAAACCACCTGAAGCCACTGCCATAGTCGGCTGGTAAACTGGGTGCCTCGGTCGGACACGATACATGTCGGGACTCCATGCAGTCGTACGATCTCGTTGATATATATCTGGACATACTGAGCAAAATCGAAAGTCGTCTTCACCGGCAGGAAGTGAGCCGCTTGCGTCAATCGGTCCACGATCACCCAAATGGAGTCATACCCTCGACTAGTCCTGGGTAGACCCATGATGAAGTCCATAGAAATCTTCTCCCATTTCCACTCCGGAATGGGTAACGGTTGTAGCTCTCCCGCGGGCCTCTGGTGCTCAGCCTTGACTTGCTGACAAGTCAGGCATCTCGACACGAAGTCTGTGACGTCCCTCTTCATCCCGTCCCACCAGTAAACATCCCTCATATCATGGTACATCTTGGTGGAACCCAGATGAACACTGTACACCGATCGATGTGCCTCCTCAAGAATCTCACGCCACAGTCCCTCAGCATCTGGTATGCACAGTCTAGTCCCGAATTGCTGTATCCCCTGATCATCGATCATGAACTCAGAAAATCTGCCCTGTCCAATCTGTGCCATGATCTCTGAACAACGGTCATCACTGTACTGTGCCTCATGTATATGGTTAAGCAACTGTGGGCGTGCACGAACATGCGCAAGTTGTCCCCCGATCGGCGTGAACTCGAACTGCACTCGGCTGTCGCATAAAATCTGCCAATTTGCCGACGACTGCCTCTGCACTGTGCCCAGACAAGATAGACTACCTCCGGGCCTCCTGCTCAAAGCATCCGCCACTACGTTCGCCTTGTCCGGGTGATACAAGATCTCGAAATCGTAGTCTTTTACTAGTTCCATCCAACGGCGCTGTCTAAGATTCAGGTCTCGCTGCTGAAATATATACTTTAAGCTCTTGTGATCAGTGAATATCTGGCATGACTCGCCGTACAGGTAATGTCGCCGGATCTTGAGTGCAAAGACCAATGCGGCCATCTCTAAATCGTGAGTGGGGTAGTTCTATTCATGTTTCTTCAACTTCCGTGAAGTATACGCGATCACCCTGTCATGCTGCATCAATATGCATCCTAGCCCCACTCGAGAAGCGTCACAATAGACCACAAATCCGCCCGATCCCGAAGGCAATGATAACACCGGCGCCGTAGTCAAACGGGTCCGTAACTGCTGAAAGCTATGCTCGCACTCCTCCGTCCAATCGAAAGGATCCCCCTTCCGGGTCAACCCGGTCAATGGTGCAGCAATTCGAGAGAAGTCCTGTACAAATCGCCTGTAGTAGCCAGCCAGTCCTAGAAAGCTGCGGATCTCTGTAACAAATGTGGGTCTGGGCCACGCTGAACGGCCTCGATCTTCTTCGGGTCCACACATATACCATCTCGTGTAATCAAGTGACCCAAGAAGTCTATACTGTCAAGCCAGAATGCGCACTTAGAGAATTTTGCAAAAAGCTGGTGCTCCCTCAAGGTCTGCAGTGTGATCCGCAGGTGCTGTTCGTGCTCCTCTCGGCTCCAGGAATACACCAAAATATCGTCAATGAATACGATGATGAACAGATCAAGATACGGCCTGAAATACGGTTCATCAGGTCTATGAAGTCTGCTGCGGCATTGGTGAGTCCGAACGACATCACCAAAAACTCATAATGGCCGTAGCGCGTGCGGAAAGCTGTCTTCGGAATATCCTCCTGTCGAACCCGCAACTGATGGTAGCCTGATCGCAAATCGATCCTCGAAAAGTATCCTGCCCCCTGAAGCTGGTCGAACAAGTCGTCGATGCGCGGCAAAGGATACCTGTTCCGCACGGTAACCCTGTTCAGCTGGCGGTAGTCGATATACAAATGCAAACTGCCGTCCTTCTTCTTGACAAACAGGACTGGAGCACCCCAAGGAGACACACTGGGTCGAATAAGTCCTTTATCCAGCAAATCTTGCAACTGACCTTTCAACTCTCTAAGCTTCGCCGGGGCCATCAGATAAGGCGGTATAGAAATAGGCCCGTGCCGGGAATCAAATCAATACAGAAAACAATATCGCGCTCAGGCGGTAGCCCAGGAAGCTCGTCAGGGAATACATCAGGGAACTCGCTAACAATCGGAATCTTATCCAACGGAACCTCTGTAGCTCTAGTATCGCAAATATAGGCTAGAAATCCCTGACATCCCTTCTTCAAAAGCTGTCCAGCGCGAAAAGAAGAAATCAAACTGTGAGGGACGGCACCACGGTCCCCCTGCACAACAAAAGCCGACTCTCCGGGAAAACAAAACCTAACTGTCTTCTCGCAGCATTCCACAGACGCATAGCACGTGGCTAACCAATCCATGCCCAAAAGAACGTTGAAGTCCAACATCTGAAGAAGGATCAAGTCGACAGGCAACTCTCTCTCGCCAATACGGATAATACACGACTGGAACACGTGTCTAGCAACAAACGACTCGCCTGCAGGGGTGGTCACAACAAGCGGCTGATCAAGCAAACTGGACTCTTTACCCAAACTCGGCACGAAGTGTATTGAAACATACGAGTGCGTGGATCCCGGATCAAACAACACGTGTGCGTCAACAGAATATACGGAAAGGATACCTGAGACCACTGCATTGGACGCCTGCGCGTCCTGATGCGTCAAAGCAAAAACCCATGCCTGTCCTCCACCTGTGACTGACGGTCCTCTGCCTCGGTCACCCCATCCTCTCTGAACGAACCTTCCGCAGCCATGACCTCTCTGTGCGTAAGTCTGACGCAGAGCAACAATAGGTACAATAGGAAATGCCCTCTGGGGTGGAGAAGGTGGTAATGTGACATGCGGTACTGCTGCCTCCCTCCGTTGTATCTCAGGAAAATCTCTAACGAGGTGAAGTAGATTACCGCACCTAAAGCACCCTTGCGACGACTGCTGACCCTCCCGTGGATACGAACTAAACATCTGCCCTTGTCCCGAATCTCCTACTCTTCGTGCCTGAACGAAACCTGTCGCGGCGTCTAAATGTCTGTCTCCGTGCTGATATACCAGTATGAACTCTCTTCGGCTCTGGGACTACCGAAGTATCAGCGAGATGCTCCTCGACTAATAAGGCTGCATCTACAGTTGCTGCATAGGTCTCGCAATGTTGTGCGCTGATCGCAAGAAATAACGGGGTAAGCAAGCCTCGAACAAACCTCTTGACTCGCATCTCCTCAGTGGCTACTAAATATGGGGCATAGATAGATAACTCGGTGAACAACACGTCGTACTCTGCCACTGTCATCTCCAGAGTCTGACATAAAGACTCGAACCTGCGCGCTCTAGAATCTCTGACACTCTATGGAAGGAAGCGGGCAAGGAACACCGTCACGAACTCAGTCCAGGTCATAGAAGGAAGACCTGCTGCCTTGCCCTTCTCTACCGACTCACACCACTTCTGCGCAAGACCTTCCAGGCGAAAGCTCGCGAACTCTACCCATCTCACATCTGAGCATCTGAGTGAACGACATATCCGGGCCATTCTATCAATGAAAGACTGTGGGTCCTCGGCTGCATCGATGCCTGTGAAGACCGGAGGCTTCAACCTCATAAACTCTGATAGCGATACTGTAATAACCTCTGTAGCTGTAGGGGCAACTGCCTGCATCGTAGGTACCATCGCGGTCCCTGCAACGGGTGGAATTACCTCTGGTCGCTGCGCTCGAAGTGTCTCAACTAACGATCCCATCATCTGGCGCATCTCCTGCATACCGGCCCCTAGCATTGCAATCTGGTCTGTCGAAGGAGGAACAGTCTGCTCTGGTACAACGGGTGTACTGCCCGGGTCTGTCCTCGTCTCAGACGAATAAACTCTAATCTCGGCTCTCGCGGCCGCTCTCTGCGCCCTCGTAGTCTTAGGCGGCATAATGGATGAAAAGAAAATAGGATTCGATAAGGATACGGAAATCAAATCACAAGAATGTATATAACCATGAAGGAATTTCAATCAATAAGTCCTAAGATCACTTAGGCGGAGTACCGTGTCGTGAGTATGCCGCGGAACATATACACGCTACGCCACTCTGCTTCAGCTACCTACTCCATCATACCAGGGTCATCTTACACTCCGAAAGGTAAAACCTACGCTCTGATACCAACTTTGTCACGACCCGCAGTTCGACCCGTGACAGGCATTTAACCACGTAACGTCTACAGGCGTAACGCGACTAAGTAAGCCGAAGCCCAGAAATCAAAACCATTAAAAGTAGTGAGTGTTGAAAACAATTGTTTAAAAACATTTGGAAAACCTTAAGTAGTTTAGTAACTTTCTTTAAAGTTCAAGTTATTATCTTAAAAATTTTGGCAGCATTTCCTTTGTAAAAACTAACCCCGAAATCGGGTACAAGACAAGATATGAGTAAAATGATATACAATAAAAATAAAGCATCCCAAACGGGAGCAATCACGCCCAACGGCGGAAACAATCACCACAAGAGTAATATACGACGCCGTAGCGAAGAAATGAGCAATAAGTGAAAAACATCACAAATGATAAAAACTGCATAAGTAAAGTCGGCCCACATGAGCTCGACACCAGAGTACAAATAATATACATCATCGTCCTCACACTGGTCTTTAAGTCAATACATAAAATAGTAGATGGAGAGTACTAGATACAAAAGTGTGTACAAATGGAAAATAACCGGATACCACAAACCCACCTAGCAGCAAACAGCTCACGCACCAACTGCCGTGGTACCCGTAGCCAAAAAGATACAAGAAAGCAGCCTGCCGCGACTACTCTGATGGGCAACTTGCAAACACTGTGGCACAACGGGGGTGAGTTTCCAACTCGTGAATAGAAGATAACATATAAAGGTAATCACGAGTATGCACGTACTGTGATACTCTAACATATGCCAGTAGATAACATCCATATGCGATGAGCAGGATGTGCAATAATCATGCATTGGTACTCTATCAGGTAATACGACTACAGGATGAGATGCATAATAAGGAATGCTGAGCATGGGATAAAATAACATCTACACGGAATGTCAACGTGGAAAAATAACCGGTGTCCATCAATGAACTCAAATCCCAATAAAACTCAGGCGCCGTCACCCTCATCGGCCCTCAAATCCTGTAAATCTCTGAGAATCGTGAATGCCCAATATCGGCACTCGAAAATATCATGAAATAATCGTGTCCAGCATCGACACGCAAATCCTCTTATATCAGGCTCCGTCAGTCCGGATCGGCCCATGGGCCCCGTCTGCGGAATCGGTCCTCGGCCCCGGCAGTACGGGTCATCCCGTATCTATCTATCGACTCTGGTCAGTATCCTCCGGATAACCGCCAGGTCCACCAATTACTGGTAGGTACTAGCCACCCTGCCAGGCTCATCGTCTGCTCCATGAAAAACATTTCTTGCCCCGGGGAACCATACCGGGTCTACCACGAACCCGCAAACGGATCATCCAACTCCTCGAATCGGGTTTCAAGCACACGTCTCAGAACCGAGAAAACGCGTGGTGGACGCACCAAAATATCATATCAAGAGGAACCGGGTTTTTAAAACAATGCATGCTTTCTTGAAAAATACCACGAAGGAAAGAAGGAATAGTAGAGTGCTACAGGTTCTCAAATCTAGAAATCACATGAAATCCAAAGCCAATGCGTAAATCCATGCGATGTAATATATGCATCATAATTCGTACTATGAGTAAAAGGGAGAAACCGCTCTTTAAGTAGATTCAGTTTTTAAAAGGTATCATGCGGTCCCCAGTTTTACCAAAAATCAACTTATCTAGGTAGGTACAATTGTATATGCGTAAGTATGGATATGCAAATGAGTATGTGCACAAGTAACATTATCATGTCGAATCATATAGGAAGTGAGCTACAATATATTGTTCATGGCAATTCTATAGTGTGAGTGTCATGGCAATTACTAACGGTGTGTGTGTAACATGCAGATTAGTGCTCGTGCAACATGAACCGTTAGTAACAGTGCGGTGTGTTATTAATTCTAAGTCCATATACATATATATAGCAGGAAATACAGTATGCTACCGAGGTATATGAATGCAAATATGCAGCTACTATAGCCTATCAAGCCCTGACGCATAACGCCAAACGGGCAATTTCCCCGTAGATGTTAAATCTACTCACCGTGATCTCGTGCTAAGTGTAGCCGATGACTTGCTTCCCCTTTTTCGCGGCGTCGGTCGTACTCGCCTGCGAACCTAAAATTACACAAAGAATAAGCATAAGCTAAAATCCTATAAAACGTGATATCGAAACCAAACGTGAAACTCGCGCCGCGAACTAAATACGTGTGTGTCCGATACGCTAAAACGTGTGATTACGCGCCTAAAGCTACCCCGACACGTCGCGACACGCAGGAAATCCCTAAACCCACACATGTATCACACGTGTCACGAAAGTTAAAAGTATAGGAAATAGGGTAATTGGTTCCAGATTTTTGTATAAGCAGAATTTTACAAAGTTGCATATATCGCAGGCCTTAAAAAAGTAGCAGACACCAACAGAACAAACCCCAACACCCAGGTCCCCCATCTGGCCGCAATTTGCGGCCAGAATGATTATTCCGGTGGCCAACCTAGGGAGTTGGGCTCCCGTGCTTCGTGTGTGTTCTCTAAATCTAGTTTACATTCCCCAGTAAATGCAATTTTTTCCTGGAGCAATCGGATTACAAGCAGATCACAACAGAGCCCAAAACTTAGTTAAAAAGCTAATTTAACACTAAACTAAAACATTATGGTGTCTTAGTGCAACCTGGGAAATTTACTTGGTTAAAACAACATTATAAGCATTTAATTAAGTTAACCAAACCATAAAAATGCTAACGTATCAAAAACTTCACTAATTTCCCTTCATTAGCACTAAAATGCACCAAAAATATGATTTTTAGCTAAATAAACTACAAGTTAAGAACTAAAGTGATATGGGTGAGTTTAATACCTGCAAAAGACCTTAGGGAAACCTAACATCCAACCCTTGCCTTCAAAGGCACTGATTTGCCACCAAAATCCTTAAAAGAGCCATTTTTCCAAAGGTTTTTGTGAAGGAAAATGAGATTTTGTGTAGAGTTTGTGTTTGGGTCAAATGAGAAGCAAAAGAAGAAGAAGAAGAAGAAGATGTTGCTGTGGTTGCTGCTTCCTCTGCAGGGAATGGAGAAATGAGAGGGAGAGAGGGAAAAATGAGTGAGATAATGGTCAAAAAGTCAAGCCCCAACTTCACCTACCCCAAACCATGCCTCCCATCCTTCATTTTCAATTTTAAAATTAAGGGTTGACTTGGTTTTATGGTGGGGATATATGAACCATACAAAAGGAAAAAGGTTACATGCTAACACTTAACTTATGTCACAAAAATGTGATAAGTGTGCATGCTTGCCACACAAATCCTAGCTTAGGAAAAGTAATTAAGGAAATTTTCTAATTAAGGTGAACAAAAGCTAAATTATAATTAACAAAACCCATTTATATATAAAAACACTTCTCATCACAATTAGAACTAGTTTTATTCGAGTTTAAAAAGGAAAATAAGATTTACGGGTTTTTATAAAAAACACACATCATTACTAACGAACGCGAAATTAACCTAAACGAATTTCAAAACGTTACAGTAGAAATCGAATAAAATAACGCTTTCCTAGGTTAACTATATCATGAACGTAATACTAAGATATCTAGGGTGATCGTATCTGTATATGTGCCAACAACAGAAAATAAACGCCTTTCAGCATGTGTATAACATCCAACAATATAATCAAATTCATGTATGCATGTGGATCTCGTCCAACCATATAATCAATGTATATATGCATGTGGATCTCGTCCGCCCATATAATCAATGTATGTATGCATGTGGATCCCGTCCACGTGTCAACCACTGAAACAACACATCGTGCATGTAAATATCATAAAATCATATGCATGAAAGTATGAGGATATAAATCAACGTGTGTCCCTCGCGACACATCAAAATCATGGAACTTGAGTGTCTAACATCGACACTCGAAACATCATGAAACCCGTGCCCAGCATCGGCACGTAAATCCTCATATCTCTCGGGCTATGTTAGTCCGGATCGGCCCATATCATCTCTCGACTCCGGTCGGTATCCTCCGGATAGCCACCAGGTCCAACCAATCACCGGTAGGTACTAGCCACCCTGCCAGGCTCATCGTGTACTCTACGAAAAACATTTCTCGCCCCGGGGAACCATACCGGGTCCACCATGAACCCGCAAACGGATCATCCGCCTCCTTGAATCGGGTTTCACATATCACACGTCTCAGAACCGAGAAAACGCATGGTAGACGCATTGAAATATCATATCAAGAGAAACCGGGTTTTTAAAACAATACATACTTTCTTTTGAAATAACCACGGTTCTCAAATCCAGAAATCTCATGAAAATAGCATATCTCAATGCGTATAATCGTAAAGCATGATGTATGCGACATATAATAGAAATGTAAGCATATCCGTATATCATGCAACATGGAATTAGTAATATGCACATGTCGAGGGAAAGACGCCTTTTTAAATGAATCCAGCTTTAAAATATATCTTGCGATTCCCAATTTCTCCCAAGTCAAATGCAACATTGTATAAGGTGCATATGTATTTATAGCAAGTAAACTATGCAAGGGGGTCATATCATGATGCGGCAATCCTACTGTGTAATAGCATGGCAATTATCCATGATGAAGTGTGTGAGCCGGCCAATCTGTGTACGTGTAACATGCGTATCATCGATAAGGGTGCAGGTGTACTACCACAGGTATATGCAATAAAATGAGAGTGACATGAGCGTAGCATCAAGTAAATCACATGCAAATGCTGACAGGTATATGTATATAACATGCCTGAGTCAGTGAATCTATTAATCGGCATCCAGCCTCGCAACATCACGTACGGTAAAATCCATCGTACGACATCCTCTAGTCAAGGGTATGGATTAATCATCAAGCCTAACTCATCACGTACGGAAAATCATCGTACGGCGGCATTAAACCATCGGGGATCCTATCATCCTAAGTCACAATGAGGGGTACGGACCTAGCGTCTCGTATGACATATCACACATGATTCACAACATTTATATATATTTATATACGTCCCGGGTCGCATCCATAACAATCTCATAACGGGGGACCGGCAAAGGTATCAATCATCGCAATCGACTCTCATGCGTATACCGACATATCCATCAAATCATCATATCACATCGTATGTCCTTTTCATCACATCAAGTCATCTCAATATATACATTCCATCTTATACATCAATGTCATGCAAAAACTCATACTTACTCTAGTACAACTACATATCATCAAGTCGTGATTCACATTCACTTTTCTTATCCTTATAGCTCTCATCTCATATCTTCATATGCATATATTCAACCATTCATTTTTAACTATCTTATTAACTATATTCCTAGTTTTCAAATCTAGGTTTCTACGACTGTACCCTATAGATCGATTTCCACCAAAAACTTGCGGGGGTGCTATACGCTATCCACCCGACTTCCCCCGTAGATATAGATCTACTCACCTTGGTCTTCGGTTGCCGATGCCGATGTCACCACGTGCTCGCTTGTCGTCTCGAAGTCTTTGTGAGGGCACCTACATATCATAACACATCGTATCTCATTAAAATCCAATTCGCAATCGAAACGACACACGAATCTTACATAGGTCAAAACCTATGGTCTACTCTCACAATTCAACCAAATACCACTTGATATAGAAGTACAAACGTCAAGTGATCGATACAATTCCAAATACTAAAATCAAGAATTTAAAATACGTAAAACATATCCCCGAATCAAAACAGTAACTCAAGAAAGTGGTCCCGGATTTTGTTTCAGGCAAAAACAAGGTGCACAAACAGTACTGGGGTGATATATAGGATGAATATGAGCTACTGAAGGAAGCTAGACCTAATTGCCCACCACTTGGCCGACCACTACCCAAGGAATTCTGGCCTGCTCAGTCTGGCGGTCTCTGTTGGGGCTCTTCTCTCTACAGTGGCTTCCTAATGGTTCAATTTGGTCTCTAGAGTTGTTTGCTTTTCTAGTAATGGCTCCGGATCACTCCATATTCCCTGTAGGCACTAAATCACACACAAAACTGACATGAAAAGTTTCTGTTTTGGGTTTTCAGGTTTCAGTTGGGTTTGGTCTGAGTTTCTAACACCATGGGGGGTTTTAAGGTCATCACTAAAGCCCAATTACACTATCTCAATTCAAATCACACCCTAATCCCCAACTTGGAATTTTCAAAGTTCGCTAAACACCACTTAATCACATCTAAACTTGCATGAAAGCTAAAGTAAACCGAATACTACACTAAAGGTGAAGGAAATACCTCATTTGGCAACTCAAGAATTTTCTTGAGTTGCCCAAGTCTCCAAAATCCATCCTTTCTTGGTCCAAAGTGCATATAGTGAGCTTGTGCATGTTTTTAAAGAAGTGGGGATAGCCTTTTGGTTTGTTTTTGATGGTGTTTTGTGGGTTGAAGAGGAGGGGGAGATGAAGTGCTCCCATGTGAGAGGGAGAGGAGATGAAATGAAGAAGATGATGAAATGAGACCAAGTTAAAAGAACCCCTAACCTCACTCTCTCTCTCATGCCCATACCCATTTGTTTACTCTTTTCTTTTCTTTTGTTTTTTCTTTTCTTTTCTTCTTTTATGTTAAAACAAAGCCTTGCATAAAAAGAGATGAAGAAAAGCCATGAAAAAATGTAACAAGTGCTAAAATGTGACATGGTGCATGTCATGTGCACAAAACCGGATTAACGCGAGATTAGAGATATTTAATCGCGATTAGCATTAAAATAGTGTATAATTAATCATAAAAATTTATAATTTGCATAAATCACATAAAGCACCCTCATTTCAGAAATTCCTATAATTTTCCAAATATTTTCCAATTTATCGGTATTTAATTATACAACATTATTAAAATATTCATAATGTTCATTATTTAATTATAAAAATTCCCAGAAATAAAATTTTATTTTTCTGAAATGTTACAGATATGTTATATTGGATCGTCGTGTTTTGAATAGCCGGGGATTTTTGCGTGAGATGAGAGTTTTTCGTTTTCATTCATGTAAAAGCTTGTATGCAATATTCTTTTATTGGGGCACTTCCGGGTTGAGAATGATGTCAAGATTGATGTATATTATTTACTTTTCCAAATTAGGATAGACCCAAGGCGGGGAGCACAAGTAACCTGGTTCTAGAGTCCAGTGGGAGACCATCTCGAGGAGTCGAGTCCGGGTCTCCTAACTCAAGAATTGGCAGGGTTGCTTGCCACTCTATTAGGGGTCTAGGGATGTGGGTTTGGCTGTTCATCACGACCATGGAATCCGTGTTTTTTACTGGCTTGATTTAAAACACGGACTTCCTAATATATCCAATATTTCATTTGTTGACTTCTGCTGCAATGTTTTGTGATGAGATCTGTTCATTCTAGAATATTGCATTTTAATACCGCTCATTCATTATCTGTTTTGTTATTGTCACGATCCGAAATTTGGCATGTGACGGCCCTAATACTACGCAACGTCTACATGCGTAACGTAGTAAAAGAAGGCCAAAACCCAGCAATCTAAACCATCAAAAGTAGCAAGAAAGTGATAATAGTATTTTCAAAACCTTTGAAATCACAACCCAAATTCTTTAAAGTCTCACTTTTATTCCTTAAAATTTTGGCAGCACCACCTTTGTAAAAACCAGCCCCAAAATGGGTACAACATAATATATAAGTAAAAGCATACCAAACGGGAGCAAAATCCACGCCCAACGGCGGAAAACAATCACCACAACAGATGTACGATGCTGTAGCGAAGAAAGAGACGATATAAATAAAACCGCAAAAAAACTACCAAGTCACAAAATAATATACAATACCGTCCTCACACCAAATACTAAGTCATACATAATACTGGTAGATGGAGAGTACAAGGATACAACGAATATACAATACAACATCAGATAACCACAAAACCCACCTGGGCAAAACTGCACACTGTCAGGCGAAGTGGTATCCGCAGCCAAAAGATGATACGAAGGATGAAAATAGCCTGCCTCTGACTATCCTGAGGAACACCTGCAAACACTGTGGCACAACGGGGGTGAGTTGCCAACTTGTGAATAGTAATTAACATATGCAGGTAATCACGAGTATGCACGTACAACACGAATCTAACATAAGCATTTAATATCAATGAATGGTCATATGTAATGCAATAATAATGAAAAGTACACTAGCAGGTACAATTAAAACATGAAGCCATAATATGACAATCAGTATGCAATAATCATGCAATAATGATAAGAAGATGTATATATGCAACAATCATGAAAGGTACTCTAACAGGTACTACTAATACATGAAACAGTGCATAAACAATAAATGTGGAGTATGGAATGAAATATGTCATTTCCACGGAATCCTGACATCGTAGTAGGATCAAAATCCATCAAGACAATCCAAATCCCAATTCCTCAAATCAGCCCCCAAATTGGCTCCCATATCATATAAGTCTCACAAATACTGAATGTACACTATCAAGTAGATCTCACATATCCCGAGTGTACAAAATCAGCAATCTCATAAATATCCTGTAATCAATATCAAATGAATTCTCAAATGTCCTAAATCCAATGACAATGAGTACTGTACATTCTAGGTATATTTGCATGAATAAATATGATGATGGATATAATTAATGTTAATACACATATATTAGCGTCCCATTCCACTAATATTGGTGTAAGGGCATATATAACAGCGGCTTAATCCCCTGTTATATATACAAAAGAGTAAAAAGAAATATCATGAAACCAATGTGTCAAGCATCGACACAGAAATGCTGATCTATCAGGTGCTGTCACCAAGACTGGCATCCTGATAGGTACGTATCACACGCTATCCGAAAAGCATGAGTGCCTAGCTCTGACCCCCGTCTTTCCACGTATCCATACGTACATGAATCCCAATGGTATCCCCATGATAACCGCCGAGTCATTGGTAATGTCACCGGATGGTGTGGCTCCCCTGCCAGGCTCAACGGCATGGACCTTCGATCTTCTTGCCCTGGGGTACCTCCGGGCCCCGCCATGTACCCTTATACGGCCCACGACGCCTCCTCGCATGGGGTATATATATCAGAACCGATAAATCTCATGGTGGATGCTGAAATGTCATATCAAGGGAAACCTGGTTTTTCAAATAATGCATAATTTCATGAACTCGCACGGTCCCCAAATCCAGAAAATATCATGAAAAATCCATATCTCATTGCGAAAATCCATGAATATAATATACGCATCATAAATCTGAAATGCGAGCATATAAAGGAAAAGCAGCAATTAACTGTAACAAGTTAATATAATATCATGCGGTTCCTAATCTCTCCAATTCTAAAATAACATCAAGTAAAGGTAAACATGTAGTATACCCGCTGGGTATAAGTGAAGTATGTGTGCAAGGTATACCTATAGCTATGTCATGAAGTATGTATGTACCTATCGCTAATGGTACAATACTCTATAGGTATACAGGTAACTAGCACGTAAGTATGTCAAGGCATATGTGTAAGTATGTAGGTACGGGTATGCTATATATCATATATGATAAGAAGTATGAATCAATGTCAGAATATTCCTAACCAGACAATATCATTTCTATATATGTGTTGTGCGTGACATGGCAATTATTGACGGTGTGTGTGGCATACAATCAGTGCTCGTGCAACATGAGCCTTCAATAATAGTGCAGTGTCTTAAGGATACTAGTCCAAGCACAACAATTTACTAAGCAGTAGGGGTAAGTGCGCAATTCTAAATATGACATAGAATATGCGACAAGTCTAATCATTTCTATCCCAGACGCATAACGCCATGCGGGCGATTATCCTATAGATGTTAAATCTACTCACCAACACTCCTGGCTAAGTGTAGCCAACCACCTGTTTTTCCTTTGTAGCTGTGTCCGTAGTCCCCGCCTGCGAACCTACAATAATAAGACAATAAAACAAGTGTATATTAATAATAACCCTAAAACACATACACACTACATTAGACCGACGCAACAACACAAAACATACTCTCAAGTGTTCATATTATGGCTAACGCGCGTAGCGACACGATGAAAACAACCTAAGAGTAAAACCACAAAAAGTGCACGATCCGTGTCGTATAACGTATCGCGCGAACACAAAACACTACAACCTACCTAAATGATCCCAGATTTTGCATACAGAAAAAACTAAACTAACAAACAGAACCAAATACACCCAAACTCCAGCATAGACCTACCCTCAAAAACCCACACCCCAACTCTTCCTAGGGGCCGAGGTCGCCGGAATTGGGCCTCTTGTCGCCGGCTGAGGTCCGAACAGGTGGGGTCGTGTCTCAGGTGGGGTCCTATGGTCATAGGTACTACAAAACTACATTGTTTGGTTTTCTGGAAAAATCTCGGGGTCACAGCAGGTCACACAAATCGATACTAAAAATACGATATTACGCATCAAACTTAACTTTAAACACTTAAAACTGAAACTAACTAACTACAAAGCACAAAAACTAATTAAAGAAGAGATAGAGATCATTACCTAGCTAAAAGAACCTAAAGATCCAAGCTTCTCCTAGCTCCAAGGCATCCAAGAGGTGAAAGATAAGATTTTGATGAAGTTTGTGAAGAATTGTGGATTTGTGAAGGATTTTGTGAGGAAAAGAGAGAGGGAAATTGCCAAGGGCAGAAGAGAGGGGGAGGGCTCGGCCAAGTGAGGGAGTGGGTGAGGAAGTGAGTAGAGTTTCCTAGCAATTCCTTGTATTTAATGCACATAAATGCATTCACACACACACTTGCACACATGCATGCACCTCTTCAATTCCTTTTCTTTTCTTTTAAATTAAATCTTTAAACCCAAACAATTATCTAGATATTTAGTGAAGGGTTTTGGGTTTACTCGAACTTAATTGTTGAAAAGATCACTTAAGCGAAATTTCCCAAAATGTGATTACCGCATTAAAATAATATTAAAATTGGGAAAAAATTCAAATTGAACCAAAACGTCCCATATAACCCCAAAGCTTGCGCACTAGCTTTTTTTTAGCTAAACTAGGTGTTGAAAAGTCTATATGGTCGTTTGATCACAGTCGGTTTAAAACGGAAAATACCGACAATTTTACCCAAAAACGGAAAAATTCACATAACAATTTCTAAAACGTTACAATCTCCCCCTTATAAAAATTCGTCCCCGAATTTAAAATTCTCACTAAACGTACTTTCAAAGAAAAGATTAGAAAGTCTCATATCTCGCTCGTAGCCTCCCAAGTGACCACCTCACTAAACGGCTACGTCCAAGAAAACTCTCCACAGATGGCAAGACCCTTGACCGAAGTTTCTCCACCTGCCGAACCATTTACACCAATGGCTGCCGGTGAATGAAAAGATCGAGTCTAAACTAAAAGGTCTAGTGCTGAATCATGTGGGAAAGTCATGAAGGTAAATGCAAAGTATCAACACAATGAAAACGGGGTGAATAGTCAAAAATATGGGCGGAAGTGCCAAGTTAAAGGCAACGAACTAACTCGCTTGAGGATCTCAAAAGGACTTGCAATCCTGGGATAAGCTTCCCAAAACTCAACACGTCATTCATCGGAAAATCCTTAGGAATACATGATCTCCCACTGCGAACCCAAGTCCGCGACCACCATGGTCGGCATAAGACCTCTGTCCGCACAGGATTGTCATCATCCTGACCTGAACCAACTGGATCCTCTCCGAAATCTCTAGACTAGCTGGGGTCCAAAGATCCTACTATGCAGAGTCAGAAAAACAGATTGGTGACCGATACAACCTACTTCTAACTTAAAGGCTGCTAATTGGAGTGCCTCCTGATAACAGCTATCGAAGGAGAACTCTAACACTGGCGAGTGACGATACCAACTGCCGACAACAACAAGTACGTACGCATAAGCATAACAAAGAACAACTGAGCAAACTGAGAATAACCGGACAACAAACACCCAAATGGAGTCACACCCTTACTAAACCTGAGTAGACACCACAACGAAATTCGTGGAGATCTACTCTCATTCCTACTTCGGAACGGTTAAAGGTTGTAACTCTTCATCCGGTCTCAAATGCTCAACCAACACACGAAGAAAGAACCGGTGCAGTTGTCAACCGAATCTCCAACTGCTGGAAAACTCCTCACGCATGCCTCAGTCCAAAGAAAAGAACCTCCTTTCAGGCCAGTCCAGTCAACGGTGCAGCACTACACTAGCAATCCTGCCTGAAACGGCGGTAAAAACCTGCTAAGCCCAAAATCAACGGACCTTCGTCCGTACACAAGTCTAGGCCAAAGCTGTACGGTCTCGATCTCCCTCGGAACCATACGACACCGTCTCTCGTAAGTACTAGACCTAGGAGTTAACACAACCAAGCCCGATGGAACACTCCGAGAATCTAGCAAAATGTTGGGGCACTTCCAATGTCTGCAAAACAAATCCTGAAGTGCTGCTCCTGTTCCTCACGATACAAGGAAAAGACCAGAATGCTATCATGACACAACAATAACTGGTCGATGAACGGACTGAAGAAATCTGGTTCATCATATCCACGAATGCTGCTAGGGCATTGGTGAGTCCAATGACACCACCAAAACACACAAACTGCCCGTAGCACGCACAACAACAGTATTCGGAATGTCATCACTCCGAACCTGCAACAATGATGACCTGATCCAAAACAACTTAGAAAATGTCTCACACTCTGCAGCTGATCGAAGAAATCGTCAATGCGAGATAAAATATACCTATCCGCACTGTAAGCCGGTTCAATTGGCGATCCATCAATACATAACCTCAAACAGCCGTCTTTCTCCTTGACGAACAGAAATAGGAGCTCTCCAATGCGAAACACTCAGACGCACTAGCCCCCAACAAACAACTCTGCAGCTGATCCTTAAGCTTCCTAAGCTTCGCCGGCTCATCTAGAACAACGTCGGAAAACTCTCGCACGAAAGGAAATCGGTCCAACCAACCCACTGTGGCTTCGGTATCACGAATGAAAGCCAAGAATTCTCGACATCCTCTCCTCAAAAAGATGACAAGCGAAAAAGGCTGAATTCAAGCTGTGAGAGGCGGCCCCACTGTCCCTCTGCACAACAAGAACTGACTCGCTAGGAAACAAAGCCTAACTGTTTTCTCACGGCAGTCCACAGACGCCTAGCACGTAGCTAACCAGTCCGTGCCCAGGAGAACGTCAAATCCAACATCTCTAGAAGGATCACAACGACGGACGAATCACTATCTCCTATTCGACTGGCACACGACTGAAACACGTATCGGCAACAAAAGAATCACTGACAGAAGTTAACACAACAATGACTGATCTAGCATACACAACCCTCAACCCAACAAGGCACAAAGTGTGTAAACAACAAGTGCAAAGATCCCGAACAACACCAACCTATGAATCAAAAGAACATACAAATTAAGAATACCTGAAAACTCTGCACTGGACGCCTGTGCGTCCCGATGAGTAGAAACAAACTCTCGTGTCTGCCTTCTACCCGGAACTGTAAGAACTCTTCCTCTGCCAGACCGTCCTCTCGTAACCAATCCTTCGCGACCATGACCTCTCTGAACATGGGTTTGACGCGGTACTAAGGAACAATCCCTGATGTGGTGATGAAGGCTCCCGCATCGAAAACATCCATACGATGGCTGCTGACCCTCCTGGGGATGAGAGCTGAACGACTGTCCTCATCCCAAGCCTCTACTACTCCCGCGACGGTCATGAAATCTTTGTCGACGCCTATGCCTCTATCTATAGGCTGGTACACCTGTACGAGCCCTCCTTTGTTCCGGAACTCCCAAAGTCTCGGGAAGAAGTGTCTCGTCAACTGGGGCTGTATCCACTGGTGCTATGTAGGTAACGGAATGCTGTGTGCTGACCGCAAGGAACAACTGGGTAACATGGGTGACAACCTCCTTTCGCTGCGCTCGAATGGCCTCAACCAACGAACTCATCGTCTGGCGCAAGTCCTGCATCTCTGCCACAAGCCTAACATTACTATCAGTCGAAGGCGAAACCGTCTGCACCTGTGCAACGAGCGTGCCATCCTGGTCAGTCCTCATCTCACCCGAGTCAATCCTGACCTCGGCCCTCGCTGCATCACTCTGAGTCCCCATAGTCATCGGCGACAAAGGCTATAAATAGAATATAAGATTCGATAAGAACACGAAAATCGAATCACAAGAATATGTATCATCAAGGAAGGAATTTCAAGAAATTTGTACTTAGGCACTTTAGGCGGAGTACTGCATCGTGAGTATGCTGCAGACATACACACACTAAGTTACTCTGCTTAAGTTACCTACTCCATCATACCAAGGTCATCCTACACTCCGTAAGGTAAAACCAAGCGCTCTGATACCAACTTTGTCACGACCCGAAATTTGGCACGTGACGGCCCTAATACTACGCAACGTCTACAGGCATAATGTAGTAAAAGAAGACCAAAACCCAGCAATCTAAACCATCAAAAATAGCAAGAAAGTGATACTAGTATTTTCAAAACCTTTGAAATCACAACCCAAATTCTTTAAAGTCTCACTTTTATTCCTTAAAATTTTGGCAGCACCTCCTTTGTAAAATCCAGCCCAAAATGGGTACAACATAATATATAAGTAAAAGCATACCAAACGGGAGCAAAATCCACGCCCAACGGCGGAAAACAATCACCACAACAGATATACGACGCCGTAGTGAAGAAAGAGACGATATAAATAAAACTGCATAAAAACCTCCAAGTCACAAAATAATATACAATACCGTCCTCACAACAAGTCACTAAGTCATACATAATACTGGTAGATAGAGAGTACAAGGATACAACGAATATACAATACAACATCGGATAACCACAAAACCCACCTGGGCAAAACTGCACACTGTCAGGCGAACTGGTATCCGCAGCCAAAAGATGATACAAAGGATGAAAATAGCCTGCCTCTGACTATCATGAGGAACACCTGCAAACACTGTGGCACAACGGGGGTGAGTTGCCAACTCGTGAATAGTAATTAACATATGCAGGTAATCGCGAGTATGCACGTCCAACGCGAATCTAACATAAGCATTTAATATCAATGAATGGTCATATGTAATGCAATAATCATGAAATGTACACTAGCAGGTACAATTAAAACTTGAAGCCAAAATAAGACGATCAGTATGCAATAATCATGCAATAATGATAAAAAGAAGTATATATGCAACAGTCATAAAAGGTACTCTAAAAGTACTACTAATACATGAAACAGTGCATAAACAATAAATGTAGAGTATGGAATGAAATATGTCATTTCCACGGAATCCTGAGATCGTGGTAGGATCAAAATCCATCAAGACAATCTAAATCCCAATTCCTCAAATCATCCCCCAAATTGGCTCTCATATCATATAAGTCTCACAAATCCTGAATGTACACTATCAAGTAGATCTCACATATCCCGTGTATACAAAATCAGCAATCTCATATATATCCTGTAATCAATATCAAATGAATTCTCAAATGTCCTAAATCCAATGGCAATGAGTCCTTTACATTCTAGGTATATTTACATGAATAAATATGATGATGGATATAATTAATGTCAATACACATATATTAGCGTCCCATTCCACTAATATTGGTGTAAGGGCATATATAACAGTGGCCTAATCCCCTGTTATATATACAAAGGAGTAAAAAGAAATATCATGAAACCAATGTGTCAAGCATCGACACAGAAATGCTGATCTATCATGTGCTGTCACCAAGACTGGCATCCTGATAGGTACGTATCACACGCTATCCGAAAAGCACGAGTGCCTAGCTCTGACCCCCGTCTTTCCACGTATCCATACGTACATGACTCCCAATGGTATCCCCATGATAACCGTCGAGTCATTGGTAATGTCACCGGATGGTATGGTTCCCCTGCCAGGCTCAACAGCATGGACCTTCGATCTTCTTGTCCTGGGGTACCTCCGGGCCCCACCATGTACCCTCATACAGCCCACGATGCCTCCTCGCATGGGGTATATATATCAGAACCGATAAACCTCATGGTGAATGCTGAAATGTCATATCAAGGGAAACCGGGTTTTTCAAATAATGCATAATTTCATGAACTCCCACGGTCCCCAAATCCAGAAAATATCATGAAAAATCCATATCTCATTGCGAAAATCCATGAATATAATATACGCATCATAAATCTGAAATGCGAGCATATAACGGAAAAGCAGCAATTAACTGTAACAATTTAATATAATATCATGCGGTTCCTAATCTCTCCAATTCTAAAATAACATCAAGTAAAGGTAAACATGTAGTATACCCGCTGGGTATAAGTGAAGTATGTGTGCAAGGTATACCTATAGCTATGTCATGAAGTATGTATGTACCTATCGCTAATGGTACAATACTCTATAGGTATACAGGTAACTAGCACGTAAGTATGTCAAGGCATATGTGTAAGCATGTAGGTACGGGTATGCTATATATATCATATACGATAAGAAGTATGAATCAATGTCACAATGTCCCTAACCAGACAATATCATTTCTATATATGGGTTGTGCGTGACATGGCAATTATTGACGGTGTGTGTGGCATACAATCAGTGCTCATGCAACATGAGCCGTTAATAATAGTGCAGTGTCTTAAGGATACTAGTCCAAGCACAACAATTTACTAAGCAGTAGGGGTAAGTGCGCAATTCTAAATATGACATAGAATATGCGACAAGTCTAATCATTTCTATCCCAGACGCATAACGCCATGCGGGCGATTCCCCTGCAGATATTAAATCTACTCATCAACACTCCTGGCTAAGTGTAGCCAACCACCTATTTTCCCTTTGTAGCCGTGTCCGTAGTCCCCGCCTGCGAACCTACAATAATAAGACAATAAAACAAGTGTATATTAATAATAACCCTAAAACACATACACACTACATTAGACCGACGCAACAACACAAAATATACTCTCAAGTGTTCGTATTGTGGCTAACGCGCGTAGCGACACGACGAAAACAACCTAAGAGTAAAACCACACAAAGTGCACGATTTGTGTCGTATAACGTATCGCGCGAACACAAAACACTACAACCTACCTAAATGATCCCAGATTTTGCATACAGAGAAAACTAAATAAACAAACAGAACCAAATACTCCCAAACCCCAGCATAGACCTATCCTCAAAAACCCACACCCCAACTCTTCCTAGGGGCCGAGGTCGTCGGAATTGGGCCTCTTGTCGCCGGCCGAGGTCCGAGCAGGTGGGGTCATGTCTCAGGTGGGGTCCTATGGTCACAGGTACTACAAAACTACATTGTTTGGTTTTCTGGAAAAATCTCGGGGTCACAGCAGGTCACAGATATCACAAATCGATACTAAAAATACGATATTACGCATCAAACTAAACTTTAAACACTTAAAACTGAAACTAACTAACTACAAAGCACAAAAACTAATTAAAGAAGAGATAGAGATCATTACCTAGCTAAAAGAACCTAATGATCCAAGCTTCTCCTAGCTCCAAGGCATCCAAGAGGTGAAAGATAAGATTTTGATGAAGTTTGTGAAGAATTGTGGATTTGTGAAGGATTTTGTGAGGAAAAGAGAGAGGGAAATTGTCAAGGGAAGAAGAGAGAGGGAGGGCTCGGCCAAGTGAGGGAGTGGGTGAGGAAGTGAGTAGAGTTTCCTAGCAATTCCTTGTATTTAATGCACATAAATGCATTCACACACACACTTGCACACATGCATGCACCTCCTCAATTCCTTTTCTTTTCTTTTAAATTAAATCTTTAAACCCAAACAATTATCTAGATATTTAGTGAAGGGTTTTAGGTTTACTCAAACTTAATTTTTGAAAAGATCACTTAAGCGAAATTTCCCAAAATGTGAATACCGCATTAAAATAATACTAAAATTGGAAAAAAATTTAAATTGAACCAAAACGTCCCATATAACCCCAAAACTTGCGCACTAGCTTTATTTTAGCTAAACTAGTTGCTGACAAGTCTATATGGTCGTTTGATCATAGTCGGTTTAAAACGGAAAATACCGACAATTTTACCCAAAAACGGAAAAATTCACATAACGATTTCTAAAACGTTACAGTTATATATCGGTACTATTAACCAGTGTCTGCTCAGTAATACAGATTATAGGTATCCGTGACAAAATACTGGAAATACAATTAAAATCATAGATATATCGTTTGTGAGCCGACACTGCAACCAGAACCGCAAACCGACCGATACTTCATGAGTTTCTTTTTGCGACAAGTATGTGTACACACTTTTTATCTAAATGGTCCAACACATACAAGTGTGTACACAAGACGTTTTGGCATGGACTAGTGGGGTGCTGCCCAAGACACAAGTGGGTGTGACATGCATTAAATGCTACAAGATGTGTGATGTGATGTATAGCTACATGTTCCCTCCAAACCCAGAGTGCAAACTATGTCAAATTAGAGAAAACTAGCAGCACCAAAGTGATACTGGGGACAACACATGACCACACAGC
Organism: Agapanthus africanus; assembly: GCA_030015575.1. Lineage (NCBI taxonomy): Eukaryota > Viridiplantae > Streptophyta > Magnoliopsida > Asparagales > Amaryllidaceae > Agapanthus > Agapanthus africanus. The sequence continues at coordinate 338,629,426 of CM057342.1, read as the reverse complement.
AAATATGAGCCCCAGAGCTCGGATTTGGGCCGAGCACAATACCTACTTGGCCGGCCCTACAGTGCCAGAATGATACCTGTTTTCTGTGGTCCCTCTCTTGTTGCCACGTCAGCTCATTTTTATTATTTGTTTAATTTTCTTTTGAGCCTATAAATATAGAACCTGTGAGCAAGGGAGGGGGGTCTTGGATTGTCTTTCACTTTACACTTCTACTCATTTGTTTTTCATTTTGTTCTCTTGTACATAGCTAACCCCTTGAGTTCTTTGCCTTAACTTGATCTTGAGCTTGCAAGTTTAAGTTTGGGTTATTAAACCCATGGTGTGTAATTTATTCTATGGTTCTTAGTGTGTCTTTCTTGCTCTTTTATTACTTGCTTTATATTCTTGCAATTTAAATTTCATGCTTTAATTTCTTGCACTTTAAATTCCATTTCATTTACTTTCTTGTGTTGCTCTTTTCTTTGCTTTGTTTATCTTTCTTTTGCTCTTTTTTGGTTTGTTCTTGAGATGGTTATGAGTAGGTGTTGTTAGGAAAAGAGAAAGATATTGTAAGTTAAGGTTTCTTTGTTCATTTCATGTTCCCGTATTTTTCAATTGAACTCTACCCAAACCTTATGCAAGCGCTTCGTTAGGCATCCTACCCTACCAATGTATCGGTGATTCCTAATCGTGACCGGTTGCATTCGGTTTGGCCGGAGGAGAAAGCAAGAGACAAGAACGAATGGACAAGGGTCAATAAGCCGAATTTCTAATACCGTGCTTAAGCACCCTAATCCACGTTGTTACCGATTGCTCTAGCTTCATTTGTTGAGTTCGGCTCAAAGGACTTGAATACGGATTCCTTTCACTTACATTAATCTATCTATTCCTATCAAACTTTACTTGTGCATATATACACATAGGCATATATACACATAGGATAGATATGAACAATTCCGCCTCACGCATTAACTCGTGAAAACAAGAACTTAAAATGCTCCGTCTCCCTATGGATCGACTCATACTCATCGCGGCTAGCTACAAAACGACACCGTCCTGATTGCGGTTAACTTTAGAACTTCAAATACACGACACGCCAAAAGCGTGCCAATCAAATGGCGCCGTTGCTGGGGAGACGGTAACGTTTTTATTCTTGTTATTTCGGGTTAATCTTTGTACATCTCATTTATACACCTAACCCTATTTTCAAAACAAACTAAAAATTTCAAAAAAAACAAAACAAAAAAAAAACAAAAACTAACATTCTAACTCTTTTGCTCTCTGGAAATTGGACCTGTTTGCACTCTGTAACTAAACTGAAAAGATAAACAATACCAGTGAGGCACTAGTGGAATAGTGTGACACAAGAAGAAATTTGGAGCCCTATCTCATCATGTTGGCTGGCGACATCCCCTAAAATTCCGAGCTCGCCGGCCCCATTGCCTCCATCTGCCCCAAAACTTTCCTCTGTGCTCCAGTGTTCTGTTTTTGTATCATTTTTATTGTTTGTTTTTTATAATTTTTATTATGTAGGTATTTAGGAATTCATTTCGCTTTTTCGAACTAATATCCGTTTTTTTGACATTTGTAGATTTTTACGGATTTGCGAACTACGATCGTGGGGAGCAAAGTGTACATTCAAGGCTAAGGTGATTGCAAAGTACAGTGCCAAAGATTCGGATAGTTTGACCCGCGCAAGCGAACTTTTCAAGCTAGCCGTATTCGATTCAACGAGGGTTTCTTAACCCGAAAACTTACCGGTACGTACTTTATGAACACCTTCTTCTCAAATCCGACGCATCCACTATGTAGGGTTCCTAGGCACTCCAACAAGGTTCTACAAGGCATCAACCATGCCATAATCAAAATTTTTATGTGCCGAACAACCCTATGCAAGATCGTTTACTAGAGATAAGGCGAAACTAAAAGCAAGCCAACAACTTTACTACTAAGTGAAAGGGATTACAACCTTTGTAGATCCGGTCCTTCACTTCATTAGCTCCGTGTAGATGTCCCCATCGCTGCGATCATGAACTCCGGACTCTAGGGAAGCTTCACGAGAAGAACAAACGTGCTTGCTTCGATGACTTCGAGGCCGAAGATGATCTACGTCGGGGAGACACTAACTCAAGCTATTCCTTCACTAGTTCATGAACTTTGTGAAGAGAACACACTCTACTACATAGCAAGTGGTAGAGGATGAAGAAGTAGGAAGTGGGCTCACTTTAGAATTGATTTTCTCACACTTTTTCTCATGGCACCATTGGAGCTAGTAAGCTTTTCATGGAGCTTGATGAAGAAGAAGAAGAAGAAAGGATAATTCATCCAAATGAAAACTTATCCTTTTAATTATTGCACCATGGTGAGTTAAGCCCTCATGCTTAACTCATGTAGAGAATTAACCAAAGTATGAGGTTAAGGGTTGGGTTCACTAATATCCTAAGGAATGACAAAAGATTTGACTTTGTCAATGTTTATCAAGCTTCATGAAGCTTGATAACTTTGACCAAAGTCTCATCTCTTTTGTTATTTGTTAGGAAATTAGTAAACCCTAATTTAACCTTGATTTGGTAGAAGTCTCATACACCCATCTTGTATGTATCATCAAGCATGATACAAACATGTACACTTGCATATATCATATATAAACAATGTGCACATTCTAGTGAGAAAATAAATCATAAGTGAGATAATACTAGTTGATGTAATGTAATATATCAAATATATAATTATACATTAAATTATTAAATCAACTCTTGAATTAATAATCTGGCTATAACCGACTAATATCAATAGTAACAACTTATCGAATCAACACTTGACCCGATAACCCGGCTATATCGCATACAACCGATCAATGTCACAAATCGTGAGAATAGAATACGGTATCTTATATCGTATCAATCTCGGTCCCACACATATCACATATGTGCTCCTACTCCGTTTCTCTTGAGCCAGGAAACCCCTGTGTAGGACTCTAAAGACTCGTCAATACGCCGATAGTAGGTGATAATCATATCAAACACCCACAAGCCGCAAGCGGTCTGCTAAACGTAATGGCCACCCGGGTATTGAGCGATCAGAAGATCAACAAGCAAGCCCGCTAGTACTCCTGCGAATCCAATCAGTAACACTTACCGCACAGTCCGGTCTGTTCGTTTGATATGTCGCATATCTCGCGTAGGGGTGGTAAACGTCAGACCCCAGTAGCTTGATAAGTCATGCCGATGTAAGGTCCACAACAAGCGTGAAACTACTGATAACACTTACCAGTAAATCACGGCAACCCTGGCCAGGGATTTCCAGTTATGGCCAGTCGAGTATAGCGCAACATCAACCCCCAATACCGGGAGAGACGAATCCCCTCCTATCGCTCATTGCCTCCATGTGAATCGGGACTGTACCCAAAAACCACCTGTTTGCATGACTCAGTAGAGCCGTGGTAAGGTGGAAATCAAAGCACAGTGGGAGACACACAAGGCTCTATGACGATCTCGGGTCAACAGACTAAGCTGTACCAGTGTCACCAGAGAACTGCCATCTAACGTGAGGTATAATACCATCTGGGAGTTCTCGGCAAGTCCGTTCAGTGTACCCAGTCTCCACTGAGCACCCGCATACCGTCTCTGATGTCAAACACCAATGGATATGGGATCAGCCATCGCCCATCTCATGGGTCGAGAAGATATACGCTAGTCTACTCTGGAATATCGATGCCCCGTCTCGATATTCCCACGACTAGGAACATTGAAGGATGTACTCATGGACAACCCAGGCCCCACTAGTATGATCTACATCATAGTCCTGGAAGTCGAGTACACATCCTAAGGGCTTTATCAACATGTAACAGAGAGATAATAAGTATACATGTTAAGATAAAGAGCAACCAGATAGCGTACTATCATGTCGAGCAAGAAAGTCCTCCCTATATATGTCCCAGCATCCATTACAATATACATCTCATGTACAGTAATGGCCTCTAGGTCATACATATAAGAAGGTTCGGTCAACTTGGTCACTGAGTCATAGTCTAGGGTCGGTCAATGGTCGCTACCAAAGAGAGAGAGAAAAGAAACACTCTGTGTGCACTCTAACCTAGATCAGAATGGTTATCACTTTATCTAATCAGGAAACCTCCCACTGTACTGTCAAATTCTCCCCTAAACCTGAAAGAAGAATTAGTCGGGATCACCCGAAGAGTAAACTAACTCATCAGTAGGAATCGGGATCCAACTTTCATCGCATGGTAATGTGAAGGAATCCACTCACGTTATCACACTCCAGAAGGTATGCGCATGCCTGGCAAGTTTCAGTTTCTTTAGAAACTCCCGATATGATTTTTACCCCATGCTCTTATGACCTTGACGAAGGCCAACAAATCATAAGTCACATGTCAAGTTCTACCCGTCATTATCTTGTCAATTTGAACCCACCCGTACATACCCCTGACGTTGGCCAAATGTCAGAACGACTGTCCCAAACCAACTCATCTATCTATGCAACAGAAAAGTAACTAGCAGCCACCATCCACTATGCCTTGACGAAGGCCAACAAACATAGCATGAATACTACGTGCTACCCGTCTGAAACGACGGAGGGCTACAGCTGGTTTTTGGCGAAAAACCTTTAAAGTAACAAACTTGATATCGCTGAAGGAACCTGATAGCTTTTTAGAAAAATATAGTGGCGAAAGGCTTTGCTAAAAAGGTCACTCCCGGTGAGGGGATCTCGGCTCATTCCTCGTGGAATGAGGTGCAGGACATTCCAACTGAATACCGCGATGCAAAGCAACAAGTAATCGACTATAGTGAAGTTATTACCCTGACGCAAATTTCTGCCCAAGGGGTCACTCCCGGTGAAGGGATATCGGCCCTTGCCTCGTCGAATGAGGTGCAGGATATTCCAACTGAATACCACTGTGCAAAACAAAAGGAAATGTCCTTGTAATAACACTTTTTAAAACTATTCCAACAACGCCCAAACAGGTTTGTTTTCCTTTGCATTGATCAGAATCAACGCAGTCCCATCAATTAATCACACCAGAAAAGAATGAAAATAAAATGTACGTATATGCCATCCGCATTCGCCACTGGGTCCTGTCATCACCCGTTAGGTTACTTAACTAACGACAGAGCGGGGACTGGACTAGCGCGGGTGCAAAACATATACAACATCTACTAGTATATATACCAATATACAATAATCACTCCAGGCGTGATAAATGCAACATTACAGAAAAGTAATAAGCATCACAGAACAATACAGATAATCTGGGATCCCCGGGTTTCACAGAGCCGCTACTGAAACCCGACGTTCCCCTGTTCATGTGGATAGCCTGTGCAATGTAACCTAGACCCCTACGGGTGCGGCAAGTTACCCGCCAAAACCTGAAGCGAGGCAGCCCCCTACAGCAAAGTGAATGGACAACCCTGCACTTCACGGAATCCGGTAACTTGAGCACCCCTCCTTGGGTCAACCTGTACCCCCTACGAGTGCGGCGAATAGTCTGCCAATTCTAGAGTGAGGCCCTCTGCCTCTCAAAGCCATGAGATGCGGACCCGTTGCCCTCCAGAACCCGGCTATCCGTGCACTCCGTCGCAGGGTAAACCTAGTACAGAAATGAAAAATATGTTCAACGGGTACATCGACCTCAGCCCGGTCATGCCCCAAAAGAATATTATACAAACAGGCAGTGACGGCAGTCCACTTGTTGGACGCTCGCCCCACAATATCAAATGTACAAATAAATCCAAACTGCACTACCATTGCACACATCTATCCACCACGACAAATCCGCAACATCACAGCACAATACAGAACATCAACGCGAATGTCACGTTCGCAAACCCATCTAAAAGGACTATAGCAATTAGACAGGATTTACCGCTCGAATGACATTCACGGTCGGAGATATAATGTAAGTACTGTAAACAAACACGTTTAAAATTCCGATCAACAAAACTTCCCGAAGTGGACCCCAAGTACAACTGCAGTACTCAAACAAGATCTGGGCCCAAACAAAATATTCCAGAAACCACAATTCCCTATGCAAAACACCCAGAAGAAATATGGTGTACTGTTGCCACAAACTGGCGACGGAACCGCGGCCAAACCATGGTTTGTGCGGCGGTTCCGCGGCAGTATAGTGGAATCAGTGGACCAAATTTCTTCAGTATTGTTAAAAAAACCTGCTCGATTTTCTGAGATGCTCAAAATGATTTTTAGACCAGTTTTAAAAATCGAAAGAAACTTTAACATGAAAAGTGCGGTTTTGGAAATTTCGTTCGATCGATGTTTTAAACACGTTAGAACATGTTAGTAAAGGTTAATGGCGTGGCTCTGATATTATGTAAGTCTACGGTAGCGCCCCGGCCGTCATTCCGACACCAAACGCGGAATAAAAACTTTTATAACTGGCGCTATCGCATACTATAACCCGGATCTTGCCATTAACTCTAAACCAACAAACTGTAAAGAGGTAGAAAGGCTATACCGATCGATCCGAGTCCTTCGGTGTTTAGCCATCATTCCACACTCCTCGCGGCAACTCCGATCTCTTGTCTCCTCATCGAGGTGGCACCACGTCAACGAGTCTTTAAACGGGCTCCCGCCTCTATACCGAGGCAACTCGGACATGAAGTATGCTAACCGACATGTCCAAGATGTAGTAGAGAATGAGTAGAATACTTTGTCTCAAATACCCTAGGGTTCTCATCACATGAGAGGGATAGGGTGGAGGTTGAAGAAGATGCTAAGAGATGGAAACTGTTAACTCAAGAAAACTATCAAGAGAGCAAGAACTCAAGCATAATAACTGTAAGTGCACGGCGGCGCCCCGGCCGTCAATCCGACGCCGGAATGCGGAAACGAAAAACTTTTCAAACTAGAAAACCGGCACCACCGCGCACTAAAATCCCGGATCGGGCCATTTACCAAATCCTAGCAAACTATAGAAGGAGTAGAAAGCTATACCGAGGCGATCCGTGTTCTTCGATCTTCGTCCTCCACTCCGATCTCCTCACGGAATCTCCGGTCGTCGCCTCCTCATCGAAACGGGCACCACATCGCCGGGTTCTTTTACGGGCTCCCACCTCTGGACCGAGGCAACTCGCGCATGAAGTTGGCAAACCGACGTGCCCAAGAAATGCTGTAGATGAAGTGTGGATCACTTTGTCTCATGGGGTGAAGAAGTTGCCATTTGATGGAGGAGGGAAGAAAAATGATCTTTGAAAAAGAATGGAGCTCTCATTTTCCAAGCATGGAATGAGATGATAAATTTTCCCTCATACAAATAAACCTCTCTCTCTCTCTTGCAAAGTGGCCGGCCCCCCTATCTCAAAATGGTGGAGGGAAAAAGAATAATACATGAAGGGAGGTGAGTGTAGGAATCAAAAGAGGTGACCACATCCAAAAGTGATGATAACAAAGTCATATCAATTTCTAATCCATTCTTATCTCATTAATGCAAGAAATGATCAAAAGAAAAAGCCAAGATGCTTAAACTATCATAATCCCTCAAATGCAAGAAACCCTCCACAAATGCTAATTTGCAAACTTTCAAATTAGCCCCTCCATCAGAAAAATCTGGCCGTGAAGGAACAAAGAAAAACTGGCCGGAACGGAATATAAACTGGAAACTTCAGAAAACTGATCCCGTAATAAATTACAGGAAAACCCTGCGACTGTATATACATACCCGTATTTGTATTCCTACTGAATACAAATGCAAAGAGCAAAATCTACACTGTACAATACTAGGATCCGGCTTAAACTAAAGCCCACTAGTATTATCCGTCCGATCACGATCCGTGCAATACCGCATGTATCTGATCGAACCCTGCCATATCTCCATACGGCCTCTATAGCGTTTCGCCCGAAACTCGAGAAACTGGTCTGTGGGGGACTCTAAAGACTCGTCAACACCATGATTGTGGATTTAACCACTAGCACGTCAGAGGTATTAGCCATACGTGACGGGCTACCAGGTATTGACCAAAAGGGACGTCGATGAGCGAACTCATCCTGACACCCTACTGAGCCTGTCAGTGACAATAACCGTACAGTCCGGTCCGTTCGTCTATGAGCATCGCATGGCGGGCCTAGGGGGTTGGTAAAAGTCAGACCCCCAAAAGCGGTACAAGTCGTGTCGGAGTGTAGCCCAGAACACCCTGAGATACTACTGGAATATCTACCAGTAAATCTCCTGCCTTGGCCAAGGACTTCGTGTAATGGCTCTCCTAGACACAGCGCGACCTCACCCCCAATACCGGGAGAGACGAACCCCTGAAGATTCGCTCACTGCCTCCATGTGGCTCGGGACTGTACCCAACTAAAACCTGTTTGCACGTCTCCTTTGAGCGTGGTAGGGTAGTAATCAAAGCACAGTGGGAACTCATACGAGAAAAATGACGATCTCAGGTCGATGAACTAACCTGTACGCATGTCACCAGGGAACTGCTATCTTACATCAGGTATAATACCAACTAGCATGTTCTCGGCGAGTCCTGTCCGGTGTACTCATAACCCAATGAGCACCTGTATACATCTTAGGTGAACCAACTGACACCAGTGGCTTGTGAGACCGGCCACCGCCCCTCGTCGGGGTCTCGACTGTATACACCAGTCTACTCTGGAGTATCGATGCCTTGTCTCGAAACTCCCACGACTAGGGACCTTTTAAGGATGTGCTTATAGACCCCAGCTCCCACGTATATGATCGCCCTCATACTGCTGGCAGTCAAGCAAGAATCCTAGGGGCTCTATCAATGCGCAATAGTGACCTGTAAGGTCACCTAAAGCAGTACACGATGATAAAGATAAACCAGATAGCATACTATCATCTTGAGTAAGACTGTCCTACCGGTATAGGTCCTTCCTCAATCATTGCAATCACGTGCCTGTGATCCAATAATTGACTCTGAGGGCACTATCTCCAACAATCTCCCACTTGCACTCAAGGCTAATTATTGCGATGTCGCATACTCATAGCCCGTGTGATACCGAACACCCAACTCCTCTACTAGTCTGTCTCACAAAGCTCGTTTGCGAAACTATTTCGTTCGAGGAATAGCCTCAGTGAGTGGATCCGCTCTGATGTTTCTTTCTATGTCTCTCTTTATCTCATGTTCGCGGAGAAAGCCATCTCCCGAAATGAGCAATACCTGTCTTAGAATGTGTCTGTATGTATGATGGGACCTAATTCATAAGTGAACTCCAAATCCAAACTTCTTAGACTGTATCGTCGACTGAACTTAATCAGTGTTCTGAGCCATGCCTCCCTCATTATCCGCCTGGACCACCTGTCCAAAATACTTCCCCTCGTCAGAGGAAAAACAATAACTCTGACAACCAATCTGTCATCCAGGTCACCTTGGAAGCCTGGAATGATAACTGTCTCCCGAATGAGGCTGTCGTTATCATATCCCTAGAACATCCACTTATGTTCTAAAGCTGCTTCCGAATGTTTCTCCAGGATAGGATCAATATCAACTTATTGCATCTACTGCAAAAACAACATCTGGTGTGGTACTTGACATCTCATGATTGACTCAATTGTCTAAGCAAGTGATCTGCCAATCATGTACATCCCTCTCCCCTTTAATCTGTAAGACACCTTTAGAGGGGGTGACTCCATCACCTGCAGGTACACCACCATGCCAGGAGTCATCCATTCTAAATACTCATAGAATGCTGTCAAGTACCCTGATTGGGACACTTCCCAAATCTAGATCTAAAACCATAGATCCAGTAACCAGAATGTCTGATATAATATCCAATTCCTATGTGGAGAAACCACTGTGTGACAACCAAAATATAACCGATCGTAGTAAAGGAATTTCACTTCCTACTCTGTGTATGTCATCCAAATACCAGGACATCGCACCCTACTACCTTCTTAACAGATCCATCCCTATTTTGACGAAGTCAAACCTATGACTGTCACATCAGAAATAGATGATCTATCTCCGCTATATCTGCTTTAGTCTATAAATAGACATAAGCCACTTGTGCACCAATGCTTCTGCTGCTCCCACTGACTACGACAACCCTCTGGTAGAGTCATATACACGTGCACTTCTAAAGCTAGTTTAGAACTACGCTATACTCATCCTCCTGCCGGGTCTCACAGTCTGGAACAACAGCAATGGCAAGTCTGGGTAAACAAGAACCTCCCTGCCACCGTCCTTGAGCATACCGAAGTACCTCTCGAGCGCCTGAGGTTACCCACCATATCTGCGGAGTGGCCAATGGAATGTCAAACTAGATTGAATCTTTAGGTTCTTTATCAAATCTTCAGTAATCGTTTTGCGGTTCTGGAATCACTTCCAGTTCTACCATACTCCCACTACTGTTTTCTGAAAAAATCCATTTTTATTAAAACTGTGGCGAGTTAAGAACAATATCACTATTGATCTTCCAGATGGTAGAAAGTCAACCCTCGTCATAGCCTGGGTCAACCCACAAACAGCCATTACAGAAACGTGCCGTGAGTTATCCAGAGTCTGGTTTAAAGCATAAACCGGACAACTCCCCGTACCTTAACAATGTCAAGATATGAATTGTTCTATATCCAATACAGAAACAGAGGCACTAATTTAATTGAACCAGATTCAAATCATGCGACTATCTCCAGTGCATGTTAACTAAATGGAAAGGGACGATCAGCGTTACTCAACTTAGGAATGCATCCAGATATGAGTAACCCGAAAGAGAAGCAAGTTCTCTTAATCATTACTATCAACTAAATACCATACACAAGTATCTACATCTTCGATCACCTTGAAGAATCCCGATACTTGCAACACCTGGTTCTCTACTTTACTCTTGTACCTATAACTTCTCAAAACTTGGACCCTGTGTTTCTACGAAACACATGTCTAAGAATTAGAGAAGGCGTAAGTAAACAGAATACAGTACGAGTACCAACCCCTCTGTCCTCATGGACACTGGACAATATACAATACTCTGTATAAGTCCCCTGAGTCTAATAACTCATTCACTGTATGTCGTAGGTTGAAAAATGTACTTATGGTTAAGAAGAATTACACAGCTGTTCAATGCTCCTTACCTAACCATCCACTGATATAGGTAAATGTTCTGGACATAATTTCAAGAAGGTATATCTCACTCTATAAAAATAGACATACATATACATCAACTTGAAATTGGTGCATAACAGCGGATATTCAAAACCAAATATTTGCCGTCCGGCAAACAACCCAGGTGACTTCCTCAAATATCACCAATTACAACGAATTCCGATATAATGAGGATGATCACCTAATTCCCAATAACTTACTCCCACTCATCATCTGTAAAACCATACAGATGTGAGAATTAAACCTGGTAAATACATACCCTGGAGCAAGTGTCTAATTGGGAAAGCAGTTTTCTTTTAACGGTACACAGTGAAACTGAAACATTGAAATGTTTCGATGGGGTATCCCGGTATTCCTAGTAATGCCTCTTCCATTATCCAGATTCACAACTGTAACTGTATATCTCTTTGCCATCTCTCCAAATCCCTTTATATGTCTTTAGTCATTACCTTATGTACACCCTCTTAGGCTAAATGGTTTTCTTCCTTTCCTACCGTTCGGCACCAGCCTATGGTTTGGAAGAAGACTATCCAATAAGCATAATGGGTGTACTGTACTAGTCCTAGGAGCACTCGCAATGCGAGAGAAGGTGAAGATAAAAGACAACCGAATAAACTTTATTCCTATTTCTCCTGAACCAGAATCCATCTCCGAACTGGAACAAGTTCCTTTCGAGTTCGTATATAACCATGCGATGGATTATCCAATAAACTTGGGATCTTCGTAGTGATACAGCGTGTCCTGGAGAAATACAAAGGTGAAATGGGAGTGGTAATGAAATACTTGGTTTGGTCGTGAATAGCAGTCGCAATTTACTTTTCCCTTTTACTAATCCCTTTCTTTGTCTTTACTTAATACGTTCTGTACACCATCGTTATGCTAATTGGTTTTGTTCATTCCCCACCGTTCGGCACCAGCCTAAGGTTTGGAAGAAGACTATCCAATTTGCGTAATAGGTGTACTATCTCCTAAACCAAGGAGTACTCGCAACCTGAGAGAAGATAAAAGGAAAAGACAACTGAATAGTCCTATTCGTTTTCTCTAGAACCGGAAACCATCCTCGAATAAATTCCTTCGAGTTCGTATATAACCATACGATGGTTTTGTCCAATGGAAGTGGACGTTCGTAGTATACGGGGTGTCCTGGAGAAAAGGATAAAAGTAGGAGTGGCAATGAGGTTTGCAACTCTGACAATCCAAAAGCCAGTGCTTAAGAAGGTTCGGTTAATTTTGGTCACTGAGTCATAGTCAAAGGTCGGGTCAAGGGTCGCTGCCAAAGAGAGAGAGAAAAGAAACACTCAGCGTGCACTCTAACCTAGATCAGAATGGTTATCACTTTATCTAATCAGGAAACCTCCCACTGTAACGTCAAATTCTTCTCCAAACCAGAAAGAAGAATTAGCCGGGATCACCCGAGGAGTAAACCAACTCATCAGTGGGAATCGGGATCCAACTATCATCGCATGATAATGTGACGGAATCCTCTCACGTTATCACACTCCAGAAGGTATGCGCATATCTGGAAAGTTTCAGTTTCTTTAGAAACTCCCGATGTGATTTTTACCCCATGCTCTTATGACATTGACTTTGGCCAACATATCATAAGTCACATGTCAAGTTCTACCCGTCATTCTCCAGGTTAATTTGAACCCACCCGTACATACCCTTGACTTTGGCCAAAATAGTAGCACGACTGTCCCAAACCAATGCATCTATCTATGTTACATATGAATACCCAATAGATACCAATCACTGTGCCTTGACTTTGGCCAACACACACAGCTTGAATACTTATTGACTATCCATATGAAACGACGGAGGGCTACGAATGGTTTCTGGCGAAAACCTTTAACGTAATGAACTTGATATCGTTGAAGGAACTGGATAGCTTTATAAAAATATAGTGACGAAAACCTTTGCTAAAGAGGTCACTCCCGGTGAAGGGATCTCAGCTCTTTCCCCGTAGAATGAGGTGCAGGATATTCCAACTGAATACCACGATGCAAAGCAATAGTAATCGGCTATAGTGAAGTTATTGCCCTGACGCAAACTTCTGTCCAAGGGGTCACTCCCGGTGAAGGGATCTCGGCCCTTGCCTCGTCGACTGAGGAGCAGGATATTCCAACTGAATACCACGATGCAAAACAGAAGAGAACGTCCTTGCAATAACAGCTTTTTGAAAAGTGTTCCAACAACATCAGAATAGGTTTGTTTAACTTGCATTGATCCGAATCAATGCAGTCCCATCAATTGATCACACCAATAAAGAACGAAAATAATGATGTACATATATGCCATCCGCATTCGCCACTGGGTCCCGTCATCACCCGTTAGGTTACTTAACTAACGACAGAGCGGGGACTGGACTAGCGCGGATGCAAAACATATACAACATCTACTAGTATATATATCAATATATAATATCGCTCAAGGCGTGATAAAATGCAACATCACAGAAATGTAATAAGCATCACAGAACAATACAGATATCTGGGATCCCCGGGTTTCATAGAGCCGCTACTGAAACCTGACGTTCCCTTGGTCGTGTGGATAGCCTGTGCAATGAAATCCTAGATCCCTACGGGCGCGGCAAGTTACCCACCAAAACCTGAAGTGAGGCAGCCCCCTTCAGCAACGTGAATGGACCACCCAGCACTTCACGGAATCCGGCAACTTGGGCACCCCTCCTGGGTCAACCTGTACCCCGTACGAGTGCGGCGAATAGCCCGCCAATTCTAGAGTAAAGCCCCCTCCGTCTCAATTCCATGAGATGCGGGCCCATTGCCCTCTATAATCCGGCTATCCGTGCACCCCTCCGCGGGGTAATCCTAGTACATAAAGTAAAATATACAACGGGTACAACGACCTCACCCCGGTCGTCCCCCAAAAGAATAATATACAAACAGGCAGTGACGGCAGTCCACATGTCGGACGCTCGCCCCGCAAAATCAAATGTACATAAATAACCAAACTATACTACCATTGCATCCAGGCTATCCCCCATGACCAATCCGCAACATCACAGCACAACACAGAACATCAACGTGAATGTCACGTTCGCAAATCCGTCTAAAAGGGCTATAGCAGATAGACTGGATTTACCGATCGAGTGACATTCACGGTCGCAGATATAATGTAAATACTATGAACTAACATGTTTAAAATTTTCGATCGATCAAATTTACCCAAGTGGGCCCCAAGCACAACTGTAGCACTCAGAGAAAATCTGGGCCCAAAAAGAATATCCCAAAACCCCCATTTCCTAACCAGAAGCCTACTGTGAAAATATGGTGCAAAGATAACACTTTCCCACCGCGGAACCGCGGCCAAACCTGGGGTTTGGCCGCGTTTCCGCGGTCGTACTGAGGAATCATTGCATCGAATTTTCCCAGAATGCTTAGAATTCCCTGCACTTATTTCTGCAATGCACTGAAAAATTTTTAAAGCCAAAAAAATTTCGACAGAAACTTGTGCACTAGAAAATACGGTTTTTGGGATTTTTGTTCGATCGAGTTCTAAACATACTAGAGCAAGCTAGACTAGGTTAATGGCGAGGCTCTGATACCAATGTAAGTGCACGGCGGCGCCCCGACCGTCAATACGACGCCGGAATGCGGAAACAAAAACTTTTCAAACTAGAAAACCGGTACCACCGCGCACTAAAATCCCGGATCGGGCCATTAACCTAATCCTAGCAAACTATAGAAAGAGTAGAAAGCTATACTGAGGCGATTCGTGTCCTTCGGTCTTCGGCCTCCACTCCGATCTCCTCGCGGAATCTCCGGTCGTCGCCTCCTCGTCGAAACGGGCACCACATCGCCGGGTTCTTTTATGGGCTCCCACCTCTGGACCGAGGCAACTCGCGCACGAAGTTGGCAAGCCGACGTGTCCAAGAAATGCTGTAGATGAAGTGTAGATCACTTTGACTCATGGGGTGAAGAAGTTGCCATTTGATGGAGGAGGGAAGAAAAATGATCTTTGAAAAAGAATGGAGCTCTGATTTTTCAAGCATGAAATGATAAATTTTCCCTCATACAAATGAACCTCTCTCTCTCTTGCAAAGTGGCCGGCCCCCCTATCTCAAAATGGTGGAGGGAAAAAAGAATAATACATGAAGGGAGGTGAGTGTAGGAATCAAAAGAGGTGACCACATCCAAAAGTGATGATAACAAAGTCATATCAATTTCTAATCCATTCTTATCTCATTAATGCAAGAAATGATCACAAGAAAAAGCAAAGATGCTTAAACCATCATAATCCCTCAAATGCAAGAAACCCCTCCACAAATGCTAATTTGCAAACTTGCAAATTATCCCCTCCATCAGAAAAATCCGGCCGTGAAGGAACAAAGGAAAACTGGCCGGAACGGAATATAAACTGTCAACTTCAGAAAACTGATCCCGTAATAAATTACAGGAAAACCCCGCGCCTGTATATACATACATGCATTTGTATTCCCACTGAATACAAATGCAAAGAGACAAAATCTACACTATACAATACTAGGATCCGGCTTAAACCAAAGCCCACTAGTATTATCCGTCCGATCACGATCCGTGCAATACCGCACGTATCTGATCGAACCCTGCCATATCTCAATACGGCTACAGCGTTTCTCCCGAAACTTGAGAAACTGGTCTATGGGGGACTCTAAAGACTCGTCAACACCTTGGTTGTGGATTTAACCACTAGCACGTTAGAGGTATTAGCCATATGTGACGGGCTACCAGGTATTGACCAAAAGGGACGTCGATGAGCGAACTCATCCTGACACCCTACTGAGCCTGTCAGTGACAATATCCGTACAGTCTGGTCCGTTCGTCTATGAGCATCGCATGGCGGGCCTAGGGGGTTGGTAAAAGTCAAACCCCCAAAAGCGGTACAAGTCGTGTCGGAGTGTAGCCCAGAACACCCTGAGATACTACTGGAATACTACCAGTAAATCTCCTGCCTTGGCCAAGGACTTCGTGTAATGGCTCTCCTAGACACAGCGCGACCTCACACCCAATACCGGGAGAGACGAGCGCGACCTCACCCCCAATACCGGGAGAGACGAACCCCTGCAGATCCGCTCACTGCCTCCATGTGGCTCGGGACTGTACCCAACTAAAACCTGTTTGCACGTCTCCTTTGAGCGTGGTAGGGTAGTAATCAAAGAACAGTGGGAACTCACACGAGACAAATGACGATCTCAGGTCGATGAACTAACCAGTACACATGTCACCAGGGAACTGCTATCTGACATCAGGTATAATACCAACTAGCATGTTCCCGGCGAGTCCTGTCCGGTGTACTCATAACCCAATGAGCACCTGTATACATCTTAGGTGAACCAACTGACACCAGTGGCTTGTGAGACCGGCCACTGCCCCTCATCAGGGTCTCGACTGTATACACTAGTCTACTCTGGAGTATCGATGCCCTGTTTCGAAACTCCCACGACTAGGGACCTTTTAAGGATGTACTTATAGACCCCAGCTCCCACGTATATGATCGCTCTCATACTGCTGGCAGTCAAGCAAGAATCCTAGGGGCTCTATCAACGTGCAATAGTGACCACCTAAAGCAGTACACGATGATAAAGATAAACCAGATAGCATACTATCATCTTGAGTAAGACTGTCCTACCGGTATAGGTCCTCCCTCAATCATTGCAATCACGTGCTTGTGATCAAATAATTGACTCTGAGGGCACTATCTCCAACAATAACTTGTGGTGATCTTTTCTTTTGTGAGTATATATATATAAGGTTGTGTAAAGAAAATATCTCATGAAAAAATATCTCCCAAAAATATCTTCACAAAACCCTAAAATATATATATACAAAACAAACTATCATTAATTTTATTATGACTCACTTAGTGACTCATTAGCATGAGTCACTAATGAAC
The DNA here is from genome assembly GCA_030015575.1 of Agapanthus africanus. NCBI lineage: Eukaryota > Viridiplantae > Streptophyta > Magnoliopsida > Asparagales > Amaryllidaceae > Agapanthus > Agapanthus africanus. The sequence continues at coordinate 338,612,456 of CM057342.1, read as the reverse complement.
ATGCTAGAAGAAATGTGTCACCAAGAATGAGTCACACTTTCCAAAATCCTTTTAATCATTTAAACGAAAATGATTAACCAAAAGAAATGCATCTTCTAAAATATTCTCGTAACGGATTACGAGAATACCCGTCACCTGTATATACATACCCGTATCCTTATTCCGACCGAATACGAATACGAGAGACTAAAATATTCCAACTCAATATAATACATGGATACGGCTTAAACCAAAGCCCACCAGTATTATCTATCCGAAATATGACACGTGCACAAGTGCACGTACATTTTCGAACCCTGCCATAAAACCATAAGGCCTCTACAACATTTCGCCCGAACTTGGGAAACTATCTGTGGGGGACTCTAAAGACTCGTCAAAACCCTGGTAGTGGGTTTAACTAAAAGCACGTCAGCGGCACTAGCTGTGCGTAACGGCTGCCCATGTACTGACCGAAAGGGAAGCTGATGAGCGAACTCATCCTGGAACCCTACTGAGCCTATCAGTGACAATATCCATACAGTCCGGTCCGTTCGTCTATGAGCATCACATATCGGGCCTAGGGGGCTAGTAACTTCAGACCCCCAATAGTAGTATAAGTCGTGTCGGAGAGTGGCCCTGAACACCCTGAGAAACTACTGGAATACTTACCAGTAATTCTCACCTGCCTTGGCTAAGGACTTAGTGTAATGGCTCTCCTAGACATAGCGCGATCTCACCCCCAATACCGGGAGAGACGAATCCCCTGCTGATCCGCTCACTTGCCTCCATGTGGCTCGGTACTGTACCCAACTAAAACCTGTTTGCACAACTCCTTTGAGCCGTGGTAGGGTAATAATAAATGCACAGTGGGAACTCACACGAGACAAATGGCGACCTCTGGTCGATGAACTAACCTGTACACATGTCATCAGGGAACTGCTATCTGATGCTAGGTATAAATACCAACTAGCAGGTTCTCGGCGAGTCCTGTCCGGTGTACTCTTAACCCAATGAGCACCTGTATACATCTTAGGTGATCCAACTGACACCAATGGCTTGTGAGACCGGCCACCACCCCTCGTCGGGGTCTTGCTCACACCATAATATTGTATTATTATATTCCTCATTCTTATTCATTTTATAAATAAACAGGTGCTTTTGACGCATGTCTGGTACATATTACAGGTTACAGGTTCTTGGATCTAAAACAGTGAAAAAGACAAAAGACGATGCAAAAGTGGGACTTTAACCAATAAACAGAAGACTCTTGATCAAGCCTACATAAGGATCAGTTCACAAAGCAAGATTTAAGACGTCGACACAAAGCGAACGGTTAAAGTTCAATACAATTACTCACTGTGAAGATCTGGAGAAGACGTAGAAGCCAATCTGAGAAAAGACTTGTAAAAGTAGAAAGTACAAGTCAGCAGGATACAACACAAGAATTCTGAGCAGTCAACTGTCCGGTTTGACCACGGAACCCTGGCCAAACCCTGGCCGCGACTACGGTTCCACGGCGGGGTTGAGTGATTAGGGGATAAAAATCTTACCATAACCTTGTGCGGCGCTGACTAGTCAACCTAGGGGTATTCTTGTAAATGCAGACGTGCGAATCATTTGTAACCTAGGGTTTCCTATTCTCTATAAATAGGAACTCTAAATCATTGTAAAGCCCATGCCTCCCTATGCCTCTTTCTATGACTAAAATTTAGAATTCTTCTGGAGAGCATCGATGCCTCTTTTCATATCATGAATTCAGATCTGACAACTCTGTTTTGATGTTTGGAGAGAGCCATTTGTAAAGTAAGTTGGTAATTTCAATTCTTGCCCTAGGTAATCTTTCATTCTTTGCCCTAGATAAATGTTTTTAAATTCCCTAATGAGATAGTAGTCTCCTCGCTTGTTAGGGTTAGTTTTGGGAAAGGCTTTTGAGAGATGAGATCTCTCATCCCTTTCTTGCCCATCATACTTTTCAATAGGACTCCATGCATACACGCACACACCGCGCCCTACGGCATCCTATCCCTCGAGGTAGCGGTGATACCGTAGTATAAAGGCCCGGTTGCACGTGTTTTCCATGGAGGTTAGGGTAAGGATCTCTAAAAGAAGGACAAGAACCTAGAGGAAGGAACACCTTCCCGAATGGATCTAATCCCCTTTATTGATAATTACCATAACTTCTCATAGATCTTCATTTGGGTATAGAAAGCGTTGAGATTTATTTACATTTCCAAACCATTCCTAAACCTAACCCTAGCAAGATTTAGATCTAGATAATCTTAGATACAGATAGATTTAGTTTTTAGATTTAATAATCAATCCGGCTCCCATCGGAATTAACTCGTTTGAGCGACTATGAAATTCATAACATCCCTGTGGACCGACCCGTACTCACTGGCTAGCTACCATGCGACGCCGTTCTTGATTTCGGTTAGTAGATAGTTTTTGAGATACAAATCAAATGGCGTCGTTGCCGGGGATGGCGTAAAATTTCCTTTTTTGCAATTTCGGGTTTATCTAAAATTAAAAAAATCATAAAAATATAAAAAATATATCATCTGTTAGTTTTGGAAAGGGTATTTTTTGTGAGTTTTGCAGGATTTACGAACAAATACGGATCTGGAAATCTACAGAGGTCAAAACAGCAAAGAGACGATCCTAAAAACAGAATATTACAACAAACAAGGAGCAGAAAAAATTTGGAGATCTGAACCCCCCATCTCACCGCTAACCCTCCGCGCAAACCCACCTCAGACCGCGGATCCGCCGCGGTCTTGGAGGTTCAGAACGTCGGAAAAATTCTTAGGAACCGTGTCGGCTTGTTGACCGCGAAAACACGGCACTAAGGCTCTTAGGCCGCGGAAACTCGGCGGGTCTGTGACATTATCTTGTGCAAAATTTTCTGTGAGTTCCTCTGTTCTTTCTCTGGAAATCTAGATATATCTTTTCTAAAAATCTCCTGCAGGGTTCTTTGCGCTTTAAAAATATTCCCCCTTTCAAATAACAAATCTTGTGCAGGATTCTTTGCGCCGCACATAAAATAAAAAAGATTTGATTGCAAGTGATTTACTGTTTTGCATATCTTTAATCGGATTTTAAGGGGCTTTTGACAAATTCAGATTGGGTGGGGATTTCATCACCCTTCCCAGGACCCCAGAAATCACATAAGGCATTTGCATTGACCATATTTAATTAAGAAATACTAGACTCAGCCCTAAGGACTTCGAGCTCAATAGGACAGAGGACTAGCTATAGGCATCGGCCGTTTATCCTAACCTGACTTTGCGGTGTCTAGGCAAGTGTGTCTAAGGTAAGTGGTTACTTAATTAGGACCGCTACTTGTAGCTGGGAGCCTCCCACTTACCTGGCACTTACCTGGTCGCAATTGGCGGTGAAGAGGCGGTTTGAGGTCCTATCTCTAGCCCTTTGGAATAGTTAGGAGCTGTCTAGCTGACCAAGGTGACCTTAGATCTAGGCCTGATTGTGCATTTTTGGTTGATCGAAAGTGTGTCTTAGCTCTTTTCTCGAAAATCTTTTTGCAAACAGTTCTAAATAAAGAGAAAAAGGAAAAAGGAAATTTTTTTTTATAAAAAAAACAACTTGCAAAATTTTGCCGCTAAGAAATCCTTGCACCACCTACCTACTTTCTCTTCTCTTTCTTCTATCATGGGTACCCCACATCACAAATCTTTTGCCGAACTTTGGTATCCCGAACCTAATTTTTCTTCGTACGTCAATTGTTTCGGTCGATTTAAGGAAGATCCCTCCGTGCCCAAAATTTCTTTGAAAGATCAAATAGAAGCGTCTAGGAGAAACAGTTCGACTTTGCAACTCACTTTGTGTCAACCATGTCAACCTTTACCACCTTCATACGTTGATACCACTTTTTCGATTCCAGTTGTAACTCCTAAACCGATGTCCATTGCTGAGCACATTGCTCAATCTCGTAGCCGATCTTTCACCCCTCTCCACACATCTAGTTCTAGGGATCAACAAGTCCATCCACCTTTTTATCCAACTGTTGACCCTACTCCTGTCCAACCATCCAATTCCTACCAGTCCTACCCGGCTTTCCCTCCTTCCCTAGACATTACTTCTACACAGCCATTTGGGAGTTTCACGTATCCAAACAATCTCGAATCTTTTACCGAAACCCCTTCACAACCCATGTCTAGTTTGGAACAGTCGTAGGAGGCGTACATCGCAGCAACAAACAAAATGATGAGGAATGTGGATGCGTCCATAGCCGACCTTATACAACCTAGTGAACTGGTCGCTAGTTTCCAACTAGCTTCAAATTTTTCAATGTATAAGGAAGCGGTTGGACAGAGTGCGAATTTGAGAGGATTTCCAAATCAACCCTACACATACCCACTTGAAGCCCACAACTCCGGTTTTCCATCGATTGTCCCAAATAGTTCACCAGTTGAAAATAAAAACGAGTTGTGTGATTTGGTAGTGCTTGATTTGCCAGATTGTGAAGAACCCCTTTCGAGTGAAACCACACTTAATCCTTTAGATCTTTACACCACCAATCTAGAACCTGAATTGATAAATATCCATGCTTTTGATGAGGTGTCTAAGAAAATTGATTTTCACTTGATTGAGGATATAGACGCCGGGAATATTTCGGATGATGAACCAGTAGATTTGATTGAAATTTTATGTCCCATTCATCATCCCGAGTCATTAGATGTTTCTCCCGAACTTTATATGCATCTTGATTTTGATGATAATGGCATGGATGAGATAAATATTGAGGAGAATTATGAGGATAGTATTGAGGAGAGTATTGAGGATAATATTGAGGTTGAACCATTTTTGTTTGATGTGTCGGATTTTCCAATTCATTCTCCTGAACCTTTAACTGTTATATCACCCTCCCTCCTTTCCATCGTTCCGACCACGCAAAAGATCACGCTTGACGACTGAGTTTGAAAAATGTCCCTTTAAATCTGACACAGTTCTCACAGCCGATAACACTTACGGGTGTTTCACTTTTTCGGACGATGTTGATGTCTCACCGCCCGAGTTTGAGTCCTTTGAATTTTCAGATGAAATAGTTGAACCATCAAACTCGGTTTCTTACAGTCGTTTCGAACCATTGTTGTAATCTTTCCATTTCGAGACAGTTTACTACGGTGAGAATGAGACTATCCTTAATTCACTCCCTTTCGTCGTTCCTATCGTTCCGACCGTACAAGAGACCGTTACGCTTTCATCTTCAAGACCAAGTTCGGCGTACCCATGCTTTCTTGCGAATCTTGAGGGATTTGACCCCATTTCTCGACGGGTTGATAGATTAGCACAATCACTTTTAACACATCGGTCATCACAAATTGCGCTAATTTATTCACTCGATTTACACCCTCAAGATCGTACTCCACTTCTTTCTCTTTTCCGCCATTCTTCTCCCCCACCGAGACCGTATCCCGTTTCTACCTCCACACGGTCTCGTGTGCTTCTCATCTCTTTTCTTTCCACTCCATTCTTTCACCAACTCGACCATTACCACGATAAGATTTTTGAATGGTTGGTGCTAACTTTTGGCTTGTGTAAGGCCAAGCTTAAGTTTGGGAGGAACCTTGTTGTATATATTTATATATATTTTTTTGTTTTCTTTTTCTATAAAAAAAAATTCAAAACATTAAAAAAATATAATTTTTTATATATATAAATAAACAGGGGAGTGCCAGCATTTTGACCCTCTTGGTGTTGCATAACAGCGAGGACACTGTCAAGTTTAAGTTTGGAGGTATGCTCGGTACGTCTTCTTCTTTCGCATTCATTTGTACATATTTTTTGTATTTGCATACTTATTGGAAAACCCATAAAAAATTGAATTTTTTTTGAAAAATTATTGTATTCAATTTTGGCCTTATTTGACTTGAGTTTGACAAATAGGTTAACTAGTTAGGAACAACTAGATCTTAGATTTAGTAAATTAAAAACCCTAAAAATAACCTTCCTTAAACTTTAACGGTAGAAAGTATATGTGTCACGTCCCGAAAGTACGGAACATGACCGGCACTTAAACTACGAAACGTCTCGAGGCGTACGTAATCTAAGTAAACCGAAAACCCAGAAATCCAAACCAAGAAAAGAAGTAGAGTGAAGGAAAACCAATTTAAAACAAGTAGTTTTAATAGCATAAGCCGAATTATGCGGTTTTTAAGAACATCAAAATTTACTGAAAATTTCGGCAGAGTCTCCTTTGTAAAAACTGGCTCCCAAACGGGATACAACATGAATAGTATACGAAATCAATAAAAAGGCATCCCCAAGCGGGAGCTAGCTCTTCGTCAATCGACGGTCACAACCACACAAGCAATATAATATACAACGCCAACGGCGAGGATCAAAACTCAAAAGGAACTCAAAACCACCAGAAATATAACGAGCGACTCTAAGGTCGAAAGAATAAACAACACTGGTCTCTAACTCAAAAAATACATGTTTGGTTGATGGAATTTACTAGATACAACGGAATAGTATTATACAAGGTAATATGATGGGTACGATACAAGAAAAACCCACCTACTAGCAAGTCACCCGAATGAAACTGAGCCCGCAAAACCGTAACGAAACCTGTACGGCAAACCTGCAAGAAACTGGGGCACAACGGGGGTGAGTTGCCAACTCGTGAATAGAAAAACATCTACGCACAGAAATCGCATAAATAACGCAACCTAGGTCAATGATCATAATATATCCTCAAAAATATGTATAACATGCAGCCTATAACAATGGCTAGGGTAATATCTAACCGAGTGAAATCTCATGTGCCCGTGTCGGTGCCTCAGGTAGCAATATATCATATGAATGAGGTATGAATGCATGAAACCGAATACATGTAATGAAGAAACTGTTTTCATAAATTAGTAAGATTTCTTTCGTATTTTTAAACTGAGGTATCATAATGAAATCAGTATCAACAGTGTCTAGCATCGACACAAAACATAAATCTCACTGTCTCGAAATATCAATGTCTCAATCTCAATATCTAGGGCGCCGTCAGTCCGGACCGGCCCCTACCATCCATCTCAAGACCACGACGGTATCCTCCGGATATCCGACGCGTCGGGTAATATCACCGGTAGGTAGTGCTCCCCTGCCGGGCTCAACGTCAACACCACATTCATCTTGCCCCGGGGTACCATACCGGGCCCACCATGTACCCGTGACGGTTCCTCCACTCCTCGACACGGATCTCCAAAACCACAGCAAACTCATGGTGGACGACACTTTACATCACTAGAAAACCGCAACATTTTATATTTTAAAAGATCGTAAGTTGTAAATTTTGCGGCTTTCCCCGAAATCCAGAAATATCATAAATCTCAAGAAATCATCACAAGTGCATATGTCAATGATAATGAACTAGGCATGAACAACTGAGTAACAGTATGCATGAAGTGGTAGGTAATAACTACAATGTCTAATATGGCATATAAGGGAAATACACTAATATCATGTCAAAACTACCAGCTAACAATCTAAGTCAAGCAATTATATTCTCTAAAGTGTACGTGACATGGCAATTACCGATGAAGATGTGAGTGACCCGGCAAGTAGGTGTACGTGGTACATACGCATCATCGGTAATGGTGCTGGTGTCCTAACAGCATGATATCAATAATGGAATATGCAGCAAAATAAATATGCGAGACAGAGCGAACAGCAATAATGTGCGGGAGCTGAATACTAGACACAACGATAACTAATCTACAATAATCTAATATAAGTCCTACGAATGGTGCCTTTTGAAATAACACGAATCATGGGGTTTTGAAAATAGGGCTACGGTGTTTTTATGAAAGGATACGTCGTTTTTGAAATATCCGTAGATTCCCTTGAGCTGTCTTTAAAATTGCCCACGATTCGTTAGTTTTTGAAATAGGTAAGAAGTCTAATCTAATCTAACAACTACACTAAACTATACGGCTGAACTAACAAGCTGAACTACAGGTAAGGAAACCGCCTATCATCTGAGTCGATACATATACATACCTGTATATGTATAGTCGGTGATCCCGCCTCAACAATATCATATCCGATACCATATCTATAATCAGGCATCCCAAGTCAAGAGTGCGGATCAATCATCAATATAGCTCGTACGTAAATCTGTCGTACGGCATCCCAAATCAGGGTACGGGTCAATATCACATTCATCATACTATTCACCCGGTATCCTCTTTATCAAATATTATGATCGGGGTACTGATCTAAGTATAGTACCATACTGATACCGCCTACGTATGCATGGACGTGTGTGAAACACTACGTCAAGGACCCGCTACAACGTCATGTCGTATCTAAGATATGAACCCTGCTATATCACCGATCTCACGGCCTCAAATCGAATCTCATCGACTCAGCTCAATCCCAAGTATCATCCTCAATCCGTATGTGAACACATAGTCCCATACCCATGTGAACACATAACTATAAAGAATCCCATGAGTACATATCAATAGGAATGTATGCAAGTATGTATGTGTGTATGTGTAGTGCAACACTACCCTAGGGTTCGCAACATTAAAAATAGTCCAACACACCAATATCCATCCTAAGCATCGTTATTAATCCTAAATAACATATAATAATTGTTGGTGTGTATACGCATCTGTATACACCACCACGGACTGCGGGGGTGCTATACGCCATCCACCCGACTTCTCCCCGTAGATATAAATCTACTCACCTGGTCCTCGCTAGCCGGTGCCGACGTTGCCACGCGCTTGCTTGTCGTATCGAAGTCCACATGGGGGTACCTACATATCATAACGCACCATATCTCATTAAAATCCGACTCATGATCAAAACGACACACGAATCCCACATAGGTCAAAACCTATGGTTGCTTTCACAAATCAACCCAAAAACCCTCGGCGTCGGCGTACAACCGCCAAACCATCGAGAAAAACCCAAATACACTCATTTGCACATTCACGAACACTAATTTTAATATAAACTAGGTTAAAACTCACAAAAACGCCAATTTCACTCAAAAAGTCATTTTTCCGAAAATCTAGCAAGCACAATTCGCCGTTTTTGTACAAAACACGATGTTTAAATGAATGTAGCGGACAATATATTTATTAAATATCTTAAATAAGTCATAAAAACCATTTCCATAATTTAAACTCATAAATTTGCATAATTTCCAAAATCCTAGTTTGCAAAATATCAAATTTAACACCCTTTAAAGCAAAATTCACAATTCATCAATTAAACTTCGTTTTGCATGAACCAAAGTCATTAAACCACTCATTATAATAGTTATAATGACATGAACACTTAATTATATTTTAATCTAAGCATTTGATAATTTTTCAAAAACTCTAGTTAGCAAAAACAAAACTTAATTTAGACATTTCCATGCAACAATATGAAATTTAACTACTAAATTACTTTCTACAAATTCTAAGATGGTAAGCTACACATCACAACCATACACCAATTCACAATAACCTAACTTGCATTCAAACCCTTTTCTTGAATTCCAAAACGTGCAATTAAACTCACATATCCAAATAACACTTAAATAAATTAGCTTAAGAAATCAGTAACAATTTAAGCAATAAAAATGTTTAGAAATATACCCAAAAGCATATGAAGATCCACAAGCATCCATGGCACTCCAAAATGCTCTCTTTTCACAAGGATCCATGCTTGAAATGCTAAGGAATAATGGGTAAGTGTTGGATTTGGAAAAAAGCTTTGAAATTGTATGGACTTTGAAGCTTTTTTATGGATTTTTGAAGCAAAAATGGAGTGAGAACTTGGGGAGGGGGGGCTGCTGCTAAGGGATCAGTTTCGGCCAGATTTTGGGGGGAGTGGGTGAGTGAGGAGAGAGAGTGAGGTGGGGAAAGTTGTTTCAAGTCAAAGTCAACTCAATTTATATCATTTTCTACTCTTTTCTTTTCTTTTCCTTTTCTTTCCTTTGCAAACCAAGTGGGGAAAAAGTGAGGGCTGCTGAATTTGGCTAAGGGGAGGAGTAACTGGGGGTGTGTGGGTGTGGGTACGGGTACGGGTGTGGGGTGATGAAAAATGATAAATACAATACCCCATGCATCCATTTACGCTAAAAAAAAAGCCTTTTTTCTTCAATAATTTCTAAACCGTTTTGGCAAATGATTTCGTTCCAAAAACCACATAATAAAATTTTATTTAATGTTTTATGATGCACAAAATTTGTTTCAACTCATTCCGATTTGTAATTTTCCCTAATTAAATGTATTAGTGACGGCTTAAAATAATAATAAAATAATATTTTTTTAGGAAATTTGAAATTTCACCAGCGGCTCAATAAACACCAAATAATAGCAATTACATAGCTAGAATATGTATATTTAATTTTTATAATAAGATATTTGCATTTTGACTTTTTACAGAAAACCCCCTTATTTTACCGATTTTTCGAAATTTCACCGAAACGATTTTCAAAGCGTTACAATCTTCCCCCCTTAAAGAAATTCGGTCCCCGAATTTAAATTCAAACTCCCCCAAATACTAAAACATCTAAGAAAACCCATCAAGTCGTCGGGGCTCCGAAATTGTAAATACATAAAACAAATCGTAGCGCAGCGCATGCGCTTGAAAAATGAGCATATAACTCAAATCAAAACTCCGTCAAGCATCCCGCAATCATCGGAGTCATGGAGAAGACATCAATGCCAAATCCAAATCAAAACCAATATGACATAACTCGAAACTATACATGTAAATATCGAATCTATATCTGTAAGTATCTGAAGGAAATGCATGCCAAATCTCTTTAAGTCGCTGTGCAACACGTATAACACTGCACAGTGGCGGACGTCTATCATAAGAAAATAACTATATACATATATACTTTTGTTTGAAATATACGTTCCGCCGTTTTGGAAGCAATTTAGAAGGGTCTCCTTGTTTTAAACATTTCGTGTCATATCAGACACGTAGGTAAATACTGAGGCTATAGCTCGCTTTTTGGAAATCCCTCCAATAACTATCAATGCATGCAAAATATATTACTGTCCTCTGACTAGTCCTGCTCAGTATGAAAACACATAGCAATATCATAAAAACGTACTGCTCTATACGAAATCAATCCTAAAATATGCACATGAATGCTACGTCCGTCTGGTGCGCACGGAAATCAAAATCCATGAATGTGCCATACATGCGCACAGAAACAACATCTAAGTGCATCGGGTGTGCACGAAACATCTGTCGTAGGCAACATGTGTGCCTGACAGCAAAATCAGGTGCATCTGACATGCACGAAAAATCTCGATTTAGTGGATCTGGTGTGCACCAAAATCGCATCTCAAGACATGCGCGAAAATTCAAATTAGGTGCATCCATCGTGCACGAAATCATGAAATCCAATATCAAGCGCCGAACGTGCGCAAAATCAATCAGGTGCACAAGGTGCACAAAACAAATATCGAGTATCACAATCGAAATCGAAGTCCAGTGCATCTAAGTGCACAAAAGGCGTATCACTGCACTGCAAGCATATATAAACTATACAGAGTGCAGGAACGAAATCGTGTGCGTGCATACGCACAAAATCAACTCAAATGTCTGAAACCGTAAAATCACAAACATGTGAAACCCAAGCACGAAAACGATATCAAGTGCAACACTGTGCAAGAATCGTAAATTCTCAATCATCAAAATCAAATCATGCGAATAAATCACCCAAAACATCGAAATCGATAATGGCGGAATAGTACCGCTCAAGTGCATCCTCTAAGAATCTCGGGCCAACTGTCGCGGTCACTAGTGGGACGTCTCGTCGATGATCATGGACTCTGTCCTGCTGGTGTGCGTAACAATGACCACTCCTGGGTCAAGATCTCCACTGTGAATTACCAATCTCTCGGTCCATCGGCTCATCGGTCCTGTCAGGTGTGCTAACGGGGATGATCCCATTCTGGCACTTCTCTGGTCATCTCTCGGTCAATCATTGCGACCACTCATAAAACAGCATATCACTGGCGTCGGCCTCTGGCTCTCTGAATGTACGTGACACATCTGATCCTGCGTGCAAGTATCATTGCAGCAGTGTCCTGGAAGGAATCCTGCTCACGGTCTCTTCCATGTCTCGTCCCTGCCAACTGTCCGGAAGTCATCGTCCTTTCCTATATCTGCATCTTGCTCCGGAATGGCTGCATACCCATCGCGACTCCTTCTGGAAGGTATATCCAGTACTCTGCCTCGGCATGCGTATCGCATCTCTGATGTCGGCGGAGTGGAACGTCGTCTTATCCAGATCTTGTACGGAGCTCTTTACTCCACTTTCTCTAATGTCGACTGCTTCGGAATCGTCTCATCATGGCTATATGGACTGAGCTCCAACGGCTATCCTCGTATCTGGAGTCTCCCAAGAAATGCATCTCACCACCTAGCATCCGAATTAAGTCGAGCCATCCGACCGAGTCGTCAAAACCTCATAATCCCCCAAGAGCTCAATATCTTGGGCACAGTTTAATAGTATCGAGTACATACCACAGCATCGGTGGTCCAGCCGTAGAAGGGCAAACCCAAGCCTCACTAATGGCGCCGTAGAACTGCCGCAAACCCGAAGGTTCAAAGGCTTTCACACGGTCATTAAGTCGAGTTAGGGTTTCATTCTTCTAGAGGGACCATAGAATTGCCTGCATGTCTTTCCGACTACTTAAAACTTGGAATAATAGGTTTCTGACGTTCGATCATCTCTGTCGACTCTCAACGTCTCCGCGTGAAATCGTCTCCAGCTGGAATCAATCTATCTGATGACCTCGCATCGGGGTAGGCGAACGATCCACAAGTCCTAGTCATTCATCCTCGATGACTAGCGACCTTCTATCATCTCTTAATACAACTCGTTCTGCACTAACGCCAGCATCTGGGGCAATATATCGTCGTTCGCAGCAATAACTAGCTCGCTCGTCTGCACGCTGAACAGTGCCTCGACCATCATGAATAAGCAACACACCAACGGTCATCAAAATCTGGTTAGCCTCTGTCAGTGGCCCAATCCTTTGATACTGATCGGCACGTCCGAGAAATCTCATAAAGGCGATCCGCCAACGCTCGTGGCGCGGAAACACAGTAAAAAGACACATCTCCGCAATCGTGTGTCGCCGGAATTTCGCCCTGGTCAGTCCTCGTTCGTGATGAGCTCGTGCTGACCGCAACTCTAGCTGTAGCTCTCCCTGCCCGTAATCGTGGCAGTAAAACCAAACTAGTACCGATGAGGCTAGATCAGGAAGGAATATAATACTGAATAAGGAAATGTACATCCTAAGGCTTCCTAAGTGGAGTGGCGTGTCGTAAATATGCCGCGGAACATACCAACGATACGTCACTCTACTTTAGTCACCTATTCCATCAACCAAGGGTCATCCTATACTCCGAACGTAAAACCTAACGCTCTGATACCAACTTTGTCACGTCCCAAAAGTAAGGAACATCACCGGCACTTAAACTACGAAACGTCTCGAGGCGTACGTAATCTAAGTAAACCGAAAACCCAGAAATCCAAACCAAGAAAAGAAGTAGAGTGAAGGAAAACCAATTTAAAACAAGTAGTTTTAATAGCATAAGCCGAATTATGCGGTTTTTAAGAACATCAAAATTTACTGAAAATTTCGGCAGAATCTCCTTTGTAAAAACTGGCTCCCAAACGGGATACAACATGAATAGTATACGAAATCAATAAAAAGGCATCCCCAAGCGGGAGCTAGCTCTTCGTCAATCGACGGTCACAACCACACAAGCTATATAATATACAACGCCAACGGCGAGGATCAAAACTCAAAAGGAACTCAAAATCACCAGAAATATAACGAGCGACTCTAAGGTCGAAAGAATAAACAACACTGGTCTCTAACTCAAAAAAATACAAGTTTTGTTGATGGAATTTACTAGATACAACGGAATAGTATTATACAAGGTAATATGATGGGTACGATACAAGAAAAACCCACCTACTAGCAAGTCACCCGAATGAAACTGAGCCCGCAAAGCCGTAATGAAACCTGTACGGCAAACCTGCAAGAAACTGGGGCACAACGGGGGTGAGTTGCCAACTCGTGAATAGAAAAATATCTACGCACAGAAATCGCATAAATAACGCAACCTAGGTCAATGATCATTATATATCCTCAAAAATATGTATAACATGCAGCCTATAACAATGGCTAGGGTAATATCTAACCGAGTGAAATCTCATGTGCCCGTGTCGGTGCCTCAGGTAGCAATATATCATATGAATGAGGTATGAATGCATGAAACCGAATACATGTAATGAAGAAACTGTTTTCATAAATTAGTAAGATTTCCTTCGTATTTTTAAACTGAGGTATCATAATGAAATCAGTATCAACAGTGTCTAGCATCGACACAAAACATAAATCTCACTGTCTCGAAATATCAATGTCTCAATCTCAATATCTAGGGCGCCGTCAGTCCGGACCGGCCCCTACCATCCATCTCAAGACCACGACGGTATCCTCCGGATATCCGACGCGTCGGGTAATATCACCGGTAGGTAGTGCTCCCCTGCCGGGCTCAACGTCAACACCACATTCATCTTGCCCCGGGGTACCATACCGGGCCCACCATGTACCCGTGACGGTTTCTCCACTCCTCGACACGGATCTCCAAAACCACAGCAAACTCATGGTGGACGACACTTTACATCACTAGAAAACCGCAACATTTTATATTTTAAAAGATCGTAAGTTGTAAATTTTGCGGCTTTCCCCGAAATCCAGAAATATCATAAATCTCAAGAAATCATCACAAGTGCATATGTCAATGATAATGAACTAGGCATGAACAACTGAGTAACAGTATGCATGAAGTGGTAGGTAATAACTACAATGTCTAATATGGCATATAAGGGAAATACACTAATATCATGTCAAAACTACCAGCTAACAATCTAAGTCAAGAAATTATATTCTCTAAAGTGTACGTGACATGGCAATTACCGATGAAGATGTGAGTGAGCCGGCAAGTAGGTGTACGTGGTACATACGCATCATCGGTAATGGTGCTGGTGTCCTAACAGCATGATATCAATAATGGAATATGCAGCAAAATAAATATGCGAGACAGAGCGAACATCAATAATGTGCGGGAGCTGAATACTAGACACAACGATAACTAATCTACAATAATCTAATATAAGTCCTACGAATGGTGCCTTTTGAAATAACACGAATCATGGGGTTTTGAAACTAGGGCTACGGTGTTTTTATGAAAGGATACGTCGTTTTTGAAATATCCGTAGATTCCCTTGAGCTGTCTTTAAAATTGCCCACGATTCGTTAGTTTTTGAAATAGGTAAGAAGTCTAATCTAATCTAACAACTACACTAAACTATACGGCTGAACTAACAAGCTGAACTACAGGTAAGGAAACCGCCTATCATCTGAGTCGATACATATACATACCTGTATATGTATAGTCGGTGATCCCGCCTCAACAATATCATATCTGATACCATATCTATAATCAGGCATCCCAAGTCAAGAGTGCGGATCAATCATCAATATAGCTCGTACGTAAATCTGTCGTACGGCATCCCAAATCTGGGTACGGGTCAATATCACATTCATCATACTATTCACCCGGTATCCTCTTTATCAAATATTATGATCGGGATACTGATCTAAGTATAGTACCATACTGATACCGCCTACGTATGCATGGACGTGTGTGAAACACTACGTCAAGGACCCGCTACAACGTCATGTCGTATCTAAGATATGAACCCTGCTATATCACCGATCTCACGGCCTCAAATCGAATCTCATCGACTCAGCTCAATCCCAAGTATCATCCTCAATCCGTATGTGAACACATAGTCCCATACCCATGTGAACACATAACTATAAAGAATCCCATGAGTACATATCAATAGGAATGTATGCAAGTATGTATGTGTGTATGTGTAGTGCAACACTACCCTAGGGTTCGCAACATTAAAAATAGTCCAACACACCAATATCCATCCTAAGCATCGTTATTAATCCTAAATAACATATAATAATTGTTGGTGTGTATACGCATCTGTATACACCACCACGGACTGCGGGGGTGCTATACGCCATCCACCCGACTTCTCCCCGTAGATATAAATCTACTCACCTGGTCCTCGCTAGCCGGTGCCGACGTTGCCACGCGCTTGCTTGTCGTATCGAAGTCCACATGGGGGTACCTACATATCATAACGCACCATATCTCATTAAAATCCGACTCATGATCAAAACGACGCACGAATCCCACATAGGTCAAAACCTATGGTTGCTTTCACAAATCAACCCAAAAACCCTCGGCTTCGGCGTACAACCGCCAAACCATCGAGAAAAAACCCAAATACACTCATTTGCACATTCACGAACACTAATTTTAATATAAACTAGGTTAAAACTCACAAAAACGCCAATTTCACTCAAAAAGTCATTTTTCCGAAAATCTAGCAAGCACAATTCGCCGTTTTTGTACAAAACACGATGTTTAAATGAATGTAGCGGCCAATATATTTATTAAATATCTTAAATAAGTCATAAAAACCATTTCCATAATTTAAACTCATAAATTTGCATAATTTCCAAAATCCTAGTTTGCAAAATATCAAATTTAACACCCTTTAAAGCAAAATTCACAATTCATCAATTAAGCTTCGTTTTGCATGAACCAAAGTCATTAAACCACTCATTATAATAGTTATAATGACATGAACACTTAATTATATTTTAATCTAAGCATTTGATAATTTTTCAAAAACTCTAGTTAGCAAAAACAAAACTTAATTTAGACATTTCCATGCAACAATATGAAATTTAACTACTAAATTACTTTCTACAAATTCTAAGATGGTAAGCTACCCATCACAACCATACACCAATTCACAATAACCTAACTTGCATTCAAACCCTTTTCTTGAATTCCAAAACGTGCAATTAAACTCACATATCCAAATAACATTTAAATAAATTAGCTTAAGAAATCAGTAACAATTTAAGCAACAAAAATGTTTAGAAATATACCCAAAAGCATATGAAGATCCACAAGCATCCATGGCACTCCAAAATTCTCTCTTTTCACAAGGATCCATGCTTGAAATGCTAAGGAATAATGGGTAAGTGTTGGATTTGGAAAAAAGCTTTGAAATTGTATGGACTTTGAAGCTTTTTTATGGATTTTTGAAGCAAAAATGGAGTGAGAACTTGGGGAGGGGGGGCTGCTGCTAAGGGATCAGTTTCGGCCAGATTTTGGGGGGAGTGGGTGAGTGAGGAGAGAGAGTGAGGTGGGGAAAGTTGTTTCAAGTCAAAGTCAACTCAATTTATATCATTTTCTACTCTTTTCTTTTCTTTTCTTTTCCTTTTCTTTCCTTTGCAAACCAAGTGGGGAAAAAGTGAGGGCTGCTGAATTTGGCTAAGGGGAGGAGTAAGTGGGGGTGTGGGGGTGTGGGTACGGGTGTGGGGTGATGAAAAATGATAAATACAATACCCCATGCATCCATTTACGCTAAAAAAAAAGCCTTTTTTCTTCAATAATTTCTAAACCGTTTTGGCAAATGATTTCGTTCCAAAAACCACATAATAAAATTTTATTTAATGTTTTATGATGCACAAAATTTGTTTCAACTCATTCCAATTTGTAATTTTTCCCTAATTAAATGTATTAGTGACGGCTTAAAATAATAATAAAATAATATTTTTTAAGGAAATTTGAAATTTCACCAGCGGCTCAATAAACACCAAATAATAGCAATTACATAGCTAGAATATGTATATTTAATTTTTATAATAAGATATTTGCATTTTGACTTTTTACAGAAAACCCCCTTATTTTACCGATTTTTCGAAATTTCACCGAAACGATTTTCAAAGCGTTACAATATGTCTTTGTAGTTTATTTAGAAATAGGCAAATTTTGAGTTCACTTTTTGGGCTAAGTCGAAACAAGGGAAGAGTATTGATGTTTTTATTAAAGTATGAGTTTGAAAAATAGTTCCTAGCTTAAGTCTAAATTCTGAAAATGTATACCCTACAAATTGCACAATCATGCATCTTGAAACTCGGAATAGTAGAGGAGACCTTGAAATGCTCTTGTCTAAAGTCCTTAGTATGATGAAAATAAAAAATACAAGTGTGAATAAAGAAAAAAAATGAACACTGATTTTTGAGATTACTTAAGGCTGCAAAAATAGAAAAAAATATTTAGCGAGGGTGCTTCATCACCTAGTGCCTTAGACCAACTGGTTTGGGAGTCACTGCTAAATAGCCTTGGGTGTTGCAAGACTAGGAATTACGCTTTAATGTGCAAACACATCTTGTAATCGGTTGTTGGTACCTCAAGAAGTATTAACGGTCGCATGAAGGATGTGTAAGAAAAATTCATTTAAAAATTCATCTATTAATAAGTACTTTGGACAATGGACGAGAGTATGATTGCTTGATTTGAATTTTCAAGTGTAGAGGTGATCTATACACACACGTAGAGATATGTGATTGGAGTTTAGATGAGAGAAAGGAATGAAGAATAGAACTTGTATCTTTAGTAGAGTTGATAAAAATTCCTAAGTGGAGATAGAACCCTAGAAGGAAAACTTAAGAAATGCCGAAAGCTAAGTAGGTCTGCAGAACATATATAATCTTATGTAAAATGATGAGGAAGTGTGAAGAATATGGGTGGATAATTTATGAGTCGACGATAATAGAATTCCTTGTTAGAAAACATAATTGGAGAATTAAAGTCAATGGGCCGAATTGATAGGATTTTGTGGGTAGTATCCGCTGAAAACCCTCAGGAGACAACACTCCTCCTACTAGGGACACCTAGAGGTTTAACGGCTTGTTGCACGTGCTCAGTGCAATCGCGTTTCCCTGTGAAAGTGAGGTTAGGATTTTGTCGAGAATAAAAAAAATAAGTTTGCTCGAGGAAGAGCAAAAGATAAGTTTGGGGGTATTTGTTCACACCAATAATATTGTATTATTATATTCCCCATTCTTATTCGTTTTATAAATAAACAGGTGCTTTTGACGCATATCTGCTACATATTACAGGCTACAGGTTCTTGGATCTAAAATAGTGAAAAAGACAAAAGACGATGCAAAAGTGGGACTTTGACCAATAAACAGAAGACACTTGATCAAGCCTACATAAGGATTAGTTCACAAAGCAAGATTCAAGATGTCGACACAAAGCGAACGGTTAAAGTTCAATACAATTACTCACTGTGAAGATCTAGCCAATCTGAGAAAAGACTTGTAAAAATAGGAAGTACAAGTCAGCAGGAGACAACACAAGAATTCTGAGCAGTCAACTCTCCGGTTTGACCGCGGAACCGCGGCCAAACCCTGGCTGCGGCCGCGGTTCCGCTGCAGGGTTGAGTGATTAGGGGATAAAAATCTTACCATAACCTTGTGCGGCGCTGACTAGTCAACCTAGGGGTATTCTTGTAAATGCAGACGTGCGAATCAATTGTAACCTAGGGTTTCCTATCTTCTATAAATAGGAACTCTAAATCATTGTAAAGCCTATGCCTCCCTATGTCTCTTTCTATGAATAAAATTTAGAATTCTTTTGGAGAGCATCGATGCCTCTTTTCATATCATGAATTTAGATCTGACAACCCTGTGTTGATGTTTGGAGAGAGCTATCTGTAAAGTAAGTAGGTAATTTCAATTCTTGCCCTAGGTAATCTTTCATTCTTTGCCCTAGATAAATGTTTTTAAATTCCATAATGAGCGAGTAGTCTCCTCGCTTGTTAGGGTTAGCTTTGGGAAAGGCTTTTGAGAGATGAGATCTCTCATCCCTTTCTTGCCCATCATACTTTTCAATAGGACTCCATGCATACACGCACACACCGCGCCCTACGGCACCCTATCCCTCGAGGTAGCGGTGATACCGTAGTATAAAGGCCTTGTTGCACGTGTTTTCCATGGAGGTTAGGGTAAAGGATCTCTAAAAGAAGGACAAGAACCTAGAGGAAGGAACACCTTCCCGAATGGATCTAATCCCCTTTATTGATAATTACCATAACTCCTCATAAATCTTCATTTGGGTATAGAAAGCGTTGAGATTTATTTACATTTCCAAACCATTCCTAAAACCAACCATAGCAAGATTTAGATCTAGATAATCTTAGATATAGATAGATTTAGTTTTTAGATTTAATAATCAATCCGGCTCCCTTCGGAATTAACTCATTTGAGCGACTAGGAAATTCACAACATCCCTGTGGACTGACCCGTAACCATCGGCTAGCTACCATGCGACGCCGTTCTTGATTGCGGTTAATAGATAGTTTTTGAGATACAAATCATGTCTCGACTGTATACACTAGTCTACTCCGGAGTATCGATGCCCTGTCTCGAAACTCCCACGACTAGGGACCACTTTTAAGGATGCGCTTATAGACTACCCAACTCTCACGTATATGATCGCCATCATACTGTTGGTAGTCAAGCAGGATCCTAAGAGCTCTATTAACGTGTAATAGTGATCATGTCACCTAAAGCTGTACAAGACTGATAAAGGCAAACCAGATAGCATACTATTATCTTGAGTAAGAATGTCCTACCGTTATAGGTCCTTCCTCAATCATTCCAATCACGTACCTGCGATCCAATAATTGACTTTTAGGGCACTACATCCAATATATATGCACCAATGTGGATATACAATGTGTATGTGCACCAGTATGAATATATCAATGTATATGTGCACCAATGTGGATATACAATGTGTATGTGCGCAAGTATGAATATATCAATGTATATGTGTACTAATGTGGATATACAATGTGTTTGTACGCAAGTATGAATATATCAATGTATATGTGCACCAATGTGGATATACAATGTGTATGTGCGCAAGTATGAATATATCAATGTATATGTGCACCAATGTGGATATACAATGTGTATGTGCGCAATTATGAATATATCAATGTATGTGCGCAAGCAGGTTATGCGAAGAGTCATATTATGATGCAGCAATCCTACTGTGTAGTGACATGGCAATTAACGATGATGAAGTGTGTGAGCCTACATTCTGTGTGCGTGTAACATACGCATCATCGATAATGGTGCAGGTGTACTATCACAGGTATAAGCAAGGCAATATGAATAACATGAATGCATCATAAGGTAAATAGTCAGCTAGGAGCTATAAGGTATACATATCTAACATGATCGAGTCGATGAATCAATCAATCGGCATCTGGCCTAACAATGTCACGTACGATATAATCCATCGTACGGCATCCTCTAGTCAAGGGTATGGATCAATCATCAAGTCAAGCACATCACGCACGGAAAATCATCGTACGACGGCATTAAGCTAATAGGGATCCTATCAATCTATAAGACAAATGATGGTACGACCTAATATCACATACGGCCTATCATCCATGATTCACAACATTCTATATATGTATATCTATCTTTATATACCTATGTCCCAGGTCACATCCGCAATAATCTTATATCAGGGGACCGGCAGGGTATAAATCATCTCGATCGACTCGCATCCGTATTCCATCCTATCATCATATCATCATATCCGTCTTATATTCCTTCATCGCATTTATATCACACATCAAATCGTATTTACATGAGCATTCTATCTCTACTAAGTAGAAGTATCTAATCTAACAAACACACCAAAACCATACAATCAGATTTTTAAAGAAGTGAATCGTAGTTTTGAAAATAGGGGTTACGGTGTTTTTAAGAAAAAGATATCATTTGGAAATCCGTAACCTCTCTCAAGGTATATATTTAAAAGATACATACGACTCTTTGTTTTAGAAAAAAGGTATGGTTCAGATGACGCATCTACATCGACTATCTAGTCCTACAATACCCTAAACGACAATATCACTAAACGTCATCCTATGATAGTAGTAACATATAACTTCTAACTATCCTCTAGTTTCTAATATGGTTTCATAACTATCTCATTCTAACCCTAGTTTCCTAACCTAGGTTTCCTAACCATATTCTATAAATCAGTTTTCCATCAAAACTTTGCGGGGGTGCTATACGCCATCCACCCGACTTCCCCCGTGGATATAGATCCACTCACCTGGTCTTCGCTCGCCGAAATCGATGACGCCATGCTCCTTCACCTCGGAATCCATGCGAGGGTACCTACAATAATAAACAATCATAATACCTATTAAAATCGAATCCGGAAAACAGATACGGCGCACGGTGCGCTCATAGGTTAGAACCTATGGCCTATACGTGCTAAACAATCAAACAACCCCTGTTGTCGATGTACAAACACCCAACAACCAAATAAAAATCCAGATATCAAGAATCAAGTCAAAATGAAGTCATAAAACAATGCATCAACTCATGGAAATGGTCCCAGATTTTACCCTAAGCCAAATTGGTCAATTTTACATACATGGAGGGTCTAATTTACATCTAAAGGGACCCCAGAACCAATACGAAACAATTCTAACCTAGTCTGGCCGCAATTTGAGGCCAGATTGAATAAATCTGCGGCTATGGTGCAGGGTTTGGGGCTCAGGTCTTGGTGGTAGCTTCCTGGGTGCCCGCACGACTCCCAGTAATTGCAAAATCATTTCTAGTGTCCCCGGGTTGCTCCAGATTCCAAAATACCCACATAAATCACACATTTATCCGATGTCGGGGTTTCTAAATCCATGTTTTTGGTTTTCTAAGCTCTGGTCCAGGTCATTAAACAGCACCCAAGTCTAGTTAACAGCCACTAGGCATCACCCAATTTCAAACAACACTCAAACTTTCACTAGTAATTTCATACATCGCTAAACGAGTTCTAATTTAAACTGAAATGCTAGGAATTCAAACTAAACTAACATAGAAAGAGATATACCTCACATGGCAACCTTGTTAGTTATATGTATGCCCTAGAGGCCATTACTGTACATACGATGTATATTATAATGGATGCTTGGACATATATAGGGAGGACTTTCTTGCTCGACATGATAGTATGCTATCTGGTTGTACTTTATCTTAACATGTACTCTGATTGTCTCTATGTTACATGTTGATAAAGCCCTTAGGATATGTACTGGACTACTGGGACTATGATGAGATCATACTAGTGGGGCCACGGTAGTCGACGAGTACATCCTATAACTGTTCCTAGTCGAAGGTGTATCGAACAGGGCATCGATACACCAGAGTAGACTAGCATATACGCATCTTGACCCATATGATGGGCGATGGATGATCCCATATCTATCGGTGTTTGACATCAAGGATGGTGTACGGGTGCTCAGTAAAGACTGGGTACACTGGACGAACTCGCCGAGAACTCCCAGATGGTATTATATCTCACGTCAGATGGCAGTTCTCCGGTGACACTGGTACAGAGTAGTCTGTTGACCCGAGATCGTCATAGTGTCTTGTGTGATTCCCACTATACTTTGATTTCCATCATACCACGTCCAAGAGGGCGTGCAAAAAGGTGGCTTTTGGGTACAGTCCCGAATCACATGGAGGCAATGAGCAATAGGAAGGGATTCGTCTCTCCGGTATAGGGAGTTGATGTTGTGCTGTGTTCGATTGGTTATAACCGGAAATCCCTGTCCAGGATTGCTGAGATTTACTGGTAAGTGTTATCAGTAGTTTCTCGAACTGTTATAGAGCTCATATCGACACGACTTATCGAGCTACTGGGGTCTGACGTTTACCACCCCTAGGCGAGATATGCAACATATCAGACGACGAGACCGGACTGTACGGGAGTGTTACTGATTGGATTCACAGGAGAATGTACAGGCTTTCTTGTTGATCTTCTGAGCGCTCAATACCTGGTTGGCTGTTACGTTTAGCTGACCGCTTGCAGCTTGTGGGTGTTTGATATGATCATCACCTACTGCCGGCGTATTGACGATTCTTTAGAGTCCTACACAGAGGTTTCTTGGCTCAGGAAAAACGGAGTAAGGGCACATATGTGATATGTGCGGGACCGAGGATAATGCGATATGTGATACCGTATTCTATTCTCACGATATTTGATATCAGCCGGGTCATCGGATCAAGTGTTGATTCGATGAATCGGTAAATGTGATATTAGTCGGTTATATGCGATATAGCCGGATTGTCGGATCAAGTGTTGATTCGATAATTTAATGTATAATAATATATATGATATATTAAATTACATTAACTAATATTAGCTCACTAAAAGATTCTTTTTCTCACTCGGGTAATACATTGATATATATGCGATACATGTTAATTGTATTATTTTATTTTGTTACAATAAATATTATATATGTAATATATAATATTGTAACATGATATGGTTATTAATACAACATGTTTAGTAGAGATTAAACTTGGTTAGGGTTTGATTTGGGTTAATCATTTCTAGAAATTCCTAGAAGGTTTTTTTTTTGTTTTGGAAAAGATATTTTGCAAGATATTTCTTTAACTTAACCCTAACCCTTAACCCTAGTAAAATCTCTACAATGGTTACTTGAACCATGGTTGCATTTCTAACCTTATCAAGACTATCATTATTCATCACAAAAGGATTTAATTCATATTATTATTCATCTTCTTCTTCTTCCTTCTTCTTTCTTTCCTGAAAAAGGCTTACTAGATTTTTCTAAGTGATGATTATGAGTGAGAATAAGAAAACAAATGAGAGCAAAAATCCTACTTCATCATCCTCATCTACCCTTGCCCTTTAGATGAGAGTGTTCACTTCATTTAGTGAGTGTTAGCTTGTGTTAATGAAACTTCAAGGTAGATCATCTATGTTATCGAAGATCGGAAGCAAGACTGCATTTTTCTCTTCGTGAAGCCTCTCGAGAGTCCGGAACACGATGATCGCAGTGAAGGGACTTCAACACGGAGCTTAAGAAGTGAAGGACCGGATCTACAAAGGTTGTAATCCTTCTCACTTAGTGTTAAAGTGTTTAACATACTTATTTTCGCCTAAACTCTAGTTTAAAAATCCGGCTTTGGGTTGTTCGGCACGGCTAAATTTTAAATTGGGCATGGTTGATGCCTCATAGACGCTTGTGCGTGTGCCTAGCAACCCTATAGTAGTATCAGAGCCAAGCTAGAGCTTTAGGCGAAGTCTAGACGAAGTTTAAAGTCCGATCGAACCCGGAAAACCCGATATACCCTAGTTTCTGGAAATTTTTCCAAAATGTGATTTTTTGTGAATTAAAAATACTCAAAAAAATCAGCAGGTGAATACAAGGATTACTGTGCAACATATGCCCCTGATCACCTTAAAGCGCCGCGAAACCGCGGCCGTACCATGGCATGCGCGGCGGTTCCGTTGCCAAAAAGTTGAATCATGGCACGTGCTTTGCATAGTAATGTCCGTCTGTAATTCCTGATTCTTCTGGATATCATTATATTTACTCAAGTGTTGAGTTTTCTAGGATGTATTGGGGACTCGTTGATTCGATCGGATAATATAACTTCGTTTAGTTTGTTCGGGTAATTTTAGAAACTGTTAAAAAGTTCGAACGGATATCAATAACTCACTTTTTCCCCAGTCGGAAATTTTTTCAAAAGTTGGATTTTTCTCGAGTTTGAAACTTTCTAAGTCGTGCAAGTAATGCGGTGGACCCTCTAGAAGACAACAAACCTTAACTCGATTATGTGACCGTCTTAAACTGCCTCTGAACCTTAGGGTTTGGGGCAGTACGGCGTGCCACATGTGAGGCGTTGGCTTGACCCTTCTGGAACTTTTGAACTCCGCTCAAGTGTTGAGCTATTTGGGAAATCTTGGGTGTTTGATTATTCGATCGGAAAGTTTAACACTGTCTTTTTATCTGGAATGTGATACAATATTTGGAATCTATAGGTAGTTATGAGATAACTAATTTGAATGTTATAAATCTAGCAGTTCAGTCTCAGATGATCGGTTGCCACGGAATTTTGATGTGATCAAAAGTCCGTCGCAATCACGTAGCGTATGCGGATACTCGCCGGGTAAACTTAACAAATAGCCACGCCCCATAGCCCCGACCAAGTGACTGTAGGAGAACCCCGTCGCCGAAAGCATCCGTTCGGGTGCTCGCGGCAGCGGTGTTCCGCCTTAGTGCACTTCATCGACGGCATCTGGGGGTGCGGCCGTCTATTAAAGTTTGCGACGAGCATTCGCTCAGGATGTCAGGAATCTTGTTGAATTGCCCGACTTGATATTGAAAAGAGTTTTCGATAATGAGACTGAAATGCGGGGTTTATAATTGTTAGGCATGCGATGTCTAAGGAATTCATTTGGTTAGGCATGCGATGTCTAAGGAGGTTGCGGATTCCAACTGTTGTAGTTTTACACTTTCTTTTCTGTGACCGTAAGCGTAGTATGTGGTGTATCGCCGGCTTCGTTGCTATACATCAACGAAAATCGGGATACGCATACTTGCTTACGTTGATGATATGAGATATTATGTGTTGCTGTGATATGTTATATTGGATCGTCGTGTTTTGAAAAGCCGGGTTTTTTTTATGTGAGATGAGAGTTTTTCTTTTTCATTCATGTAAAATTCATTTGTATGTAATATTCTTTTATTGGGGCACTTCCGGGATGGGGATGATGTCACCATTGTATATTATTTACTTTTCCGCATTAGGTAGACCCAAGGTGGGGAGCACAAGTAACCGGGTTCTAGGGTCCAGTGGGAGACCATCTCGAGGAGTCGAGACCGGGTCTCCTAACCCTAGAATTGGCAGTGTTACTTGCCGCTCTCGTAGGGGTCTAGGGATGTGGGTTTGGCTATTCATCGCGACCGTGGAATCCGTGTTTTATACATGCTCGTATTAAAACACGGACGTCCCAGTATATCCAATATTTCATATATGTTCTTCTGCTGCAATGTTCTGTGATGAGATCATATTATTGCCTGAGACGAATGATTATATTATATATATGAGATATATATTATATATTGTTGATTTCGTTTTATATCTGATGCTTATAAAGCATATTAAAATGGGACTTCATTAATGAGATTAATGAAATAAAAGAAACCTACAAATGTTGTAGAAACTTGTTTAAAAACTGGTAGCTCTAGTTCTTGCTTTGCATAGCGGTGTTCCTTATAGAACATCCAGCACCTTATTCGATAAGGAAAGATCCGAGATCTCTTCACCGGGAGTGACCTCTTTAGTGAAACTAGCATATGCTACACACTCGGTTTGTCTTTTGATTGCTTCTATAGTTCTTGCATTGCACAGCGATATTTGTGAAATATCCTGCACCTTATTCGATGAGGAAAGGGCCGACGATCCCTTCACCGGGAGTGACCCCTTTAGCAAAACTAGAAAAGCCTAAAAAACACTCCATTTAAAATCACTCGATTCTACAACGATATCAAGTTCATTACGCAAAGGGTTTTCATAAAAACCTATTGTAGCCCTCCGTCATTTTAGAAAGTAGAGTACTTAGTATTCGTGCTGCGTATGTCGACTTTAGTTGAGGCGTAGTGTAAGGTAGCTAAGTGATGTCTTCCTACACAGCATATGATGCGATTAGTTAAGACAATCATGTGATTATGTCGACCATAGTTGAGGGTCATATAGGGTGGGTCGGATTAATCATGAAATGATGGGTAGAACTTGACTAGTGCTTATGATATGTTGACCTTAGTTAAGGTCATAAGTTCTAAGGGTAATATATTATTGGGAATTTCAAGTATTGAAATTTGCAATGAGATTGCATACCTTCTATGAGATAGTTGGATCCCGATACCCGCTGTGACTAAGAGTTACTCCTGGGAGAGTTTTACACATTACAATTAGCCGATCGAGTAGGTGTCTAGAAAGGTGTTAACGGGGTTACGCCCCTGGGAAAACGAGGTTTACTTTAATTAGGTCCGTACGAAAGCACGGGGAACCTCCCTCAAAGTACCGGCACTGGCCTGGCTGGAAGATTGGCGAACTTGTATAGTGTAATTAATCCCGGCTAGTCTTTCCTTTTAGGATTTGAAGGAAGATTTGACTAAAACGGTGGGAGACATCCTGATTAGATAAATAGATAACCAATCTAATCTTGCAAGAGCATACGCTGAGTGTTTTCTTCTCTCTCTCTCTCTCTCCAGGTAGCGACCATATCACGCCTTAATCAAGATAATAATACGGATGTATTGACCGAACCCGCTTATTATACTGAGCTGGGGAACGTTGGTCCCGCTCTAACTTATAATTGTTATAAGACAGAGCAGGAAATTGGGGAATACCAGATTTCCCGTGCTGCCCAAACAAAGAAAGTGCATGCTGATGCATTTTCTTCGGGTGTGTTCATTACACAGAACCGTTTCTCAGTATCCTTTACGTCCTGGGTATTAGATACCGGATCAGAATCCCACATATGTAATTTGTTACATGGGCTATAGATAGGTAGAGAACTGAGAACGGGTGATAAGTTTCATAAGATAGAAACGGTGCAAGTGTTGCAGCCAAGTCTGTTGGTCACTATCACCCTGTATTACCTGAATATATTGATTCTGAACGAATGTTATTAGATATCGAACCTGATATACAACATCATATCAGTCTCTTTATTAGTAAAGAAAGGATATAATTTTGTATTGTTGGATAATGTTTTGAACATTTCCTATATCAATAGTTGATCGGTTCAGGCACGTTATCTAAAAGCATTGACGTTCTAAATCAAACCACAGTTCTTAACGTAAAGAACACAAACAAGGGGAAGAGTTCAGAAATGAACGAATCCTTCTCGAGGCATTGTAGACTAGGTCATATCAATGCGACCCGACTAGCTAAGTTACATATAGATGCATATTTAAATTAGTTTGAATTTACATCTTGTGAAACTTGCCGGTCATGTCACAGAGATAAGATGACCACAGCTCTGTTTATTGGAAACAGAGAAAGAGTTAGTGAACTTTTGGGATTGATACATGCTGATGTATGAATGTCCCCTGTCTACATATGCCAGGACCGGTTCCTTGTACTTCATTACATTCTCTGATGATCTTTCAAGATTCAGACATATGTTCCTGTTGAAACACAAGTCCGAAGCTTTTGAGATATTCACAGAATATAAGTTAGAAGTAGAGAACCAAAAACGGGTATAAGTATTATGTCCTTTGATGAGATCAAGGAGGAGAATACTTGAGCACGGAATTCATGGACTATTCTAAAAGAGAATGAGATTCTCTCTCAGCATTACTCCTCCGAATACACCACAGCACCTCGGTGTATCGGGGCGGAGCAATTGCACCCTATATGATATCGTGTGCTCTATGATGAGTACTACTGAGTTTCCTATTTCCTTTTGGGTGTTATGCGCTTGAGAAGCTGCATACCTATTGAATAGGGTTCAAATCAAATCAGTTGCCTACCACTTCATATGTGATGTGGAAAGGGAAGAACCCATATCTTAAGTTTGTTAAGATTTGGGGTTGTCCGGACTATGTCTAAAAGCAAAATCCGGACAAGCTCGAGGCAAGGTCTGTTATGTATAACTGGAAAGGTTCCAGCTATACTGTAAGTGCACGGCGGCGCCCCGGCCGTCAATCCGACGCCGGAATGCGGAAGCGGTGAATAACTTTAATTTTTGCGGACTTAGCAAACCGGCACCACCGCGCACTATAACCCGGATCGAACCATTAACAAGTCTAAGCTAACTAGAAGATGGGTTAGAGATATACCGACGATCCAAGTCCTCCGGTCTTCTCGTCATGGTCCCGATCTCCTGCGGAAAGTCCTGTCTCCTCCTCGTCGCCGGAAGTGCACCACATCGCCTACATCG
This sequence comes from Agapanthus africanus, assembly GCA_030015575.1. Taxonomy (NCBI): domain Eukaryota; kingdom Viridiplantae; phylum Streptophyta; class Magnoliopsida; order Asparagales; family Amaryllidaceae; genus Agapanthus; species Agapanthus africanus. The sequence goes on along the minus strand of CM057342.1, from coordinate 338,582,729 downwards.
TTTACGGGCTCCCACCTCAATGCCGAGGCAACTCGGGCACGAAGCCGGCTACTCGACGTGCCCAAGGTTCGTTGTAGAATATGTAGTGAGCAAGTCTCATTTTTGGGGTTTGTGGAATTGCCATTGGTGAAGGAAAAGAGAGCTTGGAGAGAGGTGAGAAAAATGGAGCATACTCAAGAAGGAATGTATCATATTTTTCTCCACACACCAAATGAAATGAAAATCCCATTCCCCCTAAGGAATGGCCGGCCCCCCCCTTTCATGTGTGATTGGAGAGAGAGAGAGAACAACAAGGGGGTGGGTGGAAAAAAGAGAGAGAGAGAGAGAATGGTTATCATTCAAAAGAAATCATCACAAAGAAAAGTCCTCACTCAACAACCATACCCCTCAACATCATCAACAATCATGACTTTAAAAGTCAAGCCATGATGGAGTCAAAACAAGTCAATGATGGTGCACATCATGAAAGCCATCATGATGCATCAAGATGCAAAGAACCCCCTCCACTAATGCCTATTTGCAACAATGCAAATAAACCCTCCTCCACCAATCTTCGGCCAATGAACGGAACAAAGGAAATTGGCCGAAACGGAAAGCAAACTGGCAACTCCAGAAAACTGGTCCAGTAATAAATTACAGGAAAACCCCGATACTGTGCATACACACCCGCATCTGTATTTCGACCGAAATACAGATGCAATGAGACAAAATCTACACTGTACTATACTAGGATCCGGCTTATACCAAAGCCGGCTAGTAAAATCTGTTCGATCCTGATCCGTGCAATACTGCACGTATCTGATCGAACCCTGCCATATTACCATACGGCCTATAGTACAAACTGTCCGATCCTGATCCGTGCAATACCGCACGTATCTGATCGGACCTTGCCATATCTCCATACGGCCTCTACAACCTTTCGCCCGAAAGCTGAGTAACTGTAAGTGGGGGACTCTAAAGACTCGTCAACACCTTGGTTGTGGATTTAACCACTAGCACGTCAGAGGTATAAGCCAATACGTGACGGGCTACCAGGTACTGACCAAATGGGACGTCGATGAGGAAGCTCACCCCGACACCCAACTGAGCCTGTCAGTGACAATATCCGTGCAGTCCGGTCCGTTTGTCTATGAGCATCGCATGGCGGGCCTAGGGGGTTGGTAAAAGTCAGACCCCCAAAAGCGGTACAAGTCGTGTCGGAGTGTAGCCCAGAACACCCTGAGATACTACTGGAATACCTACCAGTAAATCTCCTTGCCTTGGCCAAGGACTTTGTGTAATGGCTCTCCTAGACACAGCACGACCTCACCCCCAATACCGGGAGAGACGAACCCCTGAAGATACGCTCACTGCCTCCATGTGGCTCGGGACTGTACCCAACTAAAACCTGTTTGCACGACTCCTTTGAGCCGTGGTAGGGTAGTAATCAAAGTACAGTGGGAACTCACACGAGACAAATGACGATCCCCAGGTCGATGAACTAACCTGCACACATGTCACCAGGGAACTGCCATCTGACGTCTGGTATATGACCAACTAGCATGTTCCCGGCGAGTCCTGTCCGGTGTACTCATAACCCAATGAGCACCTGTATACATCTTAGGTGATCCAACTGACACCAGTGGCTTGTGAGACCGGCCACCGCCCCTCGTCGGGGTCTCGACTGTATACTCTAGTCTACTAATGGAGTATCGATGCCCAGTCTCGAAACTCCCATGACTAGGGACCTTTTAAGGATATGCTTGTAGACCCCCAGCTCCCACTTATATGATCGCCTTCATACTGCTGGTGGTCAAGCAAGAATCCTAGGGGCTCTATCAACGTGTAATAGCGACGTGTCAGGTCACCTAAAACAGTACACGATGATAAAGGTAAACCAGATAGCATACTATCATCTCGAGTAAGACTGTCCTACCGGGATAGGTCCTCCCTCAATCATTACAATCACGTACCTGTGACCTAATAATTGACTCTGAGGGCACTACCTCCAACAATCTCCCACTTGCACTCAAAGCTAATTATTGCGATGTCGCATACTCACAGCCCGTGTGATACCGAACATCCAACTCCTCTACTAGTCAGTCTCACAAAGCTCGTTTGCGGAACTATTGCGTTCGAGGAATAGCCTCAGTGAGTGGATCCGCTTTGTTGTTTCTTTCTATGTCTCTCTATATCTCAAGTTCGTGGAGAAAGCCATCTCCCGAAAAGAGCAATACCTGTCTCAGAATATGTCTGGATGTCTGATGGGACCTAGCTCATAAATGAACTCCAAATCCAAACTTCATAGACTGTATCGTCAACTGAACTTAATCAGTATCCTGCGCGCCATGCCTCCCTCAGTATTGCCTTGGACCACCTGTCCAAAATACTGCCCCTCATCAGAAGGAAAACTATAACTCTGACAACCTTCTTGTCGTCCATGTCACCTTGGAAGCCTGGAATGATAACTGTCTCCTGAATGAGGCTGTCGTTATCATCTCCCTAGAACATCCACTTATGTTCTAAAACTGCTTCCGACTGTTTCTCCAGGATTGGATTAATGTCAACTTATTGCATCTAGTGCAAGAACAACATCTGGTGTGGTACTTGACATCTCACGATTGACTCAATTGCCTGAGCAAGTGATCTGCCAATCATGCCCGTCCCTCTCCCCTTTAGTCTGTAAGACACCTTTGGAGAGGGTGACTCCATTACCTGCAGGTACACTACCGTGCCAGGAGTCGTCCATCCTAAATACTCTTAGAACGCTGTCAAGTACCCTGATTGGGAAACCACCCAAATCTAGATCTAAGACCATAGATCTAGTAACCAGTATGTCTGATATAAAATCCATTTCCTTTGTGGAGAAACCACTGTGTGACGACCAAAGTATAACCGATCGTAGTGTAGGAGTTTCTTTTCCTACTCTGTGTATGTCATCCAAATACCAGGATATCACACCCTACTACCTTCTCAACAGATCCATCCCCTATTCTGATGAAGTCAAACCCATGACTGTCACATCAGAAGTAGATGATCTATCTCCGCTACATCTGCTTTAGTCTATAAATAGACATAAGCTACTTGTCCACCAATGCTTCCGCTGCTCCCACTGACTACGACAACCCTCTGGCAGAGTCATATACACGTACACTTCTAAAGCGAGTTCAGAACGACGCTATACTCATCCTCCCGCCGGGTCTCGCAGCCTGGAACAACAGCAATGGTAATTGTGGGTAAACAAGAACTTCCCTGTCACCGTCCTTGAGACTACCGAAGTACCTCTCGGGTGCCTGAAGTTACCCACCTTATCTGCGGAGTGGACAATGGAATGTCAATCCAGATTGAATCTTTAGGTTCCTTATCAAATCTTCAGTAATCGTTTGTGGTTCTGGAATTACTTCCAGTTCTACCATACTCCCACTACTGTTTTTCTGAAAAAATCCATTTTTAATAAAACTGTGGCGAGTCTAGAACAATATTGCTATCGTTCATCCAGATGGTAGAAAGTCAACCCTCGTCATAGCCTGGGTCAACCCACAAACAGCCATTACAGAAACGTGCCTTGAGTTGTCCAGTGTCTGGTTTTAATCATAAACCGGACAACTCCCCGTACCTTAACATCGTTAAGATACGAACTGTTCTATATCCCATATAGGACCAGAGGCACTGATTTAATTGAACCAGATTCAAATCATGCAGCTGTCCCCAGCGCATGTCAACTAAATGGAAGGAGGCTGATCAGCGTTACTCAACTTAGGAATGCTTCCAATTATGAGTAACCTGAAAGAGAAGCAATTTCTCTTAATCACTACTATCAACTGAATACCACATACAAGTATCTACATCTTCGATCACTTTGAAGAATCCCGATACTTGCTACACCTGGTTCTCTACTGTATTCAAATACCTATAACTTCTCCAAATTCGGACCCTGTGTTTCCACGAAACACTTGTCTAAAAACTAGAGGAGTCATAAGTAAACCGAATATAGTACGAGGACCAACCCCTCTGTCCTGATGGACCCTGGACAACATACAATACTCTGTATAAGTCCCTTTGAGTCTAATAACTCATTCACTGTGTGTCGTAGGTTGAAAACTGTACTTATGGTTAAGAAGAATTACACCGCTGTTTAATGCTCCTTACCTAACCATCCACTGATATAGGTAAATGTCATCGACATAATATCAAAAGGTATATCTCACTCTATGAAAATAGACGTACAGATATATCAATTTGAAATTGGTGCACAACAGCGGATATTCAAAACCAAATATTTGCCGACCGGCAAATAGCCCAGGTGATCTCCTCAAATATCACCGATTACAACGAATCCCGATATAATGAGGATGATCACCCAATTCCCAATAACTTACTCCCACTCATCATCTGTAAAACCATACAGATGTGAGAATCGTACCTGGTAAATACATACCCTGGAGTAAGTATCTAATCGGGAAATCAGTTTTCCTTTAACATTACACAGTGAAACTGAAACATTGAAATGTTCCGATGGGGTATTCTGGTATTCCTAGTAATGCCTCTTCCAGATTCACGACTGTAACCGTATAGTTCTTTGCCACCTCTCCAAATCCCTTCATATGTCTTTAGTCTTTACCTTCTGTACACCCCTTTAGGCCAAATGGTTTTCTTCCTTCCCCACCGTTCGGCACCAGCCTATGGTTTGGAAGAAGACTATCCAATAAGCATAATGGGTGTACTGTCCTAATCCTAGGAACACTCGCAATGCGAGAGAAGGTGAGGATAAAAGACAACCGAATGAACTTAATTCTTATTTCTCCTGAACCAGAATCCATCCCCGAACTGGAACAAGTTCCTTTCGAGTTCGTATATAACCATACGATGGAGTATCCAATAAACTGTGGATCTTCGTAGTGATACGGAGTGTCCTGGAGAAATACAAAGGTGATGTGGGAGTGGTAACGAAATATTTGGTTTGGTCGTGAATATCTGTTGCAATTTACTTTGCCCTCTTACTAATCCCTCGCTTTGTCTGAACTTAATACCTTCTGCACACCATCGTTATGCTAATTGGTTTTCTTCATTCCCTACCGGTCGGCACCAGCCTAAGGTTTGGAAGAAGACAATCCAATTTGCGTAATAGGTGTACTACCCCTAAACCAAGGAGTACTCATAACCTGAGAGAGGGTAAAAGGAAAAGACAACTGAATAATCCTATCCGTTTTCTCCAGAACCGGAAACCATCCTCGAATAAATTCTTTCGAGTTCGTATCTAACCATACGATGGTTTTGTCCAATGGAAGTGGACGTTCGTAGTAAAACGGGGTGTCCTGGAGAAAAGGGTAAAAGTAGGAGTGGCAATGAGGTTTGCAATTCTGACAATCCAAAAGTCAGTGTTTAAGAAGGTTCGGTCAACTTGGTCACTGAGTCATAGTCTTAGGGTCGGGTCAATGGTCGCTTGCCAAAGAGAGAGAGAAAAGAAAACACTCAGCGTGCACTCTAACCTAGATCAGAATGGTCACCAATTTATCTAATCTGGAATCCTCCCACTGTACCTCAAATTCTCCTCCAAACCTGAAAGAAGAATTAGTCGGGGTCACCCGAGGAGTAAACTAACTCATCAGTGGGAATCGGGATCCAACTCTCATCGCATGATAACGTGACGGAATCCGCTCACGTCATCACACTCCAGAAGGTATGCGCATATCTGGCATGTTTCAGTTCTTTTGAAACTCCCGATGTGATTTCTGCCCCATGCTCTTATGACCTTGGCGTGAGGTCAAAATATCATAAGTCACATGTCAAGTTCTGCCCGTCATTATCCAGGTTAATCTGAACCCACCCGTACATACCCTTGACGTAGGCCAAAATAGTAGTACGACTGTCCCAAACCAACGCATCTATCTATGCAACAGATAAATACCCGGCAGCTACCAATCACTATGCCTTGGCGTGAGGTCAAAATACATAGCTTGAATACTACCGAATATTTAACTGAAATGACGGAGGGCTACGAATGGTTTCTGGCGAAAACCTTTAACGTAATGAACTTGATATCGTCGAAGGAACGGATAGCTTTTAAAAATATAGTGACGAAAACCTTCGCTAAAGAGGTCACTCCCGGTGAAGGGATCTCGGCTCTTTCCCCGTAGAATGGGGTGCAGGATATTCCAAATGAATACCGCGATGCAAAGCAAAAGTAATCGGCTATAGTGAAGTTAATGCCCTGACGCAAACTTCTGTCCAAGGGGTCACTCCCGGTGAAGGGATCTCGGCCCTTGCCTCGTCGACTGAGGAGCAGGATATTCCAATGAATACCACGATGCAAAACAAAAGTAAACGTCCTTGCAATAACAGCTTTTTGAAAAGTGTTCCAACAACATCAGATTAGGTTTGTTTTAACTTGCATTGATCCGAATCAATGCAGTCCCATCAATTGATCACACCAAAAAGAACGAAAATATACTGATGTACGTATATGCCATCCGCATTCGCCACTGGGTCCCGTCATTACCCGTTAGGTTAGCTTACTAACGACAGAGCGGGGACTGGACTAGCGCGGATGCAAAACATATACAACATCTAATAATATATATACCAATATATTATATTCGCTCAAGGCGTGAATAAAATGCAACATCACAGAAAATGAACAGCATCACAGAAACAATACAGATATATGGGATCCCCGGGTTTCACAGAGCCGCTGAAACCCGACGTTCCCCTGGTCGTGTGGATAGCCTGTGCAATGAAATCCTAGACCCCTACGGGCGCGGCAAGTCACCCGCCAAAACCTGAAGCGAGGCAGCCCCCTTCAGCGCCGTGAATGGACCACCCAGCACTTCACGGAATCCGGCAACTTGGGCACCCCTCCTGGGTCAACCTGTACCTCCTACGAGTGCGGCGAATAGCCCGCCAATCCTAGAGTGAAGCCCCCTCCGTCTCAATGCCATGAGATGCGGGCTTGTTGCCCTCCAGAACCCGGCTATCCGTGCACCCCTCCGCGGGGCAATCCTAGTACAGAAAGTAAAATATACATACACCGGGTACATCGACCGCAACCAGGTCGTGCCCCAAAATAATAATACAATCCGGCAGTGACGGCAGTCCACAAGTCGGACGCTCGCCCCGCAATATCAAATGTACATAATACAACAAAACTGTACTAGCATTGCATCCAGGCTATCCCCACGACCGATCCGCAACATCACAGCAAAAACAAAAACATCAACGTGAAAGTCACGTTCGCAAATCCGTCTAACCGGGCTATAGCAGTTAGACCGGATTTACCGATCGAGTGACATTCACGGTCGCAGATATAATGTAAATACTGTGAAAAATGTGTTTAAAATTTTCCGATTGACCAAAAATTAACAAGTGGGCCCCAAACCAATACTGCAGCACTCACAGAAATAATTGGCCCAATTTTAATATTCCAAAACCCCTAATTACACCCCTGAAGCCCACTGGAAAAAGATGGCCCACTGAACTCTCAAGACTGCGGCGGAACCGCGGCCCAATAGAAGGGTGGGGCCGCGGATCCGCGCTCTGTGTGAGAGATCAGAGTGTCGAATTTTCCCAGAGTTCTTAGAATCTCCTGCACATCATTCTGAGACCACCTAAAAAATTTTTAGACACCAAAAATTCTCAACAGAAAACTGATGTGAGGTAAAATGAGTTTTTGGAATTTTGGTCGATCGGAACCGCAAAACACATCAAACGAAAGCTAGACGAAGTTAATGGCGAGGCTCTGATACCACTGTAAGTGCACGGCGGCGCCCCGGCCGTCAATCCGACGCCGGAATGCGGAAGCGGTGAATAACTTTAATTTTTGCGGACTTAGCAAACCGGCACCACCGCGCACTATAACCCGGATCGAACCATTAACAAGTCTAAGCTAACTAGAAGATGGGTTAGAGATATACCGACGATCCAAGTCCTCCGGTCTTCTCGTCATGGTCCCGATCTCCTGCGGAAAGTCCTGTCTCCTCCTCGTCGCCGGAAGTGCACCACATCGCCTACATCGTTTACGGGCTCCCACCTCAATGCCGAGGCAACTCGGGCACGAAGCCGGCTACTCGACGTGTCCAAGGTTCGTTGTAGAATATGTAGTGAGCAAGTCTCATTTTTGGGGTTTGTGGAATTGCCATTGGTGAAGGAAAAGAGAGCTTGGAGAGAGGTGAGAAAAATGGAGCATACTCAAGAAGGAATGTATCATATTTTTCTCCACACACCAAATGAAATGAAAATCCCATTCCCCCCAAGGAATGGCCGGCCCCCCCCTTTCATGTGTGATTGGAGAGAGAGAGAGAACAACAAGGGGGTGGGTGGAAAAAAGAGAGAGAGAGAGAATGGTTATCATTCAAAAGAAATCATCACAAAGAAAAGTCCTCACTCAACAACCATACCCCTCAACATCATCAACAATCATGACTTTAAAAGTCAAGCCATGATGGAGTCAAAACAAGTCAATGATGGTGCACATCATGAAAGCCATCATGATGCATCAAGATGCAAAGAACCCCCTCCACTAATGCCTATTTGCAACAATGCAAATAAACCCTCCTCCACCAATCTTCGGCCAATGAACGGAACAAAGGAAATTGGCCGAAACGGAAAGCAAACTGGCAACTCCAGAAAACTGGTCCAGTAATAAATTACAGGAAAACCCCGATACTGTGCATACACACCCGCATCTGTATTTCGACCGAAATACAGATGCAATGAGACAAAATCTACACTGTACTATACTAGGATCCGGCTTATACCAAAGCCGGCTAGTAAAATCTGTTCGATCCTGATCCGTGCAATACTGCACGTATCTGATCGAACCCTGCCATATTACCATACGGCCTATAGTACAAACTGTCCGATCCTGATCCGTGCAATACCGCACGTATCTGATCGGACCTTGCCATATCTCCATACGGCCTCTACAACCTTTCGCCCGAAAGCTGAGTAACTGTAAGTGGGGGACTCTAAAGACTCGTCAACACCTTGGTTGTGGATTTAACCACTAGCACGTCAGAGGTATAAGCCAATACGTGACGGGCTACCAGGTACTGACCAAATGGGACGTCGATGAGGAAGCTCACCCCGACACCCAACTGAGCCTGTCAGTGACAATATCCGTGCAGTCCGGTCCGTTTGTCTATGAGCATCGCATGGCGGGCCTAGGGGGTTGGTAAAAGTCAGACCCCCAAAAGCGGTACAAGTCGTGTCGGAGTGTAGCCCAGAACACCCTGAGATACTACTGGAATACCTACCAGTAAATCTCCTTGCCTTGGCCAAGGACTTTGTGTAATGGCTCTCCTAGACACAGCACGACCTCACCCCCAATACCGGGAGAGACGAACCCCTGAAGATACGCTCACTGCCTCCATGTGGCTCGGGACTGTACCCAACTAAAACCTGTTTGCACGACTCCTTTGAGCCGTGGTAGGGTAGTAATCAAAGTACAGTGGGAACTCACACGAGACAAATGACGATCCCCAGGTCGATGAACTAACCTGCACACATGTCACCAGGGAACTGCCATCTGACGTCTGGTATATGACCAACTAGCATGTTCCCGGCGAGTCCTGTCCGGTGTACTCATAACCCAATGAGCACCTGTATACATCTTAGGTGATCCAACTGACACCAGTGGCTTGTGAGACCGGCCACCGCCCCTCGTCGGGGTCTCGACTGTATACTCTAGTCTACTAATGGAGTATCGATGCCCAGTCTCGAAACTCCCACGACTAGGGACCTTTTAAGGATATGCTTGTAGACCCCCAGCTCCCACTTATATGATCGCCTTCATACTGCTGGTGGTCAAGCAAGAATCCTAGGGGCTCTATCAACGTGTAATAGCGACGTGTCAGGTCACCTAAAACAGTACACGATGATAAAGGTAAACCAGATAGCATACTATCATCTCGAGTAAGACTGTCCTACCGGGATAGGTCCTCCCTCAATCATTACAATCACGTACCTGTGACCTAATAATTGACTCTGAGGGCACTACCTCCAACATATACAAACTGCAGCTGATGATTTGGTAGAACCAAAGGATTCAATAGTTTCCAACGAACCTCAGCATCTTCGCCGATCTAGTAGGGTTCCTCACCCACCTGAGAGATACATCAGTTTCTCTATGACAGTAGGAGCGAGGATTGCATCATGAGATGATGACCCAACTAGTTTTGAGCTGACCATCAGGAGTGAGACTCTGTAAGAATGGCTGGATGCTTAGCGATCTGAGATGGAATCCTTATACACCAACAAAGTATGGACTTTGGTTGCTTTATCTGAAGGGTTAAATCCCCATCAGGAGCAAGTATATCTTGAGAAGATTACTAGGTGTCCATGGAAAAGTTGAGACTTTCAAAGCTATGCTTAAGTCCATCCAGATCCTACTAGCCACGGCTACATACCATGACTACGATATCTGGCGGTTGGGTGTCATGACTGCTTTTCTAAATGTCGATTTGGAAGAGAGCGTCTATAAGTACACAGCCAGAGAGCTTCGTAGACAGTGGGAGCAGCGGAAACGTGTGCAAGATGTTTTATGTGATAAAGCAGGCATCGCGGAGTTGGAACATCTGTTTTGATGTGATAGTCAAAGAGTTTGACTTTATCAAAATGGTAGATGAACATTGTATATACAAAAAGGTAGTAGGGAGTATGGTGGTGATCCTCGTAGAGTACGTGGATAACATACTCTTGATAGGAAAGGAGTTTCCTATGCTACGCTCGGTCAATCTCCACTTATCACAAGGATTCTCCGTATAGGATCAAAGTGATACCTCCTAAATCCTGGGTTTGGATCTATGAGATAGATCTAAATGGAAGTTAGGATACTCACTAGTTGTAGTGAGATGGTATCAATCGATCCTGGGGAGAATCACTGGAATAGTTCCAGGGTGATAAGGACGACTGAATGTCAGTCGCAGGCATTGTCTTTACCCACAGTGGAGGGACGGTATGTTGGAAGAATTCCAAGCTAGATACCGTGACTTACTAGACGATTAAAGGCAAGATACATCATTACCAAGAATGCTACCAAAGAGGCAGTCTGGATATATATTAGTTCATGAGATGAACTTCGTTCCTACCATTGTGTGACAATGGAGTTGTGGCTTTTGCCAAGGAACCCCCCGTCCCATCAGAAATCCAGATATAATTCTTAGGAAGTATCACCTGATCATGGAGATGGATGATCTCCAGGGAGATCGAAGTTAGGAGAGTAGACACAGAGGACAACAGCACGGATCCACTCACAAAGGCTTTTATCCTAGTAGAGGCTTTTATGGGATGGTTGAGTATGAGATACTTCAACCACAACAAATTGTTGGGTATGTGATACCACAACTGATGGCCCTAGTGCAAGTGGGAGATTGTTAGTTATATGTATGCCATAGAGGCCATTACTGTACATACGATGTATATTGTAATGGATGCTTGGACATATATAGGGAGGACTTTCTTGCTCGACATGATAGTATGCTATCTGGTTGTATTTTATCTTAACATGTACTCTGATTGTCTCTATGTTACATGTTGATAATGCCCTTAGGATATGTACTGGACTACTGGGACTATGATGAGATCATACTAGTGGGGCCACGGTAGTCGACGAGTACATCCTATAACTGTTCCTAGTCGAGGGTGTATCGAGACAGGGCATCGATACACAAGAGTAGACTAGCGTATACGCATCTTGACCTATATGATGGGCGATGGATGATCCCATATCCATCGGTGTTTGACATCAAGGATGGTGTACGGGTGCTCAGTAAAGACTGGATACACTGGACGGACTCGCCGAGAACTCCCAGATGGTATTATACCTCACGTCAGATGGTAGTTCTCCGGTGACACTGGTACAGAGTAGTCTGTGTAAGTCTACGCTAGCGTCCCGGCAGTCTACAGACGCCAAATGCGGAATAAAACTTTTTAACTTGGCGCTATCGTATACTTTAACCCGGATCTGCCATTATTGCTAAACGAACAAACTGTAAAGAGTGTAGAAAGGTTATACCGAACGATCCGAGTCCTTCGTTCTTCAACCATCATCCCACGCTCCGTTGCGGCTGCTCCGATCTCGTCGATCTCCGATTCCTTCGTCGAGGTGGCACCACATGATCGGTTCTTTAAACGGGCTCCCGCCTCTGACTCGAGGCAACTCGATCGTCAAGTTTGCTAAAAGAGATGACCAAGAATGATGTAGAGAATGAGTAGATGACTTTGTCTCACTTCGTCCAAGTCCGTGGACGATCGGTTAATGAAGTTGCCGATGGAAATTGGGTGATGGAATGAAATGAGGTAATGAAATTTCCATACACCTAAATACTATCATATCTTTTCTAACCAAATTAATCAAGCAACCAAGTGAATGGGGAGAGGAGGGGGCCGGCCAACTTATAAGGAAGAGGGAGGTGACCGTAGGAGGAGGGAGGTGACCATATCACAATCATAGTTATCTAAACAATTATGAAAGAATGAATCACAAATTAGAACCAATTAGAACAAACCTAGTCATACTTTAACATTAAAGAACCATTAATGCAAAGATGAGTCACTAAGCCACTTCATCACTTCTAGAACCTTCTAGAATGATGACTCACTCCATATGAAGAAAAGATAAATCCGTCTTTAACAGAATGTTAAAAGACGGCTGATAGAAAACTGGAAACTGGCAACTTCCAAAAGTGATCCTGAAATGAATTTCAGGACAACCCCGAAACTGTATAAATATACCCGCATATATATTACGACCGAATACAAATGCAACTGAGACAAAGATATTATACCTACTCAATATAATACTCGGATCCGGCTTAAACCAAAGCCGACCAGTATCATCTGCCCGAAAAATAACACGTGCGTAAACGCACGTGCATTTTCCGAACCCTGCCATAAAACCATACGGCCTCTACAACGTTTCGCCCGAACTTGGGAAACTGTCTGTGGGGGACTCTAATGACTCGTCAGCACCCTGGCAGTGGGTTTAACCACAAACCGTCAGCGGCACTAGCAATGCGTAACGGCTGCCCACGGACTGACCTCAAGGGTGGCCGAGGAGCGAACTCAAGGGAGACCGATGAGCGAACTCCTCTGAAAACCCTACTGAGCCTAACAGTGACAATGTAAATACAGTCCGGTCCGTTCGTCAATGAGTATCGCATATCTGCCTAGGGGGCTAGTAACGTCAGACCCCCAATAGTAGTATAAGTCGTGTCGGAGTGAAGCCCAATTACACCCTGAGACACTACTGGAGTACCTACCAATAAATCTCCTGCCATGGCCATGGACTTTGTGTAATGGCTCTCCTAGACACAGCATGACCTCGCCCCCAATACCGGGAGAGACGAATCCCCTGCCGATCCGCTCACGTGCCTCCATATGGCTCGGGACTGTACCCAAAAGCTACCTGTTTGCACGACTCCTTTGAGCCGTGGTAGGGTAGAAATCAAAGCACAGTGGGAACTCACACGAGACAAATGACGACCTCAGGTCGATGAACTAACCTGTACACATGTCACCAGGGAACTGCTATCTGACGGTAGATATAATACTAACTAGCAGATTCCCGGCGAGTCCTGTCCGGTGTACAAATAACCCAATGAGCACCTGTATACATCTTAGGTGATCCAACATACACCAGTGGCTTGTGAGACCAGCCACCGCCCCTCGTCGGGGTCTCGACTGTACACACTAGTCTACTCCGGAGTATGGATGCCCTGTCTCGAAACTCCCACGACTAGGGACCACAATTAAGGATATGCATATAAACTACCCAACTCTCACGTATATGATCGCCCTCATACAGTTGGTAGTAAAGCAAGATCCTAAGGGCTCTATCAAAGTGTAACATGCAATCAGTCACCTGAACATGTACACAACTGATAAAGGCAAACCAGATAGCATACTATCATCTTGAGTAAGACTGTGCTACCGGGATAGGTCCTCCGCAATCATTGCAATCACGTACCTGCGATCCAATAATTGACTATGAGGGCACTATATCCAACAATCTCCCACTTGCACTCAAGGCTAATATTGCGATGTCGACTACTCACAGCCCGTGTGAAACCGAACATCCAACTCCTCTACTAATCAGTTTCACAAAGCCCGTTTGTAAAACTATTGTGTTCGAGAAATAGCCTCGGTGAGTGGATCCGCCTAGAAGTTTCTTTCTGTATCTCTCATAATCTCAAGTTCGCGGAGAAAGCCATCTCCCGAATTGAGTAGTACCTGTCTTAGAATATGTCTAGATATCTGATGGGACCTTAGTTCATAAATGAACTCCATATCCAAACTTCTTAGACTGTAAGGATCACTGAACCTAATCAGTATCCGGCACCATGCCACCCACAGTATCCTCTGGAACCACCTGTCCATAATACTGTCCCTCGTCAGAGGGAAAACTAAAACTCTGACAATCACTCTGTCATCCATGTCACCTTTGAAGCCTGGAATGATAACCGTCTCCCGAAAGAGGCTGCCGTTATCAAATCCGTAGAACATGTACCAATGTTCTAAAACTGCTTCCTTATGTTTCTCCAGGATTGGATTAATACAAACTTATTGCATCTAGTGCAAAACCAACATTTGGTGTGGTACTTGACATCTCATGATTGACTCAATTGCCTAAGCAAGTGATCTGCCAATCATGCACATCCCTCTCCCCTTTAGTCTATACGACACCTTTAGAGAGGGTGACTCCATCACCTGCAGGTACACTACCATGCTAGGAGTCAACTATTCTAAAAACCATTAGAATATCTGTCAAAGTACCCACATTGGGAAACTACCCAAATCCAGATCTAAAACCATAGATCCAGAAACCAGAATGTCAAATATTATATCCATATCCTGTCTGAAGAAACAACTGTGTGACGACCACAGTACAACCGATCGTAGTATAGGAATTTTACTTCCTACTCTGTGTATGTCATTCAGATACCATGACATCACACCCTACTACCTCCTTAACTGATCCATCCCCTATTCTGATTGAAGTCAAACCCATGACTGTCACATCAAAATTAGATGATCTATCTCCGCTATAACTGCTCAAGTCTATAAATAGATATAAGCATCTTGCCCACTATGCTTCCGCTGCCCCCACTGACTACGACAACCCTCCTACCGGGTCTCATATCCTGGAACAACAGTAGTGTCAAGTCTGGGTAGATAAGAACCTCCCTGTCACCGTCCTTGAGGCTACCGAAGTACCTCTCGGGTGTCTGAGGTTACCTACCAAATCTGCGGAGTGGCTATTGGAATGTCAAACCTGATTGAACGTATAGGTCCTATTAAATTTTCCGTAATCGTTTACGGTTCTGGAATCACTTCCAGTTCTACCATACTCCCACTTCTGTTTTCTGAAAAAAATCCATTTTTACTAAAACTGTGGCAAGTCAAGAACAATATCACTATTGATCTTCCAAATGGTAGAATATCAACCCTCGTCATAGCCAGGGTCAACCCACAAACAGCCATTACAGAACCGTGCCCTGAGTTATCCAGAGTCTGGTTTTAAGCATAAGCTGGACAACTCCCCATACCTTAATTTCTTTTAAGGTACGAACCATTCTATATCCAATATAGAAACTTTGGCACTAATTTAATTGGAACCATATTCAAATCATGCAGCTGTCTCCAGTACATATCAACTTAATGGAAAGAGGCTAATCAGCATTACTCAACTTAGGAATCCATCCAATTATGAGTAACCTGAAAGAGAAAACTCGTTTCTCAAAACCATCACTATCATCTGAATACCAATCACAAGAATCTACATCTTCGATCTCTTTGAAGAATCCCGATACTTGTGATACCTGGTTCTCTACTTTATTCTTATACCCACAACTTCTCAAAACTTAGACCTTGTATTTCTACGAAACACTCGTCTAAATACTAGAGAAGTTATAAGTAAACAGAACATAGTACGAGGACCTACCCCTTTGTCCTAATGGACACTGGACAACATACAATACTCTGTATAAGTCCGCTGAGTTGAACAACTCATAACCTGTGCGTTGTAGGTGGAAAACTGTACCCTGGCGATTTCCTCAAATATCACCAATTACAACGAATTCCGATATAATGAGGATAATCACCTGATTCCCAATATCTTACTCCCACTCATCATCTGTAAAACCATACAGATATGAGAATGAAACCTGGTAAATACATACCCTTGGAGTAAGTGTCTAATCGGGAAAACAGTTTTTCCTTTAACAATGCACTGAAACATGAAAATGTTTCGTAGGGGTATCCTGGTATTCATAGCAATGCCTCTTCCATAATCCAATTCATGACTTCAACCATATATTTTATTGCCGTCTCTCCAAATCCCCTTTATTTGTCTTTAGTCGTTACCTTCTGTACACCATCGTTAGGCTAAATGGTTTTCTTCCTTCCCTACCGTTCGGCACCAGCCTATGGTTTGGAAGAAGACTATCCAGTAAGCATAATAGGTGTACCCTCCTAAACCAAGGAGTACTCGCATCTCGAGAGAAGGTGATGATAAAAGACAACTGAATAATACCTTATTCTTTTAAAGGTGAAATAGGAGCGGCGATGAAGTACGCGGTTTTGGTCGTGAATAATATCAGTCGCAATTTACTTTGCCCTCTTTCTAATCCCTTTATTTTGTCTTTACATATTACCTTCTGCACATCCTACTTAGGCTAATTGGTTTTCTTCATTCCCTACCTTTCGGCACCAGCCTATGGTTTGGAATAAGACTATCCAATAAGCGTAATAGGTGTACTCTCCTAAAACAAGGAGCTCTCGCAACCTGAGAGAAGGTGATAATAAAAGACAACTGAATAAACCAATTCTATTTCTCCTGAACCTGGATCCATCCTCGAAGAAGTCCCTTCGAGTTCGTATATAACCATACGATGGATCTATCCAATGGAAGTGGATATCCGTAGTAATACGGGTGTTCTGAGAAATTCAAAGGGTAAAAGAAGGAGTGGCAATGACTTATGCAACTCAGACAATCCAAAAGCCAGTATTTTAAGAAGGTTCGGTCAACCTGGTCACTGAGTCATAGTCTAGGGTCGGTCAAAGGTCGCTGCCAAAGAGAGAGAGAGAGAAAAGAAACACTCTGCGTGCACTCTAACCTAGATCAGAATGGTCATCACTTTATCTAATCCGGAAACCTCCCACTGTCCTGTCAAATTCTCCTCCAAACCTAAAGAAGAATCAATCGGGATCACCCGAAGAGTAAACCAACTCATCAGTGGAAATCGGGATCCAACTCTCATCGCATGTTAACATGATGGAATGCATCCACGTTATTCATACTCCAGAAGGTATGCGCATACTTGGCAAGTTTCAGTTTCTTTAGAAACTCCCGATATCATTTTCTTGCCCCATGCTCTTATGACCTTGGCGTATGTCAACAAATCATAAGTCACATGTCAAGTTCTGCCCGTCATTATCTTGTTAATTTGAACCCACCCGTACATACCCTTGACGTATGCCAACAAGGTAATACGACTGTCCCAAACCAACTCATCTATCTATGCAACAAATGAATACCCAGCAGCTACCAAACACTATGCCTTGACGTATGCCAACAAACATAGCTTGAATACTACTGACCATCCATAAGAAACGACGGAGGGCTACGGCTGGTTTTTGGCGAAAAACCTTTAGCGTAGTGAACTTGATATCGCTGAAGGAACCTGATAGCTTTTTAAAATATAGTGGCGAAAACCTTTTGCTAAAGAGGTTTTTCCCGGTAAAGGGATCTCGGCTCTTTCCTCGTGGAATGAGGTGCAGGATATTCCACTGAATACCGCTATGCAAAGCAACTTGTAATCGACTATAGTGAAGTTATTACCCTGACGCAAACTTCTGCCCAAGGGGTCAGTCCCGGTGAAGGGATATCGGCCCTTGCCCCGTCGAATGAGGTGCAGGATATTCCACTGAATACCGCTATGCATAACAAAAAGAAACGTCTTTGCAATAACACTTTTTAAATTGTTCCAACAACTGAAAACAGGTTTGTTTTACTTTGCATTGATCAGAATCAACGCAGTCCTATCAATAATCACACCAGAAAAGAACGAAAATAAAATGTACGTATATGCCATCCGCATTCGTCACTGGGTCCCGTCATCACCCGTTAGGTTACTTAACTAACGACAGAGCGGGGACTGGACTAGCGCGGGTGTAAAACATATACAACATCTAATAGTATATAAACCAATATACATAATCGCTCCAGGCGTGATAATATGCAACATTACAGAAAAGTAATAAGCATCACAGAACAATACAGATAATCTGGGATCCCCGAGTTTCACAGAGCCGCTGCTGAAACTCGACGTTCCCCTGTCGTGTGGATAGCCTGTGCAATGAAACCTAGACCCCTACGGGTGCGGCAAGTTACCCGCCAAAACCTGAAGCGAGGCAGTCCCCACAGCATAGTGAATGGAACACCCGGCACTTCACGGAATCCGGTAAATTGAGCACCCCTCCTTGGGTCAACCTGTACCCCCTACGAGTGCGGCGAATAGTCTGCCAATTCTGAAGTGGGGTCCCTCTGCCTCTCAAAGCCATGAGATGCGGACCCTTTGCTTTCCCGAACCCGGCTATCCGTGCACTCCGTCGCGGGGTAAAACCTAGTACAGTAATGAAAAATAGTACAATAGGTACATCGACCGCAACCTGGTCGTGCCCCAAAATAATATTATACAACAGGCAGTGACGGCTGTCCACAAGTTGGACGCTCGCCCCGCAATATCAAATGTACAAATAAACACAAAATGTACTACCATTGCACACTGCTATCCACCACGACAAATCCGCAACATCACAGCACAACACAGAACATCAACGCGAATGTCACGTTCGCAAACCCGTCTAAAAGAACTATAGCAATCGGACGCGGTTTACCGATCAAATGACATTCCCGGTCGGAGATATAATGTAAGCACTGTAAACTAACGTGTTTAAATTTCGATCGACCAAAGACCAAATATCAAAAAGTGGGCCCCACTGCTTACTGGTGAACAGTAACAAAACCTGGGCCAAAACTATATATATCAAAAACCCCAAAAACCAAAGTAGAACCCACTGGAAAATTTTGGACGCACGTGCTCCCCACGTGGCCGCGGAAGGGCGGCCAAACCATGGGTTTGGCCGCGCTTCCGCGCCTCCATGGAGGAATCATGACCCCAAATTTTCTCGTGGGTCTTAGAAAAGCCTGCACGGATTTTTAAGATATACAGAAATCAATTTTGACACCGTTTAAAAACAACAGAACTGTCAAGTGAAGAAAAATGCGATTTTTGAATTTCGGTCGGATCGATGTTTTAAACGCGTTAGCACAAGTTAGTATAGCAAAATGGTGAGGCTCTGATACCACTGTAAGTCTACGCTAGCGCCCCGGCAGTCTACAGACGCCAAATGCGGAATAAAACTTTTTAACTTGGCGCTATCGTATACTTTAACCCGGATCTGCCATTATTGCTAAACTAACAAACTGTAAAGAGTGTAGAAAGGTTATACCGAACGATCCGAGTCCTTCGTTCTTCAACCATCATCCCACGCTCCGTTGCGGCTGCTCCGATCTCGTCGATCTCCGATTCCTTCGTCGAGGTGGCACCACATGATCGGTTCTTTAAACGGGCTCCCGCCTCTGACTCGAGGCAACTCGATCGTCAAGTTTGCTAAAAGAGACGACCAAGAATGATGTAGAGAATGAGTAGATGACTTTGTCTCACTTCGTCCAAGTCCGTGGACGATCGGTTAATGAAGTTGCCGATGGAAATTGGGTGATGGAATGAAATGAGGTAATGAAATTTCCATACACCTAAATACTATCATATCTTTTCTAACCAAATTAATCAAGCAACCAAGTGAATGGGGAGAGGAGGGGGCCGGCCAACTTATAAGGAAGAGGGAGGTGACTGTAGGAGGAGGGAGGTGACCATATCACAATCATAGTTATCTAAACAATTATGAAAGAATGAATCACAAATTAGAACCAATTAGAACAAACCTAGTCATGCTTTAACATTAAAGAACCATTAATGCAAAGATGAGTCACTAAGCCACTTCATCACTTCTAGAACCTTCTAGAATGATGACTCACTCCATCTGAAGAAAAGATAAATCCATCTTTAACAGAATGTTAAAAGACGGCTGATAGAAAACTGGAAACTGGCAACTTCCAAAAGTGATCCTGAAACGAATTTCAGGACAACCCCGAAACTGTATAAATATACCCGCATATATATTACGACCGAATACAAATGCAACTGAGACAAAGATATTATACCTACTCAATATAATACTCGGATCCGGCTTAAACCAAAGCCGACCAGTATCATCTGCCCGAAAAATAACACGTGCGTAAACGCACGTGCATTTTCCGAGCCCTGCCATAAAACCATACGGCCTCTACAACGTTTCGCCCGAACTTGGGAAACTGTCTGTGGGGGACTCTAATGACTCGTCAGCACCCTGGCAGTGGGTTTAACCATAAACCGTCAGCGGCACTAGCAATGCGTAACGGCTACCCACGGACTGACCTCAAGGGTGGCCGAGGAGCGAACTCAAGGGAGACCGATGAGCGAACTCCTCTGAAAACCCTACTAAGCCTAACAGTGACAATGTAAATGCAGTCCGGTCCGTTCGTCAATGAGTATCGCATATCTGCCTAGGGGGCTAGCAACGTCAGACCCCCAATAGCAGTATAAGTCGTGTCGGAGTGAAGCCCAATTACACCCTGAGATACTACTGGAGTACCTACCAATAAATCTCCTGCCATGGCCATGGACTTTGTGTAATGGCTCTCCTAGACACAGCACGACCTCGCCCCCAATACCGGGAGAGACGAATCCCCTGCCGATCCGCTCACGTGCCTCCATATGGCTCGGGACTGTACCCAAAAGCTACCTGTTTGCACGACTCCTTTGAGCCGTGGTAGGGTAGAAATCAAAGCACAGTGGGAACTCACACGAGACAAATGACGACCTCAGGTCGATGAACTAACCTGTACACATGTCACCAGGGAACTGCTATCTGACGGTAGATATAATACTAACTAGCAGATTCCCGGCGAGTCCTGTCCGGTGTACTCATAACCCAATGAGCACCTGTATACATCTTAGGTGATCCAACATACACCAGTGGCTTGTGAGACCGGCCACCGCCCCTCGTCGGGGTCTCGACTGTACACACTAGTCTACTCCGGAGTATCGATGCCCTGTCTCGAAACTCCCACGACTAGGGACCACAATTAAGGATATGCATATAAACTACCCAACTCTCACGTATATGATCGCCCTCATACAGTTGGTAGTAAAGCAAGATCCTAAGGGCTCTATCAAAGTGTAACATGCAATCAGTCACCTGAACATGTACACAACTGCTAAAGGCAAACCAGATAGCATACTATCATCTTGAGTAAGACTGTTCTACCGGGATAAGTCCTCCGCAATCATTGCAATCACGTACCTGCGATCCAATAATTTACTATGAGGGCACTATATCCAACAGTCTGTTGACCCGAGATCGTCATAGAGTCTTGTGTGATTCCAACTGTGGTTTGATTTCCATCATACAACGTCCAAGAGGGCGTGCAAAAAGGTGGCTTTTGGGTACAGCCCCGAATCACATGAAGGCAATGAGCGATAGGAGGGGATTCGTCTCTCCTGGTATAGGGAGTTGATGGTGTGCTGTGTTCGATTGGCTATAACCGGAAATCCCTGGCCAGGGTTGCTGAGATTTACTGGTAAGTGTTATCAGTAATTTCTCAAACTGTTATAGACCTCATATCGACCCGACTTATCGAGCTACTGGGGTCTGACGTTTACCACCCCTAGGCGAGATATGCGACATATCAGACGACGAGACCGGACTGTACGGGAGTGTTACTGATTGGATTCACAGGAGAATGTACAGGCTTGCTTGTTGATCTTCTGAGCACTCAATACCTGGGTGGCTGTTATGTTTAGCTGACCGCTTGCAGCTTGTGAGTGTTTGATATGATCATCACCTACTGCCGGCGTATTGACGATTCTTTAGAGTCCTACACAGAGATTTCTTGGCTCAGGAAAAACGGAGTAGGAGCACATATGTGATATGTGTGGGACCGAGGATAATGAGATATGTGATACCGTATTCTATTCTCGCGATATTTGATATCAGCCGGGATATCGGATCAAGTGTTGATTCGATGAATCGGTAAATGTGATATTGGTCGGTTATATGCGATATAGCCGGATTTTCGGATCAAGTGTTGATTCAATAATTTAATGTATAATAATATATATGATATATTAAATTACATTAACTAATATTATCTCACTAAAAGATTCTTTTTCTCACTCGGGTAATACATTGATATATATGCGATATATGTTAATTGTATTATTTTATTTTGTTATAATAAATATTATATATGTGATATATAATATTGTAACATGATATGGTTATTAATGCAACATGTTTAGTGGAGATTAAATTTGGTTAGGATTTGATTTGGGTTAATCATTTCTAGAAGGTTTTCTTTTTTGTTTTGGAAAAGATATTTTTCAAGATATTTCTTTAACTTAACCCTAACCCTTAACCCTAGTAAAATCTTTACAATGGTTACTTGAACCATGGTTGCATTTCTAACTTTATCAAGGCTATCATTATTCATCACAAAAGGATTTAATTCATATTATTATTCATCTTCTTCTTCCTTCTTCTTTCTTTCATGAAAAAGGCTTACTAGATTTTTCTAAGTGATGATTATGAGTGAGAATAAGAAAACAAAAGAGAAAAAATCCTACTTCATCATCCTCATCTACCCTTGCCCTTTAGATGAGAGTGTTCACTTCATTTAGTGAGTGTTAGCTTGTGATAATGAAACTTCAAGGTAGATCATCTATGTTATCGAAGATCGGAAGCAAGACTGCATCTTTCTCTTCGTGAAGCCTCTCGAGAGTCCGGAACATGATGATCGCAGCAAAGGGACTTCAACACGGAGCTTAAGAAGTGAAGGACCGGATCTACAAAGGTTGTAATCCCTCTCACTTAGTGTTAATGTGTTTAATATACTTGTTTTCGCCTAAACTCTAGTTTAAAGATCCGGCTTTGGGTTGTTCGGCACGGCTAAATTTTAAATCGGGCATGGCTGATGCCTCGTAGACCCTTGTGTGTGTGCCTAGCAACCCTATAAACCCAAGAAAACCCTAGCTTGACCAAAGTCACCAAAATCGAAATTTGCTTGTGTTGGATATATGTATGCCCTAGAGGCCATTATGAGATAGTGTATGTACTGATATGTATATAAATATATATATTCGGGGGACAGTCTTGCTCGATATGATAGTATGCTATCTGGTTTTACTTTATCATATGTTCACTTGATCATGTTTATATTCATTTGGTGCATGTTGATAAAGCCCTAAGGATATTGGCTTGACTACTGGCATTATGATGTGGATCATACTAGTGGGACATCTGTAGTTTATAAGCATATCCTTGAAATGTTCCTAGTCGTAGGTATATCGAGACAGGACATCGATATTCCAGTTTAGACTAGCGTATACCATTCTTGTTCCATATGATGGGCGATGGATGATCCCATATCCGTCTGGTGTGTTGACACCGAAGATAGTATACGGGTGCTCAGTGAGACTGGGTACACTGAACGGACTCACCGAGAACTCCTATGTGGTATTATATCATACGTCGGATAGCAGTTCTCAGGTGACACTGGTACAGGTTAGTCTGTAGATCCGAGATCGTCATAGAGTCTTGTGTGTCCTCCCACTGTACTTTGATCTCCACCCTACTGCGGCTCTACTGAGTCATACAAACAGGTGGATTTTGGGTATAGCCTCGAGGCATGTGGAGGCAGTGAGCGATAGGAGGGGTTTCGTCTCTCCCGGTATTGGGGGTTGATGCTGTGCTGTGCACGATTGGCTATAACGGGAAGTCCCTGGCCAGGGCTGCTGAGATATTACTGATAAGTGTTATCAGTAAGTTTCTCGATCTGTTATAGACCATATACCGACATGACTTATTGAGTTATTGGGGTCGACGATTCCATCTCTAGACTCGATATGCAGCATATCTGACGAAGAGACCAGACTGTATGGTTAGTGTTGCCGGATGGATTGACAGGAGTTTTGACAGGTTCGCTTGTTCTTATTCTGATCGCTCAATACCCGGGTGGCCGTAACGTTTAGCTGACCGCTTGCGGCTTGTAGGTGTTTGATATGATCATCATCTACTGCTGGCGTATTGACGAGTCTTAGAGTCCCACATAGAAGTTTCTCGGCTCTGGCGAAACGAAATGGTGCACATATGAGATATGTGCGGAGTCTCGATTAAATACTAGTATATGATACTGTATTTTAATCGGGCATTTAATATTAGTCGGGTCGTATAAGATATGACCAATTTATTAAATCAAGTGTTGATTTAATATAGGCTTTTATATTATTTATTTAAATCCTTTTCTTCTTATGGATACATGCATGTATATGTACATGATGATGTGCATACATACATACATGAAAAGTATCATGGTTGATGATACAAAGAGGATGGCAATATAATAATCATATTGTAGATAAAATAATATATGGATATTTTCAATAAAGATTAAAGGCAAAAGAAAAGATTAATGAGTCATTTCTTCTACACTTTTCTACACATTTCCATGGTTGAATTTAACTCAACCATGGTTTCTTTTCCTTTTGCCTTTAACCTAAATTGAAATATCTAGATATTATATTTAACTATAGTTATGGTTATGATAAGATATCTATCTCTCTCTCATTTTCATTATTCATTATTATCATTTTCACTCCAAAAGAAAAGAGAGAGCCATCTTCTTCCTCAAAACCCTAGCTCTCTTTTAAATGTTAAAATAGAGTTAGAGAAAGAAAAGAAAATGTATTAAATAAGAATAGCAACCACTTCATCATCCTACACAACCTTAGCTATCTTGTGTAGGGTGTTGTGCTTCAAGTTTTTCAAAGATCGAAGGAAGCATCAAGCTTAGGGCAAAGTGCTTCGGGTGGATCGTCGTGGACGAGGAGTTGATCCAGCGGACCTTTTCAAAGCCAAGGAGTCTTCCAAAGAGGTCTACAAAGGTTGTAGTCTCATCACTTAGTATAACTTAACTCTTAATTGTTGATACTATTAATAGTTACTTCATATATTCTAGTTCGATTCTTTGTATAGTTTGCTTAGCACCTCAAAATTTTATTGTTATAGCATGTATGATGCTTCTA
The DNA here is from genome assembly GCA_030015575.1 of Agapanthus africanus. Lineage (NCBI taxonomy): Eukaryota > Viridiplantae > Streptophyta > Magnoliopsida > Asparagales > Amaryllidaceae > Agapanthus > Agapanthus africanus. Next base: position 338,557,509 of record CM057342.1, on the reverse strand, counting down.
AACCCTAATAGAGGTGTTAAGAAAACCCTACAGCTTGGTCCAATGCGTAGAGGGTGTGATTAACTTTTGTGAAAGGGTTTTAGGGTTTTGGGGATTAATTGGAGATGGATCTAGGGATTCTAAGTGGAGGGAAATGGCTTGAGAAAGATGAAGAGGGGAAAAAAAGATGGGGGAAATGGAGATGGCAGCCCTCCTCCCTCTCTCACTATTTTTCTCACTCTCTCTCTCTCTCCAAAAGTGAACCTACCCTAATCATTATGTCCCCTTTTTGACTTTTCTTTTTCTTTCTTTTCTCTCCATCAATAAACCATAACCCAAATAAAACAACACAATGAATAACATGTAACATGTCATGGTGCACTAGCCATGAAAAGCTGTAGAAATACGGATTTGGCTTAATCGCGATTAGCAGTGCACTAATCGGGTTTTTATCAAAACTGCATATTATGAATTTTAAAAATGCCAAATCCTTTAAATATATATTTAAATGAATAAATCATTTTAATTTCTATTTATTTCATAATTATTAGTATATATTATACCCTTTTTCGAAAACCCTAATTTCGCAAATCTGGCAGTTTTCGGGAAATATATTATTTTAGTATTAAATTCCCAAAAATAATATTTTATATTTTCTGAAATGTTACAATCTTCCCCCCTTAAATAAATTCGGTCCCCGAATTTAAATTTAAACCCCCAAAATCTAAAACATTTTAATAATCAGCTCAAATCAACAGGGTTCCGAAGTCATGGAAAACACATAAATGGCACCGCGCGTCAAATGCGCATGAAAACGAGTACAATGCTCAAAATCGAATTCCGTCAAGCGTTACGCAAATCATCTAATTTGCACGCATATCCTCGGAGTTACAATGGAGATATAGATCTCGCAATCTACTACTGAAATCCAATATACACTAGTCAAATACTATAATACGTATATAGTACGCATCCTTGAAAACTCCAAAATTTGAATAAAATACATGCAAAATCTTTCCTAAATCGCCGCGGGAATGAATAACCTTCGGTATAACTGACGGACGCTCATTTTAAAATAATTATATATATCCATATATGTTTTCTTAAATACACGTTCCGTCGTTTTCAAAATATCCCAAAAGATTTTCCTTTAAAAACGTTTGTGTCGCTCGCGGACACATAGGAAATAGCGAGACTATAGATCCTCTTGAAAACTCTTTTGGTAATCTATTAATGCATGCAGAGTACTCAGTAGCTGTCCCCAGATCAGTCCTGTTTGGCTACTACACAATATAGTGCCCAACATGAAAACAAAGTGCTCAAAAGCAAAATCAGCCTCAAAAGGCATATCCAATAATCACACGCATCTGGTGCGCTTGGAAATCAAATCTAAATACAAATGCTACCAATGTGCGAAAAGTAAACTAAGTGCAACGGGTGTGCACGAAAGCATCTGTCCAGTGCAACGGGTGTGCACGACAACTATATCAAGTGCATCTAAAGTGCACTAAAATCTCAATCCCATGCATCCGGTGTGCACAGAATCACATCTCATATCATGCGCCCAACATGCGCGAAAATCCAACCAAAGTGCATATGTTTCGCACGAGTGAAATTGCATCCAATATGCACAGAAGAAATTTAAATCAAGAGCATCCCATATGCACGAGTAAAATCTCACTCAAGTGCATCCAATGCGCACAAAATCCAAAATCAAGCGCCTAATATGCGCAAAAATCCAACCAAAACGCGTCGGGTTCGTAAAAGCATATAGTGCAGTAGCATGCACGAAAACGAACGGCAAGTGCCAACGCGCACGAAAATAAAAATCTGGTAAAACGAATGCTCAAAGATATAAATCGGGTGCAACCAAGGTACGAAGTATAAATTCAGTGCGACAAACTCATAAATACCCGTCCGGTGCAACAAATGCAAGAAATGCAAATCTAGTGCAACTAATGTGCAAAATACGAATCTGGTGCAGCAATTGCACGAAATACAATCAATAACTCAAACGCATAAAAGCAACACCGCGTACACCAAGATGTATAAAATCGTAAACGTGTGCAACTGCGTGCACAAAATACAAATCAATGCACTGCAAGCACATATAAGCTATACCGAGTGCAAAAATCAAATCGAGTGTGTACCACACGCTCAAAATCAAATCACCGTATGAAATCCACGAAATCATAGACATGTGCAGCCAAGGCACAAAACCAAATCTCAAGTGTAATAGATATGCACAAATCGCAAATCAACATAACAGTGTATATAAAATACATATCAGGTGCGATAGCTATGCGCAAAATGTAAATACTCAGTAGGTGCAGCCATGGTGCACGAAATCAATATCAGGAAACTCGTCATCAATACTCAAATCCAAGCGATATAAGCGTGATACTCAGATCACAATGCAAATCGCAACAAAGGACATTGAGTTACACCTCCTTCAATGTCGAAAAATAAATCGGTGCGCCTAAAAACTGGCAGGGAAAGAACATTCGCTCGCTTCCCGCTCACGGCCTGGCGTCCTCTGTCTCTAAGTCCTTATCTTCTCTGTGGATTACCAATCCCGCAATCCATCGGCTCATCGACCCTATCAGGTGTGCTAACGGGGACGATTCCGTTCTGGCACTCCTCTGGTCATCTCTCGGTCAATCATCACGACCACTCGTAAGGCAGCACGTCACTGGCGTCGGCCTCTGGCTCTCTGAATGCATGTGACACGTCTGAGCCTGGGTGCAAATCTCATTACAGCAGTGTCCTGGAAGGAATCCTGCTCAGGGTCTCTTCCGATCTTGCCTATGCCGAACTGTACGGAGGCTGGTACTCCTACATAATCTTTTCTCGTTTTTTGGACATCTGCGTGTTCCGCACACATTCCTTTAGAAACTGGCCGTATCCCAATACCTCTGTAAGCATATCAGGTCTCCGATCTCGACGGGGAGTAATAACAGCTCGTCAGCGTCTCGCACGAACCTCTGGTTCCACTCGTTTGTATCATCGTCCACTATGACGTCACACTATGCTATCTGCACACTGCAACTGTTATCAGCTACGGTCATTCCGAAGTCTCTCGCATAGACTCAAAATCGCGTACTCTGTAGCTACATCACTCTGTAGAAGATATCTGGCCGAACACGTCCTCGGGAACTCGCCCCAACCATCGGAGGAATACTCTATACTCACCCGCTCTCGATCAACTCACAAGGCATCTGGGTGAGGTCCTCTAGCCGAAGCTGGACAGCTTGCTGATCTCTTATCACATGGTATCCGGACGGCGTCAAACTTTTCGATCGAGTCATCAAGGTCCCAAAATTTCCCGAAGGCTCAACACCTGAGCGCAGTCTAAAAATATTTGGTACATACCACAGCTCCTCTGGACCAGCCGTAGAAGGGCAAACCCAAGCCTCAATGAGGGCACCGCTAAACTGCCGCAAACCCTAAGGTTCAAAGCGGTTCCATGGTCATCATGTCGAGTTAGGGTTTCATTCTTCTATAGGGTCCACAGAATTACCTGCATGTTCCTCCGAACACTTTAAACTTGGGAAAAATGGGTTTCTAACACTCGTTCGAACCTTTGAGCTTCGCCTATACAACATGTGAATATTCTTCGCCCGCATGCTAAACAATGCCTCAATCCTCCAGGAAAGGCGATACATCGGCGGTCATCTCTGGATCGGTCTGCTCTAGATCTGAGTAAGACTCTCCATGTTGGAAATCTTCAACTCAACCGGGCCTACGTCGGCGCATCAATCTGACGAATCACCTTTGTCTCTCAATTCGAGGTAGACTAGCTATCATCTGTCGCATTTCTGCCTGGAAGCTCTGGCGATCTTAGCTCGTGATCTCTAGAAGCGACATCCCATCATCTTAGCAACATCTGGGTCACCTGACTGCACGGTAGGCGACATCAAAATCTCTGAGGTATGCTGTACATCAACAGTCCTCTCGCAACGGGCAGCTCTAACAATGGCCCGATCATCCGGTATAAAATCAAGCACTCGCCTCCACAAGAGGTCACAACATAAATACTAACTCGAGACGTTCCCATGTCACCAGAAAACACAATGGTCAGCCCTCGTACCAGACGAGCTCGCCCTGACCGCAACACTGGTAGCAGCTCAAAATGCGCTCAAACCATGGTGACAGAAACCTCAATCGAGTATCGAAGAAAGTAGATCAACGGCATGAGAGGAAACGATAGATCCAGAATAGATACATGATCATAAGAAGGAACAGCATCAATGAAAGTATGATCATGGAAACGAATAGAATCAAGGATCTCAAATGGATGTATAATCATGGATACGAAGAGAATCACTGGTCTAAAAAATATGTACATCCTAAGGTTTCTTAAGTGGAGTATCGTATCGTAAATATTCCGTGGAACATACGTACGGTACGTCACTCTACTTAAGCCACCTACTCCATTAATCAGGGTCAGCCTATGAATCGAAAGTTTGGGTCTAATACCCCCCCCCCCCCCGTTCAAGTCTAAGTTCCGTAAGGTCAAGCCTAGGTTCCGAAATACACACCCGCCCTATACTCCGCATAATCAAACATAGACTCGAACAAGGTTAAACCTAGCGCTCTGATACCAACTTTGTCACGACCCGAAATATTAGCTCGTGACCAACACTTGAATCACACAACGTCTAAATGCGTAACGGAATTCAAGTAAGCTGAAACCCAGAAATCTAAACCTTTTAGAAAAATAAAGGAGGTGAGGTTTTGAAATAAAGGTATATGAAATCAAGTTTTAATAATGCATAGAAAAGAAACATGAATGATGCAAGTTAAATTAACTAGTTTGAAAACATGTTTCGTCTTTTGAAAATTTTGGCAGCACCTCCTTTGTATATTTTGATCCAAAACCACAAATACATAATAAGAATAAAGGAATCCCCAAGTGGGAGTTAGCTCTTCGCCAAACGGCGGATCACAACCACGCAAGACAATATATAAAAATATATGACGCCCAACGGCGAAGTTCACCACAAAAGATAAGTAAATAAGCAAGATATCAAACCACAAGTAGCGAACAACCCCTCGCTCTAAGGCTCGCAACCACAATCTCACTAAGTCTCATTACTTATACAATTTACAAGTTTTGATTGATGGAGTTAACTAGATACAATAAGAAATATAGATACAAGAGTGGGTATGATACAAATGTCCCACCTACCAATGCAAACACCCGAATGCAACTGTGTGCCAGCGAAGCCGCTACTGATCCAAGCGGTCAACCTGCAAGAGATGTGGCACAACGGGGGTGAGTTGCCAACTCGTGAGTAGAAAAATATCAACAGATAGAAATCGAATAAACAACGACTCCTAGGTCAACTATATCATAAAGGTAATACTATGATATCTAGGGTGACCGGGTCTGTCTATGTGCCAACAAGGTAATCAAGATCTATAAGCATGTGTATAACATCCAACAGTATAGTCAATGCATGTATGCAAGTGGGTCTCGTCTGCCTATATAATCAAAGTATGTATGCATGTGGATCTCATCCACCAATATAATCAATGTATTTATGCATGTGGATCTCGTCCACTCATATAATCAATGTATGTATGCATGTGGATCTCGTCCACGTGTCAACCACTGACACAACAATATCATGCATGTAAATATCATAAAAGAATATGCATGAAAATGTGAGGATATAAATCAACATGTGTCCCTCGCGACACCTCAAAATCATGGAACCTGAGTGTCCAGCATCGACACTCGAAACATCATGAAAACCGTGCCCAGCATCGACACGTAAATCCTCATATATCTCAAGCGCCGCATCCTCAGATCGGCCCTCAGGCGCCACACACCCTGGTCGGCCCTCATATCCATCTCGCTACTCCGGTCGGTATCCTCCGGATAACCGCCGAGTTTAAATAGTATCACCGGTAGGTAGTGCTCCCCTGTCGGGCTCACCGTCTAACATATACGAGTCTTCTTGCCCCGGGGTACCTCACCGGGTCCACCATGTACTCGCAGACGGTGCCTACCGCTCCTCGAATCAGGTTTCACATGCCACTCTCAGAACCGAGAAAACACATGGTGGACGCACTGAAATATCATATCAAGAGAAACCGGGTTTTTAAAACAATACATGCTTTCTTTTGAAATTGCCACGGTTCTCAAATCCAGAAATCTCATGGAAAACAGCATACCTCAATGCGTAAAAGCGTAAAGCATGATGTATGCGACATATAACAGAAATGTAAGCATATCAATATATCATGCAACCTGGAACAGTGATATGACATATTAAGGGAAAACCGCTCTTTTAAATGACTCCAGTTTTTCAAATATATCCTGCGGTTCCCAATCTCCCAATAAAACCAGTGATCTATGTAGGTACAATATGTATATGCGCAAGTATAGATGTACCAATGTATGTGTGCACCAATATGGATAAACAAATGTATATATGCGCAAGTATGAATATATCAATGTATATGTGCACCAATGTGGATATACAATGTGTATGTGCGCAAGTATGAATATATCAATGCATATGTGCACAAATGTGGATATACAATGTGTATGTGCGCAAGTATGAATATATCAATGTATATGTGCACCAATGTGGATATACAATATGTATGTGCGCAAGTATGAATATATCAATGTATATGTGCACCAATGTGGATATACAATGTGTATGTTCACAAGTATGAATATATCAATGTATATGTTATAAGTCTACGGTAGCGCCTCGGCCATCATTCTGACGCCAAACGCGGAACAAAAACTTTTATAACTGGCGCTATCGCATACTATAACCCGGATCTTGCCATTAACTCTAAACTAACAAACTGTAAAGAGGTAGAAAGGCTATACCGATCGATCCGATTCCTTCGGTCTTTAGCCATCATCCCACGCTCCTCGAGGCAACTCTGATCTCCTGTCTCCTCGCCGAGGTGGCACCACATCAACGAGTCATTAAACGGGTTCCCGCCTCTATACCGAGGCAACTCGGACATGAAGTATGCTAACCGACATGTCCAAGATGTAGTAGAGAATGAGTAGAATACTTTGTCTCAAACACCTTAGGGTTCTCATCATATGAGAGGGATAAGGTGGAGGTTGAAGAAGATGCTAAGAGATGGAAATTGTGAACTCAAGAAAACTATCAAGAGAGCAAGAATTCAAGCATAATAACTTGTGGTGATCTTTTCTTTTGTGAGTAGATATATATAAGGTTGTGTAAAGAAAAATATCTCATGAAAAAATATCTCCCAAAAATATCTTCACACAACCCGAAAATATCTATACACAAAACAAACTATCATTAATTCTATCATGACTCACTTAGTGACTCATTAGCATGATTCACTAATGAACATGCTAGAAGAAATGTGTCACCAAGAATGAGTCACACTTTCCAAAATCCTTTTATCATTTAAACCAAAATGATTAACCAAAAGAAATGCATCTTCTAAAATATTCTCGTAACGGATTACGAGAATACCCATCACCTGTATATACATACCTGTATCCGTATTCCGACCGAATACGAATACGAGAAGCTAAAATATTCCGACTCAATATAATACATGGATCCGGCTTAAACCAAAGCCCACCAGTATTATCTGTCCGAAATATGACACGTGCATAAGTGCAAGTGCAGTTTTGAACCCTGCCATAAAACCATACGGCATCTACAATGTTTCGCCCAAACTTGGGAAACTATCTGTGGGGGACTCTAAAGACTCATCAGTACCCTGGCAGTGGGTTTAACCACAAGCACGTCAGCGGCACTAGTTGTGCGTAACGGCTGCCCATGTACTGATCGAAAGGGAAGCTGATGAGCGAACTCATCCTGGAACCCTACTGAGCCTATCAGTGACAATATCCTTACAGTCTGGTCCGTTCGTCTATGAGCATCACATATCGGGCCTAGGGGGCCGGTAACGTCAGACCCCCAATAGCAGTATAAGTCGTGTCGGAGAGTAGCCCTGAACACCCAGAGAAACTACTGGAATACTTACCACTAATTCTCACCTGCCTTGGCTAAGGACTTGGTGTAATGGCTCTCCTAGACACAGCGCGATCTCACCCCCAATACCGGGAGAGACGAATCCCCTGCCGATCCGCTCACTTTCTTCCATGTGGCTCGGGATTGTATCCAACTAAAACCTGTTTGCACGACTCCTTTGAGCCGTGGTAGGGTAATAATCAAAGCACAGTGGGAACTCACACGAGACAAATGACGACCTCAGGTCGATGAACTAACCTGTACACATGTCACCAGGGAACTGCTATCTGACGCTAGGTACAAATACCAACTAGCAGGTTCCTGGCGAGTCCTGTCTGGTGTACTCATAACCCAATGAGAACCTGTATACATTTTAGGTGATCCAACTGACACCAATGGCTTGTGAGTGTAAGTCTACGTTAGCGCCCCGGCAGTCAACAGACGCCAAATGCGGAACAAAAACTTTTAAACTGGCGCTATCGTATACTTTAACCCGGATCTGCCATTATTGCTAAACTAACAAACTGTAAAGAGTGTAGAAAGATTGTACCGAACGATCCGAGTCCTTCGTTCTTCAACCATCATCCCACGCTCCGTTGCGGCTGCTCCGATCTCGTCGATCTCCGATATCCTCGTCGAGGTGGCACCACATCACTGATTCTTTAAACGGGCTCCCGCCTCTGACTCGAGGCAACTCGGTCGTCAAGTTTGCTAAAAGAGACGACCAAGAATGATGTAGAGAATGAGTAGATGACTTTGTCTCGTTCCGTCCAAAGCTATGGACGGACGGTTAATGAAGTTGCCGAAGGAATCGGGTGATGGAATGAAATGAGCTGTGAAATTCCATACACCCCAAAAGCTATCATAATCTTTTCACTCTAAAATGAAATCAACAAGTGAGAGTGAATGAGAGAGAGAGGAGGCTTCTCACTCATATAGATGGAGGGAGGTGAGTGTAGGAGAGGGGAGAGTGACCATAAGATAAATATCATGTATGAATACATTAAATGAAAAACCATGAGTCATTAGGAAACATTGAATCTAAACCCTTAGTCACCATTGCATTAATGACACCATTAATGCACTAATGACTCACTAGCCTCATCATCACTTCTAGAAGCTTCTAGAATGATGACTCACTCATATCAGAAGAAAAGATAAATCCGTCTTTAACCGAATGTTAAAAGACGGCTGATAGAAAACTGGAAACTGGCAACTTCCAAAAGTGATCCTGAAACGACTTTCAGGAAAACCCCGAAACTGTATAAATATACCCGCATTTGTATTACGACCGAATACAAATGCAACTGAGACAAAGATATTATACCTACTCAATATAATACTCGGATCCGGCTTAAACCAAAGCCGACCAGTATCATCTGTCCGAAAATCGACACGTGCGTAAACGCACGTGCATTTTCCGAACCCTGCCATAAAACCATACGGCCTCTACAACGTTTCGCCCGAACTTGGGAAACTGTCTGTGGGGGACTCTAATGTCTCGTCAGCACCCTGGCAGTGGGTTTAACCACAAACCGTCAGCGGCACTAGCAATGCGTAACGGCTGCCCACGGACTGACCTCAAGGGTGGCCGAGGAGCGAACTCAAGGGAGACCGATGAGCGAACTCCTCCGAAAACCCTACTGAGCCTAACAGTGACAATGTATATACAGTCCGGTCCGTTCGTCAATGAGTATCGCATATCTGCCTAGGGGGCTAGCAACGTCAGACCCCCAATAGCAGTATAAGTCGTGTCGGAGTGAAGCCCAATTACACCCTGAGATACTACTGGAGTACCTACCAGTAAATCTCCTGCCATGGCCATGGACTTTGTGTAATGGCTCTCCTAGACACAGCACGACCTCGCCCCCAATACCGGGAGAGACGAATCCCCTGCCGATCCGCTCACATGCCTCCATATGGCTCGGGACTGTACCCAAAAGCTACCTGTTTGCACGACTCCTTTGAGCCGTGGTAGGGTAGAAATCAAAGCACAGTGGGAACTCACACGAGACAAATGACGACCTCAGGTCGATGAACTAACCTGTACACATGTCACCAGGGAACTGCTATCTGACGGTAGATATAATACTAACTAGCAGATTCCCGGCGAGTCCTGTCCGGTGTACTCATAACCCAATGAGCACCTGTATACATCTTAGGTGATCCAACTGACACCAGTGGCTTGTGAGACCGGCCACCGCCCCTCGTCGGGGTCTCGACTGTACACACTAGTCTACTCTGGAGTATCGATGCCCTGTCTCGAAACTCCCACGACTAGGGACCACAATTAAGGATATGCATATAAACTACCCAACTCTCACGTATATGATCGCCATCATACGGTTGGTAGTAAAGCAAGATCCTAAGGGCTCTATCAAAGTGTAACATGCAATCAGTCACCTGAACATGAACACGACTGATAAAGGCAAACCAGATAGCATACTATCATTTCGAGTAAGACTGTCCTACCGGGATAGGTCCTCCGCAATCATTGCAATCACGTACTTGCGATCCAATAATTGACTATGAGGGCACTATCTCCAACAATCTCCCACTTGCACTCAAGGCTAATATTGCGATGTCGACTACTCACAGCCCGTGTGAAACCAAACATCCAACTCCTCTACTAATCAGTTTCACAAAGCCCGTTTGTAAAACTATTGTGTTCGAGAAATAGCCTCGGTGAGTGGATCCGCCTAGAAGTTTCTTTCTATGTCTCTCTTAATCTCAAGTTCGCGGAGAAAGCCATCTCCCGAATTGAGTAGTACCTGTCTTAGAACATGTCTGGATATCTGATGGGACCTTAGTTCATAAATGAACTGCATATCCAAACTTCTTAGACTGAATCGATCACTGAACCTAATCAGTATCGGGCACCATGCCACCCACAGTATCCTCTGGAACCACCTGTCCATAATACTGTCCCTCGTCAGAGGGAAAACTAAAACTCTGACAATCACTCTGTCATCCATGTCACCTTTGAAGCCTGGAATGATAACCGTCTCCCGTAAGAGGCTGCCGTTATCAAATCCGTAGAACATGTACTAATGTTCTAAAACTGCTTCCTTATGTTTCTCCAGGATTGGATTAATACAAACTTATTGCATCTAGTGCAAAAACAACATTTGGTGCGGTACTTGACATCTCATGATTGACTCAATTGCCTAAGCAAGTGATCTGCCAATCATGCACATCCCTCTCCCCTTTAGTCTATACGACACCTTTAGAGAGGGTGACTCCATCACCTGCAGGTACACTACCATGCTAGGAGTCAACTATTCCAAAAACCATTAGAATATCTGTCAAAGTACCCACATTGGGAAACTACCCAAATCCAGATCTAAAACCATAGATCTAGAAACCATAATGTCAAATATTAGATCCATGTCCTGTCTGGAGAAACAACTGTGTGACGACCATAGTACAACCGATCGTAGTATAGGAATTTTACTTCCCACTCTGTGTATGTCATCCAGATACTATGACATCACACCCTACTACCTTCTTAACTGATCCATCCCCTATTCTGATTGAAGTCAAACCCATGACTGTCACATCAAAATTAGATGATCTATCTCCGCTATAACTGCTCAAGTCTATAAATAGATATAAGCATCTTGCCCACTATGCTTCCGCTGCTCCCACTGACTACGACAACCGTCCTACCGGGTTTCATATCCTGGAACAACAGTAGTGTCAAGTCTTGGTAGATACGAACCTCCCTGTCACCGTCCTTGAGGTTACCGAAGTACCTCTCGGGTGTCTGAGGTTACCTACCATACCTGTGGAGTGGCTATTGGAATGTCAAACCTGATTGAATGTATAGGTCCTATTAAATTTTCCGTAATCGTTTGCGGTTCTGGAATCACTTCCAGTTCTACCATACTCCCACTACTGTTTTCTGAAAAAGATCCATTTTACTAAAACTGTGGCGAGTCAAGAACAATATCACTATTGATCTTCCAAATGGTAGAATATCAACCCTCGTCATAGCCAGGGTCAACCCACAAACAGCCATTACAGAAACGTGCCCTGAGTTATCCAGAGTCTGGTTTTAAGCATAAGCTGGACAACTCCCCGTACCTTAATTTCTTTTAAGGTACGATCCATTCTATATCCAATACAGAAACTTTGGCACTTATTTAATTGGAACCATATTCTAATCATACAGCTGTCTCCAGTGCATATCAACTTAATGGAAAGAGGCTAATCAGCATTACTCAACTTAGGAAACCATCCAATTATGAGTAACCTGAAAGAGAAACACGTTTCTCAAAACCATCACTATCATCTGAATACCAATCACAAGAATCTACATCTTCGATCTCTTTGAAGAATCCCGATACTTGTGATACCTGGTTCTCTACTTTATTCTTATACCCACAACTTCTCAAAACTTAGACCTTGTATTTCTACGAAACACTCGTCTAAATACTAGAGAAGTTATAAGTAAACAGAACATAGTACGAGGACCTACCCCTTTGTCCTGATGGACACTTGGACAACATACAATACTCTGTATAAGTCCGCTGAGTTAAACAACTCAAAACCTGTGCGTCGTAGGTTGAAAACTGTACCCTGGCGATTTCCTCAAATATCACCAATTACAACGAATTCCGATATAATGAGGATGATCACCTAATTCCCAATATCTTACTCCCACTCATCATCTGTAAAACCATACAGATATGAGAATGAAAACTGGTAAATACATACCCTTGGAGTAAGTGTCTAATCGGGAAAACAGTTTTTATTTTAACAATGCACTGAAACATGAAAATGTTTCGTAGGGGTATCCTGGTATTCATAGCAATGCCTCTTCCATAATCCAATTCATGACTTCAACCGTATATTTTATTGCCATCTCTCCAAATCCCTTTATTTGTCTTTAGTCGTTACCTTCTGTACACCATCGTTAGGCTAAATGGTTTTCTTCCTTCCCTACCGTTCGGCACCAGCCTATGGTTTGGAAGAAGACTATCCAGTAAGCATAATAGGTGTACCCTCCTAAACCAAGGAGTACTCGCATCTCGAGAGAAGGTGATGATAAAAGACAACTGAATAATACCTTATTCTTTTAAAGGTGAAATAGGAGCGGCGATGAAGTACGCGGTTTTTGGTCGTGAATGATATTAGTCGCAACTTACTTTGCCCTCTTTCTAATCCCTTTATTTTGTCTTTACATATTACCTTCTGCACACCCTACTTAGGCTAATTGGTTTTCTTCATTCCCTACCTTTCGGCACCAGCCTATGGTTTGGAATAAGACTATCCAATAAGCGTAATAGGTGTACTCTCCTAAACCAAGGAGCTCTCGCAACCTGAGAGAAGGTGATAATAAAAGACAACTGAATAAACCAATTCTATTTCTCCTGAACCTGGATCCATCCTCGAAGAAGTTCCTTCGAGTTCGTATATAACCATACGATGGATCTATCCAATGGAAGTGGATATCCGTAGTTATACGGGTGTTCTGAGAAATTCAAAGGGTAAAAGAAGGAGTGGCAATGACTTATGCAACTCAGACAATCCAAAAGCCAGTATTTTAAGAAGGTACGGTCAACCTGGTCACTGAGTCATAGTCTAGGGCCGGTCAAAGGTCGCTGCCAAAGAGAGAGAGAGAAAAGAAACACTCTGCGTGCACTCTAACCTAGATCAGAATGGTCATCACTTTATCTAATCCGGAAACCTCCCACTGTTCTGTCAAATTCTCCTCCAAACCTAAAGAAGAATCAATCGGGATCACCCGAAGAGTAAACCAACTCATCAGTGGGAATCGGGATCCAACTCTCATCGCATGTTAACGTGATGAAATGCATCCACGTTATTCATACTCCAGAAGGTATGCGCATACTTGGCAAGTTTCAGTTTCTTTAGAAACTCCCGATATCTTTTTCTTGCCCCATGCTCTTATGACCTTGGCGAAAGTCAACAAATCATAAGTCACATGTCAAGTTCTGCCCGTCATTATCTTGTTAATTTGAATCCACCCGTACATACCCTTGACGAAAGCCAACAAGATAATACGACTGTCCCAAACCAACTCATCTATCTATGCAACAAATGAATACCCAGCAGCTACCAAACACTATGCCTTGACGAAAGCCAACAAACATAGCTTGAATACTACTGACCATCCATAAGAAACGACGGAGGGCTACGACTGGTTTTTGGCGAAAAAACCTTTAACGTAGTGAACTTGATATCGCTGAAGGAACCTGATAGCTTTTTTTTTAAAATATAGTGGCGAAAACCTTTTGCTAAAGAGGTCACTCCCGGTAAAGGGATCTCGGCTCTTTCCTCGTGGAATGAGGTGCAGGATATTCCACTGAATACCGCTATGCAAAGCAACTTGTAATCGACTATAGTAAAGTTATTACCCTGACGCAAACTTCTGTCCAAGGGGTCTTTCCCGGTGAAGGGATATCAGCCCTTGCCTCGTCGAATGAGGTGCTGGATATTCACACCGAATACTGCTATGCATAACAAAAGGAAACGTCTTTGGAACAACACTTTTTAAAATTGTTCCAACAACTCAAACAGGTTTGTTTTACTTTGCGTTGATCAAAATCAACACAGTCCCATCAATCAATCACACCAGAAAAGAACGAAAATAAAATGTACGTATATGCCATCCGCATTCGTCACTGGGTCCCGTCATCACTCGTTAGGTTACTTAACTAACGACAGAGCGGGGACTGGACTAGCGCGTGTGTAAAACATATACAACATCTAATAGTATATAAACCAATATACATAATCGCTCCAGGCGTGATAATATGCAACATTACAGAAAAGTAATAAGCATCACAGAACAATACAGATAATCTGGGATCCCCGAGTTTCACAGAGCCGCTGCTGAAACTCGACGTTCCCCTGTCGTGTGGATAGCCTGTGCAATGAAACCTAGACCCCTACGGGTGCGGCAAGTTACCCGCCAAAACCTGAAGCGAGGTAGTCCCCACAGTATAGTGAATGGAACACCCGGCACTTCACAGAATCCGGTAATCTTGGGTACCCCTCCTTGGATCAACCTGTACCCCCTACGAGTGCGGCGAATAGTCTGCCAATTCTGAAGTGGGGCCCCTCTGCCTCTCAAAGCCATGAGATGCGGACCCGTTGCTTTCCCGAACCCGGCTATCCGTGCACTCCGTCGCGGGGTAAAACCTAGTACAGTAATGAAAAATAGTACAATAGGTACATCGACCGCAACCTATTCGTGCCCCAAAAGAATATTATACAACAGGCAGTGACGGCTATCCACAAGTTGGACGCTCGCCCCGCAATATCAAATGTACAAATAAACTCAAACTGTACTACCATTGCACACTGCTATCCACCACGACAAATCCGCAACATCACAGCACAACACAGAACATCAACGCGAATGTCACGTTCGCAAACCCGTCTAAAAGAACTATAGCAATCAGATGCGGTTTACCGATCAAATGACATTCCCGGTCAGAGATATAATGTAAGCACTGTAAACTAACGTGTTTAAATTTCGATCGACCAAAATATCAAGAAGTGGGCCCCACGCAAACAGTAGAACAGTAATAAAACCTGGGCCCAAACTATAGTAACCAAAAACCCCAAAATCCACAGAAGAACCCACTGAAAAAAATTGGGAGCACGTGCTCCTCACATGGCCGCGGAAGGGCGGCCAAACCATGGGTTTGGCCGCACTTCCGCGGCAACTTGGAGGAGTCACGACCCCAAATTTTATCGTGGGTCTTAAAAACGCCTGCACGGATTTTTAAGATATCCAGAAATCAATTTTGACACTGTTTAAAATCGACAGAAACTGTCAAGTAAGGATTTTGCCGTTTTTGATTTTCAGTCGGATCGATGTTTTGAACGCGTTAGCACAAGTTAGTATAGCAAAATGGTGAGGCTCTGATACCACTGTAAGTCTACGTTAGCGCCCCGGCAGTCAACAGACGCCAAATGCGGAACAAAAACTTTTAAACTGGCGCTATCGTATACTTTAACCCGGATCTGCCATTATTGCTAAACTAACAAACTGTAAAGAGTGTAGAAAGATTGTACCGAACGATCCGAGTCCTTCGTTCTTCAACCATCATCCCACGCTCCGTTGCGGCTGTTCCGATCTCGTCGATCTCCGATATCCTCGTCGAGGTGGCACCACATCACTGATTCTTTAAACGGGCTCCCGCCTCTGACTCGAGGCAACTCGGTCGTCAAGTTTGCTAAAAGAGACGACCAAGAATGATGTAGAGAATGAGTAGATGACTTTGTCTCGTTCCGTCCAAAGCTATGGACGGACGGTTAATGAAGTTGCCGAAGGAATCGGGTGATGGAATGAAATGAGCTGTGAAATTCCATACACCCCAAAAGCTATCATAATCTTTTCACTCTAAAATGAAATCAACAAGTGAGAGTGAATGAGAGAGAGAGGAGGCTTCTCACTCATATAGATGGAGGGAGGTGAGTGTAGGAGAGGGGAGAGTGACCATAAGATAAATATCATGTATGAATACATTAAATGAAAAACCATGAGTCATTAGGAAACATTGAATCTAAACCCTTAGTCACCATTGCATTAATGACACCATTAATGCACTAATGACTCACTAGCCTCATCATCACTTCTAGAAGCTTCTAGAATGATGACTCACTCATATATGAAGAAAAGATAAATCCGTCTTTAACCGAATGTTAAAAGACGGCTGATAGAAAACTGGAAACTGGCAACTTCCAAAAGTGATCCTGAAACGACTTTCAGGAAAACCCCGAAACTGTATAAATATACCCGCATTTGTATTACGACCGAATTCAAATGCAACTGAGACAATGATATTATACCTACTCAATATAATACTCGGATCCGGCTTAAACCAAAGCCGACCAGTATCATCTGTCCGAAAATCGACACGTGCGTAAACGCACGTGCATTTTCCGAACCCTGCCATAAAACCATACGGCCTCTACAACGTTTCGCCCGAACTTGGGAAACTGTCTGTGGGGGACTCTAATGACTCGTCAGCACCCTGGCAGTGGGTTTAACCACAAACCGTCAGCGGCACTAGCAATGCGTAACGGCTGCCCACGGACTGACCTCAAGGGTGGCCGAGGAGCGAACTCAAGGGAGACCGATGAGCGAACTCCTCCGAAAACCCTACTGAGCCTAACAGTGACAATGTATATACAGTCCGGTCCGTTCGTCAATGAGTATCGCATATCTGCCTAGGGGGCTAGCAACGTCAGACCCCCAATAGCAGTATAAGTCGTGTCGGAGTGAAGCCCAATTACACCCTGAGATACTACTGGAGTACCTACCAGTAAATCTCCTGCCATGGCCATGGACTTTGTGTAATGGCTCTCCTAGACACAGCACGAGCTTGCCCCCAATACCGGGAGAGACGAATCCCCTGCCGATCCGCTCACGTGCCTCCATATGGCTCGGGACTGTACCCAAAAGCTACCTGTTTGCACGACTCCTTTGAGCCGTGGTAGGGTAGAAATCAAAGCACAGTGGGAACTCACACGAGACAAATGACGACCTCAGGTCGATGAACTAACCTGTACACATGTCACCAGGGAACTGCTATCTGACGGTAGATATAATACTAACTAGCAGATTCCCGGCGAGTCCTGTCCGGTGTACTCATAACCCAATGAGCACCTGTATACATCTTAGGTGATCCAACTGACACCAGTGGCTTGTGAGACCGGCCACCGCCCCTCGTCGGGGTCTCGACTGTACACACTAGTCTACTCTGGAGTATCGATGCCCTGTCTCGAAACTCCCACGACTAGGGACCACAATTAAGGATATGCATATAAACTACCCAACTCTCACGTATATGATCGCCATCATACTGTTGGTAGTAAAGCAAGATCCTAAGGGCTCTATCAAAGTGTAACATGCAATCAGTCACCTGAACATGAACACGACTGATAAAGGCAAACCAGATAGCATACTATCAATTCGAGTAAGACTGTCCTACCGGGATAGGTCCTCCGCAATCATTGCAATCACGTACCTGCGATCCAATAATTGACTATGAGGGCACTATCTCCAACAGTGTGACCGGCCACCGCCCCTCGTCGGGGTCTCGACTGTATACACTAGTCTATTCCGAAGTATCGATGCCCTGTCTCGAAACTCCCACGACCAGGGACCACTTTTAAGGATGTGCTTATGGACTACCCAACTCTCACGTATATGATCGCCATCATACTGTTGGTAGTAAAGCAGGATCCTAAGGGCTCTATCAACGTGTAATAGTGATCATGTCACCTAAAGCTGTACAAGACTGATAAAGTCAAACCAGATAGCATACTATCATCTTGAGTTAGACTGTCCTACCGGTATAGGTCCTCCCTCAATCATTGCAATCACGTACCTGCGATCCAATAATTGACTTTGAGTACACTACATCCAACAATCTTCCACTTGCACTTAAGGCTAATTATTGCGATGTCGCATACTCACAGCCCGTGTGATACCGAACATCCAACTCCTCTACTAATCAGTTTCACAAAGCTCATTTGTAAAACTCTTGTATTCAAGAAATAGCCTTAGTGAGTGGATCAGCCCTAATGTTTCTTTCCATGTCTCTCTTAATCTCAAGTTCGCGGAGAAAGCCATCTCCCGAATTGAGTAATACCTTTCTTAGAACATATCTGGATATCTGATGGGACCTAGTTCATAAATGAACTCCAAATCCAGACTTCTTAGACTGTATCGACAACTGAACCTAATCAGTATCCTGCACCATGCCTCCCATAGTATCCTCTTGGACCACCTGTCCATAATACCGCCCCTTTGTCAGAAGGAAAACTATAACTCTGACAATCACTCTGCCATCTATGTCACCTTTGGAAGCCTGGAATGATAACCGTCTCCCGAAGGAGGCTGCCGTCATCAAATCACTAGAACATTCACTTATGTTCTAAAACTACTTCCGAATGTTTCTCCAGGATTGGATTAATATAAACTTATTGCATCTATTTCAAAAACAACATCTGGTGTGGTACTTGACATCTCATGATCTACTCAATTGCCTAAGCAAGTGATATGTTAATCATGCACATCCCTCTTCCCTTTAGTCTGTAAGACACCTTTAGAGAGGGTGACTCCATCACCTGCAGGTATACCACCATGCCAGGAGTCATCTATTCTAAGTACCTTTAGAATACTGTCTAAGTACCCAGATTGGGAAACTACCCAAATCTAGATCTAAAACCATAGATCTAGTAACCAGAACGTCAGATATTATATCCATATCCATTGTGGAGAAACAACTGTGTAACAACTACAGTATAACCGATCGTAGTATAAGAATTTTACTTCCTACTCCGTGTATGTCATCCAAATACCAGGACATCATACCCTACTATCTTCTTAACAGATCCATCCCATATTTTGATGAAGTCAAACCCATGACTGTCACATCAAAAATATATGATCTTTCTCCGCTATATCTGCTCTAGTCTATAAATAGACATAAGCTACTTGCCCACTATGCTTTCGCTGCTCCCACTGACCACAACAACCTTCTGGCAGAATAATATATACGTGCACTTCTAAAACTAGTTTAGAACGACGCTATACTCATCCTCCTGTCGGGTCTCATAGCCTGGAACAACAGTAGTGTCAAGTCTAGGTAAACAAGAACCTACCTGTCACCGTCCTTGAGGCTACCAAAGTACCTCTCGGGTGCCTGAGGTTACCCATCATATCTGCGGAGTGGCTATTGGAATGTCAAACCCGATCGAATCTTTAGGTCCTATTAAATTTTCCGTAATCATTTACGGTTCTGGAATCACTTCTAGTTCTACCATACTCCCACTACTGTTTTCTGAAAAAATCCATTTTACTAAAACTGTGGCGAGTCAAGAATAATATCATTATTGATCTTCCAGATGGTAGAAAGTCAACCCTCGTCATAGCCTGGGCCAACCCACAATCTGCTATTACAGAAACGTGCCTTGAGTTATCTAGAGACTGGTTTTAAGCATAAGCCGGACAACTCCCATACCTTAACATCGTTAATATATGAACCATTCTATATCCAATATAGAAACTTTGGCACTTATTTAATTGGAACCAGATTCAAATCATGCAGCTGTCTCCAGTGCATATAAACTTAATGGAGAGAGGTTAATCAGCATTACTCAACTTAGGAATACATCCAATTATGAGTAACTTGAAAGAGAAACAAGTTTCTCAAAACCATTACTATCAACTGAATACCAATCACAAGTATCTACATCTTCGATCTCTTTGAAGAATCCCGATACTTGCGATATCTGGTTCTCTACTTTATTCCTATACTCACAACTTCTCAAAACTTAGATCTTGTATTTCTACGAAACACTTGTCTAAAAACTAGGAAAGTCACAAGTAAACAGAACATAGTACGAGGACCAACCCCTTTGTCCTGATGGACACTGGACAATCATACAACACTCTGTATAAGTCCGCTGAGTTGAATAACTCAAAACCTGTGCATCGTAGGTTGAAAACTGTACTTATAGTTAAGAACTATTCTGCTGTTCAATGCTCCTTACCCAATCGTCAACTGATATAGGTAAATGTCACGGACATAATTTCAAAAAGTTATATCTCACTTTATAAAAATAAATGTACAGATATATCATTTTGAAATTGGTGCACAACAACGGATACTCAAAACCAAATACTTGCCGTCCGGCAAAAACCCAGGAGATTTCCTCAAATATCACCAATTACAATGAATTCCGATATAATGAGGATGATTACCATATTCCCAATAACTTACTCCCACTCATCATCTGTAAAACCATATAGATGTGAGAATCATACCTGGTAAATACATACCCTGGAGTAAGTATCTAATCGGGAAATCATTTTTCCTTTAACAATGCATAGTGAAACTGAAACATGAAAATGTTTCATAGGGGTATCCTGGTATTCCTAATCATACCTCTTCCATAATCCAATTCATGATTATAACCGTATATTTCTTTGCCATCTCTCCAAATCCTTTTATTTGTCTTTAGTCATTACCTTCTATACACCATCGTTAGGCTAAATGGTTTTCTTCCTTCGCTACCGTTCGGCACCAGCCTATGGTTTGGAAGAAGATTATCCAATAAGCGTAATAGGTGTATACTCCTAAACCAAGGAGTACTCGCAACCTGAGAGAAGGTGATGATAAAAGACAACTGAATAATCTTATTCTATTCCTCCTCAACTGGAGAAAAGCAAAGGTGAAATAGGAGTGGCGATGAACTACGCGGTTTGGTACTGAATGAAAGCAGTCGCAATTTACTTTGCCTTCTTTCTAATCCCTTTATTTTGTCTTTACTTATTACCTTCTGTACACCCTACTTAGGCTAATTGGTTTTCTTCATTCCCTACCTTTTGGCACCTGCCTATGGTTTGAAAGAAGACTATCCAATAAGCGTAATAGGTGTATACTCTCCTAAACCAAGAAGCCCTCGCAACCTGAGAGAAGGTGATGATAAAATACAACTGAATAAACCAATTCAATTTCTCCTGAACCTGGATCCATCCTCGAAGAAGTCCCTTCGAGTTCGTATATAACCATACATTGGATCTATCCAATGAAATTGGATGTTCGTACTGATACGAGGTGTTCTGAGAAATGCAAAGGGTAAGAGAAAGAGCGACAATAACTTATGCAACTTAGACAATCCAAAAGCCAGTATTTTAAGAAGGTTTGGTCAACTTGGTCACTGAGTCATAGTCTAGGGTCGGTCAATGGTCGCTTCCAAAGAGAGAGAGAAAAGAAATACTCTGCGTGCACTCTAACCTAGATCAGAATGGTTATCACTTTATCTAATCAGGAAACCTCCCACTGTACTGTCAAATTCTCCTCCAAACCTGAAAGAAGAATTAGTCGGGATCACCCGAAGAGTAAACTAACTCATCAGTGGGAATCGGGATCCAACTCTCATCGCATGATAACGTGAAGGAATCCACTCACGTTAGCACACTCCAGAAGGTTTGCACATGCCTGGCAAGTTTCAGTTTCTTTAGAAACTCATGATATGATTTTTACCCCATGCTCTTATGACCTTGACGAAGGCCAACAAATCATAAGTCACATGTCAAGTTCTACCCGTCATTATCTTGTCAATTTGAACCCACCCGTACATACCCCTGACGTTGGCCAAATGGCAGAACGACTGTCCCAAACCAACTCATCTATCTATGCAATAGAAAAGTAACAAGCAGCTACCATCCACTATGCCTTGACGAAGGCCAACAAACATAGCATGAATACTACGTGCTACCCGTCTGAAACGACGGAGGGCTACGGCTGGTTTTTGGTGAAAAACCTTTAACGTAACAAACTTGATATCGCTGAAGGAACCTGATAGCTTTTTAGAAAAATATAGTGGCGAAAACCTTTGCTAAAGAGGTCACTCCTGGTGAAGGGATCTCGGCTCATTCCTCGTGGAATGAGGTGCAGGACATTCCAACTGAATACCGCGATGCAAAGCAACAAGTAATCGACTACAGTGAAGTTATTACCCTGGCGCAAATTTCTGCCCAAGGGGTCACTCCCGGTGAAGGGATCTCGGCCCTTGCCTCGTCGAATGAGGTGCATGATATTCCAACTGAATACCACTATGCAAAACAAAAGAAAACGTCCTTGTAATAACACTTTTTAAAATTGTTCCAACAACGTCCAAACAGGTTTGTTTTCCTTTGCATTGATTATAATCAACGCAGTCCCATCAATTAATCACACAAGAAAAGAACGAAAATAATATGTACGTATATGCCATCCGCATTCGCCACTGGGTCCCGTCATCACCCGTTAGGTTACTTCAATAACGACAGAGCGGGGACTGGACTAGCGCGGGTGCAAAACATATACAACATATATATACCAATATACAATAATCGCTCCAGGTATGATAAATGCAACATTACAGAAAAGTAATAAGCATCACAGAACAATACAGATAATCTGGGATCCCCGGGTTTCACAGAGCCGCTACTGAAACCCGACGTTCCCCTGTTCATGTGGATAGCCTGTGCAATGTAACCTAGACCCCTACGGGTGCGGCAAGTTACCCGCCAAAACCTGAAGCGAGGCAGCCCCCTACAGCAAAGTGAATGGACCACCCTGCACTTCACGGAATCCGGTAACTTGAGCACCCCTCCTTGGGTCAACATGTACCCCCTACGAGTGCGGCGAATAGTTTGCCAATTCTAGAGTGTGGCCCTCTGCCTCTCAAAGCCATGAGATGCTGACCCGTTGCCCTCCAGAACCCGGCTATCCGTGCACTCCGTCACGGGGTAAACCTAGTACAGAAATGAAAAATATGTACAACGGGTACATCGACCTCAGCCCGGTCATGCCCCAAAAGAATATTATACAAACAGGCAGTGACGGCAGTCCATATGTTGGACGCTCGCCCCGCAATATCAAATGTACAAATAAATCCAAACTGCACTACCATTGCACACAGCTATCCACCACGACAAATCCGCAGCATCACAGCACAACACAGAACATCAACGCGAATGTCACGTTCGCAAACCCGTCTAAAAGGACTATAGCAATTAGACACGATTTACCGCTCGAATGACATTCACGGTCGGAGATATAATGTAAGTACCGTAAACTAACACGTTTAAAATTCCGATCAACAAAACTTCCCGAAGTGGACCTGATTAGTCAAAAATATTGCATATTTTAACCAGCAATTTCTTCATCGTTTGCATTCATATAGAAGTGTTCGGCATTCATATTTTACATATTAGCAAAACTGTCGCAAAATATCAGATTGCATGTATTAGACTCTAAAACCGACAATATAATGGAAATTGACCACATTACATGGCATCGCATCATCCCTACATTTGCGCAACACTTGTTTTGAGATCTGTGCAGGAAAATCCAGAAGAAAGGCCAAAATTTACATGGTGCTGATCAAAACATGACGCCAACTCAATGATTTCAGTTCTGGTATCAATCTAAAAGGTAAAACAAAAATAAACATATCAGATTAAGCTCCAAATGGCAGCCCAAGACTACACCAAAAAGATCAAGGCCCAAGCCCCACAAAGAGCCGCGGATCCGCAGCAGGAGTCTGCTTGCGCCGCGGATCCGCGGTGGGACCAAGGAATTAGCTCCTCATTTTTGATGCACAACTCCTAGCTCAGCTCCTACAGTTCAGAATAACACTCCAATTTCCAGAAGACTCCAGAGACTTCTGCCAGATCAGCAAGCTTTGGAATCAACACTAAACTAGCCTATCATTCTAGAAACTTCTTCCTAAACCCTAGCTTAAACCCTAACCTAAGCCTAACAAACTCTTTCTAGAAGTCTTTCAACAAACTTTTGGAGGGAACTCAAAGTCTTAGGGTTTGGGTGATCTATAAATAAGACCCTAGGCTCACTTATAAATCATCTTGATTCATCTTGGAATCTAATCATCTTTAGCCAATTTAGAGCCATTCTCTCTCTCTTCATCTTCTTCTTCCATAAGTCTAGTGAGAGGATTTGTGTGAAACCTTAACCCTAATTCCATTCAAAAGCTAAGATCTCGAGTACCCATTCAAGCAAGAAGCCTTGCAACCTTTTAGGAGCCGAGCCAGTCTTCAACGGAGCAAGTGGTCCAAGTCGATTCGCGACTCACGGAGCGGAGCGAAGCCAAGTCGACAATTTAATTCCTCCTCTTGTAGTTCTTGAGCGACTGTAATCAAATTGTTGATATAAATAAAAGGTGAAATTCTTTTATCTTGTTTTCTTTAAATTCTTGCATCATGAGTCAATCTAAATTTCTAGTTATAATTCTTGTTGTGATGCTTGAGTAATACTCCGCTCGTCGAGGAGTCGAGACGGTCAATAGAATGATGATGTAATATATCTTAAATCGATTCTTGATTTCTACGAGTTTTGTAAACCCTAGCAAATTCAAGAACCGACAACCCATTTCGTTGCGATGCTTTCTTGATTGATATCGCTCGAAATTGGGGAGTTACGATCGTTTCTTGAAATTGCTAGAGGCTAGAATGCGAATGAAATCAATGAAAGAACAAGGGTTAAACGATGAAACCCTAGTTTCATCAAGAAAGCCCTAACTCTCGTCGATCATCATCGATCTAGTATCAATCCTTCAAAGGACAAGAACACGAAATCTTGAGGTTACATCACGTCTATAGATCCGATCAATTCCAACGAGCCTCATTTAGATTCTTGACATTTTGTTTGGAAATATTATCGAAACCCAATTCTTGATTGTTTATCAGTTTCTTGATTCTTGATTAAACTCGTGACACTTGAATCAATTGATAAATTCTTGAATCATGTTTTCTTTTCTTTTCGATTAACTTTTCGATTCAAACAAAGCAAATATAAAAACAAATCGCACAATCCCTGTGGACGATCCGCACTCACTTACAATCTACATCCGACACCGTAGTTGATTGCGGTCAAATATAATTCTTTGATTGTGATTCTATTCATTTTCTAAAACGACACACAAAGAAACATTCAATCAAATGGCGCCGTTGCCGGGAACTATTTGATTTGATACACACTACACAGTCTTGAATTTTAGATCAATCAAATGGCGCCGTTGCCGGGGACTATTTGATTTGATACACACTACACAGTCTTGAATTTTAGATCAATCAAATGGCGCCGTTGCCGGGGATCGCGCGCTAATTCGTTTTATATCAAAGTTTGAATTGAAAGATTTATTTCATTGTGATTTTTGAGATCAAAATTCGTGCAAACCCTAAACAATTTGTTGTGTTTCATTGCAAGGAGATCTGGAGCTTGCTGGAAATTTAGAAAAAAATTTGGAAAATTCCAGAGAGCTGAGGAAGTATACAGTAGCTTTGTAGTGAAATTTGGTGCATTGATCCCTTGAAAAGACCGCGGAAAGGCGGCATTAGCCCCCTATTGCGGCGGAACCGCGGCTTGGTGAAGCCCTCTCTGTGCCAAAATTCTTCAGGTGACTTCTTACCTCCTCCTCTCTCCTCTTTTTAGCTCCAACTAATAATTTTCTGCAGGATTCTTTGCAAATAATCGCAGCTCGCAAATTGCAAAAGTAAATTTGTGCGTATTTTGTTTCTTGGTTGTTTGCATTATAAATACGGATATTAAGGGGCACGGCCAAATCCAAATTAGGTGGGGATTTCATTACCCTTCCTAGGCCCCGAAAACCGCCAAACTTGCATCCGCATTGACCTACATTAACTAAAAGAAATCTAGAGATGACTCTAAGGACTGTCGCGCTCAATTAGGACAGAAGAAAGCCGTGGGTAATTCATTGCTTATCCGCGTTTTCTTGTGGTGCCTAAGGCGAGTGTGTCTAACTCTAGTGGTTTTTAATTAGGCCCACTACTTACGTAGTGGAGTACCTTCCCACTTACCTGGCACTTATCCGGCCACAGGGGAATAAAGAGGCAGTGGAGGATTCTATCCTGCGACTTGTCTTTTGGCAGTTAGGAGCGGTCTAGAGCCGGACCTAGGTGACCACTAGATTCTAGGGTTTGTGTGCTGCATTTGTTTTGTCGCATCATTTTTTTTTCTTCAAAAATCCGTCCCTTTTTCAAAGCAAACACCGCATTCATTTGCCCCTAATTATAAGCCAACGCTGCCACTTGTACTAACCCTTTTTAGTACAAGATAGGCTGGACACGGGATTCTAGTGCCCGTTTAGTCCGCGTACCCTTTGTCGACTCCGAAGTCGATATTTCTCCATTTACCTTTCCTTTACCCACTACCACACCCACACCGATGGATCCGAATCCATCAAACTTCTTTAACCCTAATATGCCGCCGTCCGTTGGTGCGCAGAATCCACCCCGCATCTCTCTCCAGGAGAGATGCTACCACTTAGAGGTCCTCTTTCGACCTGCTTATCCACACCACCAGCCAATGGGGATAACTTTGAGATTAAGCCCCAGTATATCAATCTTTTACCCAAATTCCACGGACTCGAGACAGAGGACGCTTACGTTTTCATTACCAAATTTGAAAATGTATGCGCAATGATTGGTACGTCACAACTTTCAGTGGATGCTATGCGTCTACGACTTCTTCCTTTTACATTGTGCGATATAGCCGAGAAGTGGCTATATAACACTACCGCACACTCTATTACGAATTGGGAAGAATTCGTCGCTGCATTCCTTAAGAAATTTTACCCAATCCAAAAGACAGCTCGAATCCGTAGCGAACTGAATCAATTTGCCCAGCTCCCTGCTGAACCATTCTCTAAATGCTTTGAACGTTTCAAGGATCTTTTGGTTCAGTGTCCTCATCACGGCATCCCGAGATGGGAGCTTTGCCGAATCATTTATGAGGGTATTAACTCAAACACTAAACAGAGCCTTGAAAACATGTGTCAAGGTACATTTATGACCAAGGATGATGGGGAAGTTTGGAAGTACTTAGAAGAGTTCGCTGAAAAATCACTACAGTGGGAGAGTGGAACCCAACCATTGAATAGGGGTGGCGTACACCAAATAGATGTGTCCATAGGTGTTCGAGCTGAGATGGCAGCAATGCAAAAGAAGCTCGACGCTATGGAACACAAATTTTCTGCAGCCTCCATAAACCCAATGTCGCTCCCCAAAACTGTTTGTGGGTGCTGTTCTGATCCGTCTCATTTAACGGAAGAATGTCCATTAAACTCTGCGTTCCAAGGTCACGAGCATTCTAATGCCGCATTTCAAAGACCTCAAAATGATCCATATTCTTCCACGTACAATCAGGGTTGGAGGAATCACCCGAATTTCGCTTGGAACTAAAACCAATCTCAAAACACGGTTCCAAACACGAATAATTTTCAAAGGGCTCTTCCTCCACCACAACAGCAACCCCTTCAACTCACTCAGCACCCCTACCAGTCACAAAATTTCCAAAATCAGGGCAACACTCCTGCACAGTCTAATCCTATGCAGTTGTCCTGTTCTGACGAATTCTCTCAATTCACTCAAACCATTCACTCAAACCATGAAATCACTTTTATCAAATTTCATAGAGGTTTCGACTGAGGTTAGATCTTCCGTCAGTGAGATAAAGAAAAACTCAGCGTCCCAAGCTGAGAGTATCAGATTGATGGAAGCTGAAATCGCACGCCTAAAAGCCGAAATGAGTGCGAGAGAAAAAGGGAAACTTCCCTCTCAACCCCTACAGAATCCTGGGCATTACAATGTAAATGCCATCACAACGTTGAGATCGGGAAAAGTGCTGAACAATCATGTCGGGGAAGGTATTGATGATACTGAAAATCATATCAACACCCCGGCTGAGACCCTTCCACACACACACACTTCTCCTTCTGATCCTTCTTCTTCTACCACACCATCTTCTCACGAGCCTATTCTCCATTTCCCTTTAAGCTCGACACCTTCTCCCAACCCTTATAGTTCTCCACAGACGGTCCCCACACCTCTTTTGGGACCTCGTCTACCCCCTCTTCCTTCTCCTATGATGGACCCTGCGCTTATTGCGAAAGCTCCTTACCCGAACCGGTTAAGGGGTAACAGAACGAGTCCTCATATGGAGAAAATTATAGAAATGTTCAAACAGGTTAACATCAATATCCCTATCCTCGATGTGATTCAACAAGTCCCCGCTTATGCGAAAATTCTTAAGGACTTGTGCACTAGGAAGAGGAAGACTCAAGTGCCGAAGAAGGTCTTTATGTCTAATAATATCAGCACTGCTTTTATTCCCCAGCTACTAAAGAAACGAAAGGACCCAGGATGTCCTACAATATCGATTTCTATTGGGGGTAAAAACATAAATCGTGCTCTTTTAGACCTTGGCGCAAGTGTTAACTTGCTCCCTTATTCTGTCTATGAGCAATTAGGGATTGGAGAGCTGAAACCTGCTCACTGCACTCTCCAGATGGCAGACCGATCTATCACCAAACCAAGGGGTGAATTAGAGGATGTGTTGATAAAGGTCGGGGAATTTGTTTTACCTGTAGACTTCATTGTGCTCGACACACATCCTGTAGCAAACCCCCGGGGCCAAATTCCGCTGATTCTAGGTCATCCTTTCCTTGCCACTTCCAACTCTGTTATAAACTGTAGAAACGGTTCAATGAACTTATCATTTGGAAATATGACCATTGAACTAAATATCTACAAAGTTGGAAGTCAGCCATCAGAACCCTCTGCTCATATTTTAGATGTGTGCTCTGTCCATGAGATCTCTCCCGATAGTTGTGGAGCTGAGGAACTTTGCTTTACTGATCTCGATGACATTACCACATCTCTGTTTGATTTTACACAAGATCTTAGTGAGGACACTTTACCTAAACTTGAGTCCTGCACTTCTGACTTTTCTCCACCCGAGTCTGTATCTTTCACAGGCTCTGAGCTTCTTTATAAATCCAAAAATCACTCAATGATCCCTCCTTCTATCATTTCTCCGCCCGAATTAGATCTCAAAATTTTACCCTCTCATCTGAAATATGCTTATTTAGGTGAGAAGGAGTCTTTACCGGTTATAATTTCCGCTTCTCTAGCATCAGAGCAAGAGAATGCACTTTTATCGGTATTGAGATCTAACAAAGAGGCGTTTGGTTAGAGTATGGCGGACATCAAAGGGATTAGTCCCTTGATAGTTGAACATCATATACATGTGATGGATGATGCCAGACCAACCCGAGAACCACAGAGACGGTTGAATCCCGTCATGAAGGAAGCGGTCATGAAAGAGATCGTCAAATGTTTAGATAATGGTATTATATACCCCATCTCCGATAGCCAATGGGTGAGTCCTATACATGTCGTTCCTAAGAAATCCGGCATCACAGTTATAACCAATGAGGTGAATGAGTTGATTCAGACACACACCCAAACTGGGTGGCGTGTATGTATCGATTATAGAAAACTCAATGCTGCCACGAGGAAAGACCATTTTCCTCTACCATTCATTGATCAGATGCTGGAACGCTTAGCGGGACGAGAGTATTATTGTTTTATGGACGGATACTCAGGCTATAATCAGGTCCCTATCACCAAAAAGGATCAAGATAAAACCACTTTTACTTGTCCTTTTGGTACCTTTGCTTACAGTCGCATGCCCTTTGGGCTATGCAATGATCCCGCTAGCTTTCAGCGGTGTATGATGGGGATATTCTCTGATATGGTAGAGAATTTTCTGGAGATCTTTATGTACGATTTCTCGATTTTTGGAGACTCTTTTTCCGATTGCCTTGCGAATCTTGACGCTGTTCTTACTCGTTGCAAAGAGAAGAACTTGACTTTGAACTGGGAAAAATGCCATTTTATGGTCCAAGAAGGAATTGTTCTTGGACATGTCATTTCACAGAAAGGCATTGAGGTTGACAGAGCCAAAATAGATGTCATTCAAAACCTCCCTCATCCCAAAAGCGTCAAAGATATTCGCTCTTTCCTTGGCCACGCAGGCTTTTATAGGAGATTCATTAAGGATTTTAGCAAAATTGCTAGACCTTTAACTCTTCTCCTGGCCAAGGATACGACCTTCCATTTTGACTCGGACTGCGAGACAGCTTTCGACTCACTTAAACACTCACTCACTTCAGCCCCCGTTTTATCATCACCAAACTGGGATTACCCCTTTGAGCTGATGTGTGACGCATCTGATTTTGCAGTAGGTGCAGTCTTAGGACAGCACATTGAAAAGATGCCACACGTGATTTACTATGCTAGTAAGACCCTGAATGATGCGCAACTCAATTATACAACCACAGAAAAAGAACTCTTGGCGGTTGTATTTGCATTAGAAAAATTCAGGCTTTACTTAATTGGCTCACCTATAGTTGTGTATACTGACCATTCCGCTTTAAAACATCTTCTGGTGAAGAAAGATACACAAGGTCGACTAATACGTTGGATCCTTCTGTTGCAAGAATTCGATCTTGTTATCAAAGATAAGAAAGGATGTGAAAACGTAGTAGCTGACCATCTTTCACGCATCATTTCTTCCCCTGTGACCCTGCCGATCAATGACTCATTTCCTGATGAGCAACTCTTGAGCGTATCCAATGAACCATAGTTCAGAGATATTGTGAACTATCATGCCACGGGATTGATACCCAGCGATTGGTCGAAACAGGACAAATACCGCTTTCTATCCCAAGTAAAACACTTTTACTGGGACGAGCCCTATTTATTTAAATATTGTCCTGATCAGATCATTCGCCGGTGCGTCTCGAATGAAGAGTTCAAGAGTGTTCTTTCTTTTTGTCATGATAAGGCCTGTGGGGGTCACTTCGGTCCTAGAAAGACAGTGGAGAAGGTTTTGCAATGTGGATTTTATTGGCCGATCTTATTCAAGGACGCATTTGAGCATTGCAAAACCTGTACACAATGTCAGTATACGGGTAGAATCTCCCAGAGGAATGAAATGCCTCAGCAACCCATTCTGGTTGTTGAAATATTCGATGTTTGGGGCATTGATTTTATGGGTCTTTTTCCCAACTCCTTGGGAATCTGTACATATTGCTGGCGGTTGATTATGTCTCAAAGTGGGTAGAAGCCATTCCTTGTCGCACTAATGACAAGAAAGTTGTCATTAAGTTCTTGAAAGAAAATATCTTCTCGCGATTTGGACACCCACGCGCTATTATTAGCGATAATGGGACACACTTCTGCAACAGGTCTTTCGAGACTCTGATGCGGAAATACTCAATCAACCACCGACTTTCTACACCCTATCACCCCCAAACAAGCGGACAGGCTGAAATCTCAAACAGACAAATCAAACTTATCCTGGAGAAAACTGTTGCTAAAAATAGAAAAGACTGGTTGACCAAACTGACGGATGCTCTTTGGGCATTCCGAACTGCATATAAGACCGACCTAGGGATGTCTCCATATAGGATAGTGTTTGGAAAAGCATGTCATTTACCCGTCGAGATAGAACATAAAGCATTGTGGGCTATTAAAGAAATAAATTTTGATTTAAACCTTGCTTGCAACTTTCGGAAGCTGCAACTTAATGAGCTAAGCGAACTCCGCGATGAAGCTTATGATAACGCTGTAATCACAAAGAATAGGACTAAGGTTTTTCACGATAAAAACATTTTGAGGAAAACATTTACACATGGTCAAAAAGTCCTTCTTTATGATTCAAGATTACACCTTCACGCGGGTAAGCTTCGATCTCGATGGAAGGGACCTTTTGTTGTGCGGTCTGTATACCCGCACGGGGCAGTAGAAGTAGAAAATGTTAAAAACGGCACCTTTTTCAAAGTAAATGGATAGACTAAAGCCGTATTTTTCCACTGACCCCACGGAGGAGCTCTGGTTCTTACAAGAGCCAGTTTATTTGGATTAAAATTCATCCGTCTCACCTTCATATCCAGTATATCATTGCTTCATTTTTTGAATGAAGGTGAGTAAAAAGAATAAGTTTGGGGGAAGTTCTTCACTTATATATTTTGCCCCCACTAATAATTCCTCCCAGATTTACAGGTTTTTCAGATATAGCTGTTGGCAACAGTGAGGACACTGTTGAAAACAAGTTTGGGGGAGGTTTGTGCTTATTTTTACATCATTTGCATATCATTTGCATAAGCACAAAACATTTCTTTTAAAAATCTATAAAAATTTAAAAATTTTCAAAACCCATAAAAATTTAAAAATTTTCAAGTATAAAAATAATTTTAATATTTACACTTTTTTGTATATAAATAAGATAATGAAAGTTTAGATAGTGAAAAATTACGTCCATGAGATTAGAAAAATTTAAGAAAACTAAGAAAATTAGAAGTTTTCTTATACGAACTAGTAATAAGTAGTTATGAGCCGTTGTCCCAAGAGTTAGTAAGATGAAAGACGTCACTAATCTGACGATAAAAATAAGTCTGAAAAATAGTTTCTATTCTGGTAGCCAAACATTTTGAACGTTGATACCCTGCTATTCGCACTTACACACGTCTTGAAGCCTGGGATAGTAGAGCATACCTTGAAATGCTCTTGTCTTAAAGCCAAAAGTATGAAGGAAATAAAAAAAAATGAATAAAGAAAATATAAAGTGGTGAGAAAAATGGACACTGGTTTTGTTATCACCGAGGGCAATAAAAAAATATATAGAAAGGGTGCTTCTTCACCTAGTGCCTTGGTCTGGGAGTCACTGCTATGCCTGAGGTGGTGCAAGACGAGGAAAATACACCAAGTAAGCAAGCACATGAGTAATCGGTCGGTTAGTACCTCAAGAAGTATTAACGGTCGCATGAAAGTGTATGAGCAATCTCATCTAAGTATTCATTAATCAAAAAGTACTGAGGCTGATGGGCAAGAGTATGATAGCTTGAATTGAATTCTCCGGGTGTAGGGATGTCTTTACACACACGCAGGGTGATATGATCGATGTTTTGGAAGAAAGATAGGAATGAAGACTAAGACGATGTTTTATTGAGGGAGGACGTGATTTCTGACATCTTTTTATGACCATTAAGATAGGGCTCATGACAACCGAAAAGCTAGCCTAGTTGGAAACCCTAATTTTCAAGGCTTTTCTTTTACGATTCTTTTCTTTAAATGTAATATTCATGATCTTCCTTTTATTATTGGATTTTGTGGGTGCAATCTGCTGAAAACCCTCAGGAGACAACACTCCTCCTACTAGGGACACCTAGAGGTTTAAAGGCTTGTTGCACGTGCTCAGTGCAATCGTGTTGCCTACGAAAGTGTGCTAGTTAGTTTTTCTCTTTCTTTATTTTCTCCTTTTCTTTTTAATAAAACAGTTCGCTCGAGACGATCGAAATTAAGTTTGGGGGAATTTGATTAGTCGAAAATATTGCATATTTTAACCAGCAATTTCCTCATCATTTGCATTCATATAGAAGTGTTCGGCATTCATATTTTACATATTAGCAAAATTGTCGCAAAATATCAGATTGCATGTATTAGACTCTAAAACCGACACTATAATGGAAATTGACCACATTTCATGGCATCGCATCATCCTTACATTTGCGCAACACTTGTTTTGAGATCTGTGCAGGAAAATCCAGAAGAAAGGACAAAATTTACATGGTGCTGATCAAAACATGACGCCGACTCAATGATTTCAGTTCTGGTATCAATCCAAAAGGCAAAACAAAAATAAACATATCAGCTTAAGCTCCAAATGGCAGTCTAAGACTACACCAAAAAGATCAAGGCCCAAGCCCCACAAAGAGCCGCGGATCAGCGGCAGGAGTCTGCTTGCGCCGCGGATCCGCGGTGGGACCAAGGAATTAACTCCTCATTTTTGATGCACAACTCCTAGGTCAGCTCCTACAGTTCAGAATAACACTCCAATTTCCAGAAGACTCCAGAGACTTCTGCCAGATCAGCAAGTTTTGGAATCAACACTAAACTAGCCTATCATTCTAGAAACTTCTTCCTAAACCCTAGCTTAAACCCTAAGCTAAGCCTAACAAACTCTTTCTAGAAGTCTTTCAACAAACTTTTGGAGGGAACTCAAAGGCTTAGAGTTTGGGTGCTCTATAAATAAGACCCTAGGCTCACATGTAAATCATCTTGATTCATCTTGGAATCTAATCATCTTTAGCCAATTTAGAGCCATTCTCTCTCTTCATCTTCTTCTTCCACAAGTCTAGTGAGAGGATTTGTGTGAAACCCTAATCCTAATTCCATTCAAAAGCCAAGATCCCGAGTACCCATTCAAGCCAGAAGCCTTGCAACCTTTTAGGAGCCGAGCCGGTCTTCAACGGAGCAAGTGGTCCAAGCCGATTCGCGACTCACGGAGCTGAGCGAAGCCAAGTCGACAATTTAATTCTTCCACTTGTAGTTCTTGAGCGACTGTAATCAAATTGTTGATATAAATAAGAGGTGAAATTCTTTTATCTTGTTTTCTTTAAATTCTTGCATCATGAGTCAATCTAAATTTCTAGTTATAATTCTTGTTGTGATGCTTGAGTAATACTCCGCTCGTCGAGGAGTCGAGACGGTCAATAGAATGATGATGTAATATATCTTAAATCGATTCTTGATTTCTACGAGTTTTGTAAACCCTAGCAAATTCAAGAACCGACGACCCATTTCGTTGCGATGCTTTCTTGATTGATATCGCTCGAAATTGGGGAGTTACGATCGTTTCTTGAAATTGCTAGAGGCTAGAATGCGAATGAAATCAACGAAAGAACAAGGGTTAAACGATGAAACCCTAGTTTCATCAAGAAAGCCCTAACTCTCGTCGATCATCATCGATCTAGTATCAATCCTTCGAAGGACAAGAACACGAAATCTTGAGGTTACATCACGTCTACAGATCCGATCAATTCCTACGAGCCTCATTTAGATTCTTGACATTTTGTTTGGAAATATTATCGAAACCCAATTCTTGATTGTTTATCAGTTTCTTGATTCTTGATTACACTCGTGACACTTGAATCAATTGAAAAATTCTTGAATCATGTTTTCTTTTCTTTTCGATTAACTTTTTGATTCAAACAAAGCAAATATAAAAATGAATCGCACAATCCCTGTGGACGATCCGCACTCACTTACAATCTACATCCGACACCGTAGTTGATTGCGGTCAAATATAATTCTTTGATTGTGATTCTATTCATTTTCTAAAACGACACACAAAGAAACATTCAATCAGGACCCCATGTACAACTGCAGTACTCAAACAAAATCAGGGCCCAAACAAAATATTCCAGAAATCACAATTCCCTATGCAAAACACCAAGAAGAAATATGGTGTACTGTTGCCACAAACTGGCGGCGGAACCGCGACCAAACCATGGTTTGTGCGGCGGTTCCGCGGCAGTATAGTGGAATCAGTGGACCAAATTTCTTCAGTATTCTTAAAAAAGCCTGCTCGATTTTCTGAGATGCTTAAAATGATTTTTAGACCAGTTTTAAAAATCGACATAAACTTTAACATGAAAAGTGCGGTTTTGGAAATTTCGTTCGATCGATATTTTAAACACGTTAGAACAAGTTAGTAAAGGTTAATGGCATGGCTCTGATACCATGTAAGTCTACGGTAGCGCCCCGGCCGTCATTCTGACGCCAAACGCGGAACAAAAACTTTTATAACTGGCGCTATCACATACTATAACCCGGATCTAGCCATTAACTTTAAACTAACAAACTGTAAAGAGGTAGAAAGGCTATACCGATCGATTCGAGTCCTTCGGTCTTTAGCCATCATCCCACTCTCCTCGCGGCGACTCCGATCTCCTGTCTCCTCATCGAGGTCGCACCACGTCAACGAGTCTTTAAACGGGCTCCCGCCTCTATACCGAGGCAACTCGGACATGAAGTATGCTAACCGACATGTCCAAGATGTAGTAGAGAATGAGTAGAATACTTTGTCTCAAATATCCAGGGTTCTCATCACATGAGAGGGATAGGGTAGAGGTTGAAGAAGATGCTAAGAGATGGAAATTGTGAACTCAAGAAAACCATCAAGAGAGCAAGAACTCAAGCATAATAACTTATGGTGATCTTTTCTTTTGTGAGTAGATATATATAAGGTTGTGTAAAGAAAATATCTCATGAAAAAATATCTCCCAAAAATATCTTCACAAAACCCTAAAATATCTATACACAAAACAAAATATCATTAATTCTATCATGACTCACTTAGTGACTCATTAGCATGAGTCACTAATGAACATGCTAGAAGAAATGTGTCACCAAGAATGAGTCACACTTTCCAAAATCCTTTTAATCATGTAAACCAAAATGATTAACCAAAAGAAATGCATCTTCTAAAATATTCTCGTAACGGATTACGAGAATACCCCTCACCTGTATATACATACCTGTATCCGTATTCCGACCGAATACGAATACGAGAGACTAAAATATTCCGACTCAATATAATAAATGGATCCGGCTTAAACCAAAGCCCACAGTATTATCTGTCCGAAATATGACACGTGCACAAGTGCACGTACATTTTCGAACCCTGCCATAAAACCATACGGCCTCTACAACATTTCGCCCGAACTTGAGAAACTATCTGTGGGGGACTCTAAAGACTCGTCAGTACCCTGGCAGTGGGTTTAACCACAAGCACGTCAGCGACACTAGCTGTGCGTAACGATTGCCCATGTACTGACCGAAAGGGAAGCTGATGAGCGAAATCATCCTGGAACCCTGCTGAGCCTATCAGTGACAATATCCGTACAGTCCGGTCTGTTCGTCTATGAGCATCACATATCGGGCCTAGGGGGCTGGTAACGTCAGATCCCCAATAGCGGTATAAGTTATGTCGGAGAGTAGCCCTGAACACCCTGAGAAACTACTGGAATACTTATGAGTAATTCTCACCTGCCTTGGATAAGGAATTGGTGTAATGGCTCTCCTAGACACAGCGCGATCTCACCCCCAATACCGGGAGAGACGAATTCCCTGCCGATCCGCTCAATTGCCTCCATGTGGCTCGGGACTGTACCCAACTAAAACCTGTTTGCACGACTCCTTTGAGCCATGGTAGGGTAATAATCAAAGCACGGTGGGAACTTACACGAGACAAATGACGACCTCAGGTCGATGAATTAACCTGTACATATGTCACCAGGGAACTGCTATCTGACGCTAGGTATAAATACCAACTAGCAGGTTCCCAGCGAGTCCTGTCCGGTGTACTCATAACCCAATATGCACCTATATACAACTTAGGTGATCCAACTGACACCAATGGTTTGTGAGACCGGCTACCGCCCCTCGTCGGGGTCTCGACTGTATACACCAGTCTACTCCGGAGTATCGATGCCCTGTCTCGAAACTCCCACGACTAGGGACCACTTTTAAGGATGTGCTTATGGACTACCCAACTCTCACGTATATGATCGCCATCTTACTGTTGGTAGTCAAGCGGGATCCTAAGAGCTCTATCAACGTGTAATAGTGATCATGTCACCTAAAGCTGTACAAGACTGATAAAGGCTAAGCAGATAGTATACTATCATCTTGAGTAAGACTGTCCTACCGGTATAGGTCCTCCCTCAATCATTCCAATCACGTACCTGCGATCCAATAATTGACTTTGAGGGCTTTACATCCAAAATATGTGCACCAATGTGGACATACAATGTGTATGTGCGCAAGTATGAATATATCAATGTATATGTGCACCAATGTGGACATACAATGTGTATGTGCGCAAGTATGAATATATCAATGTATATGTGCACAAATGTGGATATACAATGTGTATGTGCGCAAGTATGAATATATCAATGTATGTGCGCAAGCAGGTTATGCGAAGAGTCATATTATGATGCAGCAACCTACTGTGTAGTGACATGGCAATTATCGATGATGAATAGTGTGAGCCTACATTCTGTTTGCGTGTAACATACGCATCATCGATAATGGTGCACGTATACTATCACAGGTATAAGCAAGGTAATATGAATAACATGAATGCATCATAAGGTAAATCGTCAGCTAGGAGCTATAGGTATACATATCTAACCTGATCGAGATGGTGAATCTATCAATCGGCATCCAGCCTAACAATGTCACATACTATAAAATCCATCGTACGGCATCCTCTAGTCAAGGGTATGGATCAATCATCAAGTCAAGCACATCACGCACGGAAAATCATCGTACGGTGGCATTAAGCTAATAGGGTCCTATCATCCTATAAGGCAAACGAGGGTACGACCTAATATCACATATGACCTATCATCCATGATTCACAACATTTTATATATGAATATATGTCACGACCCAAATTTGGCCCGTAACCGGCACTTAAACTACATAACGTCTAAAGGTGTACGCAACTTAAGTAAGCCGAAACCCAGAAATCTAAACCACCAAAAACTGGATCAACGGAGAAAAACATAGTTTTAAACATTCGGAAATTTTCAAGTAAAAATATTTAAGTTTAGTTTCGTTCTTAAAAATTTCGGCAGCACCTCCTTTGTAAAAACTAACCCCGAAAACGGGTACAACATAGATAATAATAAAAGCATCCCAAACGGGAGCAAATCACGCCCAACGGCGGAGACAACCACCACAACATATATACGACGCCGAAGCGAAGAAATATTAAAGAAAATTGCATAAAGAAGTAAAACTTTTCAACAAAACCGGCTTCCACGAGCACGGCACCCAAAGCCACCACAAAATATAACACTGAATCCTCACAAGTCGTCTCTAAGTCATACACAATACTGGTAGATGAAGAATACTAGATTCAACAAAAAATATACAAAGTACAAACAGATAACCGCAACCCACCTAAAAGCAAGGCTTCACAGCCAACCGTAGCGGTATCCGCAAAAGTAGAGATGATAAGATGCCCTGCCGCGACTACTCAGAGGGTAAGTCTTGCACAACACTGTGGCACAACGGGGGTGAGTTGCCAACTCGTGAATAGTAAATAACATCATACAGTAATCGCAAGTATGCACGAACAGCGATCTATCTATCACAAGTAATCCGATAGCATAAGTATGGTAGGTGAATATGCAACAATCATGTAAAGGTACATTATCGGGGTACATGAAACAATGCATATCAACATAATCCTGAGTGTGGGATGATATAATATGAAATCTCATGAAAAAATCATCAGCATGGAAAAACACCAGCGCCCTTCACTGAAACATCAAATCCCAAATCCTCAGGCACCGCATCCTCAGATCGGCCCTCACATCCTGTATGTCTCACGAAAACCTGAGTGTCAAACATCGACACTCGAAACATCATGAAACCCGTGTATAGCATCGACACGTAAATCCTCATAACTCAGGCGTTGTCACCATGACTGGCCCTGACGATATGTCATACCTCACTCCAGTCGGTATCTTTATGATAACCGCCGAGTCCAAATACAATCACCGGTAGGTAGTGGTCCCACCGTCAGGCTTATCTTCTACACCATGAAATCACCACTCACCCCGGGGTACCATACCGGGTCCACCATGTACCCGCAGACGGTGCGTCCCGCTCCTCGAATCGGGTATCACAAGCCAAATCTCAGAACCGAGAAATCACATGGTGGACGCATCAAATATCATATCAAGAGAAACCGGGTTTTCAAACAATACATAGTTTTCTTGAAAATATACCCCACGGTTCTCAAATCCATAAATCAGATGAAATCCATATCTCAATGCGTAAAATCCATATAAAACTGATATAAGCGACATAAAAGATCAATATAAGCATATAAAGGGAAAACCGCTCTTTAAATTGAATCTAGCTTTAAAACACATCATGCGGTTTCCAGTTCCTTCGAAAATAAATGCAGTATCATATGAAGTGTACATGTAAGTGTAGCAATGTTTAAGTATCTACATGTAATCAAGTACGAGGGTGTACATGTCAATATGTATGCATGGTGTATAAGTAAATATAGCAAGATATAAGTGAAGTGGAATAAGGTTCACTACCTTAACTATTCCTGCCCAATGCAATATCACGTATGTATGTGTCCACAGTATTTCATATGCACAATAGAATAAGAGTTACTACTCCAATCATCCCTATCAACTACCATATCACATATGTAGGTGTTTGTGCGTGTCATGGCAATTACAGACGGTGTGGGTGTAGCATACAATTTAGTGCTCGTGCAACATGAACCGTCAGTAATGTGTTATATCTAAAGATACGAGTCAAGTACAACAGATAATGCTATGCAATGACATTCATATGAAAGTAACTAATATGCAAATACATGCAGCTATCATATCATATTCGCCCCGACGCATAACGCCGTACGGGCGATTTCCCCGTAGATGTTAAATCTACTCACAGATGGTCTCGAGCTACGAAAATCCGACCACTTGCTTCCCTTTGTCCGCAGCACCTGAAATCCCTGCTTGCGAACCTAAAATTTCATAAATACAACACATAAGTTAAATATCCTATAATGACGAAAAGACAACGAAACGCGACGAAAACGCCCGGAAAAATTACACTGCGCGCTTAGTGCATCAATCGCGCACGATACCGGCCAAAACCCTAATTGGGGTCGCTAAACTACAAAACACCAATTCTGGACCCCGACCGTCCCGATCGCGCAACACAACACAAAAATTACGAGGAATACACTAGATATAACCTCGCAACTACCAAACGAACCCTACGTCGGAAAAACCTCGAAATCTAGTAAGCAACCTATCGCAATATATCGCACTAGATTCAAGATAACGCAAATCTAACAATTAAAAATACCTTAAAATAGCCTAACTAAGATATCTAAACCAATCCTATATTTTTAACACTCGCTAATTATGTTTTAGCAAATATCTAGTAAGCAACTTTGCTTAATTAAACAAAATGGTTATTAACAAATTTTAACACTTTCTACTAGATTAATCTTTTCCAAAACACAATTTAACACTTCAAATAAACACAAATCACTTAATCAAAATTTAACCCTAACATAAATTTCTTAAACCAAATAAAATGAATTAATCATGAATTAAAAGCTAAACTAAGCACATAAATAGCTAACTAAATTAGCTAGTTAAAGATTAAAGCAATTAATTATGGATTAAGGTAAGAAATTATACCTCCTCAAGAACACCAAAATGAAATTAGATCCATCATTTTAGCCTCCAATAATCAAGCTTTGATGAAGATCCATGAAGGATTAGTGAAGGAAAAATGGTTTAATTTTTATATAGGAATTTTTGGATTTATTTTTGGAATTCTTTTTTTTGTTTTTGATTGAAAAAGAGTGAGAAATGAGTTTGGAATTGTTGAGGACAGAAATGGGGGGATGGGGCTCGGCCAAGGGGGTGAGAGGGGGGTTTTGTGAATATTTTGTGAAGAAAAAGCAAGGAAAAAGAGTAATAAATGCTAATTAAAGCAATTTGTCACCTTTACACCCTTTTCTTTTCTTTTTAAAAAGGAAACCATTAGTCACCAAAAAAAATCTAGATATTTAAAAAGAACCTTCTAAAATAATTCTAGTTACAAAAATTAATTTATTCACAAAAGAAATTTTTTCCCGATTTACGTGCACAAAATACCGCTTAAAATAATATTTTATTTGGGAAAAAATCTATCTGAACCAATACCTCCCAAATACTCCCAAAGTTCGCGCAAAAGTTTTA
This sequence comes from Agapanthus africanus, assembly GCA_030015575.1. Lineage (NCBI taxonomy): Eukaryota > Viridiplantae > Streptophyta > Magnoliopsida > Asparagales > Amaryllidaceae > Agapanthus > Agapanthus africanus. The sequence continues at coordinate 338,515,522 of CM057342.1, read as the reverse complement.
TTTTGGCCAAACTAGGTGTCGGTAAGCTTATACGGTCGTTTGATCGAAATCGGGTTAAAACGGGAAAAACCGACAATTTTGCCCTAAAACGGGAAAATTCGCGAAACGGTTTCTAAAACGTTACAATCTCCCCTCCTTATAGAAATTCGGTCCCCGAATTAAAATTTCATACTAAGCGTACCTTCAAAAAGATGAGGGAATTTCTTTCGCATCTCGCTCTCGGCCTCCCAAGTGATCTCCTCACTAGTCGGGCTACGCTAAAGAACCTTTACAGATGGCAAGACCTTCGACCGAAGTTTCTTCACCTGCCGATCCAAAATAACTACCGGCTGCTCGGTGAACGAAAGATCACGCTCAAGCTGAACGGTCTCGTGCTGAATCGTGTGAGAAGGATCATGAAGGTATCTACGAAGCATCGACACATGAAAAACAGGGTGAACATCCGGAAAACTGGACGGGAGCGCCAAACGATAAGCAACAGAACCCACTCGCTCAAGAATCTCGAAAGGACCTACAAATCTGGGACTGAGCTTCCCTCTCTTCCCAAATCGCATAACGCCCTTCATCGGAGAAATCCTCAGGAATACATGATCCTCCACTGCGAACTCAAGTCTGCGACGACGACGGTCGGCATAAGACTTCTGCCTGCACTGGGCTGCTCTCATACTATCCTGAATCAGCTGGATCTTCTCCGTGGTCTCCTGAACTAGCTGGGGTCCCAAAACCAAACTCTCACTAAGCTCGGTCCAATAGACTGGCGATCGACACTTCCTACCATATAAAGCCTCAAAAGGTGATATCTGAATAGTCTCCTGAAAGCTGTTGTTGTAGGAGAACTCAATCAACGGCAAGTGACGATCCCAACTGCCACCAAAATCAAGCACACATTCACGGAGCATATCCTCTAGAGTCTGTATAGTCCGCTCCGACTGGCCATCGGTCTGTGGATGAAAAGCGGTACTAAAACTCAGCCGGGTACCCAAGGCTTCCTGAAGCTTCTGCCAAAGACGGCTAGTAAACTGGGTGCCTCTGTCGGATACTATGCATGTGGGAACACCGTGCAAATGCACAATCTCATCTATATACAACTGAGCATACTGAGCATAACCGAAAGTGGTCTTCACTGGAAGAAAGTGAGCCGCTTTCGTCAACCGGTCTACAATAACCCAAATGGAGTCATACCCTCGACTGGTCCTGGGTAGACCCACAATGAAGTCCATGGAAATCTGCTCCCATTTCCACTCCAGAACGGGTAAAGGCTGCAACTCTCCAGCCAGTCTCTGATGCTCAGCCATGACTTGCTGACAAGTCAGGCACCTCGAAACGAAGTCCGATATATCACGCTTAATCCCTTCCCACCAGTAGAAGTCCCTCAAGTCACGATACATCTTGGTGGAACCTGGATGAACGCTAAAGGCCGACTGATGTGCCTGCTCTAGGATCTCGCGTCTCAACCCATCAACATCTGGTACACACAAGCGAGTCCCGCATCGTAGCACACCCTGGTCATCAATTGTGAACTCCGAAACTCTTCCCTGCCGAACAAGCTCAAGAATCTCAATCAAACGGGTATCACTGGGCTGCGCCTCACGGATACGATCAAAAAGAAGAGGACGGGCGTGGACATGAGCAAGCTGTCCCCCAGCAGAAGTGAACTCGAACTGCACTCTATTATCACACAAGAGCTGCCAATCTGCAGAAGACTGACACTGAACTGCGCTCAACTGGGACAAGCTACCCACGGGCCCATGACTCAAAGCATCAGCTACTATATTCGCCTTGCCCGGGTGATAAAGGATCTCACAATCATAATCCTTCACTAGCTCCATCCATCGGCGCTGTCTCAGGTTCAGATCTCGCTGCTGGAACATATACTTCAAACTCTTGTGATCCGTGAAGATCTGACACGACTCTCCGTACTAGTAGTGTCTCCAAATCTTCAACGCAAAGACTACCGCTGCCATCTCAAGATCATGAGTGGGGTAATTCTGCTCATGCTTCTTCAGCTGCCTAGAAGCATATGCAATCACCCTATCATACTGCATCAAAACACAGCCGAGCCCCACTCGAGAAGCATCACAATAAACAACATAGCCGCCTGATCCAGAAGGTAAAGAAAGAACTGGTGCTGTCGTCCACCGAGTCTTCAACTGCTGAAAACTCTGCTCGCACGCATCAGTCCAGAGAAAAGGAATTCCCTTCCGGGTCAGTCCAGTCAGCGGTGCAGCGATACTCGAGAAATCCTGCACAAAACGGCGATAATAACCAGCTAAGTCCAAAAAGCTGCGGACCTCCGTCACCGATACAGGTCTGGGCCAAAGCTGTACAGCCTCGATCTTCCTCGGGTCCACGAGAATACCATCACCAGTCACCACATGACCCAGGAAGTCAACTCTATCAAGCCAAAATGCGCACTTTGAGAATTTAGCATACAGCCGGTGCTCTCTCAATATCTGCAAAGTAATCCTCAAGTGCTGCTCATGCTCCTCATGACTCCTAGAGTAGACCAGTATGTCATCAATAAACACTATAATGAACTGGTCGAGGAACGGCCTGAAAATCTGGTTCATCAGATCCATGAACGCTGCTGGCGCATTGGTGAGTCCGAACGACATCACCAAAAACTCATAATGCCCATAGCGCGTACGAAAAGCAGTATTCGGAATGTCATCATTCCGAACCCGCAACTGATGATAACCCGAACGCAAATCAATCTTCGAAAAATGTTTCGCACCCTGGAGCTGATCAAATAAATCGTCAATGCGGGGTAAAGGATACCTGTTCCGCACCGTAACTCTGTTCAATTGGCGATAATCCGCACATAGCCTCAAACTGCCGTCCTTCTTCTTGACGAACAGAACAGGAGCTCCCCACGGCGAAACACTCGGACGCACAAGTCCCAAAACAAGCAACTCTTGCAATTGATCTTTAAGCTCTCTAAGCTCTGCCGGAGCCATCCGATAAGGCGGTACAGAAATAGGCTCCGTGCCAGGAATCAGATCAATGCAAAACTCAATATCGTGCTCTGGCGGCAACCCAGGTAACTCATCGGGAAAGACATCGGGAAACTCTCGCACGGTAGAAACTTGGTCCAACGACTCCACCGTAGCTCCAGTATCATGAATGAAAGCCAAGAATCCCTGACATCCCCTCCTAAAAAGCCGTCTAGCGCACAGAACAGAAACCAAACTGTGAGGGGCGACACCACGGTCTCCCTGCACAACAAACACTGACTCGCCGGGAAAACAAAATCTAACTGTCTTCTCGTGGCAGTCCACGGACGCATAGCATGTCGCTAGCCAGTCCATGCCCAATAGAAAGTCGAAGTCCAACATCTCACGAAGGATCAAGTCGACGGATAGATCTCTGTCTCCTAAACGGACAGCACATGATCGAAACACATGCCGCGCAACAAACGACTCTCCCACAGGAGTAGTCACTACTAGCGGCTGATCCAGCAAACACGACTCTCGGCCTAACCTCAGCGCGAAGTGCGTAAAAACATACGAGTGCGTCGATCCCGGATCGAAAAGAACATGTGCATCAAAAGAATATAAGGAAAGGGTACCTGAAACCACAGCATTGGACGCCTGAGCGTCCTGGTGAGTCAAGGCAAAAACATGTGCCTGCCCTCTACCGGCTACTGGCTGTCCTCTGCCTATGCCACCTCGTCCTCTCGGCACAAAACCACCGTGACCACGACCTCTCTGAGCAGGAGTCTGACGCGGCGCAACACTAGGAATAAGAGGTAACGCTCTCTGAGGCGGAGAAGGTGGTAAGGTAACCTGCGGTACTGCTGGCCCTCTCTGATGCACCATAGTACAATTCCGAACAAGATGATGCAAACTGCCACAACCGAAGCATCCATAAGATGGTCGCTGGCCCTCCTGGGAATAAGAACTGAATAACTGGCCACGTCCCACGTCTCTGCTACTCCCCAAGTCTGAAGGAACTCTGCCTCTGCGGACAAACCTCGGTCCCCGTGCTGGTTCATCCGTACGAGTCCTCTTCGGTTCTGGAACAACCGATGACTCAGCTAGACGCTCCTCCACCAATAGGGCTGCATCGACAGCTGCCGCATACGTGTTGAAATGCTGAATGCTGATGGCTAGGAACAACTGGGTAAGCAGGCCTCGAACAAACCTCTTCACCCTCATCTCCTCAGTCGCTACCAGGTACGGAGCATACACCGACAGCTCAGTAAACAAAACATCATACTCCGACACCGTCATCCCCGGTGTCTGACGTAACGACTCAAATCTGCACGCTCGCGCATCCCTGACGCTCGGTGGAAGAAAACGGGCAAGAAACGACGTCACAAACTCAGCCCAGGTTATAGGAGCAAGACCAGCGGCTCTGCCCCTCTCCAACGACTCACACCACTTCTGGGCCATACCCTCCAGCCGGAAACTCGCAAACTCTACCCATCTCTCGTCGGAGCATCGGAGTGAGCGACAAATCCTGGCCATCCGTTCGATGAACGACTGCGGATCCTCAGTAACATCTGTGCCAGTAAACACCGGAGGCCTCAGCCTCATGAACTCCGTCAGTGACACGGTAATAACCTCTGGAGCTGCAACTACGACTGCCGGATCAGTAGGTACCATCGTGGTCCCTGCAACGGGTGGAACAACAGCCTGCCCCTGTGCTCGAATGGCCTCTACTAAAGTCCCCACAATCTGGTGCAGATCCTGCATACCAGCTCCAATCATAGCAATGTGCTCCGGTACCACAGGCGTATCGCCCTGGTCAACCCTTGCCTCAGACGAGTCGACTCTGGCTTCGGCCCACGCGGCCGCTCTCTGTGCCCTCGTAGTCTTCGGCGGCATATAGGCTGGAAATTGAAACAAGATTCGATAAAGAAACGGAAATCGAATCACAAAGATGTATATCAATCACGGAAGGAATTTCAATCAATAAGTCCTAAGGTCACTTAGGCGGAGTACCGTGTCGTAAGTATGCCGCGGAACATACACACGCTACGTCACTCTGCTTAAGCTACCTACTCCATCATACCAAGGTCATCCTATACTCCGAAAGGTAAAAACCTAGCGCTCTGATACCAACTTTGAAACGATCCAAATATGGCCCGTAACCGGCACTTAAACTACGTAACGTCTAAAGGTGTACGCAACTTAAGTAAGCCGAAACCCAGAAATCTAAACCACCTAAAACTGGATAAATGGAGAAAAACATAGTTTTAAACATTCGGAAATTTTCAAGTAAAAATCTTTAAGTTTAGTTTCGTTCTTAAAAATTTCGGCAGCACCTCCTTTGTAAAAACTAACCCCGAAAACGGGTACAACATAGATAATAATAAAAGCATTCCAAACGGGAGCAAATCACGCCCAACGGCGGAGACAACCACCACAACATATATACGACGGCGAAGCGAAGAAATATAAAAGAAAACTGCATAAAGAAGTAAAACTTTTCAACAAAACCGGCTCCCACGAGCACGGCACCCAAAGTCACCACAAAATATAACACTGAATCCTCACAAGTCGTCTCTAAGTCATATACAATAGTGGTAGATGGAGAATACTAGTTTCAACAAAAAATATACAAAGTACAAACAGATAACCGCAACCCACCTAAAAGCAAGGCTTCACAGCCAACCGTAGTGGTATCCGCAAAAGTAGAGATGATAAGATGCCCTGCCGCGACTACTCAGAGGGTAAGTCCTGCACAACACTGTGGCACAACGGGGGTGAGTTGCCAACTCGTGAATAGTAAATAACATCATACAGTAATCGGAAGTATGCACGAACAGCGATCTATCTATCACAAGTAATCCGATAGCATAAGTATGATAGGTGAATATACAACAATCATGTAAAGGTACATCATCGGGGTACTACAACAACATGAAACAATGCATATCAATATAATCCTGAGTGTGGGATGATATAATATGAAATCTCATGCAAAAATCATCAGCATGGAAAAACACCAGTGTCCCTCACTGACACATCAAATCCCAAATCCTCAGGTACCGCATCCTCAGATCGGCCCTCACATCCTGTATGTCTCACGAAAACCTGAGTGTCAAACACCGACACTCGAAACATCATGAAACCCGTATCTAGCATCGACATGTAAATCCTTATAACTCAGGCGCTGTCACCATAACTGGCCCTGACGATATGTCAAACCTCACTCCGGTCGGTATCTCCATGATAACCGCCGAGTCCAAATACAATCACCGGTAGGTAGTGGTCCCACCGTCAGGCTTATCTTCTACACCATGAAATCACCACTCACCCCGGGGTACCATACCGGGTCCACCATGTACCCGCAGACGGTGCGTCCCGCTCCTCGAATCGGGTATCACAAGCCAAATCTCAGAACCGAGAAATCACATGGTGGACGCATCAAATATCATATCAAGAGAAATCGGGTTTTCAAACAATACATAGTTTTCTTGAAAATATACCCCACGGTTCTCAAATCCATAAATCAGATGAAATCCATATCTCAATGCGTAAAATCCATATAAAACTGATATAAGCGACATAAAAGATCAATATAAGCATATAAAGGGAAAACCGCTCTTTAAATTGAATCTAGCTTTAAAACACATCATGCGGTTTCCAGTTCCTTCGAAAATAAATGCAGTATCATATGAAGTGTACATGTAAGTGTAGCAATGTTTAAGTATCTACATGTAATCAAGTACGAGGGTGTACATGTCAATATGTATGCATGGTGTATAAGTAAATATAGCAAGATATAAGTGAAGTGGAATAAGGTTCACTATCTTAACTATTCCTGCCCAATGCAATATCACGTATGTATGTGTCCACAGTATTTCATATGCACAATAGAATAAGAGTTACTACTCCAATCATCCCTATCCACGACCATATCACATATGTAAGTGTTTGTGCGTGTCATGGCAATTACAGACGGTGTGGGTGTAGCATACAATTTAGTGCTCGTGCAACATGAACCGTCAGTAATGTGCTATATCTAAAGGTACGAGTCAAGTACAACAGATAATGCTATGCAATGACATTCATATGAAAGTAACTAATATGCAAATACATGCAGCTATCATATCATATTCGCCCCGACGCATAACGCCATACGGGCGATTTCCCCGTAGATGTTAAATCTACTCACAGATGGTCTCGAGCTATGAAAATCCGACCACCTGCTTCCCCTTGTCCGCAGCACCTGAAATCCCTGCTTGCGAACCTAAAATTTCATAAATACAACACATAAGTTAAATATCCTATAATGACGAAATGACAACGAAACGCGACGAAAACGCCCGGAAAAATTACACTGCGCGCTTAGCGCATCAATCGCGCACGATACCGGCCAAAACCCTAATTGGGGTCGCTAAACTACAAAACACCAATTCTGGACCCCGACCGTCCCGATCGCGCAACACAACACAAAAATTACGAGGAATACACTAGATATAACCTCGCAACTACCAAACGAACCCTACGTCGGAAAAACCCCGAAATCTAGTAAGCAACCTATCGCAATATATCGCACTAGATTCAAGATAACGCAAATCTAACAATTACAAATACCTTAAAATAGCCTAACTAAGCTATCTAAACCAATCCTATATTCTTAACACTCGCTAATTATGTTTTAGCAAAAATCTAGTAAGCAATTTTGCTTAATTAAACAAAATGCTTATTAGCAAATTTTAACACTTTCTACTAGATTAATCTTTTCCAAAACACAATTTAACACTTCAAATAAATACTAATCACTTAATCAAAATTTAACCCTAACATGAATTTCTTAAACCAAATAAAATGAATTAACCATGAATTAAAAGCTAAACTAAGCACATAAATAGCTAACTAAATTAGCTAGTTAAAGATTAAAGCAATTAATTATGGATTAAGGTAAGAAATTATACCTCCTCAAGAACATAAAAATGAAATTAGATCCATCATTTTAGCCTCAAAAAATCAAGCTTTGATGAAGATTTATGAAGGATTAGTGAAGGAAAAATGGTTTAATTTTTTTATAGGAATTTTTGGATTTATTTTTGGAATTCTTTTTTGTGTTTTTGGTTGAAAAAGAGTGAGAAATGAGTTTGGAATTATTGAGGACAGAAATGGGGGGATGAGGCTCGGCCAAGAGGGTGAGAGGGGGGTTTTGTGAATATTTTGTGAAGAAAAAGCAAGGAAAAAAAGTAATAAATGCTAATTAAAGCAATTTGCCACCTTTACACCCTTTTCTTTTCTTTTTAAAAAGAAACCATTAGTCACCAAAAAAAATCTAGATATTTAAAAAGAACCTTCTAAAATAATTCTAGTGACAAAAATTAATTTATTCACAAAAGAAAATTTTTCCCGATTTACGTGTACAAAATACCGCTTAAAATAATATTTTATTTGGGAAAAAATCTATCTGAACCAAAACCTCCCAAATACTCCCAAAGTTCGCGCACAATTTTTTTATTTTGGCCAAACTAGGTGTCGGTAAGCTTATACGGTCGTTTGATCGAAATCGGGTTAAAACGGGAAAAACCGACAATTTTGCCCTAAAACGGGAAAATTCGCGAAACGATTTCTAAAATGTTATAATATATATCTCTATATACCTGTGTCCCAGGTCACATCCGCAATAATCTCATATCAGGGGACCGGCAGGGTATAAATCATCTCGATCGACTCGTTTCCGTATACCATCCTATCATCATATCATCATATCATCATATCCGTCTTATATTCCTTCATCGCATTTATATCACACATCAAATCGGATTTACATAAACATTCTATCTCTACTAAGTAGAAGTATCTAATCTAACAAACACACCCGAACTATACAATCAGATTTTTAAAGAAGTGAATCGTAGTTTTGAAAATATGGGTTACGGTGTTTTTAAGAAAAAGATATCATTTGGAAATCCGTAACCTCTCTCAAGGTATATATTTAAAAGATACATACGACTCTTTGTTTTAGAAAAAGGTATGGCTCGGATGACGCATCTACATCGCCTATCTAGTACTACAATATCCTAAACGGCAATATCGCTAAACGTCATCCTATGATAGTAGTAACATATCACTTATAACTATCCTCTAGTTTTTAATATGGTTTCATAACTATCTCATTCTAACCCTAGTTTCCTAATCTAGGTTTCCTAACTATATTCTATAAATCAGTTTTCTATCAAAACTTTGCGGGGGTACAATACGCCATCCACCCGACTTCCCCTGTGGATATAGATCCACTCACCTGGTCTACGCTCGCCGAAATCGATGACGCCATGCTCCTTCGCCTCGGAATCCATGCGAGGGTACCTACAACAATAAACAATCGCAATACGTATTAAAATCGAACCCAGAAAACCGATACAGCGCACGGTGCGCTCATAGGTTAGAACCTATGGCCTACACATGCTAAACAATTAAACAACCCCTGTTGTCGATGTACAAACACCCAACAACCAAATACAAATCCAAATATCAAGAATCAAGTCAAAACGAAGTCATAAAACAATGCTTCAACTCATGTAAATTGTCCCAGATTTTACCCTAAGCCAAATTTGTCAATTTTGCATACATGGAGGGTCTAATTTACATCTAAAGGGACCCCAAAACCAATACGAAGCAATTCTAACCTAGTCTGGCCGTAATTTGCAGCCAGATTGAATAAATTTGCGGCCATGGTGCACGGTTTAGGGCTCAGGTCTTGGTGCTAGCTTCCTAGGTTCCTGCACGACTCCCAGTAATTGCAAAATCATTTCTAGTGTCTCCGGGTTGCTCCAGATTCCAAAATACCCTCAAAAATCACACATTTATCCGAGTTTTGGGTTTTCTAAGCTCTGGTCCAGGTCATTAAACAACACCCAAGTCTAGTTAACAGCCACTAGGCATCACCCAATTTCAAACAACACTCAAACCTTCACTAGTAATTTCATACATCGCTAAACGAGTTCTAATTTAAACCGAAATGCTAGGAATTCAAAATAAACTAACATAAAAAGAGATATACCTCCCATGGCAACCCAAGAAAACCCTAGCTTGACCAAAGTCACCCAAATCGAAATTTTCTTGGTCCAATGCGTAGAGGGTGAAGAGGGGATTAAATTTTGTGAAAGGGGTTTTGGGTTTTGGGGATTAATTGGAGGTGGATCTAGGGATTCTAAGTGTAGGGAAATGGCTTGAGAAAGATGAAGAGGGGAAAAAAAGATGGGGGAAATGGAGATGGCAGCATCCCCTCTCCCTCTCTCACTATTTTTCTCACTCTCTCTCTCCAAAAGTAAACCTACCCTAATCATTATATCCCCCTTTTGACTTTTCTTTTTCTTTTTCTTTTCTCTCCACCAATAAACCATAACCCAAATAAAACAACACCATGAAATAACATGTAACATGTCATGGTGCACTAGCCATGAAAAGCTGTAGAAATACGGATTTGGCTTAATTGCGATTAGCAGTGCACTAATCGGGTTTTTATTAAAACTGCATATTATGAATTTTAAAAATGCCAAATCTTTTAAATATATATTTAAATGAATAAATCATTTTAATTTCTGTTTATTTCATAATTATTAGTATATATTTATACCCTTTTTCGAAAACCCCAATTTCGCAAATCGGGCAGTTTTCGGGAAATATATTATTTTAATATTAAATTCCCAAAAATAATATTTTATATTTTCTGAAATGTTACATACATGCAACATGTATGTATGAGAATTATACCATGCTATATGTAATGTTTGGGTTTAAATATCTAAGTAATTCAAATTGTGGAAATGAGTCGTGGATTAATGAAGCTTGTAGATTACCATTGACCAAGTCTACCCTTTTTGTTTTGCCTTAGATATTTCTAACCCAACCATGACACATAGCCATGGTTAACTCTCTACAATGGTTAAGGATGATATACTTGACCCATGGTTGCATTTCTAACCTCAACCCCATTCATTCTTCTTCTTCCTCCTCATTCTCATTTTGCTTTCTAGCTTTTGAGATCAAGAAGAAAATAGTGAGAAATTAAATAATAAAGTGAGCAAAATTCCTACTACATCATCCTCTTCTATACTAGTCATGTAGATTAGAGTGTTAGCTTCACTAATTCCGTATTAGTAAAGAGTGAGCTTGAGTCCGTGTTTCCTCGACGTAGATCATCACAGACTTTGAAGACTTCAAGCAAGGTTGCATCGTAAATCTTGTGAAGCCTCTCAAGAGTTCGGGAGCTCATGGATCGCAGCGAAGGGACTACTACTCGGATCTTTTGAAGTGAAGGAACAGACTACAAAGGTTGTAATCCCTCTCTCTTAGATGTAAATTTGTTTACATGCAAAGTTCACTCTAATTCTCTAGTTAAGATCTTGGTTAGGGTTTCATAGCACCCTAAAAATTTTCAATATGGCATGTGTGATGCCTTATTAGACTTTATGGCGGTGTTACG